>CM034531.1:67759102-67842426 GCA_020002185.1 Paraescarpia echinospica | reverse complement strand
AGAGCATTGTAGATAATATATAATGTATTCTGTGGTAAAAGTGTTTCAGCTTATGTAATATGCCTATTGTTTTATATATTTTACATGCTATTTTGTTTGTATGCCTCTGTCAGTTTAAATGATTATTTATTGTGATGCCTAACAAATTGAAATCCAATGTATGCCCCATCTATTTGTAACACAGGTTAATATTTCCACATCAAATTTAGAGTATTAGTAATGGGAGTGTCGTCAGCATATGTTATGAATTTGAAAAAGTCACTAGAAAGTGCTATGTCATTTATGGATATAATAAATAAGAGTGGCCCTAAATTTGCATCTTGAGGGACACCAGTTTTGATGACTATTTCCTTAGACTTAACGTTTTCAATTTATGTTACAAAGATCCAGAACCTTGTCATTTTATCCGTAGTAATTTAACTTCTGTACTAATACATTGTGATCAATTGGGGAACATAATTTTGGAACAACCAACCATCTAAATAAAATAAATAAATATAAATTTTAGTTTAAAAAAACAATATGTTCTGTATATTATCGATAAACAATAAGTATCAATAGTAATGCCTATTTTTTCACATTGTAAACATTTTCGTTTTAAATTGTATATCATATCACATTCTCATAACTTGGACGCAGAGACGCAGACACAATAATACCAATAATATGTCTACCATCATGCCAAAAGTACAACAATACGAATATTTGATGACTGGATACTGAGCTATATATGAACCTTTCCTTTTTATAATAATCTATAGGAGATTTTTTATTAATTACGAGCAAAAGGGCTGGTCTAAGAATATAATTATACGAGGTGCAAGTTCCTTGGCTCTATGGAGCAATATCGTACCCAGTCTCGGGTGGATTGCACCGTAAACATGCGTTGTTTATTAGACCCATCAACGATGTGGACCGAGAACACCAATGTTAACGTCACATGTGGAATACAAAGATTCATCAGTGTGTGTGTATATGTATATGTATATATATATATATATATTTATTTATTTATGTATGTATATATATGTATATACATATGTATATGTGTATATATATATATATATAATATATGTTTTCATGCATGTACGGATGTGCGTTTGTATGTATGTATGTATATATGTATGCCTGTATGTATGCATGTATGTATGTATGTATGTATGCAGGTATGATGTATGTATGTATATATGATGTATGTATGTATGTATGTATGTATGTATGTATGTATGTATGTATGCATGTATGTACGTACGTATGTACGTATGTACGTATGCACGTAAGCACGTATGCACGTATGCTCGTATGCACTTATGTACGTACGATGTATGTACGCATGTACGCATGTACGCATGCAAGTATGCAAGTATGCAAGTATGCACGTATGTACATATGTACATATGTATGCACGTATGTACGTATGTATGTATGTACGTATGTACGCATGCACGCATGCACGCATGCACGCATGTACGTATGTACGTATGTACGTATGTATGTGCGTGTACGTATGTATGTGTGTATATTTGAACGGCCTTACTTTCGAACGTTGACATTATGCGAACAAGTTGGCGTAATAACTGCGCAGGGCAAATGTGATTTCAAATTATTGCGCGAAAGCACCGTTCACTTGAGCGAAAATGTATGAATTTCACAGCAGCTACGGGGAGTGTCGCTACTACAATAATAATCATCTAATGCAGAAGTGATCAGGTTTTCTTTATGAAGGGATATGGAAAAGCAGTGAACATTGTTTCCACCGATGCATTGCGTTGTATAATTACACACGGCCACACTCAATATCGCCGAGTCACTCCACTGGTTATATGTATATGTATACGTTAACCAGCGGACCCGTTTATGTAAACTAGTACTGTTTTTTTTAACACTGTGTTAACTTGTTGTGCAACAACCGTGCTCTCTCTCTCGATGAAAAAATATTGGTAATACCTAGATGTCTACGCACTCAATCTGTGGGTTGTAGTTTTATGAATGTGTTTTGTAAACGACATATATATATATATATTTATTTATTTATGTATTCATTTATTTATGTATTTATTTATTTATGTATGTATATATGTGTATATACATATGTATATGTATACATATATATATATATATAATATATGTTTTCATGCATGTACGGATGTGCGTTTGTATGTATATATGTATGTATGTATGTATGCATGTATGTATGCATGTATGCATGTATGATGTATGTATGTATGTATGTATGTATGTATGTATGTATGTATGTATGTATGCATGCATGCATGCATGCATGCATGCATGCATGTATGTATGTACGTACGTATGTACGTAAGCACGTATGCACGTATGCACGTATGCACTTATGCACGTACGATGTATGTACGCTTGTACGCATGTACGCATGCAAGTATGCACGTATGTTCGTATGTACATATGTAAGCACGTATGTACGTGTGTACGTATGTACGTGTGTACGTGTGTACGTATGTACGTATGTATGTGCGTGTACGTATGTATGTGTGTATATTTGAACGGCCTTACTTTTGATCATTGACATTATGCGAACAAGTTGGCGTAATAACTGCGCAGGGCAAATGTGATTTCAAATTATTGCGCGAAAGCACCGTGCACCTGAGCGAAAATGTATGAATTTCACAGCAGCTACGGGGAGTGTCGCTACTACAATAATATTCATCTAATGCAGAAGTGATCAGGTTTTCTTTATGAAGGGCTATGGAAAAGCAGTGAACATTGTTTCCACTGATGCATTGCGTTGTATAATTACACACGGCCACATTGCAGTAATAACTCAACATCGCCGAGTCACTCCACTGGTTATATGTATATGTATATGTATACGTTAACCAGCGGACCCGTTTATGTAAACTAGTACTGTTTTATTAACACTGTGCTAACTCGTTGTGCGACAACCGTGCTCTCTCTCTCTCTCTCTCGATTATAAAATCTCAGTAATACCTAGACGTCTACGCACTCAATCTGTGGGTTGTAGTTTTATGAATTTGTTTTATAAACGACATTTTCAACACTAGTGTGTGTCTCTGACGAGCAGTGTAGCGTGGATCTCCAACGGTCGCAGTGCACCAAGAACAGGTAGGCGGGTTGACGTCATAAACTTGAGAATAAAGGTAACATAATGTTCTACGCAGTGTCAAACCTTAGTGAACAGTGACACAGTTAAGCACACATGCACATTTAGTCTATATCGTTCTACAACGGTTCATGTTACGTACATGAGTATTAGCTGATTTAAATCCTATCACTTCACTGTTCCTACTTTTGTTGCATTCAGGCGCATTGCGTTATTAATATTGTTGCGCACGGATAAGGGTATGGCTGACGTATATATGTGTGTGTGTGTGTGTGTGTGTGTGTGTGTGTGTGTGTGTGTGTGTGTGTGTGTGTGTGTGTGTGTGTGTGTGTGTGTGTGTGTGTGTGTGTGTAATCATACATACTAAAACCATTGCGTGGAACCTTTGTAGATCTTGTCCGAGAGCCAGATCATTTGATTTATGTGCTTGCAATGAAAAATACCCTGCATTATTATTGGTTGTGAATATTCAAAACACCGCGCGTTAATGTGAACTGAAGTACAAAACGGTTGAAAAATAATGCAGTTTGTAATCACCAACCGAGCGACAAACCAATTTACAAAACAAACACACACCATTTCTGTTGAAGCCTGTACATGGCCATATGTGGTAGCATACGAAAATAGTTTTACGTCTACCAACATAGTACTGGGTAGAACAGCGTTTCTTACTGTTTTGGGGCAGCGAACCAAAGGTGGTCGTGGTTTAAACTTGGCGACCCACGCTTTCAAACAGTTAAAGTCGCATTCTGAGTTAAATTACTATTTTTAACTTATGTTTTAAACCGCTTATGTTCAACATGAGCAATATTTATTTATTATACTGATAATTTTATTTTACCACACTTATTAAGTCACTTTTAGATTTTATATGTTATTCGATAAATTATGTTTTTTGTAAAGTTATCCGACGCCAGGTCCGGCCAGCGGAATGATAAAAGTATGGCACGTGGATATAACGTTTCGTCGTTTGCGTCGTTTCATCTACAATTTGCATATTATATGAAACATAGTTCATATGGAATTGAGGAATGTTCTATATTGTCTACGGAGCCTATTGATTCACTTGAAATTTGTATTTAACAGATGGACGATGTAATAATTCAACTCTCTATATATATGTCTGGGCAATTCAGTCCTAATGTGATTGCAATATTTATCCTGCTCTGGATTACACATTCGCTTAGTCTCGCATTGTCCTTGTTGCTAATAGATTCATTAGGACATAATGATGTAGCGCCTCCAGTCTATTGCTGATACTTGTGTTTGTAGCGACTGGTCGTGTAGTGGTGGATAACGGATTGTTTCAGCACCACTGCCAATTATTGCATTACAAAGAGACGTGACGTGGCAGCGATAAATCAATGTCACTTCCATGCACACGTGAAAAGTAGTCGTATATAATTTTTTTTCAAGGCTCGTCTGTATGGATGACATGATTAGTTTTTATCGGGACCAACGTGGAGCATTAGTGTTGGGGAAAGTGGTTGCGTCGAGGAAACCCCGCCGCCCTGAAAGCTGGTCGACCGGATAGCGGCGGCGGTCGCATGCAGTAATCAGATCTCGTGCGATAACGTTGTACTTGCGTGCTGCTGCCGCGCTTGCCGCGCCGATGCGACAATAATAATATCTTGCCCTTGCTTGCTGCTTGCCTTGCTTGCGCAGTGGACCGCCGCTTACCGCCTGCCTGCACACACACGCACACACACACACACCTACCACCAACTTACTCGCCATGATATACCAATAGACCATTCAACATACTCATAGTCGATCACGCTACACAAAACCCGTCGATCGTCAAAGTGAATGAGTTGACCACGCGATGTCAACACGAATCAATATCACTTCGCACTTTCAATTTAGATCATCCGCTCTGTTGTGCGGCACAGTTGTTTCATAGGCAGGGCAACACTGTGTCAGCCATCGTTCTATGCCGGACCTATAAAGGTTGTCGCCACATTATTCCCAATAACCACGTTCGTCGCTCAGACGTTACCAGAGTGCCATCGACCCGTGCAAGAATGGCGTCGGTAGTAATTACTTGAAAAATGCATGTATACATTAGTACTATAAATTGGTGATTGATAAACAACAGCAATAAATTTATAAATGTTAATGACACAAACGGTTTGTCACTTCATCTTTTTGAATAACCATATAGCCTAGAGTATCTTACGTGATAGTTCTCCTCAGTGTTTATGCAAAATGCTTCGCAGCTGTGAAAAATAGAAACATCAAGAAACTACTAGAAAAGAGTAAGTTACGCAACCTCTTGTTATCACAACCTCATGCAAACCAGTGGCTGATTTATGACCTCTATGATAGACACATTTCATGTCCATGACAACTTGAGATATAATGGCTGGTTTGTTGCCTGTTTATCTGGTGTACTGACTTGTACTCGAACATCGCATGTCATGATCCGACGGATACCAACGCGTACAGACCGCGATAGTAGTTATGTAGTTATTTAATTTATTGGTGCCGCTTGGGAGGTAATATCAAACGAGCAATACATGTATTTTGCGTTGTATTTAAATATACTGCTTCCATGACGTTGCAACGTGATAATTGGGAAACATATTGCGGCAGTTTGGTAATTTTTGTGCGGGCGATATTTACCAAACACATTTTTATCAAATCAACTACGTGTAACGTCACTGTTAATCACTCCGGATTTCGAAGAGATCTACCGGACTGGGATGTTAACTGGGATTTTGACTAAGACTAACGGCATTTAACCTCGATCAGTATGACAACCAACTTCAGGCTAGACTATATGAACAACTATAATATTTCACTCGTGCGACATGTCCGGACCTCAGAATTGTGTCGCCGAAAAAATCTTTGCCATGGGACTACAATTCCAAGATTTAGGTCTGTGTACACATTGAGTAGCGTACACTCTGACGAATTTTAATTGGAACTGTGCATGAATAACGTGTAGAAACACTAGCACAGCTCTAGCAATAACAGCCAATCCTTGTCCTAGTTTGTCAATTCACTTGTGTTTTTTTCGAGAAACCAGGATGTATGTTAGTCTGTCTGGATTATCTGCTTATATTCTGGCATTGGACACAGTGTTCCTTTTCGCAGAAAACTAAAAAACTTCGACATTTTGAAAACGCTACAACCACATTGCAATCTCTAGCATGGAAGCAGTTCAAACATCCGTGTTAGGTAAATGTATTCCACCCTGTTTTGAAGGAACTTAACAGCTTACCAGACTGGTCAATAGAGCACATGTGCAACCCTGTGATTTTTACTGACTGCTTTCAAAACTACCAGCGTACGGAATAATAACACTTGATGCTTGGAGAACGGTAAAGGGAGGGATAATAAACAAAACAATGTTGATACAGCTGAAAGGAAGAGTTATTAGAGCGTATGTTACACCGGCATGCCAATGTATAAAGACAATGGCATTGACAGAAGAACAACAACACAAGTTGCAAGTTTGCGGGAACAACTCGAAGTGTATTAAGAACAGAGAGGGTAGACAGAAGAAGAATGAACGATCTGAGCAAAAGATGTTGGGATGCAATGCATTCTAATAGGACTAGGATTGAGATTCCGGACGAAATGGGCATGCAAGGTCGGATGCACGAAAACTAACAAAGTGAGCGGAGTCAAAATAAATAAATGAAACAGCAAAAATGGAAGGGCACAGCTCAGATGGGAGGACTGCGTGAGGAAGGACATACTTCTATGTAGACCCGAAGGATTATTCCGTATGTCAAATATGGATGTACTAAGTTATAAAAAATGCTAGTTTCAACTCTCTATATAAAATGTGTTGCTATCACAAGCAGAATCATCGAGATAATCACTTTTTCGACGACGATCAATGCTCATTGATGACAGAGAAAATCAAGTTGTGTTTTAATACTACCAAATGTGAACATTTTGATCTAGCGCGTTCAGTTTAAACAACTTCACGGGTGATGTTTCAACTCCATTTGAGTGTACGAATAATTATCAAACAAAACTTCGGCTAGCAGACTCACAAATTGTTAGTCGCTGCGGTTCTAACTCAATTCTAGCATTGTTTGGCCATTGCGACAAACAACATGACAACATTCATGCCCCGTTCTCCTTGCGCAACTTCTTCAACCAGCCGCGTATACAGCTCGTCAAGGGTCTTTGTTTTCTCGTCGACCGTTCTGTCTGTGGAAAGGCCACTCGCAAAGATCCGATTGCTCCAAGTACGGATCGACTGCACGAACGACGAGGCGTGGGTCAATGCTGCTTCGTTGGTCTCTACAATAATAATAATAATGTAACTTCTTTTGCACATAAATCCTCGGAAACCAAGCACAGAGGCGCATCAATACAAAAGGATTTGCTAACGTCTGATTCGATAAGCATTAGTAAAGTCGTCAACAGGTCGTTCGATACTCCAGACAGCTAAAGTGGATACGCAAGGTTATGAAGGTATATTTTTAACTGACGGCATAATTGTGCAATACTTTTAACATATCTATCTCTAGATTTTCAAAAGCATATTCAAAAGAGTTAATGCAGCAACAGAAAATGCCCTAGTTCCAATATTAGTATTGATTCTAGGAACAAAAAAGTAACTCAGAACTAGATGATCAAAGCTGGAGAGGCTTTCTTACTGTAGTAAGCAATGAATGTAGATGTGATGGTTGCTTACATGAAAGTGCCTGGTAAGTAGATAGTAGGCGCTGTACGGTCATAAAACCCTACTTATAAAAAACGTTTTAATGACCACTAAACGATTCGGGCACCCAGCTGAGTCAGCAATAATGCGAGACTAATCCTATGTATAAAAAAAGATCAAAGGCTTTGTGTTTGACACTAATGAGTTTGGGAAACCTACTTATAAAAAACGTGATTGATGAGCGATGTAATTTGATACTAATTGGATGATTGACAGTACACTGGAGAGATGCCACCTAGCGGTGAGTGCAGAGAGTATTTTAGTCCTAGCGATCAACGCCGTACCTAGAGCGCGCTGACGTAAGCAATAATGCGTTTATCGCGCTAACCACGCTAAAACCATGCAACGTTTAGTTTCGTACTTTTAACGTAGTCCTCAACGATGACGTAAGCAATAATGCGTTTGTAGATTCGAGATGCCACCTAGCGGTGAGATATAACCGGGGTAAAATGCCACCTAGCGGTGAGATATAACCGGGGTAAAACCCTGCATAATCGTTGGCGACGGTATAGCTCTCTTAGGAGAGTGTTCGCCTAGGGATCGAAAGGTTCCGGATTTGAACCCTAGTCGCAACTTTTTAGTGTTGGTATATAAGCGGTGACGGTAGCGGGTGATCTGTAGTCGGTACGATGTCGTCGCCTATAAGGTTTGGTGGATCGCGGTCGTTCTTGTCGAATATGTATATGCGTCGACTGTCGGCGTTCGGTCGGGGCTTTCGATCCGTCGAGCACGCCTATCAGTATAGGAAAGCGATATTCTACGAGGACGTGGAATGTGCCGAAATAATCAAAAGTTCGCGAAGCTCTTACGCAGCGAAACGACGCAGTTACGACATTCGACTAAAGAGAATGAGAAACAAATGGACCGACGTTAGGGTGAAATGTATGAGGCTGTTGTTGAGGAGGAAGTTTGACGGATCGAGCGATTTGAAGGCTGCACTGTTGGCGACCGGGGACGCCGAATTGGTGGAATGGATAGCGAGTAAGGAGGGTTTCTGGGGTAGCGGAATCGCGGGCGATCCGGGGAAGAACATGCTCGGTAAACTGTTGATGGAGTTGCGCGATGAGTATAAAAACGAGTAAAAAAGTGTTCGTCGTTCAGAATTGTCTCGCATTTTCAGGTACTGACCATTCCCTTACTGCGTTCACCTTCTCTGGATCCCCAGAAATCCCTTCATTAGAGATTATATGTCCCAAATAAGAAACCGATTCCTGAAATAGGTAACATTTAGTGGTCTCAATCTTTAGACCGTGAGATGCCAGTCGTTGGAACACAACATTCAGTCGTTCAAAGTGTTCTTCAATGGTAGAGGAGTAGATGATTATATCATCAAAAAAAATAAGTACTTTTTCATTCATCTCTTCCCTGAACACAATGTGCATTAATCTCTGGAAGGTTGCTGGTGAATTGCAAAGCCCGTACAACCCCATGGGGGTGGTGATCGCTGTCTTGTGTTGATCAACCTCGTCTATCTCCACCTGATTATAAGCCGATTTCAAATCGACAGTCGAGAAATACTTTGCTCCCGATAGGTGGTCGAAGATCTCATCCAGTCGCGGAAATGGAAACGCATCTTTTCTTGTCTTGGTATTAAGCCTGCGATAATCCACGCACATCCTAATCTTACCGTTCTTCTTTCGACAAATAACAATCGGACTCGCAAATTCCGACTGACTGGGCTTAATTATACCTTTGTGGACTAGATCTTTAATGTGCGCTTTAAGTTCCTCAAACTGAGGTGGTGGAATGCGAAGATAGGCCGCCTTAACAGGGCTGTCGTCTGAGGTGTATATTCGGTGTTTAACCGTGTCCGTCAATCCAACGTCATTCTCGTCCTGGGCAAATACTTGCTGATTGTTATGGAATAATTCCACTAGTCGAACTTTGTCTATTGGCGGTATCTCACCTATGTGTACCTCTTCCATCCAGTTGTATCCAGGGTCAAGGGGTGACGCATCGGATATATATTTACATTGCTCGCTGCTTACATGTCGTGTAGTAGCAGTTACCTGTCGTGGTTCCAGGGACACTCGCAAGCCGTCATCCAATTCTTCGAAATCAACGAAGTGTTCCTGATTCCGATCGACTACATCTACCGTATAGATCCTCGGGTTGAGGATAGTTACTTCGAAATGTCCATTGATGGAACCTACTAAACAAGTTTGGAGTAGTAAACCTCCCTTCGGGGGAACATCGAATGGCTCTACCATTTCGTTACCGGTGCAATGTGGACCTGATACTGTTACGTTACACGACGACCATGCTGGTATCTTAACACTAGTATCACCTGCAATTTTCACTACTCTTCCATCGATATCCTGTTTCGGGTTAGTATCATGGGTCTCAATAGTATGAAGTAGTTCCTTTATCTCTGGCATGTCACCCAAAACATTCATACCCAGTATTCCAGACGTTGGTCGGGAGGGGACAAACCCTGGTGGATCTTTTTGTACCAAAATACCTTTGTTCTTAACGACCGTGCCCAAAACATTTATATCGGCTGTGAAGTACCCTATATAAGGGAACTCTAGAGCATTGGCTGCCTCCAGCCGTAACCACGCTGATGCGTCCTTTAACCCATTGACTGACGTCAATAAATGTTCATTGAACCACCACTCCTGTAAAATCGTTACTTCAGAGCCCATGTCTAAAACCATATTGGTGTCTTACCTGATATACAACACGAAATTACTGGTGTCTTACCAATGATGGCGTCAACTAACATAGAGTCTATGTTACTACACCCGCCTGCGTGACGCTCGACAGTAGGGCTACTTAGTTTTCCTGATGATTACGGGGTGTTGACCTACCCGGCGTTACCGGGCCCTCCCGCAGTGCGTTTGCCCCTGCGCTAGAATTTGGTTGCCCCCCGTATGCCCGATTTTCTGTTTGATTTGTAGTACGGCGCATGTCCCCAGCACGTTTCGAACAATTAGTGTAAGTGTGCCCGCTTCGGCCACAATACTCATAAAAGACCGAGCCACTGTTACGGGGCTTCGGTCTGCTAGTTCTATCGCCCCTCTCCACACCCACCGACGACTGTTGAGCTCGCAACAAAGACACATTTTACGCCTGAGTTGTCGCGAGTAGTTCTAGCTGGGTGGCAATTCGGTCCATGTAACCCTGGTGGATATTCTAGTACTATATATATGTTAATTCACCAGAGGCCACTAGGGGGTAGAGGCCACACCCTGCTAGTCGAGCTAAACCGGTCAGCTATTTTATCAGGCGCAGTTTGCCATGGGCCAGTGACAGAGACACACCCACACTTGTAGAGTTTCTGGGCCCAGTAGTTCGTTCATACCTACGGCCTGGTAAGTTAGTCTTGTTATATTTATGCGATATTTTTTTGTGGGGGTTTAATAATTTCATTGTATTGGATTATTATTATTATTATTATATGATACGTTAGAATGATACGTAACGTTAAATTTATTAATCGTGTTATGTTTCCAATTTAGACGGGGATTATAAGGGCGTGGCGGTTCTATATACTGGGTAGTTCAGTATTGTCACATAACTAATGCAACTGCATAGGCAGATGCTAGGTAATGTAGTAATACGAAGTACTATCTCGAATTCACTCGTGTGTATTATAATGTCTCTAAAAGGTTTGACATACATGTGCGAACATTGTCCTATAATAATAGGTGTGTAATTAAATAGTGCAGAAGGTGACGTGAATGTATTGGGATTGATTATGTATTGCTGTTACTTTGTTATTGTTGATATATACACGATAACTATCCAGTTGTAACATTATGTGCTTATATGTTATAGAACGTTGAGTATCCCTCTGGGAGCTTAAACATTAACAATTCAATAAACTCTGTCGTGCCCAAAAAACCCAGTCGTCTGACGTGTTTACAAGTGGTACCAGAAGTGGGGTTCGACAGAGTAAGCTCCCAGGGGAGTCGAGAAAGTATGGCGTCGGCAGACGAGAAGTTAGCGCGACTAGAGGAAATGGTGGAAACGCTCAAGCGAAACCAACAATCCATCAACGTCACGGTTACCGCCCCTACGACTCGAAAATTAAAGACGTTCAAGGGTCGTTCGTGCGATCTACACGACTGGAAGGAAGATGCCCGCAACTGTTTGTCTTCCATCTCATCGGTCGAGCGGTTAAACTTCCTGATCGCACACCTGGATGGACCTGCCCGGGAAGAAGTCAAGTATGCGTCAGAGGAGGAGAAGGACTCAGTCGATAAACTATTTGCTTTACTTGTGTCCACTTTTGGGGAAACCCGCAGTAATGCGCAGTTAAAGAAAGAGTTGTATAATAGAGGTCAATGAAATAGAGAAAGCGTTAGGGACTTTTCTCGGGCACTTCTAGAAATCTCCGAAGGCTTATCAGACAAATCACAGAGTAAGAATGAAACTTTGATAGAGGTATTCTGCGAGAATCTGGTTGATCCACAAATCAAACGGGAAATGAAAAAATTGGTCCGCACCCATCCTACGGTTTCATTTAGTGCTCTGAGGTCGGAGGCGATCCGTCTCGAAGAGGACGGATTGAGCAGTATGTGTAAAAATGCATGTGTTCGGGGAATTCATGAACCTCACCACACCCCCGTCGAGCCGAGTATTCTGGTACCACTTGTAAACATGTCAGACGACTGGGTTTTTTGGGCACGACAGAGTTTATTGAATTGTCAACGTTTAAGCTCCCAGAGGGATACTCAACGTTCTGTAACATATAAGCACATAATGTTACAACTGTATAGTTATCGTGTATATATCAACAATAACAAAGTAACAGCAATACATAATCAATCCCAATACATTCACGTCACCTTCTGCACTATGTAATTACACACTTATTATTATAGGACAATGTTCGCACATGTATGTCAAACCTTTTAGAGACATAGTAATACACACCAGTGAATTCGAGATAGTACTTCGTATTACAACATTACCTAGCATTTGACTACGCAATTGCATTAGTTATATGACAATACTGAACTACCCAGTATATAGAACCGCCACGCCCTTATAATCCACGTCTAAACTGGAAATATAACACGATTAATAAATTTAACGTTACGTATCATTCTAACGTATCATATAATAATAATAATCCAATACAATGCAATGATTAAACCCCCACTACAAATAACGCATACATATAGCAAGACTAACTTACCAGGCCGTAGGTATGAACGAACTACTGGGCCCAGAAACTCTACAAGTGTGGGTGTGTCTCTGTCACTGGCCCAGGGCAAACTGCGCCTGATAAAATAGCTGACCGGTTTAGTTCGACTAGCAGGGTGTGGCCTCTACCCCCTAGTGGCCTCTGGTGAATTAACATATATATAGTACTAGAATATCCACCAGGGTTACACATACGCTGTTATATATTCCAGCTTTGGAGAAAGCATTGTACTATTAATGATATACCGATTGTGTTGCAACACACAAGTGCGACCGTAGTTGACCATAGTGCCATCGATCGACGGTTAATACCATAAATAATTCGTGCGTTTGGCATGAAATGACAAAGGTGCAAGTAAGCCGTACGTGAAGGGTACATGTCATCAAATGGACCTTCAAAAAACCGACACTTGCAAGAATCCAGACCCATCTCGTGTTCACCTCTATAACGAAATTTTATATCCTCGTACATTTGGTGCACAATTCTCTATCATGTCCATGATACAACAACGGCACATAGCGTGAAATAGTGCTTTCTAGGGCACAATTCCTGGTGAATAGCGCGCTAATTGCCACGTTGATCGGTAAAAGACTATGCTGAGGCAACCAAGACCACTGTTTGGACTTGAAAGGTGCACTGTAACGTACGATGTTACAAAATATCATGCGTCAATCGATGTGACACGACTGAACGAATGCATTGGAGTAAAAAAAATGGACTAAAAAGTGTCGTTGCATTGACACAAATTCGGTCGGGTTGGATTATAGACACGTGGCGAATAATCAATAATCACGCAGTAGTTTAGAGGGTGATATAGTGTAACGTAACGTAAAACATGACAAATGTTTATAAATAATAGTGTGAATGCAACAACGCGATTTTGTGGTATGGCTTAGTGTAACGTGCTTTAATGGTACTACAATATTATCATCAGATACAGAGCAACGTTAATCCGGCTGAATGTGACATCTTTCATAGGATTAAACAACATTGGCAGCCAAAGCAACAACGCGCTAGATGACTAGTTTACGGGGATTGATTGGTTAATCAACATTGAGTAGCTTGCCCTTTTTAGTTTTGTTTAAGAAATATTTGCTTTGCTAAAATTCCCGCAATCAGTACATTGTTATAGTTGCTATGGTGGAAAGTTTTCAGGAACAATTCCCGTGACAAAGGATTGGTTTAGTATATGCTCCAGCGGAGTCGCTACTTCATGTATGGTCGCTTGTAGTAGTTTAGTGAATTGACCGTCGAAACCTTCAGTGCATTTAGTTTTCGTACAAATATTTATATTTCTGTTGTCTGCGTTGGTTGCATGAAAAAAATTACGGGACAGTTTCCTCTTAGGTGTGTTTCGAACTGCTTAACAGGAAGAGCTATTGAGTTGTTTATCGATTTACCTATTGTTTTAAATTTGTAGTCTCTTGTCCGTTTATGATGAAGGTTTCAGGTAGTTTGGCGAATTATTTTTGTTTATGTATTGCTTGTCGCAGTACAGCCCATGTTTCTTTGATATTGTGCTTACGTTCTTCTAGCATTTCTGTATAATAAGCACTTTCTGCTGGTTTAATATTATTAAAGACTCTACTATATTATGTATATTTGTTGATGATTAATGGATTAGGTCTGTTTAATTTCTTTCAAAGTAACTTTGATTTATTTAGAGATTAATTCAATATGCCTGAAGTAATCCATGGTTCTCGTTTAATGTATTTTTTGATAACTTTCATAGATTTCATTGGACAAGATATTTCGAAAAATAATTTGTATATTATCATAAATTACCTAATAGATTTCTAAATGATGTACTGTTTTTTGGGGTCAACTGCCGAACCTGCCTATATATTGATTCTTGTGGACGAGGTGTACCATACATTATATGAAATATTCCAAAATGATCGGCTAAATCAGTGATAATAATCCCCGATTCATAACTAGAATGAGTATGATTTTAATATAAGTGGTCTATAAGTGTTGCCGAATATGATGTTATTCGTGTTGGTTTTGGCTATATGCGAAATAAATCCTTGGGATATTACATTATCTATGAAGTCATTGTTTTTTTTATGGTTGACAAAGTTTAGCAAATTATTGTTATTGTCGCCCATTAAATAAGCAGTTTTATTTTCATTTGATATTTTATCCTGTATTTTTATTATTTTACTTATAAACATATCGATATCTGCACGAGGAGCAGAGTTAGGACGATAAATTACACGTACTATAAAATGTTTATTATGATTACCTTGAACTTCAAAAAATATAGATTAAATACATGCGGATTAAATATAGAGAGATCTTCACGTTTAGAGTAGGTAAAGCTTTCGTTAACATATATTCCAACTCCACCATGCCCATCAACATTTTGTAATCTTGTATTAAAAAATAAACTGAGTTAGCCACTAATTGTGTATTGCTGGGAATCCCGAATTTTAAATATTTCTGTTAAGCCAATTAAATCAAGTTTGAGGCCATTTGAAGATAAGCTAAGAAGTACTTCTTGCACAGAATCCCAGTGTGCTTTTAAACTGCGATAATTCATACATACCATCGATAGAGATATATTGTCACAGTGGAAAGCTTTTGAGAATTCTGTTGGGGTAAAATATTTACAATCGTTGGTATTTAAAGAAAAGGGGGATATGAAACATGGTCGGCTTTTAAAGGGGATATGAAACATGGTCGGTTTTTAATTAATGTTTAATGGTCAAAGTATGTGATTATTTGCGTGACTCTAGCAACTTAAATTGTACAACATAAACCACACCACAGTAACAAATTGCATAATTTATTAATTTTTGTAATGATGACACTCCTTATTAGTTTAATTCATTAAACAGTTAGTCCACATTACTGAATTACCTATAATTACGAACATGGTTCCTCTACTGAGCTCCACATTTGTGGAGCGCAGTAGCGCAGAGATAAGAGCACCGGTCTCTCGACTGAGAGAACGCGGATTCCAATCCTGTGCGGCGGTGTCGAACCTTGGGCAAGTTCGTTTACCCTCATTGTTTCAGTTCACTCAGTTGTATGAATGAATACCTGGTTATAGACAATGGTGGATATTTGTGAACGAATAGTCTTCGCGCATTAATTGCAGCATGGCTGGATACGTCCCTGAGAAGTCGACGTGGTGTTCGATTAAACAGGTCTGCCAGGGAGTAAAGTGTAAAGTGCTTTGAGCAGTCCTAAGGACTGGATACTGCGCTAAATACAAAAACTTACTTTTTATTTTTACTTTAACGAAAACCTTTTATTTGTTGCACTTTTTTATATGTTTTGGAAATACATACGTCATCTAACTACAGGGATTATTGAGGAGATTATAAACAATATTTCATTTTATGAAATCGATATATTTTGGCTACTGGACAAATTTTAATGAAAAGTACATGGACCCCGGTGCCGTTTTTGCATGTGAGTGTATGTTTTTGTCACTCGTCGAGAACTACAATATTTTATAAGAATCTCCCAGTTTGATTATAAATCCTGGTTAAGCCACTAGTGTTATATTCTTGATTGTAGTTACATATGATTTGTTTTAAGTATATTATGTGCTGACGTATACATGAATGCATTTTGTTTATTGTGAAGAAAATCAAGCGCTATACCTGCTTTTTACTTCAAATTATTTCTTTAAAATGTGCTTCTGGGTTTATAATCTGTGTGACTAGTTTGACAATGTACGCACCACAACTGTCAAAACTACTGAACGTATTGTTATCGTTTCAGTAATAGTACAGCGGTTAAGAGCCAGAAATAAGACGAATTGTGCACTTTTTGACAAAAGTATGAAAATTGGCACATATAATATGTAGAATCACACAAAGCTAGGTACCCATCGCTATCGACATGATACCTAACTGCCATCTTGATGTTAAAAATGTATATAAGCTTCTAAACAATATTAAAACATGTTCTTGGTGTCCAAACCAACATGTCCTGGGTCAAGGAATCCATTTCTGGCACGTGCCGTATTCAAGGATGGCGGCTATATTGAAATTCAAGATGGCTGCCATGGAAATCCATTAGCCAGATATCTCAGTTTCTAAGCAACATAAAAACATGTTCTTTGTGTCTAAACCAACATATTCAGGGTCAAGGAATCCATTTCTGCCGTATGCCATATCCTCAGATGACGGCCATATTGAAATTCAAGATGGCTGCCATGCATAGATGTTTTTACGAGCATAACTTTAGTGCCTCTTGATATTGAGGACTCCATATGACGAATCCATAGGTGGTTCATATGTTTCAAGGTAAAGGAATGCAGTCATACCACTTGCATTATTCTCATATGACGGCCATATTGAAAAACAAAACGGCTGCCATGGATATCATCTGTCCGAATATATCAGCTTCTACACAACATAAAAACATGATATTGGTGTCTATACCGATTTATTCAGGGTTAATTAATCCATTTCTTCCACATGTTGTATCCCCAGATGACAGACATATTGAAATTCTAGATGGCCGACATCCATGTAATCATATATGTTGGCTTAATTCAGCTTACGTGCAACACAATACAGACTATTTGTGTTTAATCCGGTAATACAGGTATAAATAAATATAAATCAACTACAACCATCAAATGATAGTCACACAGAATATTAAGATGGCTGTCATGCATATTTTATATGTTCTAGGGAAATGCTCTCAACGTGTGTTGGGATTAGGAATCCATACCTGGTTTATGGTACGTGTCTTCACGATTACAACCTTTCAGGCTAATGCAAAATTTTACTCAGTTATATTCTCAACCATAATGTATCTCCCAACGAACATATACATGAAAAATAATATCTAAATTGGATTAGACTTAGATTTGTAACCACAGTGCACTGGGTCATGGCACTGCATCGGTGTCTCTGGGAGTTTAAGTCCAGCATGGTTTCCATACTGAGGGTTCCAACCATAGTGTCCGAGACCAGGCAGATGGAGATTTGGCACAAGAACTTGTGACATGACATAACCAATTTGACAAACAGCCCTTCTGACATGTTGGTGCGATGCATGTTTTGTTGATGGGGTATTCGTACCAGATCCCTGGGCAAACAGTTGTTTCCTTGTTTCATCTTGCTAAATGCAAAAGTATTAATATAAATTCGGCAATTAACCTCTGTATCTCATTTAGTGTACTTCAGTCGACTTCTTATGGTTGTGATGACAGGACGAGGAAGACAATGTAACAGCGGGGAATGAAGTTCATGCTAACCATGCCAACTTCTTCCCTCGACTAATGAAACTGGAGAGTATGTCACACATCAACTCAAGACATAGCATAGCATTAATGTTTCCGATATCACAGGTCGTTGACAATGGCATGGGTTGCAATGGGACAAAAGTGGTTTTCAATCGCAAAACGCTAACTTATTTAAACAGCAATAAATACCTTACGGCCAGAATAACCACATATGTAATCACTACCGGATATCCACTTTTGGAATTCCTTGGTGAACACATTGTGCTACATAGAGTAATATGCCGCCGATGTCCGCCTCCTCTTGTGTTCATGGCTGAAGGTATTGCAGTTCTTTGGTGGCTTTATGGACTGTGGTCACAACTACCTGATCTTCGGTGCTGATGATTACAAATCCACCGGAAACGAATTACCTTGTACATTGTAACAAATAAAGAAACAACTTCTGAGTGGTTCGGCTATATATACATTCTGCGTTCTCTTATTGGTTGCTTGAGGATGTCAACAAAATACATACTACATATACTATATATACTCTTCCGAAAGTTGCCAACTGGGATGTAATGTATATGATACATTATTGCTCGGCGTCATCCACATTGCACTACATGCAATGCTCACACATTTGTGTCGAGGTATGGAGCAATCTGCAATGATGAGAAGTACTATGTTTGGTACGCCTGTCAGTCCGTTTGTAATCCTAGTCATAATTGGCATTTTTCTGTCGTTTCATCCGCATATCTGCTCTACTATATTTCCATGTGCCCTTAACAGTGTATTCCGTTTGTAATACATAGTTTTGTCCGTGACTAAGTTTGTACTCGGAGTATGCATATGCCCGAATTTCAGCGATTGTTGGATTACACAAATGTTTAAATTTGACACAAAAGATGATATTTATTTAGCAAAGTTGGTGTCAGACTGTAGTACACTTATGCTTTGTTGAGTTTTTTTAATTGGCAGTTTAATCACTACCTTCCAACTCCATCTAGATACCTGTGATATATCTGGCCCTGTCACCATCCACCTCTCCCAGGATTATGGACTTCTATTAAACTTACTGCACAACCGCCACTCTTTTTGTGGGTGATTGCCATCGGCCTAGTGTTATTGCTGAGAACACATGTGGTGGTTTCTGCACAAAAATCGTCAGTTGCCAGTAAACCTCAATACGTGTTGTAAACACAATGTTGGGTACGTTTTCGAAATCGCTGACATGAACTTGAAATGTAATCATTTGTGTTATCCATTCTTAACCAATGACATATTTGTCTTCACCAGTACATGCACTGCTATGTATCTTATTGTTCAGAATATAACTCAGAAACAACTGTCTATCGTGAATATATACGTATCCATATATGAACCACATATGGATTCTTCAACCACAAGAGGCGCTAAAATTATGTTCATCAGGAGCATATGCAGGGCAGCCATCTTGAATTTCAATATGGCCGTCATCTGATGATATAGCATATGAAGAAATTAATTCATTGACCCTGAAAACACAAAAGAACATGTTTGTATGTTGCATTGTAAATAGTTCGCATACCCAAGATAAGTACACACAACCGCATTACACACTAACAATACACACACACACCCTTTAAATACCCGTGCAACACAATATCCAAGAGTCTGTATTGCCGCCGCCGCTGTGAAGCACAGCCCCTAGTCGAAGAGAGGCTCCAGTCGGCCTTCGGCTTCCGCTGCGGGCTACGCCATTAACATTGTGCCTGCCCAAGTAAGTGCTGCGCACAATATTGGCGCTGCGAGCAGGGTCTTTTTCTGGTAGCGAATCTGCGTTACAGTTCCGCGTTAAACAATTTATATTCTACGCGCAATTAACCAGGAGACATCTGTCGGTTTTCAAGCGTTAATTGTTTTAAAATTTACGCGCCAATTTTCCAGTGCGTATGATAGGAATCTGCCGGTTCTGTCTACGCATAATATTAAGTAATTATACGTGATATAAGTTCTGCTAATTATCATATAGCAATTTTCAACCGCTTATTTGAAAAATATTTGAAAGTTCTATAATTACAAATTGACGTCGGGACAACCAGTATACGGGAAGCATACAACCAGCATCGCGCGTCGCCGTCGGTTGCTACGCGACTGCCAGCTGACTCGAATTGGGTTTATTCCTTTGATCACGCCGTGGTGTTTACATGACACACGAATAATTTTAAATATGATTACATGGATGTCGGCCATCTAGAATTTCAATATGTCTGTCATCTGGAGTAAAAATAAAAAGTAAGTTTTTGTATTTAGCGCAGTATCCAGTCCTTAGGACTGCTCAAAGCACTTTACACTTTACTCCCTGGCAGACCTGTTTAATCGAACACCACGTCGACTTCTCAGGGACGTATCCAGCCATGCTGCAATTAATGCGCGAAGACTATTCGTTCACAAATATCCACCATTGTCTATAACCAGGTATTCATTCATACAACTGAGTGAACTGAAACAATGAGGGTAAACGAACTTGCCCAAGGTTCGACACCGCCGCACAGGATTGGAATCCGCGTTCTCTCAGTCGAGAGACCGGTGCTCTTATCTCTGCGCTACTGCGCTCCACAAATGTGGAGCTCAGTGGAGGAACCATGTTCGTAATTATAGGTAATTCAGTAATGTGGACTAACTGTTTAATGAATTAAACTAATAAGGAGTGTCATCATTACAAAAATTAATAAATTATGCAATTTGTTACTGTGGTGTGGTTTATGTTGTACAATTTAAGTTGCTAGAGTCACGCAAATAATCACATACTTTGACCATTAAACATTAATTAAAAACCGACCATGTTTCATATCCCCTTTAAAAGCCGACCATGTTTCATATCCCCCTTTTCTTTAAATACCAACGATTGTAAATATTTTACCCCAACAGAATTCTCAAAAGCTTTCCACTGTGACAATATATCTCTATCGATGGTATGTATGAATTATCGCAGTTTAAAAGCACACTGGGATTCTGTGCAAGAAGTACTTCTTAGCTTATCTTCAAATGGCCTCAAACTTGATTTAATTGGCTTAACAGAAATATTTAAAATTCGGGATTCCCAGCAATACACAATTAGTGGCTAACTCAGTTTATTTTTTAATACAAGATTACAAAATGTTGATGGGCATGGTGGAGTTGGAATATATGTTAACGAAAGCTTTACCTACTCTAAACGTGAAGATCTCTCTATATTTAATCCGCATGTATTTAATCTATATTTTTTGAAGTTCAAGGTAATCATAATAAACATTTTATAGTACGTGTAATTTATCGTCCTAACTCTGCTCCTCGTGCAGATATCGATATGTTTATAAGTAAAATAATAAAAATACAGGATAAAATATCAAATGAAAATAAAACTGCTTATTTAATGGGCGACAATAACAATAATTTGCTAAACTTTGTCAACCATAAAAAAAACAATGACTTCATAGATAATGTAATATCCCAAGGATTTATTTCGCATATAGCCAAAACCAACACGAATAACATCATATTCGGCAACACTTATAGACCACTTATATTAAAATCATACTCATTCTAGTTATGAATCGGGGATTATTATCACTGATTTAGCCGATCATTTTGGAATATTTCATATAATGTATGGTACACCTCGTCCACAAGAATCAATATATAGGCAGGTTCGGCAGTTGACCCCAAAAAACAGTACATCATTTAGAAATCTATTAGGTAATTTATGATAATATACAAATTATTTTTCGAAATATCTTGTCCAATGAAATCTATGAAAGTTATCAAAAAATACATTAAACGAGAACCATGGATTACTTCAGGCATATTGAATTAATCTCTAAATAAATCAAAGTTACTTTGAAAGAAATTAAACAGACCTAATCCATTAATCATCAACAAATATACATAATATAGTAGAGTCTTTAATAATATTAAACCAGCAGAAAGTGCTTATTATACAGAAATGCTAGAAGAACGTAAGCACAATATCAAAGAAACATGGGCTGTACTGCGACAAGCAATACATAAACAAAAATAATTCGCCAAACTACCTGAAACCTTCATCATAAACGGACAAGAGACTACAAATTTAAAACAATAGGTAAATCGATAAACAACTCAATAGCTCTTCCTGTTAAGCAGTTCGAAACACACCTAAGAGGAAACTGTCCCGTAATTTTTTTCATGCAACCAACGCAGACAACAGAAATATAAATATTTGTACGAAAACTAAATGCACTGAAGGTTTCGACGGTCAATTCACTAAACTACTACAAGCGACCATACATGAAGTAGCGACTCCGCTGGAGCATATACTAAACCAATCCTTTGTCACGGGAATTGTTCCTGAAAACTTTCCACCATAGCAACTATAACAATGTACTGATTGCGGGAATTTTAGCAAAGCAAATATTTCTTAAACAAAACTAAAAAGGGCAAGCTACTCAATGTTGATTAACCAATCAATCCCCGTAAACTAGTCATCTAGCGCGTTGTTGCTTTGGCTGCCAATGTTGTTTAATCCTATGAAAGATGTCACATTCAGCCGGATTAACGTTGCTCTGTATCTGATGATAATATTGTAGTACCATTAAAGCACGTTACACTAAGCCATACCACAAAATCGCGTTGTTTCATTCACACTATTATTTATAAACATTTGTCATGTTTTACGTTACGTTACACTATATCACCCTCTAAACTACTGCGTGATTATTGATTATTCGCCACGTGTCCATAATCCAACCCGACCGAATTTTTGTCAATGCAATGACACTTTTTAGTCCATTTGTTTACTCCAATGCATTCGTTCAGTCGTGTCACATCGATTGACGCATGATATTTTGTAACATCGTACGTTACAGTGCACCTTTCAAGTCCAAACAGTGGTCTGGGTTGCCTCAGCATAGTCTTTTACCGATCAACGTGGCAATTAGCGCGCTATATAGTGCCCTGAGCAGTCCTGGGGATTGGATACTGCGATATATAAGAATGTATAAAAGAAGACGTTTTTGATGTGTTTTTACTTTCTAAAGACAACAAAAAAGTTATTGAGATAAAGCGTTCAAGATAACGGATTGTCAATGCTATCCTAGCTGGCAATGATTACCAACAGAAAGAGAAGTGTCGATGAACATGTTGCTATTATTCAGATGACTGAATCGTTACAATGCTATCTAAACAATTTATTCAATGCAGGTAACACATCCACGAGTAACGACTATAATAATGTGTTTCTTATTGTAGTGATCAACCTACTTAAAATTCCGTTATGAAAACACGACTTTGTCAATTTTCCGATTACGCAAAACGTGACTTTGCAAAACATACACGTAACTGTTACAATTTACAATGTCGTACCAAGTGTAGTGTATAATTTAGGAACACTGATTTACTCTTACGAAGGCATGCGTAAACCTGGAAACATACCAGGTACAAGCTCCTTGGCTCTACAAAGCAAAAATGTTTCCCAGTCACAGGCAGATTGTGCTCCAAACACGTGCATTTCAGGACATCCTTCCGCGAAATGTACGGGAAAGACCTCTGTTGACGTCACATTTGGGCTAAACAGATTCCCATTAACTGTAATTTATAATAGAACGTGCTGTAAGCACTAGAATATACGCAGGAACATTTGTGAAGGAACATTGTTGATAATACGTAAACGTATGTAGTAATGTATCGGAACATAAATGACTAAAAACAAAGTATGTGTTGATTGTATAGAAATGTTAGCAGCGCGAATATTTTGAAGAGAAGATTTACAAATATGCCTGAACAGCTGGTGAAATATATATATATATATAATGCCTGGTTGTATAATGGTGAATTATATATTTTGCCTTCAGAAAGAACATTTTGTCATGTAAAAATAGGTCGCTGGATGTATTGACTAATGTTCACGTGATTGCAATTTGTAAACTTGTGTGTATTTGTATGTGTGTGGCATTGATTAAAGTTAAATAATTAATTATTAAATAATATTTAGCAATGAAATATTAATAACTTTACTTTTTGGTAGACTTGTTCAATCGAACACCATCTCTTAGAAGCATGCAGCCAGGCTGCAATTAATGCTCGGAGACTATTCGTTGAACTTTTACGTTAGTAATGTTCTACAGGAGATGTGTTCTTTTCTACGAGAAATTGGACGATGTACTTCGAATGGCTAACAAAGTCAGAAAACATAATATGTATATTATTTCAAAACCTGTTGTTTGCATACAAATGAATTAATATGAACAAAATATGTCTGTCTGACAGGTGGGCGTCTGATGATTCAGACAGTGGGCCGATCAACTTGTCCATGCACAAAGACTGCTCCTGACGTGTGGTGCATATCGAAAGCTATGTCGGATATATGGAGACAGATGATGCAGGAAGATATCATACCGGAGGTAAACAGTGTAACGTTCAGTATATCGTCTAAGCTGAATCTGATAACGATTTTGATATCGTATTAATACATAGTATCATCTTGGCAAGTGAGCCAGGAATTAATTCAATGCTGTATGTTTTTGTCATTTCACAATTTCGTATACATGCAGTTCTTTACAGCACAGCACAAACTCATATTTTAGCATTCGCATACGTATACATCGCATATTTGATAGAATCTGTCACGCCATTACTTTCCTATCATAATATTTCCCAACGATTTTTCAGGACGAATACCCCGCCACTATAGAGCCTTACTACTATCACACAGAGAAATGCCTTTCAACCCCGTTCGAAGGTAAACACTCTCGAGTTCGGAAATCTGGACTAAACCTACTTGCAACTGAGACGCACAACATCAAATGTGTATGGCGAGAACGATGGAAGACGTCCAACAAACAAGGTGAAACAACACCCGACACATGTAAAGATCTTAATAATCGGGGATGACTGGTTGGTTGGTTAGTTGGTTAATTGGTTGAATGGTTAGTTGATTTGTTTGTTGGTTGGTTGGTTCGTTGAGTAGTTGGTTGATTGGTTGGTTGGTTGGTTTGTTTGTTTGTTTGTTTGTTTGTTTGTTTGTTTGTTTGTTGATTGGTTGGTTGGATGGTTGGTTGGTTTGTTGGTTTGGATGAAATAAAGCTACATATATCGAACTTTCCAGAATACGTTGTTCCTTGTGCATACACACGAACGCACACACAAAAGGGACACACACACACATACACACACACACACACACACACACGTTATTCTCATATGGTGTAATTTTCTTGTAAAGTTGTAAGCGCGTAATGATAATAATATTGCGTCCTTTACATATGTGTTCGTTGTAGACTACATTTCCGCGAGAGTCCACGCGTTATCTTTAGTGCAGTGGATACGCACTTGGAGCAATTGCACGTTTACAACGGGGCTTTCAAGAGAGAGAAACTTGGAAGAGCAAAATAAGATACTAGACGAGTTGTTCCGGCGTCTGACGGATCAAGTGGCAATTGCTCCAGCAGATCGAGGATACGATCGTGTCGATCACTTCGTCACAGTGGAAAAAACAAGCGAGGTTTGAGATTGGACTAAGGCGAATGACAATCAGACCGATGCAGATAGTTGTCATATATTAACTACAATTGATTAGTGTTTAGTGAGGTACCACGATGTGGCTTCATGTTGTCATAGTTAGGACTTTTCATATTGTTTCATTGCAATATTAAGTAGTTGTAGAAAGCTATCGACATACATCAGTCATGACATTTATTCTTTGATTCGTCTACAACCAAATAAAGCTGCTTGTGCCTTGATAGTTACGTCTGATAAATTGTCATTATAATTTTTTAAACAGCAACCATGGCTCGAAACGATAGCGACCTAATCATGTCATGCCTTGCGAAATAATTGAATATCCCAACCTAGCCAATGTCAATGTCTGCCCATACCATAGCACAGTCCCCGGTGTCTAGTACGTAGTTCCCCGTACTGTATTTAGTTCCCCGTATGTTCCCCGTATGTTCGCGGTTCCCTGTATCATGTTCCTCGTACCGTCACCAGTGCCCGTACCGTGATTGAAACAGGGTCATTCAAGCATAACAGTGGCAAGTCATTTTCTATCCTTGATGAGTCATCGGTACTATACAAATGTGGGACATCACACAGCTAATATTCTAGACTATGTTTATTGCTCCTATCTTGGCAGGGGTCTCAACCAATACCCCGCCTTTTTTGAACCAACCTCCCATATAACACCAAATTCGGAGTCACCCTCCCTCTATTCGATTTCCCACCTGCCAAAAAATCGTAGCAGCAACGTCCCACCTCCTACCATATTCGTTAACGCAATGGTTTACAAATGATGTACACGTACTCTCACTCGATGGGTTTGCTGAAAATAAAGATGCAGCCCCCTCTGTGGTGTTCACGACGGAGAACAATTGTCTTATGAAATTGTTCATCATCATCATCATCGGTCGGCCGGGGCCGGAGTATAGATGAACCTTTTCATATGGGTCGATCCTTCATCAAGGATGGAAGGTCTGTTTTTTCAATATCAAGGTTTTCGCAGATCTCCGCAGTGTATGTCTACTGTTTCCCTCTGTTTTTCTTTCCATGTGTGAGTGTCCACAGGTTGAATGTTGACACTGGTTCTTCGGTATTACGATAGTAATGGCCAGCTAGTTGTAGGCGCCTACTGCCAACCGTGGTTGTCAATTTGTCTACCTGTCCATATAGTCCTTCATTTGTAAGCCTGTTGCTCCAGTGGACATTTATGCACTTTCTAAACATTCCGGTGTAACTTCCGTGCATTTTTTTTCTAGTTATTTTGTGAGAGTCCAAGTAACTGCTCCGTACTACAACAAACTTTCAACTGTGGCACTGCAGTTTGACAATATAAGGTTTCATCTTGTTCTTGCCTTCCACAGATGGTCTTGCTTGTTATATGCTAGGGTAATGTGTCGATGAACTTATTTGCTTGCACTGCGCATACAGGAACCTACATACCGGAATTCGTCTACTTCCTCAAATACGTCGCAACAAGCCGTCTTTATTTCTTTACATTCATAATTTATGTAGATGGTAATTACCTTGGTTGTATTCACATTTTTAGCCAGACCAACAGTTAGTGCATTGTTCACAACATTGTCAAGTAAGTTCTGTACTGACTTGACGTGAACACTTACCAGGTCTAGATCATCAACAAATGCAAGATCTGTGATTTCTTCCTTTGAAAACTCCGTTTTCTGATGGCAAAGCCAAGACCAGATTCTTTCCTTGATTGTCGCATGACATAGTCCAATATTATAATAAATATGTGTGGAGCTAATGTATCACCCTGTAAAACACCGGCCTTAATGCCAAATAATTCGGTTTGTCAGTCAGGAAAAATAATGGATGCTGTCGTGTTTGCATAGGACTTCAATAGCACACACAATCGTCTCAGGCACGTAAGATTTTGAACATTTGGCCACGGTGAACAGAATCGAATGCCTCTTGGAAATTTATCAATATAAGTACTACAGGCAAATATGGAAAGTTACCTTTCTGAATTCTATGTTGCTCTGAACGGATCTTTCGACGTCTTCACGACGTCTTCATCAGCGTTGGTTTGCGCCATTCTCGATCGTCATATGATTATGTTGGTAACTGTCACATGACAACACTTCCACGAAGATCGCGGAATGCTTGTATCCGGAATTCCTGTTGATTTCTGGTCGCCTCTCTCAGATTTCAATGGCCTCACTGATTTTTCGTCTCCAGAAGTTGTTTTCTCAAGAGAGTATCTTGAGTCTTTAGCCGATATGTTGTGGCCCTCATTCACTCTGTGTTCACCTTCTGCTGTGAGTGGGCCCCTCGTGTTTCTGTGTTCTTTGAGTCGGGCTCAAACTTTTCAAAACTATTAATGTAACCGAGTCCGGAAGCAATTTACATGCTAATGCTACGGGCAAGTTTTTGTCATCTGCTTCTTCGAAAATTCTGAGCAGAGCTAATATTTAACAAGATTTAACAAGATTGCCACCCAGAGAATTAACTATACGTGGCAGGTGGACAAGGAAGCCCTTTGGCTTATCGAGAGTCCGACCCTTTTATCTATGTGTATCCCGCCCGTCTGAGGTATGCGTCGATTTTATTTTTAAACATATTCACGCTACTAGCACCCACACAATCAGCATATAATCTGTTCCATTCATTTACAGTCCTTTGTGAAAATGAAAACTTTCTTATATCTAGTCTACTCTGCTCCTTCGCTAATGTAACTTCATGTCCTCTAGTCCTTTTATCTTTCTTAACTGAAAAAAAAATATTTCTATCAATATTTTGATAACCATTCAATATTTTAAACACTTCTATCTGATCTCCTTTCAATCTCCTGGTCTCTAATGTTGTTAAACCGCATTTTTAGGCGTATTTCGTAACTAAGATCCCTCAGTTTTGGTATCATTTTAGTTGCTCTCCTCTGCACACTTTCTAGCATATCTATGTCCTTCCTGCGATATGGCCTCCACGCTTGAATACAATATTCTAAATAAGGCCTAACTATTGTTTTGTACAGCGGTATTATTAGTTCTTTTTCCTTATACGTTATGGTTCGCCTAATTAATCCAAGGATTTGATTCCCCTTTGAAGCTAAAATTCCGCACTGCTCTGAAACCTTCATATCAGCACTAATGGTTAACCCTAAGTCCTTTTCCTTTACAGTAGTACTTAGTACAGTACCCCCATTGTATATTCTACCTCTTCGTTCCCATGTCCTGTGTGGAGGCACTTACATTTCCCAAAATTGAACAGCATTTGCCATTTTTCAGATCATTTGATCAACCAGTCAAGATCATTTTGTAAACGCAGTCTATCTCCATCACTTTTAATCCTTCTAAACCCTTTTGTATCATCCGCAAATTTCAACACCTTGCTTGTTGTTTCATCATCCAAATCGTTGATATATATTAAGAATAATATGGGTCCTAACACTGATCCCTGTGGTACCCCACTCAATACCGATTTCCAGTTTGAAGCCTCCCTTCAACTACTACACGTTGTCTTCTGTCAATCAGACATTTTTTATCCAGTTTATTATACCATTTCCTATGCCATGGGCCTTTAGTTTCAGCAGTAATCTTTGATGTGGTACTTTGTCGAAAGCTTTTTGAAAATTAAAGTAGACGATATCTACTGGTGATCCCTCATCTACCCACTTAGTGATGTCTTCCAAAAAACATAACATATTTGTTAAGCATGACCTTGCTTTAAAAAAACCATGTTGAGATGGGTTAATCAAGTTTTGTTTAACAAGAAAATCCACCATGTGATCTTTAATTAGTCTTTCTAATAATTTGCAAATCACTGATGTTAAACTCACTGGTCTATAGTTCTCTGATTTGTTTCTTGAACCTTTTTTAAATAACGGTATAACGTTTGCCTCTTTCCATTCTAGAGGAACCATTCCCTCTTCTATTGAAAAAAATGAAAACTGTTGCAAGCGGTACGCTAATTTCTTCTACAATTTCCAACAGTAGTTTGGGCGGAATCCCATCCACTCCAGGTGATTTATTATCCATCATAGACCTTATTTTCTTAGCTACCATTTCTGGGGTTACAGTTAATTGTCCTAAATAGTCTGAATCTGGCCCCTTGAACTTAGCCTCTGATACTGGCAGTGAACTAATATCTTCACTGGTAAACATTGAACTAAAGTACTCATTCAAGTCTTCTGCCATTAAGAATCCCTCTGTTATTATATTTCCAGCACTATCTTCTAGAGGATCGACCTTATCTTGAACTTTCTGTTTGCTTCGAACATAAGCATAAAAACTCTTGCTGTCATGTCTTATATTTCAAGCTAATTGTTGTTCATAGCTTCTCTTTGAATTTCTCATTTCAGCTGTAGCTTGGATAAGTGCTTCTTTATAACTGTTGTAGTCTTCATCATTTTTGGTACGTTTATATGACTTCCACATCATTTGTTTATACTTAATTTTTCTAATGGCTTCTTTCGTGTTTCTTTTTGGACCGTTTCCCTTGTTTTTTGAAGGGTACAAATTTATCGACTATGCACTTAATTTCACTCGTTAATATATTCCAGCATTCTGTTGCTGTCTTATTTTTGAGTGTGTTATTCCAATCTATCTTTGCTAAATATTTCCTCATGTCCTTATATATATGGCCAGTTGTAGATCGACCTTTGTGAAAGAGCCGATTATACATCTTAGCTGCTGTTGGTATCAAGCTGATACATCGATAGTGTGTTGCCAGTGCGAGATTCTCTTTCTTTGGAAGGGGTACTATCAAACTTTTTGAAAACGCAACAGGCTTTACAAGATTATTGAAGATATGATTAAACAGTTCCAGTAGTGTTGATTTGAATTCATCCAACTTCCACACTTCTGGTGGAATTCCATCTAGTCCAGTGGTTTTTCCACATTTGAATTTCTTGAGCATTACATCCAATTCGATTAAAGTGAATTTTTTAGGGCTAATATCAAAATAATTTTCAATTATTCTCTCTCTATGGTTTGTTTGGTGTTGACTGTTGAGGGTGTTTGGTCAACAAGGTTCTCAAAGTGGTTTTTCCATTGACTTTTTCTTTCTTCTGGAGATGTTCCATTTAATCTACTCTTAAGTGCTAATTTCCTGCTAGTTACATGATTTATAACTTTCCATGCTCATCGAGAGTCACCTTACTTATGTGAAAGTTAACATTCACTGAAGAGTGTGCAGTATTAATTATCTTCTGTTTGCTTGTATGCATAAGCACGAGTTTCCTTTGAGTTTCACACGTTCTTGATTACATATGTTCTTGCTTGACAAACATCTGGTTCATCATGCAGAATGATCCATTTAAGTGTTTTTCTCTTTCCTGGCAATATCATTTTGGCTACTCGGTGATTTGCTTTAACTAGGCAAATGTATTTCTCTTGTAGACACACAATCTCGATGCCGTTATTCGTAGCATGCTATTGTAGTTCGTGTAATGTTACTGTTGATCTTAATGTTCGGGTGTTGAATGTGCTGATGATTGTTGCCATTTTCGGCCTGAGAATGTTGATAGCTGCATTAGGATTGTCATCAGTAACATCCCTTTTCTGAGACTTTGTGGAGGTTACGTCATAATTGGTGGCAACAATCACCTGTGTCCCATTGCTGCAATCAACTTTGGTATCAGGGGCTTTAACCCTGATGTGTGTAATAGAGCTTTTCATGATCTTTCATTAGTTGTTGCTTCCGTCGCCGCGCCACTGGCTGACTAGATTGTGGTTGCCTTTGGCCAATGATTTGGACTCTTCCACCTTTAGATGGAATTTCCTCCACAAGGGTTCCAACTGCCCCTCTCAGGGTACCCACAGTTGGTCAGCCCGGGCTCATATTCTATGGTTTTGAAATCAAATTGTTCCGTCTATTAGACCCACTGCTTGTCAAGGCTAATGAACTGGGTCTACCCAGGTTTGGATTCAGCGTTGTCCTTCTCCTAGATCCCTAGCATACAAGCCTGTGGCTGTAAGGTTCCCAGCTAGAGTGGTGTACCACAAGGAGGTCATGCTATAATCTTGTTTGTGGAGAGATTATGTAATAGCAAGTGAGGTTTGCGCACTCGTGTCCTTTTTCAGTGTGAAGCGCATGCACTATAAACTACTCAGTACTCTACAACACTAGACACAGTCCATATTATCAGTCGCACAGAAAGCATACCATTTTCATACATATATTAAACGTTATTAGATAGGGCCATCACCTAAGTTTTGAACATTCTATTTTCGTAGAAATATATTTTATTTCCAACTGAGGTCTGTGCATGGTTTGAGGCCGGTGTACAGTCGTGGAACAATATGTCTGCGTCAACCGCTAATAACACACCTGTTATGCGTGGCATTAGCCCAGCTCGAGTGAACTAAATGATTCCTAATAAAATGTGCATGTTTAATAAATACCCCCTCGCAACTAAGATACCCCAGCTAGAGCTATAACCAGCTCTTTGTGATGATAGTAAGTCGGTATATGTCATAAAGTTTGTCGTCCTCGATATCAGGCACTTCCATAGTTTGAGGTCGATGCTATTCTTCTACACCGAGGTCGGTTGGTTGTTGGTTGGTTGCCAGGGATTAAAGTTTAAAGCACTTTGAGCAATCCCGAGGACTGGATACTACACCATATCAGTACAGGTGTATAATCATCATGCGAAGTGAAAATGTAATGTAAATTATTTGTGAAAATATAAACCAGTGGTAAAAAAGAATAATTTAGAAATATGAAACGTGGCATGAAAAGTATAATAACAGTCCTCATGATACATAGAGAACTTAAACAAGTAAAATGCCGCTGTCATTGTATCAACAGATTGTTGTTGCAAAATGTGAAAAGGCTTTCAATACCATTACTTCATCACAAACTTGTGTTGTTGTACATAACAAGTACCTGATGTACGTTGCAAGGACTCAGCTGGCTGCCACTGACTATCAGCAACACAAAGACAATGAAACCCTACCACTGTAACAATGCTGGATAATTGATGTATTTTGTCATAGACACTGCTAAAAGTTCAAGTTGAATTGAATACAAATACCGTGTATTATTGACTTTTGATAAATGTGTCATCACATATAAAATATAATACATGTCAGAGCCATGCTAATTGTCACTTTGTCTCCGGTATAGGTAGATTCGGATGTACAGTAAAATGTCAGGAGGCTGGTATGCAGTACCATCGAAGACAGCGAACACATACAGTGATGTCATCGATATCCAAACCGATGTAGTTCACCGAAGAATGATCGACACTGAACCTGTCTCACGAGCTAGTCAGGCGTCACCATATTCGTATGTCGAGCAACCTGCATTCTACATTGGTTTTTAGTCAGTTAACTGACTGACCTGGAAGCCAGTGTACACCCCATCGGCACTGGGGAATCTGTCACGGATGCAACACACGACACAATTGGGATCAGTCGGTGGACATTCACATGACAAACCATGAATATGCTGCATGGCTGTAGAATCTTGTCCGAGATCCTGGACAAATACAGCTGCCCAGTATGCCATATTAACTTAGAGAACTAGTGATTCTAAGCACACTAGTCCAATCTCCTGTAAAGAAAAACATATATTCAGTAAACAAAAACAGGTATTATTGTAGTGTTGGTAGTAAATAATTGTGGAATGTTCATTCTCATAATCAGTAAATGTAAAATAATGTTTCATGTGTGACCTGCAGCATTTCACAAGAAAAACGGCAGCAAGAAATGTGCTACTACAGCTGCATCTATACATGTTGATATCTTAAGAACAGTCAGTGTTTACCGGGGTTGTTCCGGAGGAGGGAGACGGTGGGTTGATACAGCATGCAGACATTAGTAGAATGTGCTCTTTTTCAAAAAGGTGAAACATTTTAGCTATTTTTTCTTGATAAGGTGTTCATTGTCATTACATGAATTAAAAAATTTTCAATTTAATTACAGTGATGCCTGATCTTAGTCAATATTACAGACTGATTTGAATTCTGCTAATCAGTAAAGCATCAGTAAAGAGCATTTATATTTTTGTTTTTGTTTTCAGTATACAAATTCATGTCAGTGTCTGCCATGTGTAGCTACTACACATATTCATGTTTGACATTTTAAGGTTCTGCCTGAAGTTGAATAGTAAAGGTGAATGTTGGAAATTACAAAATGAGGTGTTATTGTGATGCTAACAGTACCCGCCAAGTATTCAAAGGTTCATAACATGTATGTTTACCTTCTTCAAAAATGAACAATTTATTTTATAAACTTATTTCTGAGTCATCGCTGTATGCTAAATACTTTTAAAGGTGTATTAATATGTCTGTGGGTTTAATATAAGTGCAGAAGTCGACTTAGTTTTCCACGTCCAAGATGTTATTATTAAAATATGTATGAAAACAAATATATATGTAAATGTGCACATTACATTTTTTTGATAACTTATATGTGGTTGATTGTTATAAATTTGAAATTACCTGGATTGATCAAATGTGGGCCTCCCGCAGACTACGTATCCTCCCTGTGTCTGCGTGACCCAGGTGACCGCCTTAGCTCCTCTTCTGCCTCCTCTCATTCCCATTCTTGGGTTGCAGTGTGGCCTCTAGCGAAATCATAATTCAAGTTACGTATTATGCATTCATATATTGCTGTGGTGAGAATATAGACACATATTGGTAAATACACAAGAATAGCTGGCATATGTCAGTTGAAAGGTATCACAGGATACCAATTACATAAACTATAGCCAGGCACCAAGGACCACAACGGAAACAAGTGCGAGCATTATCTTGTTTAATCCTTATATATGGTGTACTTTAACTGTATTTATATTTTATATATTTACACGTTAACATTTTTCTATTTAATAAAATCATCATCACCATCATGGTCGTCATCTTATTTTGCATAAACCACAATGCAAATCAACAACATTATGCAGTAATAGTATCAAAATATGCGTCACAAAACACTGTTTTAATAATTATGATCACCAATATAATACTCCCGTGTTTGACGTTCTGTTGCACGAATTTACGGATGCTCCCTGACTAAGTTATTTGCACGATCAATAGGGGCCTATTGCCAAACCAATGTTATTTGTAATTTCGCAGTCTCACGTCATCTATTCTCTACATGTATTGTCGCAATAACATAGTTTATTACCAAGATCCTACGTAACCAAATAGAAATTACAATGCATATGAAATATTATGCTCGTTGACACAGCCTCTGACTGAATCTCTGGTTGATAATATGGTCATATAATATGGACCTAGTGACTGGCTTAGACAGTCTTAGAAGTTAGTGTTGACGTTCGCAAGTTGCAGTTCTCGTTGAATTAATACGCGGCTACGCGTTCTTGTTGCTAAATGCGATAGTGTAGTATACGTACCTTCGTACAACCACTTTGGAATCTTCATCTTGATACACCAAAGCACGTGTATGTTGTTATTGTTTTCGAATTCGTGGGATGCCGATCTCGCGTAAAGCACGTGACCGAAATGGCGCAGGAGATCGACAGCGCAATTGGCTTTCGCCAGCTATACACGGTGTAACGACAAATCTTGTTTTTTGACGATTAAAAAAACAAGTACGCATTTTTTATTAAACCGACTGTGCACACTAGTTAAATTATTCACACATTACACATCTGGACCTAAAAGAACCGGATTGGCAATGGGCAAACGAATTGGTTGAGGACCTTTAACATTCAATTCAACGTGAGATTAGCGTTTCGTACTTTCCCGCTGTCTGTTTTCATTTGATATATTCCCTTCTATTCTCCATTCCGCGATGTATTTCGTAAACGCTTGTGTTACGGTGTGTCTTCAACTTACGCTGTCTGTAATCCGTCTGATCACATTCGGCCGAAACGAAACAGTTATTGCCATACGTTTTGCATCTGATGTATTTACCGGCATATTTTCCTTTTAAAACATGCTTCTGCACAAATGCATGCGCCTCTACTTCAGTGAAAACCGGACAGAATAACGAAGCTTAACGGCCGCATCGTTCACGAAGTAGCATCGTCCTTCAGCGGCAATGTAATCGAACGACGAACACTTCCGCTTGTTACACAACACTGCGCGTGCGACCTAGCTGGGGAGCGGAAATGATGACACACCCCGCTCTCCAACGGTTGAACGAAATCCAGGAAATACCTGATAGTAGACGCCACGTACATTCTCCTTCCCTGTAAAACATTGTCAAGCATGTCAAATGCTATGCAACTGTACCAGTGACCCCCCTCTCATTCTTTCTATCTATATATATTTATAGAGAGAGAGATATAGAGAGAGATATATAGTCACTTTTGTGTTTTAATGTCAAAGTGTTATTGTGCGCAGCACTTACTTGGGCAGGCACAGTCAATGTGTAGACCTGCGAAGAATGCGAAGTCGCACATCTTCGGTGCCAAAGGACTGCGGGTCTCACGGGATGAGCGATCACGGCCGCGGCAATTCAGACTGTTGGCTATTGTGTTGCATGGGTATCTATAGGGTGTGCGTGTATTGTTGGGATGTAAAGCGGGTGTGCGTACTTATGTTCGGTGTGTGAACTATTCAAAATGCTGCTCCCCACTACATTCCCCCAATCATAAAAAGAACGGGATATATTACGAGGAATATGTATGCAGTATTTTATGCAAATATTCGTGAACTACGGATAACTACAGAAAATATATACACTAAATATGACCGATTAACCAAAACCCGAATGCCGTCTAGCATCTCAGGCAAAATTTTCACTGAAATATCAATATTTTATATTTAGGTTGTTTCCTTTTTACATTTTATTAAACAATTTACGTAAACACGAACACCAACGTAATATTTTAATATTTCATTATAAATACAATTAATTAAATCCAACCACCATAATGCTAACACTTGTATAATAAAACAAAACGAATTGATTTAAAAATGAAACTTCACTCCAAATCATTATAAGAATCTACACACAAAACTATATACACAAATTATATGTAGTCCCTAGACCCTGGATACAGACAGGTGTATAATGCATCATGCACTATGTGAGTACATCCCGGGCACCGACAAGTGCCTCATGCATCATATACTAGGTGAGTAAATATAAACGATAATATGTGTGTCCTAGGCAACTAGATTGTGTTTGTGCATGTGTATATGCGTGTGGTGTGCGTTGCCCATTTCAATGTTAATCGGTGGTATACAGGAGACGTGCATCGAGGCCGTAGAAGTGACATGCATTCAGACGGCTCGCTTCCACCACTATATCTGTGGTTAACCCATTCAACGACGCCACCATCTCTGCTACGGTGATTATATTCCATGGGTGATTCAGGTCAGTTGTCCTGGAGGTGGAAGGTACGGCGCATCTGACTCCATCCTGATCTTGTTGAGATCTAGACTACAGACCGGCTCCTCCTCCTTCCTCACTCCTTCACTCTAGAGCTGTTTGCAACAGTCATCTTTCTGTAGCACGTGTTTAGCAGCAATGTCCGCTTTCGTATTTGATAAAGATGTTCCGTCACTGGGGTTTTGTGTTAGTCGGCTCTGGCTAAGAGCGTGACTTGGCATTAACATAGTATCGAGCTTTGTTAGTTCTGTTTCATCATTGGGCAAATCCAATAAACAATCAGTTATTTCCGTTGACAGCAGGCTCTGACATACCGCCTCATTATCAACAGAATTTCTCTAATCTGATGGAATGGAATGAGAAGGTAATAGCATAATTGGTTGATCGGTTACCATTTCTGTTTTACTTCCCTCTTCGCCATGTACATCAATATCCTGATTTGGGACCATATTTGACGATAGATCCTCAAATTGTCCTAATATTTCAGTAGCACATGCCAACACGTCCATACCGGTTTTCGTGACTGGCTTATATGTGAGGTTCATGTCTTTGTCATGAGTCAGGTCTTGTTTCCCTGGGGATAGACTCTGGCCGTCTAGTCTAGTCCATATTCTTTTGGTGGCATATTGTCATTCGTAGAAGCGTTTGATTGGGAACTACTCGTATTTCAAGGATAACTGCGACTTAGATGTCTTGTTTCTCCGCAGTTGTAACCCCGGACAGTGAAGATGGTGACTGTCCACCACCTGGTGATTGCATGCGATCTGGTGATTGGTATCTTGGTGATCGACTATATCTAATGAATTGAGTTTGACTGTTAGTGGGTGGCGTCTGTTGCTCTCGATCTAGACGTTGTTCAATTTGGATTAGCCTCTTCAATAATTTGTCAATCTTGCTTTCCTCTTTCTTTTTCATGTTGCCAGAACAGACTAGTTCCTGACACTTATCATTCTCCGACGGTGTTGTTGCATGGCGACCGACAGCCTGGGGTGTTCTACCAAGGACACCCTTTTGATTACTGATACCAATTTTCATTTCTTTTAGGGCTTTCCTAATTGATCTTGGCTGTATCTCACTCGCTAATAATGCTGCCCCCTTCTCCCTAGCACATTTGAGGAACAGCTCTGTGGCCCATTTGTCTATAGCTTTGTCTCCTGCTCCTTTGTATCCCAAATTGACGGCATGTTGGACCCGGTCTGCAAAATCTTCCAGAGATTCGTAAACTTCCTGGAGATTCCATTGCACCACGCTTGGGTCTTCCTTCGTTTCAAATCTGCTCTTCATACATTTCATAACCCTACGGTAATCATTCCGATCCTCACAGGAGCGTGTTCGTACATAATCAATGGCTTTGTTGTCACGCAGGCAATCCTTTAGTCTCTCGAGTTTCAGATGACTACCCCAATTATAGTGTTTGGCAGTATCGTTAAACAGGTACAGAAATGTTTCCCATTCTACAGAGTTCCCTGAAAATTTTGGTAATTTGGGTCCTGGGGGACTGTTTCGTTGAAGATGTCGTCTATTCCTTTCCATGGAGTCGTCAGATGATACCGAATTAGAATTAATGCCAAAAGAGTCAGACGAGCAAGAGGACGAAGACATTGAGGACGAATCCTCGTACGAATATTTTGGCGATTTTGCTCTATTGCCTTTTCTCTTTTTCATTCCCCTTGTGTGGTGTAGTGTGATATTACCATGGGTTTTGTCATGTGTGTGATGACCATTGTTTTTGCCATGTGTGTGAAGCCTATCGGTTTGTGGTGTTGTGTTAGTCTCCCCCCTGGTTCGCATTTCACACCGGCTGGAGAAGATGTGTTGCTAGTAGGTTGTTAATACTCGTCAATACCAAACCTGACCCTGTTTGATCTCTACCTCTTTCATATTCTTTGATTTTGCAATCCCTCTCATCAAGTTGCGCTTGATATTGTGCTTCCATCCTTACTAGTTTATCATTTAACATCTCTACCTCATTGCAACCAGAATCTATCGTAGTAGCTCCTCCTGTGGGGTTTCTCTAAACTGATCCGTCCTGTTTCCAGCAAGTTATCCCAACATGTTGTAGTAGCGCCCGTGGCTGTCGCTAAGTCAGCAATTTGTATTTAATCCTTCTTCCTGAGATTCAGTATTTTGGTTGCCTTTGTTGTGGATACCCCAGCTACTCCCATAACATGTTCTTTAGTGCATGTGTATAAGTTGATTGTAGACGTCATGTTGACATATAGATGCGTGTAAATGTATATATCAGTGAGTACATACGAGGTAAATGCCTATTATTTAACTAGATTAACCTAGCAGGACAAAAGCTTAGACATCTCGGAACTTAAACCATCGAAAGTAGACAACTACTACCACGTTTGGGTTAGAATGAAAGAAATTACCCAGATATTTACGATCACAAAATAATAAACCGTATCACGGAATAGATACAAGACAATTAGTCTGCGATAATACCCAATTGGTAGGTTCGGGAAGTAAACGACATTGTACAGCTTCGCATAACCCAACCAGGATGTAGCTAGATTTATGATAAACACGAATGTCCTAAACACGATAAAGTTATAAAGAATACAAACACAAGTTAAGACGGAATTAAATTACAAGACAAACTATTCAAAATGCAAACACAACGACTTAGTCTCGCTTAACCGACTCTCGCCTGGCTGCGTGACTTCGCCAGGAAGATAGTTAGGCCCAGAGTCACGTTTTGACTGCCCACTTGTTGACAGCGATGAGAGCTGTCACCTAGTGAATATGCATTTGATTAAAAGATTTAACAAAATTGAATATGATTGCCTCTCGCAAAATTAATTCTAGATGGCAGGTGGGCAAGGAAGCCCTTTGGCTTTTCAAGAGTCCAACCATTTTATCTACGTGTATCCCGCCCTTCTGAGGTATGTGTCGATGTTATTTTAAAACACATTCACGCTACTAGCACCCACACAATCTGCAGATAATATGTTCCATTAATTTGCAGTCCTTTGTGAAAATGAGAACTTTCTTATATCTAATCTACACTGCTCATTTGCTAATGTAACTTCATCATGTCTTCTAGTCCTTCTGTCTTTCTTAACTGACAAAAATATATATATATATATCAATATTTTCATAACCATTCAATATTTTAAACACTTCTATCTGATCTCCTCTCAAACTCCTGATCTCTAGTTTTGTTAAACCACATTCTTTTAGACGTACTTAGTAACTAATATCCCTCAGTTTTGGTATAATTTAATTGCATTCCTCTGTACTCTTTCTAACATATCTATGTCGTTCTTGCGATATGGCCCCATTCTTGTATACAATATTATATATGAGGCCTAACTATTGTTTTGTACAGCGGTATTATTAGTTCGTTTTCCTTATATGCAATATTTCCCGTAATTAATCCAACGAAATGATCTCCCTTTTAAGCTGCAATTCCGCATTGATCTGACACCTTCATGTCAGCACTAATGGTTAACCCTGAGTAATTTTATTTTACATTAGTACTCAGTACAGTACTCTCATTGTATATTGTACAACTTCGTTCCCATGTCCTGTATATTTACATTTCCCAAAATTGAACATAATTTGCCATTTTTCAGACCATTTGATCATCATGTCAAGATTAACTTGTAATTTTTTTATATCTCCATAACTTTTAATCCTTCTAAACACGTTTGTATCATCCGCAAATTTCAACACCATGCTTGTAATATCATCGTCCAAATCTTTGATATATATTAAGAATAATAGAGGTCCTAGTACTTATCCATGTGGTACCCCACTCAATACTGATTTCCAGTTTGAAGCCACAATATCAACTACTACTCGTTGTCTTCAATCCATCAGCCATTTTTCTTTCCAGCTAATTATACCTTTTCCTATATCATGGGCCTTTAGATTAAGCAGTAATCTTTGTTGTGGCACTTTGTCGAAGGCTTTTTGAAGATCTAAGTAGATGATATCTATTGGTGAACCCTCGTCCACCCACTTAGTGATATCTTCCAAGAAACATAACATATTTGTTAAGCGTGACCTCGCTTATAGAAACCCATGTTCAGATGGGTTTATCAAGTTATGTTTAACAAGAAAATCCACCATGTGATCTTTAATTAGCCTTTCTAATAATTTGCAAATCACAGATGTTAAACTCACTGGTCTGTAGTTCTCTGACTTATTTCTTGAACCGTTTTTAAATAACAGTATAATGTTTGCTTATTTCCATTCTAAAGGAACCACTCCCTCTTTTAATGACAAATCGAAAACTGTTGCAAGCGGTACGCTAGTTTGTTCTACATTTTCCAATAGTAGTTTTGGCGGAATCCCATCCACTCCAGGTGATTTGTTATTCTTCATAGCTCTTATGTTCTTAGCTACCATTTCCGGGGTTACAATTAACTGTCTTAAATAGTCTGAATCAGCCCCCTTGAAATTAGCCTGTGGTACTGGCAGTGAACTAATATCTTCCTTGGTAAATACTGAACTAAACTACTCATTCCGGTCTTCTGCCATTAAGAATCCCTGTGATATTATAGTTCCAGCACTATCTTCTAGAGGACCGACCAGATCCTGAACTTTCTGATTGCTTCGAACATATGCAGAAAAACATTTGCTGTCATGTTTTATATTACATGCTAAAAAAATGTCATAGCTTCCTTTGAATTTCTAATTCCAGATGTAGCTTGGTTAAGTGATCCATTATAAATGTTGTAGTCTTCATTACGTCATGTACATCTATATGACTTCCACATCGTTTGTTTGTAATTAATTTTTATAATGGCTTCTTTCGATAAGTGTTTCTTTTTAGACCGTTTCCCTTGTTTTTTTCAAGGGAACAAATTTATCGAAGATGCAATCAATTTTACTCTTTAATATAATCCAGAATTTGGTTGATGTCTTATTCTTTCTATTTTCCTTTGTGGACATTTCTCATGTACTGCTTTTCACTATTCCTTTCTGATTTTACTTTGATGACAAAATGTATCTGGTTGTGATCACTACTCCCCAGAGGCTCACATATCTTGATATTTTCAAATAATTCATTATGTGATGACTAAACTGTGTCCAACACATTCGCACCCCTGGTTGGTTCTGCTCATCAAGTGCGTTGATCGCCATCCTCTTGCAGTTTATGTATGTTGCCCACCTTCCTTCCATTACTGCCAACATTCCTGACAGAATAATATGTTCAACTCTTGTCTTCTTTAGCTTCCTCACTAACTGTCTGTACTTCTGTACTATCCCAGTTATTCCCTCCTTGTCTGCATTATTTGTCCCTAAGTGTACACGTATTGACCCTACCTTGCCATGCCCCAATACCTTCACTACCCTTTCAATCACATGCTTTATCCTAGCCCCCATTAGACAAACAATGACGTCCTCCCCCTCGCTTAGTGTCTTATCAGTCTTTCTGAGAATAGAGTCACCCATGAAGACCCTCTCTCTTCTCATTGCTCCCTCAATCACTGCCTCAGAGTAGCTCCTTCTCCGGTTTGCATCTGTCTGGTTGCTGTCGTTTCCCTCTACCGTCTTCTCTCCTGTCACATTCTCTTCCGATCCATTCTTTCCTGTCGCTTTTTCTCTTGTCACCTTTCCCCTTGTCGTCGTCCCTTTAATGACTTCTCTTCTAGGCACGAAATTACGAAAGAAGTTTAATGTCGGTTTATTTTTGTGTGACATGTTTCAATATAAGTTTAATGTTGAATAGTTGTTATAGTTTAGCATTATCTGATAAAAGTGTATCCTTATTTAATTTGTTATTTCATAGTTGGCCTGACAGCCAATCATCGTCTCTACCCGAATCTTGGGTAAAACCCCCTACCGGTAACATTGGAAGTAGCTTAATAATCTAGGCCGTAGTTTATGCTGCAATTTAACGGTGCCTGGATAATCGAGGCTAATAACGACTTGGGTTATGCTGCGTTCCAATCACATCGTGTTTGTCGTGAATACGACTTCGTAACCCCTACTTGAACCTTTTGCATACATTTACAAGTGGTACACTCGACGAGCCCGTTCGCCAAGTCGTATTCACGATTTACACGTGGTGATTTGAACGCAGCATTACACCCAGTTCTACTCTTGTCGCGTAGCAACGGACAGCGACGCGCAAAGTTAAGAGAATGTGGCCAGCGGCCGCAAAATTTATCTACTAACTTTCAGCTAACTTCAGTGGTCGAATTATTCGCTACAATGGTTAGCAAAACCTTAACTTACAATTATAGTTGATTGAAACGTAGCCACAACCGGCAGGTTCCTAACTTACGCTTCTAGGAAATTTACGCGTTGAAAATTGTAAACAATTAGCACTCGAGATCCGACAAGTTCCTCCTGGCTAATTACCGTGAAATTAATGCAGATTCGCAAGTAAATGATACCGTGCTCGCTGCGCCCATACTGTGCGCACTTACTTGGGCAGATACAATCAATGTGTAGACCTGCGAAGGCAGCGAAGTCGTTGATCTTCGGGGCCGAAAGGCCGACAGGATTGCGGGTCTCACGGGACGAGCGATCACGGCGGTGGCAATTCAGACTGCTGGCTATTGTGTTGCATGGGTGTAATGTTGGGGTGTAATGCGGTTGCGCGTACTTATCTTGGGTGTGTGAACTATTTACAGTGCAGCTCCGCACTACAGTTTAAACAAAAACTTGTAAATAAAATTGGTGTATATTAAGAATCCAATATCATGGAGAATGACACCAAAGTTTGAAACATTAGTTACAGATTTGTTACATAAAATGGGATATTCAATAATGTTGTTATCAAAACACCGTGTATTCGTATAGCGCGCGCCGTCACATCGCGTAGCTGCACATGCAGCAAGGCGGTGCAGATTGGTTGAAAATGGATATATCGCGTTTTGATTAAAAATCGTATGTCACTTATCGCGTTTTGAAAACAAACTCTCTTTTGTGTACGCCGTTTAATGGGGATTTATCGCGTTTTTGTTATCAATTATATGGTATCCAACCTGAACACGTGTTTAAACAAACAGTTTTTCCTGCTTTGGGCGAAATTTAAAAAAAGGCGTTTCGTCCTGAAACCCTTCATATGTGTGTGTATGTGTGTGTGTGTATGTGTGCGTGCGTGCGTGCGTGAGTGCGTGTGTGGTGTGTGTGTGTGTGTGTGTGTGAGTGCGTGCGTGCTTGTATGTGTGCGTGCGTGTGTGGTATGTGTGGCATTTAGGCATCACACCTTCAATGCCGAACATCCGATCGCGTGCACCCAGACTCATGTCGGGAACATGAGTCCATTTCACCTTGAGCTTGTCCCCGCCACAAGGTAGCGCCTCTGTGGCATTGACTACAACAAGGAATTCATATTATATTAGGGCCTAGTCACGACTCAAATCCATGTCATGGAAATATTACTCGAGCTTCCGTTAATAATAATGTTCATCCATGATGCAGGATATGCATGTATCAGCCAATAACTGACCGCGATACCAAACGAAAAGGGATTTTTTAATGGGTGTATTATATTGGAATTGTGCCATTTTCTCGCATTACGCAAACTCTAGGACCGCAATGTTGGTTATTTCGATGAAAGTAATTATCAAATTTTGGCATGTTGCAGTATCTATACTATAAATATGTATGACAAATTATTCTACAAACTGGTATGAATATAACTGAATGAGTTTTGAATTATAAACACACATTTTTTTACTTACAAAACGGAAGATCTGTTCTAAATCGCTTAATTTAGTACGACACAGTTGGGTTCATATATGATTCCATGCGGTAGTGTCCCATTAAGTTGGTCAGATAATTACTATTGTTTTAGTAAAAAGAAATGCTGATTAATAAGTCAAATGTTTTCCGAAAATCAAGCAAATCAGATCAATAATTATTTTAATCTATTCATAACGAACCTGAAAATGTATGCGTATAACAGTATATAAATGTATACATATTTATAAATATATACGTCCATGACAATTGTATTTCAATTCTCTATATTTGCAATGCTGTTTATAGTCCAGTTAATGTATGCCCAAAAGAGGGTCAACCTCAAACAAATTGCAATAGTAATTATGGCGGTGTTTTAGTTAGACCTATATGTCTACATCATCAGAAAAAAATCCACCGAAATCCACATGGTGAAACATTGTCATTTTTGACGACGATGACGAGTGGTCAAATGTCGCTGCCAGTGACGTTTTGGCTTAGTGAAATGTAGGGTAGGCGTTATTTAGGCTGTTATATATATTTTCTTTGCATAGTTCATACACATTTTGTATACCATTGACAATATAATGGATTAGTCTACCCAGCGATATATAATTAGTATACATTCGTTGAATATTAATGTGAACAATCGTTTTTAAACTCAGTGAACCCCGATTTTTAGCCGCTATGGGGTAATAGCGTTGCGATCTAACGTTGACTTAATCCATTTGCAGTTTAATACAATTATGCTCTTTGGTATAATGTTTTTGGTGAATTTTCAATCTCACGGTGTCCCTGAAGCAATTCAGCTTGGTTGCCCTGATTTGCATTTTTTCAAATATGCAAATCAGGGCCTCCATTACAGAAATACATATTTTCTTCAATAGCTTTGCAACTAACCATGATAATGTCACAAAAGTTGTGTCAATATTTTCATGGTCAACGTTTAAGATAAACATATCACCAAGTGTATATAGCGGCTGCATGTTTGTCATTTGATAAAACTTTCAGATATCGGCCATATTGGAACTTATTACATACATGCTTATCTCCAATGCAATGTTTATGCATATCTCCAATGACTTTGATTCGCATCTATTGTCTATGTCCCTATAAAAATAATAGCACAATCAACAACAGAAAACACATTGAATCTCGTTGTAATATTATTGCACAACACAGGATAAATAGTTATCAATCCATTTAGTTGACGGTGGTTACATGCATACAAGTGTCTATTCAAATTCCCAATATAGTGCGGTGTGCTCTGTCTTCCCGTGCAATTTGCTTGTCAAAAGCAATTATTTTGCACGAATGTCACGTACAGTGTTTCAGTCAGCAGCAAATCAGAGATAACAATTTTTATTTTTAAAGAAATGGCAGCCATTTTACAAAATGGCAGCCACTTTACAAAATGGCCGCCAAATCACATTTCCGCATATCTTAACAACTGCATCACCTACATCCTTAATCTTTGTATCAAAACATGGGTTTTTGATGTCCAGTTTGAAGCCTCCCCATCAACTACTACCCATTGTCTTCTATCAATTAGCAATTTGTTTATGCAGTTAATTAAACCATTTCCTATGCCAAGGGCCTTTAGTTTAAGCAGTAACCTTTGATATGGCACTTTGTCGAAAGCTTACTGAAAATCTAAGTAGATGATATCTACTGTTGATCCTTCGTCTGCCCACTTAGTGATATCTTCCAAAAACATAGCATATTTGTTAAGCATGACCTCGCTTTTAGAATCCCATGTTGTGATGGGTTTACCAAGTTATGTTTAACAAGAAAATCCACCATGTGACCTTTAATTACTCTTTCTAATAATTTGCAATTTACTGACGTTAAACACACTGGTCTGTAGTTTTCTGACTTGTTTCTGAAATCTTTTTAAACTAACGGTATAATGTTTGCTTCTTTCCATTTTAAAGGAACCACTCCCTCTTCTAACTACAAGTTGAAAACTGTGGCAAGTGGTATGCTAATTAGGTCTGAAATTTCCAATAGTAGTTTGGGCGGAATCCCATCCACTCCAGGTGATTTGTTATCCTTCATAGCCCTTATTTTCTTTGCTACCATTTCCGGGGTTACAATTAATTGTCCTAAATAGTCTGATTTTGTTCCCTTGAACTTAGCCTCTGGCACTGGCAGTGAACTAATATCTTCCCTGGTAAACACTAAATTAAAATACTAATCAGGTCTTCTACAATTAAGAATCCCTGTGATATTATATTTCCAGCACTGTCTTTTAGAGGACCGACCTCAACCTGAACATTATGTTTGCTCCGAAAATATGCATAACTCTCTTGCTGTGTTGTTTGATATTACAATCAACCAAGCAATCAATTAGTCATTCAATCAATCATCAATTAAATCAAGCAATCAGTTTTTTTTCAACATCATTTTATAAAAACAAAACAGTTTATTAAACAGTATATTAATAGTCCAGTCAATCTATGGTTCAACTTCAAACATACTGCAATAGTAAGTTTTGTGGCATTTTTAGATTCTACTGTATATTTATGTTACCAGAAAAAAAAATCCAAAATCCACTTGGTGGAACATTGTCATTTTCGCATAATGCCAAGTGGTCGTTCGTCTCACTGAAATTTAGGTTGGTACACGTAATTAATGTTGTACAACTTAGTTTCGGTGAGAATATTATAAAGATTATTGATATCTTTGGAAAGGTAATTGATTTTGCTGTGTAACGGTATCTAACAAGTATCATTGCAGTGGATATTAAGGTCAGAATCGTATTCTAAACACGATTTTCGGCCTAGTCCAGTCAATCTGTGGTTTAGCCTCAAACAAATTGTAATAGCAATCATTATGGCATTTTTAGTTAGCACTATATGTCTGCATTATTATATAAAAAGTCCACATAAATTCACGTGATAGAACATTTTCATTTCTGACGATAATGATAAGTGGTCGAAAATCGCTGATGGTCACTTTTGTCATAATAAAATCTAGGGAAAGGACTTATTTAAGCTGAATATTCTATATTCTGTACGCCATTGGAAGTGGTATGGATAGATTAATACAACAACATACATCACATTTAATTCCACTTAGTAAAAACATGACAATAATTTTCTAAACACAGTGAAACCAGAATGTGGAGAAGCTTTGCGAACAACTAAATTTTGCTTACATCATTTATATAGTCATAAACTTGTTTATTTCAACAGAGTTGATGTCCTTAGCTACTGTTTCTAAATAGTAACACCGTTTTCATGAATATGTTAGCATGCTTTGTATTTGGTTGAGATTTTAAATCAGGTACTTATTCCAATATAAGTTACCTTCACCAAAACCATACAATATAAAAAATGCAGTGAGGTGTGTGCGTACATCCTTATTATTGCTTCAAATGTAGTGTTATTAAATAGAACTTGACACGTTCAAACACTGCCGTCGTTGAGAGCTTCCACGGAGATGTTAGTTGCAATTTGAAACACCCCGCACAAATAGAAGTACACTCAAGTCCGTTCTTTCTGCAACTACATCCCAACGGATTGTAGTTTGTGTTTGCCTTTCACTCGGTCGTATGCTGAAATGTATACGTATGGCGGAATCACTCGCTGCCTTAGTCAACAAAGATACAAGTATACAAGGCTGTCGTCGTCACTCGTCACTACCCTTTTGTATGGGGCAGAGGCGTGGTTCCTCTACAGAAAGCCAGTACAACTCCTTGAATGGTTTCACCAGCGATGTCGGCGCTCCATCACGGGACTGCTTTGGCAGGACTATGTCTCCAACAAAGAAATCCTGGAAAAGGCAAACCACAGGAGTATCGAAACCATGTTGATGCTCAGACAGCTCCGCTGGGCAGGTCACGTCTAGCGCATGGATGAGAGCAGAATGCCATAAGTTATATTTTATGATGAGCTTCGTCAAGGAAACCGAGACAGAAGGTTCCCCACAGGCGCCGGAAGGATCAGGTGAAACGGCAACTCGTTTTGGTTGGCAACAGAGCGACTACCATGAGAGCTGCCCAGGGCGTTGAACATTCCAGAAGATAAGCAGACGGGGAGAAGCGTAGGCGATGGAAAGAATCTGCATCTCAGGCACCTTCATGCCAAGTAAACCTTTGCCCAACCTGCTCCAGAGCCTGCAAACCCAGGATTGGCCTCTGTAACGACCAGAATGCGCCTCCAGGGACGGCGATCTTCCCACTGATCTTCACAAGCGATCAAACTTATCCACACAACGGATGACCGACAGCATACGGGCTGGTTCTTCTGGGAAATCAGTCATCTTTGGAATATGGTACTTGTATTTGACAATGCAGCTCTAGTCCATGGCTTTTAGAGTTTTCTTGAAACCTTTCCACTGTTGGTTCTGAGAATCGATCCTGCGGCTGTGATAATGGGCAGCAGTTGATTGAAGTACGGAGTAGATTTATCCCTTTGAGTAAGCTGCGCTTGATGCTACATTTTAAATGAAGTGCTTGCAAGCCATCAAGATGTTTGCCAATGTTCCCACATTGGAAAAACACGATAGCCTGGTTTCCTGCAGTAATCAATTCTTTAACTGTTGCTGTGGTATCATATCTTAGCCCACAGCTTGGCCTAGATATTCTGTGAGAGCTTTGATGTACCAGATCGTTATTTACTTGTTGTAGTATGCTTTGTTTAGGTTCTGGCATTAAGAATACACCAAAGAGCTCCTGTTGAAAGTGGTAACACAACAACACTAGCAAATCGGTGTCTTCATCAATGAGGATGGTGTCAGTTTTGTCTGATTAGTTCAGTGTTGTCTAACGATCATTATTATAGCGTCCTCTGCATGAAAATAACTGCACCCAGCTTTCTCAAGCTCATTGCTCAGTAAGTTGATGAATATGTGCTTGTTTTCTCTGTTGGCCAAAAAACTGCTCCATTGGGAGGAGGACCGTGCTGATCAGCCGCCTTCCACATCATTATCTGCGAGAGGAAACGCCATGGTGTGCACTGGCTTTCCATTCTTTCTCCCACACTCATCTTCATATGAGGCTGTGGAAGGCGGCTGAACAGCAAGGTCCTCCTCATTTGGACATCACGCAGTTTGTGTGGGTGAAGGACGGTATCCGGTCGCCCAGTTTTGAGATTGGACACACGGATCCTCCAGGTCTGACTTATGTCATGAGCTGTGATTGGAAAGCAGAGAGCAAGGCTTGCAGCACTGACGGTTGCAGTTTCCACGACAATAATATGTCATGTAGGGCCTACCAACAATTGCGCGTGTACAGCTGGCGATGGGTGTTGTAACCCTCTCATGGCTGGGGACCATGCGTATGTAATATATTTGAAATCATCGCACCTGAAAATCTATCTTTTGGCATCAACATTACGGCTCTAGTTGATGTAGGTATTTCGTTATAGCGATAATTGGTTTTGATGGGCGCCATCTTTAAAAATGGCGGATATATGAATGTTAGCAAAGGTCATGTCTAACATATTTGACATTGCTGATCACAATTCTACACATTAACATAGACATGTGTGACATATTTGGTAAGATATTGTGAAATTTGTTTTGACGACCGCCATCTTTAAACATGGTGGATCCGAAAGTCGGAGAAGGCCAAACGTCAAATATTTGAAACCTCTGACTTCAAAAACCCATGTTTTGATACAAAGATTAAGGATGTAGGTGATGCAGTTGTTAAGATATGCGGAAATGTGATTTGGCGGCCATTTTGTAAAGTGGCTGCCATTTTGTAAAATGGCTGCCATTTCTTTAAAAATAAAAATTGTTATCTCTGATTTGCTGCTGACTGAAACACTGTACGTGACATTCGTGCAAAATAATTGCTTTTGACAAGCAAATTGCACGGGAAGACAGAGCACACCGCACTATATTGGGAATTTGAATAGACACTTGTATGCATGTAACCACCGTCAACTAAATGGATTGATAACTATTTATCCTGTGTTGTGCAGTAATATTACAACGAGATTCAATGTGTTTTCTGTTGTTGATTGTGCTATTATTTTTATAGGGACATAGACTATAGATGCGAATCAAAGTCATTGGAGATATGCATAAACATTGCATTGGAGATAAGCATGTATGTAATAAGTTCCAATATGGCCGATATCTGAAAGTTTTATCAAATGACAAACATGCAGCCGCTATATACACTTGGTGATATGTTTATCTTAAACGTTGACCATGAAAATATTGACACAACTTTTGTGACATTATCATGGTTAGTTGCAAAGCTATTGAAGAAAATATGTATTTCTGTAATGGAGGCCCTGATTTGCATATTTGAAAAAATGCAAATCAGGGCAACCAAGCTGAATTGCTTCAGGGACACCGTGAGATTGAAAATTCACCAAAAACATTATACCAAAGAGCATAATTGTATTAAACTGCAAATGGACTAAGTCAACGTTAGATCGCAACGCTATTCCCCCATAGCGGCTAACAATCGGGGTTCACTGAGTTTAAAAACGATTGTTCACATTAATATTCAACGAATGTATACTAATTATATATCGCTGGGTAGACTAATCCATTATATTGTCAATGGTATACAAAATGTGTATGAACTATGCAAAGAAAATATATATAACAGCCTAAATAACGCCTACCCCTACATTTCACTAAGCCAAAACGTCACTGGCAGCGACATTTGACCACTCGTCATCGTCGTCAAAAATGACAATGTTTCACCATGTGGATTTCGGTGGATTTTTTTCTGATGATGTAGACATATAGGTCTAACTAAAACACCGCCATAAATACTATTGCAATTTGTTTGAGGTTGACCCTCTTTTGGGCATACATTAACTGGACTATAAACAGCATTGCAAATATAGAGAATTGAAATACAATTGTCATGGACGTATATATTTATAAATATGTATACATTTATATACTGTTATACGCATACATTTTCAGGTTCGTTATGATTAGATTAAAATAATTATTGATCTGATTTGCTTGATTTTCGGAAAACATTTGACTTATTAATCACCATTTCTTATTACTAAAACAATAGTAATTATCTGACCAACTTAATGGGACACTACCGCATGGAATCATATATGAACCCAACTGTGTCGTACTAAATTAAGCGATTTAGAACAGATCTTCCGTTTTGTAAGTAAAAAAATGTGTGTTTATAATTCAAAACTCATTCAGTTATATTCATACCAGTTTGTAGAATAATTTGTCATACATATTTATAGTATAGATACTGCAACATGCCAAAATTTGATAATTACTTTCATCGAAATAACCAACATTGCGGTCCTAGAGTTTGCGTAATGCGAGAAAATGGCACAATTCCAATATAATACACCCATTAAAAAATCCCTTTTCGTTTGGTATCGCGGTCAGTTATTGGCTGATACATGCATATCCTGCATCATGGATGAACGTTATTATTAACGGAAGCTCGAGTGATATTTCCATGACATGGATTTGAGTCGTGACTAGGCCCTAATATAATATGAATTCCTTGTTGTAGTCAATGCTACAGAGGCGCTACCTTGTGGCGGGGACAAGCTCAAGGTGAAATGGACTCATGTTCCCGACATGAGTCTGGGTGCACGCGATCGGATGTTCGACATAGAAGGTGTGATACCTAAATGCCACACATACCACACACGCACGCACACATACAAGCACGCACGCACTCACACACACACACACACCACACACGCACTCACGCACGCACACACACACACACACACACACACACACACACACATACACACACACATATGAAGGGTTTCAGGACGAAACGCCTTTTTTAAAATTTCGCCCAAAGCAGGAAAAACTGTTTGTTTAAACACGTGTTCAGGTTGGATACCATATAATTGATAACAAAAACGCGATAAATCCCCATTAAACGGCGTACACAAAAGAGAGTTTGTTTTCAAAACGCGATAAGTGACATACGATTTTTAATCAAAACGCGATATATCCATTTTCAACCAATCTGCACCGCCTTGCTGCATGTGCAGCTACGCGATGTGACGGCGCGAGCTATACGAATACACGGTGTTTTGATAACTACATTATTGAATATCCCATTTTATGTAACAAATCTGTAACTAATGTTTCAAACTTTGGTGTCATTCTCCATGATATTGGATTCTTAATATACACCAATTTTATTTACAAGTTTTTGTTTAAACTGTAGTGCGGAGCTGCACTGTAAATAGTTCACACACCCAAGATAAGTACGCGCAACCGCATTACACCCCAACATTACACCCATGCAACACAATAGCCAGCAGTCTGAATTGCCACCGCCGTGATCGCTCGTCCCGTGAGACCCGCAATCCTGTCGGCCTTTCGGCCCCGAAGATCAACGACTTCGCTGCCTTCGCAGGTCTACACATTGATTGTATCTGCCCAAGTAAGTGCGCACAGTATGGGCGCAGCGAGCACGGTATCATTTACTTGCGAATCTGCATTAATTTCACGGTAATTAGCCAGGAGGAACCTGTCGGTTCTCGAGTGCTATTTGTTTACAATTTTCAACGCGTAAATTTCCTAGAAGCGTAAGTTAGGAACCTGCTGGTTGTGGCTACGTTTCAATCAACTATAATTGTAAGTTAAGGTTTTGCTAACCATTGTAGCGAATAATTCGATCACTGAAGTTAGCTGAAAGTTAGTAGATAAATTTTGCGGCCGCTGGCCACATTCTCTTAACTTTGCGCGTCGCTGTCCGTTGCTACGCGACAAGAGTAGAACTGGGTGTAATGCTGCGTTCAAATCACCAAGTGTAAATCGTGAATACGACTTGGCGAACGGGCTCGTCGAGTGTACCACTTGTAAATGTATGCAAAAGGTTCAAGTAGGGGTTACGAAGTCGTATTCACGACAAACACGATGTGATTGGAACGCAGCATAACCCTTAAACCAAGTCGTTATTAGCCTCGATTATCCAGGCACCGTTAAATTGCAGCATTGGCTCCTCACTACGGCCTATTTTATTAAGCTACTTCCAATGTTACCGGTAGGGGGTTTTACCCAAGATTCGGGTAGAGACGATGATTGGCTGTCAGGCCAACTATGAAATAACAAATTAAATAAGGATACACTTTTATCAGATAATGCTAAACTATAACAACTATTCAACATTAAACTTATATTGAAACATGTCACACAAAAATAAACCGACATTAAACGTTATTCGTAATTTCGTGCCTAGAAGAGAAGTCATTAAAGGGACGACGACAAGGGGAAAGGTGTCAAGAGAAAAAGCGACAGGAAAGAATGGATCGGAAGAGAATGTGACAGGAGAGAAGACGGTAGAGGGAAACGACAGCAACCAGACAGATGCAAACCGGAGAAGGAGCTACTCTGAGGCAGTGATTGAGGGAGCAATGAGAAGAGAGAGGGTCTTCATGGGTGACTCTATTCTCAGAAAGACTGATAAGACACTAAGCGAGGGGGAGGACGTAATTGTTTGTCTAATGGGGGCTAGGATAAAGCATGTGATTGAAAGGGTAGTGAAGGTATTGGGGCATGGCAAGGTAGGGTCTATACTTGTACACTTAGGGACAAATAATGCAGACAAGGAGGGAATAACTGGGATAGTACAGAAGTACAGACAGTTAGTGAGGAAGCTAAAGAAGACAAGAGTTGAACAGATTATTCTGTCAGGAATTTTGGCAGTAATGAAAGGAAGGTGGGCAACATACATAAACTGCAAGAGGATGGCGATCAACGCACTTGATGAGCAGAACCAACCAGGGGTGCGAATGTGTTGGACACAGTTTAGTCATCACAGAATGAATTATTTGAAAATATCAAGATATGTGAGCCTCTTGGGAGTAGTGATCACAACCAGATACATTTTGTCATCAAAGTAAAATCAGAAAGGAATAGTAAAAAGCAGTACATGAGAAATGTCCACAAAGGAAAATAGAAAGAATAAGACATCAACCAAATTCTGGATTGTATTAAAGAGTAAAATTGATTGCATCTTCGATAAATTTGTTCCCTTGAAAAAAACAAGGGAAACGGTCTAAAAAGAAACACTTATCGAAAGAAGCCATTAGAAAAATTAATTACAAACAAACGATGTGGAAGTCATATAGATGTACTTGAAGTAATGAAGACTACAACTTTTATAATGGATCACTTAACCAAGATACATCTGGAATTAGAAATTCAAAGGAGGCTATGACATTTTTTTAGCATGTAATATAAAACATGACAGCAAATGTTTTTCTGCATATGTTCGAAGCAATCAGAAAGTTCAGGATCTGGTCGGTCCTCTAGAAGATAGTGCTGGAACTATAATATCACAGGGATTCTTAATGGCAGAAGACCGGAATGAGTAGTTTAGTTCAGTATTTACCAAGGAAGATATTAGTTCACTGCCAATACCACAGGCTAATTTCAAGGGGGCTGATTCAGACTATTTAAGACAGTTAATTGTAACCCCGGAAATGGTAGCTAAGAAAATAAGGGCTATGAAGAATAATAAATCACCTGGAGTGGATGGGATTCCGCCAAAACTACTATTGGAAATTGTAGAACAAACTAGCGTACCGCTCGCAACAGTTTTCGATTTGTCATTAAAAGAGGGAGTGGTTCCTTTAGAATGGAAATAAGCAAACATTATACTGTTATTTACAGACCAGTGAGTTTAACATCTGTGATTTGCAAATTATTAGAAAGGCTAATTAAAGATCACATGGTGGATTTTCTTGTTAAACATAACTTGATAAACCCATCTGAACATGGGTTTCTAAAAGCGAGGTCACGCTTAACAAATATGTTATGTTTCTTGGAAGATATCATTAAGTGGGTGGACGAGGGTTCACCAGTAGATATCATCTACTTAGACCTTCAAAAAGCCTTCGACAAAGTGCCACAACAAAGATTATTGCTTAATCTAAAGGCCCATGATATAGGAAAAGGTATAATTAGCTGGAAAGAAAAATGGCTGATGGATTGAAGACAACGAGTAGTAGTTGATATTGTGGCTTCAAACTGGAAATCAGTATTGAGTGGGGTACCACATGGATCAGTACTAGGACCTCTATTATTCTTAATATATATCAACGATTTGGACGATGATATTACAAGCATGGTGTTGAAATTTGCGGATGATACAAACGTGTTTAGAAGGATTAAAAGTGATGGAGATATAAAAGAAATTACAAGTTAATCTTGACATGATGATCAAATGGTCTGAAAAATGGCAAATGATGTTCAATTTTGGGAAATGTAAATATACAGGACATGGGAACGAAGTTGTACAATATACAATGAGATTACTGTACTGAGTACTACTGTAAAAGAAAATTACTCAGGGTTAACCATTAGTGCTGACATGAAGGTGTCAGATCAATGCGGAATTGCAGCTTAAAAGGGAGATCATTTCGTTGGATTAATTACGCGAAATACTGCATATAAGGAAAACGAACTAATAATACCGCTGTACAAAACAATAGTTAGGCCTCATTTATAATATTGTATACAAGAATGGGGCCATATCGCAAGAACGACATAGATATGTTAGAAAGAGTACAGAGGAATGCAATTAAATTATACCAAAACTGAGGGATATTAGTTACTAAGTACGTCTAAAAGAATGTGGTTTAACAAAACTAGAGATCAGGAGTTTGAGAGGAGATCAGATAGAAGTGTTTAAAATATTGAATGGTTATGAAAATATTGATATATATATATATATTTTTGTCAGTTAAGAAAGACAGAAGGACTAGAAGACATGATGAAGTTACATTAGCAAATGAGCAGTGTAGATTAGATATAAGAAAGTTCTCATTTTCACAAAGGACTGCAAATTAATGGAACATATTATCTGCAGATTGTGTGGGTGCTAGTAGCGTGAATGTGTTTTAAAATAACATCGACACATACCTCAGAAGGGCGGGATACACGTAGATAAAATGGTTGGACTCTTGAAAAGCCAAAGGGCTTCCTTGCCCACCTGCCATCTAGAATTAATTTTGCGAGAGGCAATCATATTCAATTTTGTTAAATCTTTTAATCAAATGCATATTCACTAGGTGACAGCTCTCATCGCTGTCAACAAGTGGGCAGTCAAAACGTGACTCTGGGCCTAACTATCTTCCTGGCGAAGTCACGCAGCCAGGCGAGAGTCGGTTATGCGAGACTATGTCGTTGTGTTTGCATTTTGAATAGTTTGTCATGTAATTTAATTCCGTCTTAACTTGTGTTTGTATTCTTTATAACTTTATCGTGTTTAGGACATTCGTGTTTATCATAAAACTAGCTACATCCTGGTTGGGTTATGCGAAGCTGTACAATGTCGTTTACTTCCCGAACCTACCAATTGGGTATTATCGCAGACTAATTGTCTTGTATCTATTCCGTGATACGGTTTATTATTTTGTGATCGTAAATATCTGGGTAATTTCTTTCATTCTAACCCAAACGTGGTAGTAGTTGTCTACTTTCGTTGGTTTAAGTTCCGAGATGTCTAAGCTTTTGTCCTGCTAGGTTAATCTAGTTAAATAATAGGCATTTACCTCGTATGTACACACTGTTATATACATTTACACGCTTCTAGACGTCAACATGACGTCTACAACCAACTTATACACATGCACTAAAGAACATGTTATGGGAGTAGCTGGGGTATCCACAACAAAGGCTACCAAAATACTGAATACCAGGAAGAAGGATGAAATATAAATTGCTGACTTAGCGACAGCCACGGGCGCTACTACAACATTTTGGGATAACTTGCTGGAAACAGGACGGATCAGTTTAGAGAAACCCCACAGGAGGAGCTACTTCGATAGATTCTGGTAGCAATGAGGTAGAGATGTTAAATGTTAAACTAGTAAGGATGGAAGCACAATATCAAGCGCAACTTGATGAGAGGGATTGCAAAATCAAAAAAATATGAAAGAGGTAGAGATCAAACAGGGTCAGATTTGGTATTAACGAGTATTAACAACCTACTAGCAACACATCTTCTCCAGCCGGTGTGAAATGCGAACCAGGGGGAAGACTAACACAACACCACAAACCGATAGGCTTCACACACATGGCAAAAACAATGGTCATCACACACATGACAAAACCCATGGTAATATCACACTACACCACACAAGGGGAATGAAAAAGAGAAAAGGCAATAGAGCAAAATCGCCAAAATATTCGTACGAGGATTCGTCCTCAATGTCTTCGTCCTCTTGTTCGTCTGACTCTTTTGGCATTAATTCTAATTCGGTATCACCTGTCGAATCCATGGAAAGGAATAGACGACATCTTCAACGAAACAGTCCCCCAGGACCCAAATTACCAAAATTTTCAGGGAACTCTGTAGAATGGGAAACATTTCTGTACCTGTTTAACGATACTGCCAAACACTATAATTGGGGTAGTCATCTGAAACTCGAGAGACTAAAGGATTGCCTGCGTGACAACAAAGCCATTGATTATGTACGAACACGCTCCTGTGAGGATCGGAATGATTACCGTAGGGTTATGAAATGTATGAAGAGCAGATTTGAAACGAAGGAAGACCCAAGCGTGGTGCAATGGAATCTCCAGGGAGTTAACGAATCTCTGGAAGATTTTGCAGACCGGGTCCAACATGCCGTCAAGTAGGGATACAAAGGAGCAGGAGACAAAGCTATAGACAAATGGGCCACAGAGCTGTTCCTCAAAGGTGTTAGGGAGAAGGGGGCAGCATTATTAGCGAGTGAGATACAGCCAAGATCAATTAGGAAAGCCCTAAAAGAAATGAAAACTGGTATCAGTAATCATAAGGGTGTCCTTGGTAGAACACCCCAGGCTGTCGGTCGCCATGCAACAACACCGTCGGAGAATGATAAGTGTCAGGAACTAGTCGGTTCTGGCAACATGAAAAAGAAAGAGGAAAGCAAGATTGACAAAGTATTGAAGAGGCTAATCCAAATTGAACAACGTCTAGATCGAGAGCAACAGACGCCACCCACTAACAGTCAAACTCAATTCATTAGATATAGTCGATCACCAAGATACCAATCACCAGATCGCATGCAATCACCAGGTGGTGGACAGTCACCATCTTCACTGTCCGGGGTTACAACTGCGAAGAAACAAGACATCTAAGTCGCAGTTATCCTTGAAATACGAGTAGTTCCCAATCAAACGCTTCTACGAATGACAATATGCCACCAAAAGAATATGGACTAGACTAGACGGCCAGAGTCTATCCCCAGGGAAACAAGACCTGACTCATGACAAAGACATGAACCTCACAGATAAGCCAGTCACGAAAACCGGTATGGACGTGTTGGCGTGTGCTACTGTAATATTAGGACAATTTGAGGATCTATCGTCAAATATGGTCCCAAATCAGGATATTGATGTACATGGCGAAGAGGGAAGTAAAACAGAAATGGTAACCGATCAACCAATTATGCTACTACCTTCTCATTCTGTTCCATCAGATTAGATAAATTCTGTTGATAATGAGGCGGTATGTCAGAGCCTGCTGTCAACGGAAATAACTGATTGTTTATTGGATTTGCCCAATGATGAAACAGAACTAACAAAGCTCGATACTATGTTAATGCCAAGTCACGCTCTTAGCCAGAGCCGACTAACACAAAACCCCAGTGACGGAACATCTTTATCAAATACGAAAGCGGACATTGCTGCTAAACACGTGCTACAGAAAGATGACTGTTGCAAACAGCTCTAGAGTGAAGGAGTGAGGAAGGAGGAGGAGCCGGTCTGTAGTCTAGATCTCAACAAGATCAGGATGGAGTCAGATGCGCCGTACCTTCCACCTCCAGGACAACTGACCTGAATCACCCATGGAATATAATCACCGTAGCAGAGATGGTGGCGTCGTTGAATGGGTTAACCACAGATATAGTGGTGGAAGCGAGCCGTCTGAATGCATGTCACTACTACGGCCTCGATGCACGTCTCCTGTATACCACCGATTAACATTGAAATGGGCAACGCACACCTCACGCATATACACACGCACAAACACAATCTAGTTGCCTAGGACACACATATTATCGTTTATATTTACTCACCTAGTATATGATGCATGAGGCACTTGTCGGTGTCCGGGACGTACTCACATAGTGCATGATGCATTAGACACCTGTCTGTATCCAGTCTAGGGACTACATATAATTTGTGTATATAGTTTTGTGTGTAGATTCTTATAATGATTTGGAGTGAAGTTTCATTTTTAAATCAATTCGTTTTGTTTTATTATACAAGTGTTAGCATTATGGTGGTTGGATTTAATTAAATGTATTTATAATGAAATATTAAAATATTACGTTGGTGTTCGTGTTTACGTAAATTGTTTAATAAAATGTAAAAAGGAAACAACCTAAATATAAAATATTGATATTTCAGTGAAATCTTTGCCTGAGATGCTAGACGGCATTCGGGTTTTGGTTAATCGGTCATATTTAGTGTATATATTTTCTGTAGTTATCCGTAGTTCACGACTATTTGCATAAAATACTGCATACATATTCCTCGTAATATATCCCGTTCTTTTTATGATTGGGGGAATGTAGTGGGGAGCAGCATTTTGAATAGTTCACACACCGAACATAAGTACGCACACCCGCATTACATCCCAACAATACACGCACACCCTATAGATACCCATGCAACACAATAGCCAACAGTCTGAATTGCCGCGGCCGTGATCGCTCATCCCGTGAGACCCGCTGTCCTTTGGCCCCGAAGATGTGCGACTTCGCATTCTTCGCAGGTCTACACATTGACTGTGCCTGCCCAAGTAAGTGCTGCGCACAATAACACTTTGACATTAAAACACAAAAGTGACTATATATCTCTCTCTATATCTCTCTCTCTATAAATATATATAGATAGAAAGAATGAGAGGGGGGTCGCTGGTACAGTTGCATAGCATTTGACATGCATGACAATGTTTTACAGGGAAGGAGAATGTACGTGGCGTCTACTATCAGGCATTTCCTGGACCTCGTTCAACCGTTGGAGAGCGGGGTGTGTCATCATTTCCGCTCCCCAGCCAGGTCGCACGCGCAGTGTTGTGTAACAAGCGGAAGTGTTCGTCGTTCGATTACATTGCCGCTGAAGGACGATGCTACTTCGTGAACGATGCGGCCGTTAAGCTTCGTTATTCTGTCCGGTTTTCACTGAAGTAGAGGCGCATGCATTTGTGCAGAAGCATGTTTTAAAAGGAAAATATGCCGGTAAATACATCAGATGCAAAACGTATGGCAATAACTGTTTCGTTTCGGCCGAATGTGATCAGACGGATTACAGACAGCGTAAGTTGAAGACACACCGTAACACAAGCGTTTACGAAATACATCGCGGAATGGAGAATAGAAGGGAATATATCAAATGAAAACAGACAGCGGGAAAGTACGAAACGGTAATCTCACGTTGAATTGAATGTTAAAGGTCCTCAACCAATTCGATTGCCCATTGCCAATCCGATTCTTTTAGGTCCAGATGTGTAATGTGTGAATAGTTTAACTAGTGTGCACAGTCGGTTTAATAAAAAATGCGTACTTGTTTTTTTAATCGTCAAAAAACAAGATTTGTCGTTACACCGGGTATAGCTGGCGAAAGCCAATTGCGCTGTCGATCTCCTGCGCCATTTCGGTCACGTGCTTTACGCGAGATCGGCATCCCACGAATTCGAAAACAATAACAACATACACGTGCTTTGGTGTATCAAGATGAAGATTCCAAAGTGGTTGTACGAAGGTACGTATACTACACTATCGCATTTAGCAACAAGAACGCGTAGCCGCGTATTAATTCAACGAGAACTGCAACTTGCGAACGTCAACACTAACTTCTAAGACTGTCTAAGCCAGTCACTAGGTCCATATTATATGACCATATTATCAGCCAGAGATTCAGTCAGAGGCTGTGTCAACGAGCATAATATTTCATATGCATTGTAATTTGTATTTGGTTACGTAGGATCTTGGTAATAAACTATGTTATTGCGACAATACATGTAGAGAATAGATGACGTGAGGCTGCGAAATTACAAATAACATTGGTTTGGCAATAGGCCCCTATTGATCGTGCAAATAACTTAGTCAGGGAGCATCCGTAATTTCGTGCAACAGAACGTCAAACACGGGAGTATTATATTGGTGATCATAATTATTAAAACAGTGTTTTGTGACGCATATTTTGATACTATTACTGCAGAATGTTGTTGATTTGCATTGTAGTTTATGCAAAATAAGATGACGACCATGATGGTGATGATGATTTTATTAAATATAAAAATTTAAACGTGTAAATATATAAAATATAAATACAGTTAAAGTACACCATATATAAGGATTAAACAAGATAATGCTCGCACTTGTTTCCGTTGTGGTCCTTGGTGCCTGGCTATAGTTTATGTAATTGGTATCCTGTGATACCTTTCAACTGACATATGCCAGCTATTCTTGTGTATTTACCAATATGTGTCTATATTCTCACCACAGCAATATATGAATGCATAATACGTAACTTGAATTATGATGTCGCTAGAGGCCACGCTGCAACCCAAGAATGGGAATGAGAGGAGGCAGAAGAGGAGCTAAGGCGGTCACCTGGGTCACGGAGACACAGGGAGGATACGTAGAATGCGGGAGGCCCACATTTGATCAATCCAGGTAATTTCAAATTTATAACAATCAACCACATATAAGTTATCAAAAAAATGTAATGTGCACATTTACATATATATTTGTTTTCATACATATTTTAATAATAACATCTTGGACGTGGAAAACTAAGTCGACTTCTGCACTTATATTATACCCACAGACATATTAATACACCTATAAAAGTATTTAGCATACAGCGATGACACAGAAATAAGTTTATAAAATAAATTGTTCATTTTTGAAGAAGGTAAACATACATGTTATGAACCTTTGAATACTTGGCGGGTACTGTTAGCATCACAATAACACCTCATTTTGTAATTTCCAACATTCACCTTTACTATTCAACTTCAGGCAGAACCTTAACATGTCAAACATGAATATGTGTAGTAGCTACACATGGCAGACACTGACATGAATTTGTATACTGAAAACAAAAACAAAAATATAAATGCTCTTTACTGATGCTTTACTGATTAGCAGAATTCAAATCAGTCTGTAATATTGACTAAGATCAGGCATCACTGTAATTAAATTGAAAAATGTTTAATTCATGTAATGACAATGAACACCTTATCAAGAAAAAATAGCTAAAATGTTTCACCTTTTTGAAAAAGAGCACATTCTACTAATGTCTGCATGCTGTATCAACCCACCGTCTCCCTCCTCCGGAACAACCCCGGTAAACACTGACTGTTCTTAAGATATCAACATGTATAGATGCAGCTGTAGTAGCACATTTCTTGCTGCCGTTTTTCTTGTGAAATGCTGCAGGTCACACATGAAACATTATTTTACATTTACTGATTATGAGAATGAACATTCCACAATTATTTACTACCAACACTACAATAATACCTGTTTTTGTTTACTGAATATATGTTTTTCTTTACAGGAGATTGGACTAGTGTGCTTAGTATCACTAGTTCTCTAAGTTAATATGGCATACTGGGCAGCTGTATTTGTCCAGGATCTCGGACAAGATTCTACAGCCATGCAGCATATTCATGGTTTGTCATGTGAATGTCCACCGACTGATCCCAATTGTGTCGTGTGTTGCATCCGTGACAGATTCCCCAGTGCCGATGGGGTGTACACTGGCTTCCAGGTCAGTCAGTTAACTGACTAAAAACCAATGTAGAATGCAGGTTGCTTGACATACGAATATGGTGACGCCTGACTAGCTCGTGAGACAGGTTCAGTGTCGAGCATTCTTCGGTGAACTACATCGGTTTGGATATCGATGACATCACTGTATGTGTTCGCTGTCTTCGATGGTACTGCATACCAGCCTCCTGACATTTTACTGTACATCCGAATCTACCTATACCGGAGACAAAGTGACAATTAGCATGGCTCTGACATGTATTATATTTTATATGTGATGACACATTTATCAAAAGTCAATAATACACGGTATTTGTATTCAATTCAACGTTGCACTATTACATTTAGCAGTGTCTTGTCTTTGTGTTGCAATTATCCAGCATTGTTACAGTGGTAGGGTTTCATTGTCTTTGTGTTGCTGATAGTCAGTGGCAGCCAGCTGAGTCCTTGCAACGTACATCAGGTACTTGTTATGTACAACAACACAAGTTTGTGATGAAGTAATGGTATTGAAAGCCTTTTCACATTTTGCAACAACAATCTGTTGATACAATGACAGCGGCATTTTACTTGTTTAAGTTCTCTATTTATCATGAGGACTGTTATTATACTTTTCATGCCACGTTTCATATTTCTAAATTATTCTTTTTTACCACTGGTTTATATTTTCACAAATAATTTACATTACATTTTCACTTCGCATGATGATTATACACCTGTACTGATATGGTGTAGTATCCAGTCCTCGGGATTGCTCAAAGTGCTTTAAACTTTAATCCCTGGCAACCAACCAACAACCAACCGACCTCGGTGTAGAAGAATAGCATCGACCTCAAACTATGGAAGTGCCTGATATCGAGGACGACAAACTTTATGACATATACCGACTTACTATCATCACAAAGAGCTGGTTATAGCTCTAGCTTGGGTATCTTAGTTGCGAGGGAGTATTTATTAAACATGCACATTTTATTAGGAATCATTTAGTTCACTCGAGCTGGGGTAATGCCACGCATAACAGGTGTGTTATTAGCGGTTGACGCAGACATATTGTTCCACGACTGTCCACCATCCTCAAACCATGCACAGACCTCAGTTGGAAATAAAATATATTTCTACGAAAATAGCAAGTTCAAAACTTAGGTGATGGCACTATCTAATAACGTTTAATATATGTATGAAAATGATATGCTTTCTGTGCGACTGATAATATGGACTGTGTCTAGTGTTGTAGAGTACTGAGTAGTTTATAGTGCATGCGCTTCACATTGAAAAAGGACACGAGTGCGCAAATCTCACTTGCTATTACATAATCTCTCCACAAACAAGATTCTAGCATGACCTCCTTGTGGTACACCACTCTAGCTGGGAACCTTACAGCCACAGGCTTGTATGCTAGGGATCTAGGAGAAGGACAACGCTGAATCCAAACCTGGGTAGACCCAGTTCATTAGCCTTGACAAGCAGTGGGTCTAATAGACGGAACAATTTGATTTCAATACCATAGAATATGAGCCCGGGCTGACGAACTGTGGGTATCCTGAGAGGGGCAGTTGGAACCCTGGTGGAGGAAATTCCATCTAAAGGTGGAAGAGTCCAAATCATTGGCCAAAGGCAACTACAATCTAGTCAGCCAGTGGCGCGGCGACGGAAGCAACAACTAATGAAAGATCATGAAAAGCTCTATTACACACATCAGGGTTAAAGCCCCTGATACCAAAGTTGATTGCAGCAATGGGACACAGGTGATAGTTGCCACCAATTATGACGTAACCTCCACAAAGTCTCAGGAAAGGGATGTTACTGATGACAATTCTAATGCAGCTATCAATATTCTCAGGCCGAAAATGGCAACAATCATCAGCACATTCAACACCCGAACATTAAGATCAACAGTAACATTACACGAACTACAATAGCATGCTACGAATAACGGCATCGAAATTGTGTGTCTACAAGAGAAATACAATTGCCTAGTTAAAGAAAATCACCGAGTAGCCAAAATGATATTGCCAGGAAAGAAAAAAACACTTAAATGGATCATTCTGCATGATGAACCAGATGTTTGTCAAGCAAGAAAATATGTAATCAAGAACGTGTGAAACTCAAAGGAAACTCGTGCTTATGCATACAAGCAAGCAGAAGATAAATAATACTATACACTTCTCAGTGAATGTTAACTTTCAAATAAGTAAGGAGACTCTCGATGAGCATGGAAAGTTATAAATCACGTAACTAGCAGGAAATTAGCACTTAAGAGTATATTAAATGGAACATCTCCAGAAGAAAGAAAAAGTCAATGGAAAAACCACTTTGAGAACCTTGTTGACCAAACACCCTCAACGGTCAACACCAAACAAACCATAGAGAGAGAATAATTGAAAATTATTTTGATATTAGCCCTAAAAAATTCACTTTAATCGAATTGGATGTAGTGCTCAAGAAATTCAAATGTGGAAAAACCACTGGACTAGATGGAATTCCACCAGAAGTCTGGAAGTTGGATTAATTCAAATCAACACTACTGGAACTGTTTAATCATATCTTCAGTAATCTTGTAAAGCCTGTTGCGTTCTCAAAAAGTTTGATAGTACCCCTTCCAAAGAAAGAGAATCTCGCACTGGAAACACACTATCGATGTATCAGCTTGATACCAACAGCAGCTAAGATTTATAATCGGCTCTTTCACAAAGGTCGATCTACAACTGGCCACATATATAAGGACATAAGGAAATATTTAGCAAAGATAGATTGGAATAACACACTGAAATATAAGACAGCAACAGAATGCTGGAATATATTAACGAGTGAAATTAAGTGCATAGTCGATAAATTTGTACCCTTCAAAAAACAAGTTAAACGGTCCAAAAAGAAACACGAAAGAAGCCATTAGAAAAATTAAGTATAAACAAATGATGTGGAAGTCATATAGACGTATTGGAAATGATGAAGACTACAACAGTTATAAAGAAGCACTTATCCAAGCTACAGCTGAAATGAGAAATTCAAAGAGAAGCTATGAACAACAATTAGCTTGAAATATAAAACATGACAGCAAGAGTTTTTATGCTGATGTTCGAAGCAAACAGAAAGTTCAAGATAAGGTCGGTCCTCTAGAAGATAGTGCTGGAAATATAATAACAGAGGGATTCTTAATGGCCGAAGACCTGAATGAGTACTTTAGTTCAATGTTTACCAGTGAAGATATTAGTTCACTGCCAGTATCAGAGGCTAAGTTCAAGGGGCCAGATTCAGATTATTTAGGACAATTAATTGTAACCCCGGAAATGGTAGCTAAGAAAATAAGGTCTATGATGGATAATAAATCACCTGGAGTGGATGGGATTCCGCCCAAACTACTATTGGAAATTGCAGAAGAAATTAGCGTACCGCTTGCAACAGTTTTCATTTTTTTCAATAGAAGAGGGAATGGTTCCTCTAGAATGGATAGAGGCAAACGTTATACCGTTATTTAAAAAAGGTTCAAGAAACAAATCAGAGAACTATAGACCAGTGAGTTTAACATCAGTGATTTGCAAATTATTAGAAAGACTAATTAAAGATCACATGGTGGATTTTCTTGTTAAACAAAACTTGATAAACCCATCTCAACATGGTTTTTTTAAAGCAAGGTCATGCTTAACAAATATGTTATGTTTTTTGGAAGACATCACTAAGTGGGTAGATGAGGGATCACCAGTAGATATCGTCTGCTTTAATTTTCAAAAAGCTTTCGACAAAGTACCACATCAAAGATTACTCCTGAAACTAAAGGCCCATGGCATAGGAAATGATATAATAAACTGGATAAAAAATGTCTGATTGACAGAAGACAACGTGTAGTAGTTGAAGGGAGGCTTCAAACTGGAAATCGGTATTGAGTGGGGTACCACAGGGATCAGTGTTAGGACCCATATTATTCTTAATATATATCAACGATTTGGATGATGAAACAACAAGCAAGGTGTTGAAATTTGCGGATCATACAAAAGTGTTTAGAAGGATTAAAAGTGATGGAGATAGACTGCGTTTACAAAATGATCTTGACTGGTTGATCAAATGATCTGAAAAATGGCAAATGCTGTTCAATTGTGGGAAATGTAAGTGCCTCCACACAGGACATGGGAACGAAGAGGTAGAATATACAATGGGGGTACTGTACTAAGTACTACTGTAAAAGAAAAGGACTTAGGGTTAACCATTAGTGCTGATATGAAGGTTTCAGAGCAGTGCGGAATTTTAGCTTCAAAGGGAAATCAAATCCTTGGATTAATTAGGCGAACCATACCGTATAAGGAAAAAGAACTAATAATACCGCTGTACTAAACAATAGTTAGGCCTTATTTAGAATATTGTATTCAAGCGTGGAGGCCATATCGCAGGAAGGACATAGATATGCTAGAAAGAGTGCAGAGGAGAGCAACTAAAAAGGTACCAAAACTGAGGGATCTTAGTTACGAAATACGCCTAAAAATGCGGTTTAACAACATTAGAGACCAGGAGATTGAAAGGAGATCAGATAGAAGTGTTTAAAATATTGAATGGTTATGAAAATATTGATAGAAATATTTTTTTTTCAGTTAAGAAAGATAAAAGGACTAGAGGACATGAAGTTACATTAGCGAAGGAGCAGAGTAGACTAGATATAAGAAAGTTTTCATTTTCACAAAGGACTGTAAATGAATGGAACAGATGATATGCTGATTGTGTGGGTGCTAGTAGCGTGAATATGTTTAAAAATAAAATCGACGCAGACCTCAGACGGGCGGGATACACATAGATAAAAGGGTCGGACTCTCGATAAGCCAAAGGGCTTCCTTGTCCACCTGCCACGTATAGTTAATTCTCTGGGTGGCAATCTTGTTAAATCTTGTTAAATATTAGCTCTGCTCAGAATTGTCGAAGAAGCAGATGACAAAAACTTGCCCGTAGCATTAGCATGTAAATTGCTTCCGGACTCGATTACATTAATAGTTTTGAAAAGTTTGAGCCCGACTCAAAGAACACAGAAACACGAGGGGCCCACTCACAGCAGAAGGTGAACACAGAGTGAATGAGGGCCACAACATATCGGCTAAAGACTCAAGATACTCTCTTGAGAAAACAACTTCTCGAGACGAAAAATCAGTGAGGCCATTGAAATCTGAGAGAGGCGACCAGAAATCAACAGGAATTCCGGATACAACCATTCCGCGATCTTCGTGGAAGTGTTGTCATGTGACAGTTACCAACATAATCATATGACGATCGAGAATGGCGCAAACCAACGCTGATGAAGACGTCGTGAAGACGTCGAAAGCTCCGTTCAGAGCAACATAGAATTCAGAAGGGTAACTTTCCATATTTGCCTGTAGTACTTATATTGATAAATTTCCAAGAGGCATTCGATTCTGTTCACCGTGGCCAAATGTTCAAATTCTTACGTGCCTGAGACGATTGTGTGTGCTATTGAAGTCCTATGCAAACACGACAGCATCCATTATTTTATCTGACTGAGAAACCGAATTATTTGGCATTAAGGCCGGTGTTTTACAGGGTGATACATTAGCTCCATACATATTTATTATAATATTGGACTATGTTATGCGACAATCAAGGAAAGAATCTGGTCTTTGCTTTGCCATCAGAAAACGGAGTTTTCAAAGGAAGAAATCACAGATCTTGCATTTGCTGATGATCTAGACCTGGTAAGTGTTCGCGTCAAGTCAGTACAGAACTTACTTGACAATGTTGTGAACAATGCACTAACTGTTGGTCTGGCTATAAATGTGAATACAACCAAGGTAATTACCATCTACATAAATTATGAATGTAAAGAAATAAAGACGGCTTGTTGCGACGTATTTGAGGAAGTAGACGAATTCCGGTATGTAGGTTCCTGTATGCGCAGTGCAAGCAAATATGTTCATCGACACATTACCCTAGCATATAACAAGCAAGACCATCTGTGGAAGGCAAGAACAAGATGAAACCTTATATTGTCAAACTGCATTGCCACAGTTGAAAGTTTGTTGTAGTACGGAGCAGATACTTGGACTCTCACAAAATAACTAGACAAAAATGCACGGAAGTTACACCTGAATGTTAAGAAAATGCATAAATGTCCACTGGAGCAACAGGCTTACAAATGAAAAATCTATATGGACAGGTAGACAAATTGACAACGACGGTTCGCAGTAGGCGCCTACAACTAGCTGGCCATTACTATAGTAACACCGAAGAACCAGTGTCAACATTCAACCTGTGGACACACACACATGGAAAGAAAAACAGAGAGAAACAGTAGACATACACTGCGGAGATCTGCGAAAACCTTGATATTGAAAAAACAGACCTTCCATCCCTGATGAAGGATCGACCCATATGAAAAGGTTCATCTATACTCCGGCCCCGGCCGACCGATGATGATGAACAATTTCATAAGACAATTGTTCTCCGTCGTGAACACCACAGAAGGGGCTGCATTTTTATTTTCAGCAAACCCATCGCGTGAGAGTACGTGTACATCATTTGTGAACCATTGCGTTAACGAATATGGTAGGAGGTGGGACGTTGCTGCTACGATTTTTTGGCAGGTGGGAAATCGAATAGAGGGAGGGTGACTCCGAATTTGGTGTTATATGGGAGGTTGGTTCAAAAAAGGCGGGGTATTGGTTGAGAACCCTGCCAAGATAGGAGCAATAAACATAGTCTAGAATATTAGCTGTGTGATGTCCCACATTTGTATAGTACCGATGACTTATCAAGGATAGAAAATGACTTGCCACTGTTATGCTTGAATGACCCTGTTTCAATCACGGTACGGGCACTGGTGACGGTACGAGGAACATGATACAGGGAACCGCGAACATACGGGGAACTTGGTACAGCGCACTAAATACAGTACGGGGAACTACGTACTAGACACCGGGGACAGTGCTAGAAAAATGGTATGGGCAGACATTGACATTGGCTATGTTGGGTTATTCAATTATTTCGCAAGGCATGACATGATTAGGTCGCTATCGTTTCGAGCCATGGTTGCTGTTTAACAAATTATAATGACAATTCATCAGACGTAACTATCAAGGCACAAGCAGCTTTATTTGGTTGTAGACGAATCAAGGGATAAATGTCATGACTGATGTATGTCGATAGCTTTCTCCAAACTACTTAATATTGCAATGAAACAATATGAAAAGTCCTAACTATGACAACATGAAGCCACATCGTGGTACCTCACTAAACACTAATCAATTGTAGTTAATATATGACAACTATCTGCATCGGTCTGATTGTCATTCGCCTTAGTCCAATCTCAAACCTAGCTTGTTTTTTCCACTGTGATGAAGTGATCGACACGATCGTATCCTCGATCTGCTGGGGCAATTGCCACTTGATCCGTCAGACGCCGGAACAACTCGTCTAGTATCTTATTTTGCTCTTCCAAGTTTCTCTCTCTTGAAAGCCCCGTTGTAAACGTGCAATTGCTCCAAGTGCGTATCCACTGCACTAAAGATAACTCGTGGGCTCTCGCGGAAATGTAGTCTACAACGAACACATATATAAAGGACGCAATATTATTATCATTACGCTTACAACTTTACAAGAAAATTACACCAGTCGAGAATACCGTGTGTGTGTGTGTGTGTGTGTGTGTGTGTGTGTGTGTGTGTGTGTGTGTGTGTGTGTGTGTGTGTGTGTGTGTGTGTGTGTGTCCCTTTTGTGTGTGCGTTCGTGTGTATGCACAAGGAACAACGTATTCTGGAAAGTTCGATATATGTAGCTTTGTTTCATCCAAATCAACAAACCAACAAAACAACAAACCAACAAACCAACCAACCAACCAATCAACAAACAAAAAAACAAACCAACCAACCAACCAATCAACCAACTAATCAACGAACCAACGAACCAACAAACAAATCAACTAACCATTCAACCAATTAACCAACTAATCAACCAACCAGTCATCCCCGATTATTAAGATCTTTGAATGTGTCGGGTGTTGTTTCACCTTGTTTGTTGGACGTCTTCCATCGTTCTCGCCATACACATTTGATTTTGTGCGTCTCAGTTGCAAGTAGATTTAGCCTAGATTTCCGAACTCGAGTGTGTTTACCTTCGAACGGGATTGAAAGGCATTTCTCTGTGTGAAAGTAGTAAGGCTCTATAGTGGCGGGGTATTCGTCCTGAAAAATCGTTGGGAAATATTATGATAGGAAAGTAATGGCGTGACAGATTCTATCAAATATGCGATGTATACGTATGCGAATGCTAAAATATGAGTTTGTGCTGTGCTGTAAAGAACTGCATGTATACGGAATTTTTAAATGACAAAAACATACAGCATTGAATTAATTCCTGGCTCACTTGCCAAGATGATACTATGAATTAATACGATATCAAAATCGTTATCAGATTCAGCTTAGACGATATACTGAACGTTACACTGTTTACCTCCGTTATGATATCTTCCTGCATCATCTGTCTCCATATATCCGACATAGCTTTTGATATGCATCACACGTCAGGAGCAGTCTTTGTGCATGGACAAGTTGATCGGCCCACTGTCTGAATCATCAGACGCCCACCTGTCAGACAGACATATTTTGATCATATTAATTAATTTGTATGCAAACAACAGGTTTTGAAATAATATACATATTATGTTTTCTGACTTTGTTGGCCATTCGAAGTACATCATCCAATTTCTCGTAGAAAAGAACACATCTCCTGTAGAACATTACTAAAGTAAAAGTTCAACGAATAGTCTCCGAGCATTAATTGCAGCCTGGCTGCATGCTTCTAAGAGAAGTGGAGATGGTGTTCGATTGAACAAGTCTGCCAAAAAGTAAAGTGTAAAGTGCCCTGAGCAGTCCTGGGATTGGATACTGCGATATATAAGAATGTATAAAAGAAGACGTTTTAGATGTGTTTTTACTTTCTAAAGAGAACAAAAAAGTGATTGAGATAAAGCGTTCAAGATAACGGATTGTCAATGCTAACCTAGCTGGCAATGATTACCAACAGAAAGAGAAGTGTCGATGAACATGTTGCTATTATTCAGATGATTGAATCGTTACAATGCTATGTAAACAATCTATTCAATGCAGGTAACACATCCACGAGTAACGACTATAATAATGTGTTTCTCATTGTAGTGATCAACCTACTTGTCGTACCAAGTGTAGTGTATAATTTAGGAACACTGATTTACTCTTACGAAGGCATGCGTAAACCTGGAAACATACCAGGTACAAGCTCCTTTGCTCTACAAAGCAAAAATGTTTCCCAGTCACAGGCAGATTGTGCTCCAAACACGTGCATTTCAGGACATCCTTCCGCGAAATGTACGGGAAAGACCTCTGTTGACGTCACATTTGGGCTAAACAGATTTCCCTTAACTGTAATTTATAATAGAACGTGCTGTAAGCACTAGAATATACGCAGGAACATTTGTGAAGGAACATTGTTGATAATACGTAAACACGTATGTAGTAATGTATCGGAACATAATTTACTCAAAACAAAGTATGTGTTGATTTTATAGAAATGTTAGCAGCGCGAATATTTTGAAGAGAAGATTAACAAATATGCCTGAACAGCTGGTGAAATATATATATATATATAATGCCTGGTTGTATAATGGTGAATTATATATTTTGCCTTCAGAAAGAACATTTTGTCATGTAAAAATAGGTCGCTGGATGTATTGACTAATGTTCACGTGATTGCAATTTGTAAACTTGTGTGTATTTGTATGTGTGTGGCATTGATTAAAGTTAAATAATTAATTATTAAATAATATTTAGCAATTAAATATTAATAACCGCGCAGATGTCCACATCACGGCTAACAACGAAATCCCGAGATGAACGGATGCGTCCGGCAAACACTGTTTGTAGAAAGTTCTTCCGCAACACGTCACATAGACGTTCTTGTGATGTAGAAGTGATCCGAGGGGACCTTCTGTATAGGAAACAGCAAACCGTGAGACAAATGAGCGAAAAAAGCGGTTATTATTATAACCATCGCAAATAACATTTCGGTAGGCTTACTTATATTGTTATGTTTTAAAGACACCATCGCATAATTGAACTATTCATGCTAGCTTATGTGAGTATGTATATGTTTGTATGTGGGCTAGAGTTGCCAAATTGTACATGGTGATAATTTTTTTTTAATAAACCATGCATATGGGCTAAAATGGTGAGGTTGGCTTAGAAAACAACTGCGGTAAAATTTCAGAAAAATCCATATAGAAGAAGAGATCTCTCAAAGCACCCAAAGTTTTTGTAAAAGCACGAAATAGGGATACATTTAAAACGCGATATATCAATATCTGCTTAATCTATTTTAATTAATTTTTTATTGGTTTCTAATTTCTATTCATATTAATTTGTTCAAGACAATATAACAACCAATCAGGTTGTAAGAAAAAATCACCTACAATTGTGAAAATTATAGAAAATTAAGATTTTGTTCATTTTAGAAAACACATTAATCCATCATAATTGACTATATTATATATATAATTTATGTTTATTGTAAATCACGTAATATTTTGTTATATTGCACTTAGGCCATTTGGTATTATGTAGCAAGTTACACACCACAATTTAATCAGACATATAAGCTATGTTTAACGTCACGTAAGCAGTAACTGTTGTCGTTCATTGCACTGGTGCTGCTGTAGCCATGTCAGATGCACCGCTTCGTACTAGATCTGCAACAAACGTGTGGTTAGTTGGGCAACCGCTTCCTTGTATCGAGAACCTGAACCAACTGCCTACAATTGATGAATTTCTGCGGCGAGTTTTCTACGACTTGAAAGCGAAGAAGCTGACGCTGCCTGCAAGCTGCAACAATGCAGTAGGTGAAGTGCTGCGGGTGTGGCATCTGGCTAACATTCCGACGATGCAGAAGCCAGAATGCTGTCGAGAAGCTTAAGAAACTCTATCAGCAGCATGTAAACACATGCAAGAACAAACACAGGCGCAGAAAGAGCTGGAAACTGAGTTTGGCAGTCGATTGTTGGAACTCTTTGATGTGGCTGGGAAGGACAAGCCTTTCAAAGTGAAAAAGCAGAAACGATAAAAGCGAAAATACGACGATATGCAGCGACGAGAGTCTGCCTCCAAGGAAACTGTTGAGACCGTGCCGACAACCGAGCCACCCACAGAGTCATCACAGGATGAACAGTCGGATTCTGATGGCCAACTGGACGTTGATGAGGCTATCTCTATCAGAAAAATATCACCACAAACATATAGATGCATCTGGATAGTCGCAGTCTTCTGAACGGGCCGAACCAGTTACCTAAACCAAGAAGGTAGTACGGCGCTGACGTGTTGATGACCCCTTGTTTGTCGCTAGCTTGGACAGTACACAAACAACATCACGTCAAGCGATGCATATTGTGACACCTGCATTGATGGCTACTGGCGTTGATGTGTCAAAACTCACTCTGTTTAGAACATCACTCGACACAGCACGTAGAGATGGCCGCGTTGCCATCGCACAGGCCATTAGAGAGAATTTCCACCTGGATGTACATCTTGTCATACATTTCGATGGAAAATTATTATCTAACAGATCGCATGCCCTTCGTAGTGTTAGGGAAAGGGGTCGAAAAGTTGCTCGGCATTCCACGAATTTCATCTGGCACCGGAGCGAAGATGGGCAACGCTGTCGTCCAGTTTCTGTGGGATTGGGAGGGGGTTGGCGAGCATGTGGCAGGATTATGCTTTGACACAACATCAGACAACTCTGGTGCCATCACTGTAATTCAAGAGGCATTTCTAAAACATATCCTTTTTCGCATGCCGACACAATATACTGGAGATCATTGCCGCTGCAGTTTTCGATCTATTCTTTGTGTCGAAGGGTCCAACTGTCCCGCGCTTCAGTCGGTTCAAGGAGAACTGGCCATTGATCAAAGAAAGTTCAACTCTCTGGACAGTGAGACAACTAGGTCATATGGGTGTGCTTTGCCTACACACGAGAAGCAATGGCTGGAGAGGCATAAAGTTACAGCACGCGAGTTCCTAACAGAACACCTTTGCAGTAAACACCCACGACAGGACTGCCTCATTTTGTTGGGTGGTGCACGTGACTCGAGATACCAGTTCAGCCCACCAGGCGCCTACCACCGTGCTCGCTGGATGTCGAAAGGGGTCTACTGCTTGAAGATATTCGCCTTCCGTAAGCAGTTCGAGCTTACTAGCCACGAACTGCAGGCTGTACAGCGCATATGCCTGTTCACGATCACCATCTACATCAGAGCATAGGTAGATGCAGCAGCCGTCAGTAGACGTGCGCCTATTTAAGACCTCTGCCTCCTTCGTGACGTGGAAAACTTCGATGAAGTGGATGGTGTGATTGCACATACAGCAGCAATGAAGATGAGGGGCCATCTCTGGTACCTCAGTGAAGACATAAACTCTCTGGCGCTCTTCTCTGATCGTGTTTCTGCAGACGAGAAGACGGCAATTTTAGCCGCCTTTAGGAGACCTGCAAAGAAGAATGACCTGCGGCAGGTGGAGTCGAAGAAGATAGTCTCCTTCAATTAAGTGCACCTTGCCAATTTCGCAACAGAACGTTCGCTCAACTTCTTCACTGCTCTCAACATTGAACGCAGCTTTCTCAACAGCATGCCTGAGACGTGGCAGAGAGAGCCATCAAACTGACGACGGATTTCAATATGACTCTGACAGACCCCGAAGAGCAGTGCCAGCTAATCTTCCGAGTCGTAGAGTCTCATCGTGGGCTGATACCTCAGGCTACAAAGACGCGGATGATGGATCTTTAATAAGGCAAAACAGCTGTTCTGTTAAGCACTTTTCATATGTGGGATTGTGTGTATGTTTACCTTATTACAAATGCTCTGCCCACCAATTTCAAATGTTATTCCTGGAGTGCAATACATTTGTTTCACTAAAAAGGTATGTATTAGGGGTGATACTTGTATGATTCGTAGGACACATTGATAATTTTAGTAAAATAGGTTCAGTATATTTAGAGATATGAGGTTCTTAAAGTTATCCCTATATTGCGATTTTACAAAAAGGGTGCTTCAAGAGGTCTCTTCCTCTCAATGGTTTTCTCTGAAATTTTAACACAGTTGTATTATCACCCAACCTCACCTTTTTAGCCCATATGCATGGTTGACTTTTTTGGCCACTCTAAATTGTGGGCATACTGAGGTTTTCTTGCTGGACGGTTTGAACATCCGGCAACAAGCCTCCAGTGGTTCGTCTACGACCATTCTGTAGAAACGTAACCGGTTTATTTGTTTTCTGGTTTTGGAATCGTACTGGATGTTATGCGGACATATTATTCACAACGTTACTTTATTGTTCACAACGTTACGCATATTGCAACGAATGGCCCGACCTTCATAAGCTGTCCGCCGATCAGCGGGGAACATTTTGCGTAACTTGCGTTGCAAAAAAACTGAACACATTTACGTCGTTTCAAACGACAGTTACGAATATTTCGGGAAACCACCACCTGTGTATGTTTGTATAGTGATATCTGACATACTTTGTTTCGATACGAACCTTCTGCTACGCGTACCAACGTGTTGAAGTCGTTGGTTGGCAGATCTTCGTAGATTATGTGAACTTGCTGATCCTTTCCGTACGTCTTCTGGACCCAGTCTGTAAAGTATGTACAACGATGTATATATAATAAAATATAACCTTACGTGGCTCGATTAATTCCCCTCTCCTCTGGTTTGGGATATCTCTTAAATAGTGTTCCGAGCAATTCGCTTGCTCAAAACGAATTCTCTTATGAGTATTATCGAAAGGTCACAATCAACAGAACGTTGACGTTGGATATATTATTTTGACTTTTTAATTAAATGACAATACTGTGTAAAAGTAAACAATTTGATAACAGTTTAGTCTTGCTAATATATTACCTGTACTACTTATATTATACAACTATAAGCACGGGCAAATTAATATAACTACATACTATGCTGCTATGTTGTTGCCTATGTCGATATATACAATTAGCATAAAAGATGGTTATTAAAACAGCAGGAAAAGTGAAACTCGATCATAAACAGGTGTTTACGGTAGCGCCTGACAGGCAGCAAGCCAAATCGTGCTCGTGATATTAACATGTTTTCTGCCTGTTTACGAAGAAATGAACAATCATAACTTCACTATTTACTCGTGATGCTGCAGTGACTGTCTCGCTGAACTTTTTATATAACAAGGTGACGTACGTTGTCGACAATCTTGAAATGTTTTAATATCGTCAGCCAACCGTGTCGCTGACGAAGCTGGTGGACTACCGGTCTTTAGACCGACAACGCCCGTGAGTGACCTAATTTGGTAAACTATAATTAGCAAGGCATTGTTCTACCGTTGGCGGCGATGTGCCTACAGAACGTCTTTCGGGTTTTCCGTCCTGCCACTAGGGGTGTCACACCGCGATTACCTAACACAGTGTATTCATTGATCAGACGTCTAGGACTGTCCACGGCGCGTCCAACTCTGCGTGGCAGACGTGGGGGCAGGCGCAAACAGCGCGCGATACGAACGCGGATTACCAGCCGTTTTGAAGTTCCTTCACGAATTGTATGTCTGCAAGGCAGTGTCAGTGCGAATCTCGTAACTCTAAGAGTCGCCCCTGTTATGTCATACGATACGCGATTCGTCAATGTGGCATTACTGAATGCTCGTTCCGTGTGCAAGTAAGCTCTCAAAATCAACGAATACGTCGTTGTACACAAATGCGACATCTTAGCGATAACCGAGACGTGGTTAAGGAAAACCGGTGACGAAGTTGTTATTGCTGAAGTGACCCCACCCGGGTTCCAATTTCAGCACGTGGCACGATCTTCTCGTCGTGGTGGTGGTGTTGCAATGTTGCACCGCAATACATTTACAACGAAGATTCTTCCTACTCTCCATTTGAATAACATTGAACTTCTCCGTGTGCAGTTCTCTGCAGCCCATTCTATATTGTTCAACATGTATGTCATCTACCACCCGCCTGCTTCAAGAATGGCATATTGAATTTCGTCTGAATTTTATGCTGAACTTGAATGCTTATTTACGGAAGCATCTTTTCCCGTTATACCAACCGTCATTGCTGGAGATTTTAATACTTATTTTGATGATGTAACGAAATCAAAACCGCTTCGCAATCAGCTTGATTCCTACAATTTGCTGCAACACATTCATTCGCCGACCCATAAAACAGGACATACATTGGACCTGGTGTTAAGTCATGACAGCGATAACTTAGTCATTTCTGTTGTTGTTTATCCAGACTGCATATCGGACCACTATCGCATAGAACTGGCATTAAATGTGTTGAAACCGTCAGCTGAAACTTCAGTAATTGCCAAGCGCAACTTCTGCAACATGGATGCTACAGCATTCAATGCTGACGTTAAATCTGCGTGTTCTGGCATGGGTGCTCATGCTGACGGTCAGCAAGCGGAGGTCTTAGCAGCGGACTACAACACCTGTCTCACTAACTGCTTAGACAAGCATGCTCCTTGGCGCTAAGTACACGTCAAGAGCAACTTGCCGCATCCGTAGTATAACGCTGAGGTCGACGAAGCAAGAGAGAAGAGGCGAACATGTGAGAATCTGTAGAGAAGAACAAAACTCGAAATACACCGCCAATTATACGTCGCCAATCGCGACGACTGCATTACAATGATAGCCGGTAAGAAAACCGAGTATTATCGCGGATAATTACAGAACGCTAATAACAAGAACATGTTTCGCATTCTGAGATCACTCGACGTATACAAAATGCAACTTTCTGAATTCTGCTCAGTGATGGAAGGATGTGATGAATTCTCACGTTTCTTCCAAGAAAAGATCGATAACTTACTGATTAATTAGCACTACTGCACTGCCGTTGACCCGACAGAGGACAAGACACGTTGTTTTACTGACCCAATTTAAGTGTTCAAACCAACTACTACAGCCGAAATCACTAATATTCTTGGCACTACGGATAAGACATGCTCACTTGATCCACTACGAAGTAAGCAACAAACTGACAACATGGAAAGTATCGTGCCTATCATCATACAAATTGTAAATGCCTCACTCGAGGAGGCAGTCGTGCCTGTGCTGCTTAAGCACGCAGTTGTCCGGCCATTGCTCAAGAAACAATTACTCAACAAGGACATGTTCAACAACTACCGTCCAGTTTGCAACCTAAGCCATCTGTCAAAAGTCATAGAGAAAGTCATCTCTCATATTTCCGATCAGAGAATGGAGGACTGTTTCCAATCAGCTTACCGGAAGAATCATTCAACTGAAACCACACTACTGTGTGTAACAAATGCCGTGAACGCCGCTGTAGACAATAGACAAGGCACGGCACTAGTTCTTGTTGACTTTAGTGCGGTCTTTGACACAATCAATCACAAGATAATGATCCAGCGCCTCCCGTTGCGTTACGGCATTGTTTGCAAGGCGCTTGGCTGGCTGCAATCCTATCTGCAGGGCCGGACCCAGCGTGTGGTCATTCGTGATGCGTCATCGAATACAACTTGCGTGACATTTATTTTATTTATTATAAAGCATTTATAGAGCGCCGTGTGTCCGGATAACAAATCTGCTCAAATGCGCTGACAATCGTAGAGTATAAGTAAAATACAGTAAATGACATAAAACATATTAAATAGAAATATTAAATAGAATGGTAAACGAATAAGATTTAAAAATATCATATAAAAATTACATAAAATGTCAGTTAGGTAAACCTGAATAAAAATAAATATATATTTTTACAAGTGTATATATTATACATTAATTAAATGAATTAGCCGTTCAAATACCTAAAATAAATAATGTGCTTAAATAAAATAAAATAAATACATATAATATGCTAATTAAAAACAATATATATATATATATATAACTGCAACCTAAGTACATAACCGAATGTCAACATTGCACAAATGTCACTGATGCGGACTTCAAAGTTCTTTGAAAGCCTGTCGAAATAAATGTGTCTTTAAGAGTGATTTGAAAGTGGCAATGAAGTTTGCATGCCTGACTGCATGAGGCAGGGCATTCCACTGGATCGGGCCAGACACCGAGAAGGAACGACGGCCATAATGTTCAAGGTGATATCTCGGAACAGTCAGCACACCTTGTTCGGCCGATCTAAGTGATCTGGTCGGCGTGTAGGATGTCACGAGCGATGAAATGTACGCAGGGCCGAAATGGTGCACTGCACGATATACATCGGGTGTCCCGCAGGGTTCGGTGCTGGGTCCTTTGTTATTATCGTTGTACGTACAACACATTGGCGACATAATCAGGGCGCATGGATTTTGTTTTCATCATTATGCGGATGATCTGCAATTATACTGCCATTTTGACCTCACTGCGACTGCGTTGGCTGCTACTCTGCGACGTATGGAAGAGTGTCTAGATATTGTCAATCAGTGGATGCCATCAAACTACATATGCATAAACAACAATAAAACGGAATATCTTCCCGTAGTGCCAAAGACTGCCGCTGCGCTTATTGACGGCATTGTGATACGCGTAGGAGATGTTACGATATGTTCGTAACCTTGGTGTCGTTATGGATCGCCACCTCGATTTTAAGAAGCAAGTTTCAAACATCGTCAGTATGTGTTCATTTCACCTGTGCCATATTAACCAGATGAGTCGTTATTTCCCAACGACGCCATTATTACATCACAACTTGATTACTGCAGTTCATTTCTATACGGCACTTCTGTCAACAACATCGCTCGACTGCAGAGAATGCACAACTCTGCTGCTAGGTTGATCCTACGCCGCCCACGGAGTGACAGCGCCATGCCTTTGTTGTACATTCTTCACTGGTTGCCTGTAGCACACAGAATCGACTTTAAGCTATTAGTGTTTACATTTAAAGTTTGGGCATGGCGATGCCCCGAAATATTTAAGCGACCTTGTATGCCCATACAAACCAACAAGAGCCCTGCGCTCTACCAACAATAACATGTTAACGGTCCTGCGGACTCATGTCAAATCTGGGAACAGTTCGTTTGCGGTCGCCGCGGCGACTTTGTGGAACACTTTGCCTAATGACATTAAAAAGTCTGATTGTCTCTCTACTTTCAAGGCACGGTTAGACTCATTTTTGTCGACTCTCGTTCTTGTGCATTGTGGCATAGTTTAGTATCTGCATTGATTTGTCTTATATCTCTTATGTATTAATTAACTTATTTATATATTTATTGTATACCTACATGTACATTAGTTCAGTTAAATTAATTGGCAATGTCTTATTTCTTCATAGAATTGTAGCTAAGATCAGTATTTTAGAATATTAATTTAATTTAATTTATTTATTTGTATTTTACTAATATTAATTTTATAAGAATTTCTTTTAGAAAATGCATGTTTATTTAGCCATCAGTATTACCTCTATCTCGGTTATACATGTTGTAAAGCGCCACGAACAATTCATAATTGGATCTGGCGCTATATTAAATAAAATATATTATTATTATTATTATTATTTCTTCTAAAATTTGTGACATCAATACTTGCTGGAAGAGGAACGATATAGGCACAATACTTACCAATACAATTTGTGATTAGGAAAATCGAGCTGATACCGTCGGCTGTCCCGTAGTCACATATGACAAACGGGCCGGGTCCAGGCGTGAACGGGATGGAACCTGTTTAACATAATATTAGTGAACTTTATGTCCTACATCATTCATTAATGCATTAGTCATTAGCCACCGCCACCATGACCGCTAAAAGTACCGAAACTACCACCACCACCACCTTCGCATCACCACCACCACCACCGTTTTGGCACCACCATCACCATCACCACGACCACCAACAACACCAACATCAACAAAAACAACACCACGACCACCGCGCCGCAGCCGCCACGCCGCCGCCTCCACCACCACCACCATCACCACGACCACCAACAACACCAACAACAACACAACAACCACTATGAACACTAACAATAACACATCAACAACAACAACAATTTAATAGGAACCAAAAGTAGTCAAATGAAGAAACGGTAATGCCTACCCAATGAATCCTTAATTATTGGCCAAGCATACTCTTCAATTTCCCGATGCGAGTTAACTTGATCGCCATAAAAACCATCTTCAGTATACAAATAAGGTTTCCATGTAAAGTCGCCTTCTTTGTCGTACTCCATGATTGACAAGGAAACCTACAACACGTACAAATAACACTACACACACGCATGCACGCGCGCAAGCACGCACATGCACACACACACACAAACACACACACACACACACACACACACACACACACACACACAAACACACACACACACACACGCACACGCATTCATCTCGCATACATCTGGTAGAGCAGCGGGTCAATAAAGACTGTCCCTGGAGAACCTTGAAAACCAACTCGAAGTAGCTAGGTGAAATACTTTCGGGTAGCAACGAGGGTTCAACGAACCGTTTATTGTAGCGCAAAAGACGATACAGCTATGATGGTATTACGCGTCGCATGCGACGGTATACGACGGCAATGACTCGCCTAAAGACGACTTATCGTAATCCATCCATCAACCATCAGTTCTTCCACCATCTTACATATCGGTAGTTTTAGTATTCAGAACTACCGATCATTGGTCACTCCAAACAAACCCCGGACACATGGTATTTGCACAATCGTGATTTGCGGTTAGTGAACTTTTTCCGCCATCTGGAAAAGCGTGTTTGAGCAGACTAATTAGCCAATAAAATGAACAGTGATGTTGCTAAATTTGAATGCTGTCGAGATCTCCAAAGGCCCTGCACACTCGATGATGATGGACCTATCGTGTAAAAGTGATATATAATGATATATAGAGAGGCAAATCATCCACCATTACCAACAGTGGCATAGACATTCATAAGGCAAAGAAGTGTACGGCAACATAATTTTAACAAGATTTAACAAGATTGCCATCCAGAGAATTAACTCTAGATGGCAGGTGGACAAGGAAGCCCTTTGGCTTATCGAGAGTCCAACCCTTTTATCTACATATCCAGCCCTTCTGAGGTATGTGTCGATTTTATTTTAAAACATATTCACA
>CM034531.1:67679430-67758102 GCA_020002185.1 Paraescarpia echinospica | reverse complement strand
TTGTCGCGTAGCAACGGACAGCGACGCGCAAAGTTAAGAGAATGTGGCCAGCGGCCGCAAAATTTATCTACTAACTTTCAGCTAACTTCAGTGATCGAATTATTCGCTACAATGGTTAGCAAAACCTTAACTTACAATTATAGTTGATTGAAACGTAGCCACAACCGGCAGGTTCCTAACTTACGCTTCTACGAAATTTACGCGTTGAAAATTGTAAATAATTAGCACTCGAGAACCGACAGGTTCCTCCTGGCTAATTACCGTGAAATTAATGCAGATTCGCAAGTAAATGATACCGTGCTCGCTGCGCCCATACTGTGCGCACTTACTTGGGCAGATACAATCAATGTGTAGACCTGCGAAGGCAGCGAAGTCGTTGATCTTCGGGGCCGAAAGGCCGACAGGATTGCGGGTCTCACGGGACGAGCGATCACGGCGGTGGCAATTCAGACTGCTGGCTATTGTGTTGCATGGGTGTAATGTTGGGGTGTAATGCGATTGCGCGTACTTATCTTGGGTGTGTGAACTATTTACAGTGCAGCTCCGCACTACAGTTTAAACAAAAACTTGTAAATAAAATTGGTGTATATTAAGAATCCAATATCATGGATAATGACACCAAAGTTTGAAACATTAGTTACAGATTTGTTACATAAAATGGGATATTCAATAATGTAGTTATCAAAACACCGTGTATTCGTTTAGCTCGCGCCGTCACATCGCGTAGCTGCACATGCAGCAAGGCGGTGCAGATTGGTTGAAAATGGATATATCGCGTTTTGATTAAAAATCGTATGTCACTTATCGCGTTTTGAAAACAAACTCTCTTTTGTGTACGCCGTTTAATGGGGATTTATCGCGTTTTTGTTATCAATTATATGGTATCCAACCTGAACACGTTTTTAAACAAACAGTTTTTCCTGCTTTGGGCGAAATTTTAAAAAAGGCGTTTCGTCCTGAAACCCTTCATATGTGTGTGTATGTGTGTGTGTGTGTGTGTGTGTGTGTGTGTGTGTGTGTGTGTGCGTGCGTGCGTGAGTGCGTGTGTGGTGTGTGTGTGAGTGCGTGCGTGCTTGTATGTGTGCGTGCGTGTGTGGTATGTGTGGCATTTAGGTATCACACCTTCTATGTCGAACATCCGATCGCGTGCACCCAGACTCATGTCGGGAACATGAGTCCATTTCACCTTGAGCTTGTCCCCGCCACAAGGTAGCGCCTCTGTAGCATTGACTACAACAAGGAATTCATATTATATTAGGGCCTAGTCACGACTCAAATCCATGTCATGGAAATATCACTCGAGCTTCCGTTAATAATAACGTTCATCCATGATGCAGGATATGCATGTATCAGCCAATAACTGACCGCGATACCAAACGAAAAGGGATTTTTTAATGGGTGTATTATATTGGAATTGTGCCATTTTCTCGCATTACGCAAACTCTAGGACCGCAATGTTGGTTATTTCGATGAAAGTAATTATCAAATTTTGGCATGTTGCAGTATCTATACTATAAATATGTATGACAAATTATTCTACAAACTGGTATGAATATAACTGAATGAGTTTTGAATTATAAACACACATTTTTTTACTTACAAAACGGAAGATCTGTTCTAAATCGCTTAATTTAGTACGACACAGTTGGGTTCATATATGATTCCATGCGGTAGTGTCCCATTAAGTTGGTCAGATAATTACTATTGTTTTAGTAATAAGAAATGCTGATTAATAAGTCAAATGTTTTCCGAAAATCAAGCAAATCAGATCAATAATTATTTTAATCTAATCATAACGAACCTGAAAATGTATGCGTATAACAGTATATAAATGTATACATATTTATAAATATATACGTCCATGACAATTGTATTTCAATTCTCTATATTTGCAATGCTGTTTATAGTCCAGTTAATGTATGCCCAAAAGAGGGTCAACCTCAAACAAATTGCAATAGTAATTATGGCGGTGTTTTAGTTAGACCTATATGTCTACATCATCAGAAAAAAATCCACCGAAATCCACATGGTGAAACATTGTCATTTTTGACGACGATGACGAGTGGTCAAATGTCGCTGCCAGTGACGTTTTGGCTTAGTGAAATGTAGGGGTAGGCGTTATTTAGGCTGTTATATATATTTTCTTTGCATAGTTCATACACATTTTGTATACCATTGACAATATAATGGATTAGTCTACCCAGCGATATATAATTAATATACATTCATTGAATATTAATGTGAACAATCGTTTTTAAACTCAGTGAACCCCGATTTTTAGCCGCTATGGGGGAATAGCGTTGCGATCTAACGTTGACTTAGTCCATTTGCAGTTTAATACAATTATGCTCTTTGGTATAATGTTTTTGGTGAATTTTCAATCTCACGGTGTCCCTGAAGCAATTCAGCTTGGTTGCCCTGATTTGCATTTTTTCAAATATGCAAATCAGGGCCTCCATTACAGAAATACATATTTTCTTCAATAGCTTTGCAACTAACCATGATAATGTCACAAAAGTTGTGTCAATATTTTCATGGTCAACGTTTAAGATAAACATATCACCAAGTGTATATAGCGGCTGCATGTTTGTCATTTGATAAAACTTTCAGATATCGGCCATATTGGAACTTATTACATACATGCTTATCTCCAATGCAATGTTTATGCATATCTCCAATGACTTTGATTCGCATCTATTGTCTATGTCCCTATAAAAATAATAGCACAATCAACAACAGAAAACACATTGAATCTCGTTGTAATATTATTGCACAACACAGGATAAATAGTTATCAATCCATTTAGTTGACGGTGGTTACATGCATACAAGTGTCTATTCAAATTCCCAATATAGTGCGGTGTGCCATGTCTTCCCGTGCAATTTGCTTGTCAAAAGCAATTATGTTGCACGAATGTCATGTACAGTGTTTCAGTCAGCAGCAAATCAGAGATAACAATTTTTATTTTTAAAGAAATGCCAGCCATTTTACAAAATGGCAGCCACTTTACAAAATGGCCGCCAAATCACATTTCCGCATATCTTAACAACTGCATCACCTACATCCTTAATCTTTGTATCAAAACATGGGTTTTTGAAGTCAGAGGTTTCAAATATTTGACGTTTGGCCTTCTCCGACTTTCGGATCCACCATGTTTAAAGATGGCGGTCGTCAAATCAAATTTCACAATATCTTACCAAATATGTCACACATGTCTATGTTAATGTGTAGAATTGTGATCAGCAATGTCAAATATGTTAGACATGACCTTTGCTAACATTCATATATCCGCCATTTTTAAAGATGGCGCCCATCAAAACCAATTATCGCTATAACGAAATACCTACATCACCTAGAGCCGTAATGTTGATGCCAAAAGATAGATTTTCAGGTGCGATGATTTCAAATATATTACATACGCATGGTCCCCAGCCATGAGAGGGTTACAACACCCATCGCCAGCTGTACACGCGCAATTGTTGGTAGGCCCTACATGACATATTATTGTCGTGGAAACTGCAACCGTCAGTGCTGCAAGCCTTGCTCTCTGCTTTCCAATCACAGCTCATGACATAAGCCAGACCTGGAGGATCCGTGTGTCCAATCTCAAAACTGGGTGACCGGATACCGTCCTTCACCCACACAAACTGCGTGATGTCCAAATGAGGAGGACCTTGCTGTTCAGCCGCCTTCCACAGCCTCATATGAAGATGAGTGTGGGAGAAAGAATGGAAAGCCAGTGCACACCATGGCGTTTCCTCTCGCAGATAATGATGTGGAAGGCGGCTGATCAGCACGGTCCTCCTCCCAATGGAGCAGTTTTTTGGCCAACAGAGAAAACAAGCACATATTCATCAACTTACTGAGCAATGAGCTTGAGAAAGCTGGGTGCAGTTATTTTCATGCAGAGGACGCTATAATAATGATCGTTAGACAACACTGAACTAATCAGACAAAACTGACACCATCCTCATTGATGAAGACACCGATTTGCTAGTGTGTTTGTGTTACCACTTTCAACAGGAGCTCTTTGGTGTATTCTTAATGCCAGAACCTAAACAAAGCATACTACAACAAGTAAATAACGATCTGGCACATCACAGCTCTCACAGAATATCTAGGCCAAGCTGTGGGCTAAGATATGATACCACAGCAACAGTTAAAGAATTGATTACTGCAGGAAACCAGGCTATCGTGTTTTTCCAATGTGGGAACATTGGCAAACATCTTGATGGCTTGCAAGCACTTCATTTAAAATGTAGCATCAAGCGCAGCTTACTCAAAGGGATAAATCTACTCCGTACTTCAATCAACTGCTGCCCATTATCACAGCCGCAGGATCGATTCTCAGAACCAACAGTGGAAAGGTTTCAAGAAAACTCTAAAAGCCATGGACTAGAGCTGCATTGTCAAATACAAGTACCATATTCCAAAGATGACTGATTTCCCAGAAGAACCAGCCCGTATGCTGTCGGTCATCCGTTGTGTGGATAAGTTTGATCGCTTGTGAAGATCAGTGGGAAGATCGCCGTCCCTGGAGGCGCATTCTGGTCGTTACAGAGGCCAATGTGGGTTTGCAGGCTCTGGAGCAGGTTGGGCAAAGGTTTACTTGGCATGAAGGTGCCTGAGATGCAGATTCTTTCCATCGCCTACGCTTCTCCCCGTCTGCTTCTCTTCTGGAATGTTCAACGCCCTGGGCAGCTCTCATGGTAGTCGCTCTGTTGCCAACCAAAACGAGTTGCCGTTTCACCTGATCCTTCCGGCGCCTGTGGGGAACCTTCTGTCTCGGTTTCCTTGACGAAGCTCATCATAAAATATAACTTATGGCATTCTGCTCTCATCCATGCGCTAGACGTGACCTGCCCAGCGGAGCTGTCTCAGCATCAACATGGTTTCGATACTCCTGTGGTTTGCCTTTTCCAGGATTTCTTTGTTGGAGACATAGTCCTGCCAAAGCAGTCCCGTGATGGAGCGCCGACATCGCTGGTGAAACCATTCAAGGAGTTGTACTGGCTTTCTGTAGAGGAACCACGCCTCTGCCCCATACAAAAGGGTAGTGACGAGTGACGACGACAGCCTTGTATACTTGTATCTTTGTTGACTAAGGCAGCGAGTGATTCCGCCATACGTATACATTTCAGCATACGACCGAGTGAAAGGCAAACACAAACTACAATCCGTTGGGATGTAGTTGCAGAAAGAACGGACTTGAGTGTACTTCTATTTGTGCGGGGTGTTTCAAATTGCAACTAACATCCCCGTGGAAGCTCTCAACGACGGCAGTGTTTGAACGTGTCAAGTTCTATTTAATAACACTACACGTTAAGCAATAATAAGGATGTACACACACACCTCACTGCAATTTTTATATTGTATGGTTTTGGTGAAGGTAACTGATATTGGAATAAGTACCTGATTTAAAATCTCAACCAAATACAAAGCATGCTAACATATTCATGAAAACGGTGTTACTATTTAGAAACAGTAGCTAAGGACATCAACTCTGTTGAAATAAACAAGTTTATGACTATATAAATGATGTAAGCAAAATTTAGTTGTTCGCAAAGCTTCTCCACGTTCTGGTTTCACTGTGTTTAGAAAATTATTGTCATGTTTTTACTAAGTGGAATTAAATGTGATGTATGTTGTTGTATTAATCTATCCATACCACTTCCAATGGCGTACAGAATATAGAATATTCAGCTTAAATAAGTCCTTTCCCTAGATTTTATTATGACAAAAGTGACCATCAGCGATTTTCGACCACTTATCATTATCGTCAGAAATGAAAATGTTCTATCACGTGAATTTATGTGGACTTTTTATATAATAATGCAGACATATAGTGCTAACTAAAAATGCCATAATGATTGCTATTACAATTTGTTTGAGGCTAAACCACAGATTGACTGGACTAGGCCGAAAATCGTGTTTAGAATACGATTCTGACCTTAATATCCACTGCAATGATACTTGTTAGATACCGTTACACAGCAAAATCAATTACCTTTCCAAAGATATCAATAATCTTTATAATATTCTCACCGAAACTAAGTTGTACAACATTAATTACGTGTACCAACCTAAATTTCAGTGAGACGAACGACCACTTGGCATTATGCGAAAATGACAATGTTCCACCAAGTGGATTTTGGATTTTTTTTTCTGGTAACATAAATATACAGTAGAATCTAAAAATGCCACAAAACTTACTATTGCAGTATGTTTGAAGTTGAACCATAGATTGACTGGACTATTAATATACTGTTTAATAAACTGTTTTGTTTTTATAAAATGACGTTGAAAAAAAACTGATTGCTTGATTAAATTGATGATTGATTGAATGACTAATTGATTGCTTGGTTGATTGTAATATCAAACAACACAGCAAGAGAGTTATGCATATTTTCGGAGCAAACATAATGTTCAGGTTGAGGTCGGTCCTCTAAAAGACAGTGCTGGAAATATAATATCACAGGGATTCTTAATTGTAGAAGACCTGATTAGTATTTTAATTTAGTGTTTACCAGGGAAGATATTAGTTCACTGCCAGTGCCAGAGGCTAAGTTCAAGGGAACAAAATCAGACTATTTAGGACAATTAATTGTAACCCCGGAAATGGTAGCAAAGAAAATAAGGGCTATGAAGGATAACAAATCACCTGGAGTGGATGGGATTCCGCCCAAACTACTACTGGAAATTTCAGACCTAATTAGCATACCACTTGCCACAGTTTTCAACTTGTAGTTAGAAGAGGGAGTGGTTCCTTTAAAATGGAAAGAAGCAAACATTATACCGTTAGTTTAAAAAGATTTCAGAAAAAAGTCAGAAAACTACAGACCAGTGTGTTTAACGTCAGTAAATTGCAAATTATTAGAAAGAGTAATTAAAGGTCACATGGTGGATTTTCTTGTTAAACATAACTTGGTAAACCCATCACAACATGGGATTCTAAAAGCGAGGTCATGCTTAACAAATATGCTATGTTTTTGGAAGATATCACTAAGTGGGCAGACGAAGGATCAACAGTAGATATCATCTACTTAGATTTTCAGTAAGCTTTCGACAAAGTGCCATATCAAAGGCTACTGCTTAAACTAAAGGCCCTTGGCATAGGAAATGGTTTAATTAACTGCATAAACAAATTGCTAATTGATAGAAGACAATGGGTAGTAGTTGATGGGGAGGCTTCAAACTGGACATCAAAAACCCATGTTTTGATACAAAGATTAAGGATGTAGGTGATGCAGTTGTTAAGATATGCGGAAATGTGATTTGGCGACCATTTTGTAAAGTGGCTGCCATTTTGTAAAATGGCTGCCATTTCTTTAAAAATAAAAATTGTTATCTCTGATTTGCTGCTGACTGAAACACTGTACGTGACATTCGTGCAAAATAATTGCTTTTGACAAGCAAATTGCACGGGAAGACAGAGCACACCGCACTATATTGGGAATTTGAATAGACACTTGTATGCATGTAACCACCGTCAACTAAATGGATTGATAACTATTTATCCTGTGTTGTGCAATAATATTACAACGAGATTCAATGTGTTTTCTGTTGTTGATTGTGCTATTATTGTTATAGGGACATAGACAATAGATGCGAATCAAAGTCATTGGAGATATGCATAAACATTGCATTGGAGATAAGCATGTATGTAATAAGTTCCAATATGGCCGATATCTGAAAGTTTTATCAAATGACAAACATGCAGCCGCTATATACACTTGGTGATATGTTTATCTTAAACGTTGACCATGAAAATATTGACACAACTTTTGTGACATTATCATGGTTAGTTGCAAAGCTATTGAAGAAAATATGTATTTCTGTAATGGAGGCCCTGATTTGCATATTTGAAAAAATGCAAATCAGGGCAACCAAGCTGAATTGCTTCAGGGACACCGTGAGATTGAAAATTCACCAAAAACATTATACCAAAGAGCATAATTGTATTAAACTGCAAATGGACTAAGTCAACGTTAGATCGCAACGCTATTCCCCCATAGCGGCTAAAAATCGGGGTTCACTGAGTTTAAAAACGATTGTTCACATTAATATTCAACGAATGTATACTAATTATATATCGCTGGGTAGACTAATCCATTATATTGTCAATGGTATACAAAATGTGTATGAAATATGCAAAGAAAATATATATAACAGCCTAAATAACGCCTACCCTACATTTCACTAAGCCAAAACGTCACTGGCAGCGACATTTGACCACTCGTCATCGTCGTCAAAAATGACAATGTTTCACCATGTGGATTTCGGTTGATTTTTTTCTGATGATGTAGACATATAGGTCTAACTAAAACACCGCCATAATTACTATTGCAATTTGTTTGAGGTTGACCCTCTTTTGGGCATACATTAACTGGACTATAAACAGCATTGCAAATATAGAGAATTGAAATACAATTGTCATGGACGTATATATTTATAAATATGTATACATTTATATACTGTTATACGCATACATTTTCAGGTTCGTTATGAATAGATTAAAATAATTATTGATCTGATTTGCTTGATTTTCGGAAAACATTTGACTTATTAATCAGCATTTCTTATTACTAAAACAATAGTAATTATCTGACCAACTTAATGGGACACTACCGCATGGAATCATATATGAACCCAACTGTGTCGTACTAAATTAAGCGATTTAGAACAGATCTTCCGTTTTGTAAGTAAAAAAATGTGTGTTTATAATTCAAAACTCATTCAGTTATATTCATACCAGTTTGTAGAATAATTTGTCATACATATTTATAGTATAGATACTGCAACATGCCAAAATTTGATAATTACTTTCATCGAAATAACCAACATTGCGGTCCTAGAGTTTGCGTAATGCGAGAAAATGGCACAATTCCAATATAATACACCCATTAAAAAATCCCTTTTCGTTTGGTATCGCGGTCAGTTATTGGCTGATACATGCATATCCTGCATCATGGATGAACGTTATTATTAACGGAAGCTCGAGTGATATTTCCATGACATGGATTTGAGTCGTGACTAGGCCCTAATATAATATGAATTCCTTGTTGTAGTCAATGCCACAGAGGCGCTACCTTGTGGCGGGGACAAGCTCAAGGTGAAATGGACTCATGTTCCCGACATGAGTCTGGGTGCACGCGATCGGATGTTCGACATAGAAGGTGTGATACCTAAATGCCACACATACCACACACGCACGCACACATACAAGCACGCACGCACTCACACACACACCACACACGCACTCACGCACGCACGCACACACACACACACACACACACACACACACACACACACACATACACACACATATGAAGGGTTTCAGGACGAAACGCCTTTTTTAAAATTTCGCCCAAAGCAGGAAAAACTGTTTGTTTAAAAACGTGTTCAGGTTGGATACCATATAATTGATAACAAAAACGCGATAAATCCCCATTAAACGGCGTACACAAAAGAGAGTTTGTTTTCAAAACGCGATAAGTGACATACGATTTTTAATCAAAACGCGATATATCCATTTTCAACCAATCTGCACCGCCTTGCTGCATGTGCAGCTACGCGATGTGACGGCGCGAGCTAAACGAATACACGGTGTTTTGATAACTACATTATTGAATATCCCATTTTATGTAACAAATCTGTAACTAATGTTTCAAACTTTGGTGTCATTATCCATGATATTGGATTCTTAATATACACCAATTTTATTTACAAGTTTTTGTTTAAACTGTAGTGCGGAGCTGCACTGTAAATAGTTCACACACCCAAGATAAGTACGCGCAATCGCATTACACCCCAACATTACACCCATGCAACACAATAGCCAGCAGTCTGAATTGCCACCGCCGTGATCGCTCGTCCCGTGAGACCCGCAATCCTGTCGGCCTTTCGGCCCCGAAGATCAACGACTTCGCTGCCTTCGCAGGTCTACACATTGATTGTATCTGCCCAAGTAAGTGCGCACAGTATGGGCGCAGCGAGCACGGTATCATTTACTTGCGAATCTGCATTAATTTCACGGTAATTAGCCAGGAGGAACCTGTCGGTTCTCGAGTGCTAATTATTTACAATTTTCAACGCGTAAATTTCGTAGAAGCGTAAGTTAGGAACCTGCCGGTTGTGGCTACGTTTCAATCAACTATAATTGTAAGTTAAGGTTTTGCTAACCATTGTAGCGAATAATTCGATCACTGAAGTTAGCTGAAAGTTAGTAGATAAATTTTGCGGCCGCTGGCCACATTCTCTTAACTTTGCGCGTCGCTGTCCGTTGCTACGCGACAAGAGTAGAACTGGGTGTAATGCTGCGTTCAAATCACCAAGTGTAAATCGTGAATACGACTTGGCGAACGGGCTCGTCGAGTGTACCACTTGTAAATGTATGCAAAAGGTTCAAGTAGGGGTTACGAAGTCGTATTCACGACAAACACGATGTGATTGGAACGCAGCATAACCCTTAAACCAAGTCGTTATTAGCCTCGATTATCCAGGCACCGTTAAATTGCAGCATTGGCTCCTCACTACGGCCTATATTATTAAGCTACTTCCAATGTTACCGGTAGGGGGTTTTACCCAAGATTCGGGTAGAGACGATGATTGGCTGTCAGGCCAACTATGAAATAACAAATTAAATAAGGATACACTTTTATCAGATAATGCTAAACTATAACAACTATTCAACATTAAACTTATATTGAAACATGTCACACAAAAATAAACCGACATTAAACTTTATTCGTAATTTCGTGCCTAGAAGAGAAGTCATTAAAGGGACGACGACAAGGGGAAAGGTGTCAAGAGAAAAAGCGACAGGAAAGAATGGATCGGAAGAGAATGTGACAGGAGAGAAGACGGTAGAGGGAAACGACAGCAACCAGACAGATGCAAACCGGAGAAGGAGCTACTCTGAGGCAGTGATTGAGGGAGCAATGAGAAGAGAGAGGGTCTTCATGGGTGACTCTATTCTCAGAAAGACTGATAAGACACTAAGCGAGGGGGAGGACGTAATTGTTTGTCTAATGGGGGCTAGGATAAAGCATGTGATTGAAAGGGTAGTGAGGGTATTGGGGCATGGCAAGGTAGGGTCTATACTTGTACACTTAGGGACAAATAATGCAGACAAGGAGGGAATAACTGGGATAGTACAGAAGAACAGACAGTTAGTGAGGAAGCTAAAGAAGACAAGAGTTGAACAGATTATTCTGTCAGGAATTTTGGCAGTAATGAAAGGAAGGTGGTCAACATTCATAAACTGCAAGAGGATGGCGATCAACGCACTTGATGAGCAGAACCAACCAGGGGTGCGAATGTGTTGGACACAGTTTAGTCATCACAGAATGAATTATTTGAAAATATCAAGATATGTGAGCCTCTGGGGAGTAGTGATCACAACCAGATACATTTTGTCATCAAAGTAAAATCAGAAAGGAATAGTAAAAAGCAGTACATGAGAAATGTCCACAAAGGAAAATAGAAAGAATAAGACATCAACCAAATTCTGGATTATATTAAAGAGTAAAATTGATTGCATCTTCGATAAATTTGTTCCCTTGAAAAAAACAAGGGAAACGGTCTAAAAAGAAACACTTATCGAAAGAAGCCATTAGAAAAATTAATTACAAACAAACGATGTGGAAGTCATATAGATGTACATGACGTAATGAAGACTACAACATTTATAATGGATCACTTAACCAAGCTACATCTGGAATTAGAAATTCAAAGGAAGCTATGACATTTTTTTGCATGTAATATAAAACATGACAGCAAATGTTTTTCTGCATATGTTCGAAGCAATCAGAAAGTTCAGGATCTGGTCGGTCCTCTAGAAGATAGTGCTGGAACTATAATATCACAGGGATTCTTAATGGCAGAAGACCGGAATGAGTAGTTTAGTTCAGTATTTACCAAGGAAGATATTAGTTCACTGCCAGTACCACAGGCTAATTTCAAGGGGGCTGATTCAGACTATTTAAGACAGTTAATTGTAACCCCGGAAATGGTAGCTAAGAACATAAGAGCTATGAAGAATAACAAATCACCTGGAGTGGATGGGATTCCGCCAAAACTACTATTGGAAATTGTAGAACAAACTAGCGTACCGCTTGCAACAGTTTTCGATTTGTCATTAAAAGAGGGAGTGGTTCCTTTAGAATGGAAATAAGCAAACATTATACTGTTATTTAAAAACGGTTCAAGAAATAAGTCAGAGAACTACAGACCAGTGAGTTTAACATCTGTGATTTGCAAATTATTAGAAAGGCTAATTAAAGATCACATGGTGGATTTTCTTGTTAAACATAACTTGATAAACCCATCTGAACATGGGTTTCTAAAAGCGAGGTCACGCTTTACAAATATGTTATGTTTCTTGGAAGATATCACTAAGTGGGTGGACGAGGGTTCACCAATAGATATCATCTACTTAGATCTTCAAAAAGCCTTCGACAAAGTGCCACAACAAAGATTACTGCTTAATCTAAAGGCCCATGATATAGGAAAAGGTATAATTAGCTGGAAAGAAAAATGGCTGATGGATTGAAGACAAAGAGTAGTAGTTGATATTGTGGCTTCAAACTGGAAATCAGTATTGAGTGGGGTACCACATGGATAAGTACTAGGACCTCTATTATTCTTAATATATATCAAATATTTGGACGATGATATTACAAGCATGGTGTTGAAATTTGCGGATGATACAAACGTGTTTAGAAGGATTAAAAGTTATGGAGATATAAAAAAATTACAAGTTAATCTTGACATGATGATCAAATGGTCTGAAAAATGGCAAATTATGTTCAATTTTGGGAAATGTAAATATACAGGACATGGGAACGAAGTTGTACAATATACAATGAGAGTACTGTACTGAGTACTAATGTAAAATAAAATTACTCAGGGTTAACCATTAGTGCTGACATGAAGGTGTCAGATCAATGCGGAATTGCAGCTTAAAAGGGAGATCATTTCGTTGGATTAATTACGGGAAATATTGCATATAAGGAAAACGAACTAATAATACCGCTGTACAAAACAATAGTTAGGCCTCATATATAATATTGTATACAAGAATGGGGCCATATCGCAAGAACGACATAGATATGTTAGAAAGAGTACAGAGGAATGCAATTAAATTATACCAAAACTGAGGGATATTAGTTACTAAGTACGTCTAAAAGAATGTGGTTTAACAAAACTAGAGATCAGGAGTTTGAGAGGAGATCAGATAGAAGTGTTTAAAATATTGAATGGTTATGAAAATATTGATATATATATTTTTTTTTTTGTCAGTTAAGAAAGACAGAAGGACTAGAAGACATGATGAAGTTACATTAGCAAATGAGCAGTGTAGATTAGATATAAGAAAGTTCTCATTTTCACAAAGGACTGCAAATTAATGGAACATATTATCTGCATATTGTGTGGGTGCTAGTAGCGTGAATGTGTTTTAAAATAACATCGACACATACCTCAGAAGGGCGGGATACACGTAGATAAAATGGTTGGACTCTTGAAAAGCCAAAGGGCTTCCTTGCCCACCTGCCATCTAGAATTAATTTTGCGAGAGGCAATCATATTCAATTTTGTTAAATCTTTTAATCAAATGCATATTCACTAGGTGACAGCTCTCATCGCTGTCAACAAGTGGGCAGTCAAAACGTGACTCTGGGCCTAACTATCTTCCTGGCGAAGTCACGCAGCCAGGCGAGAGTCGGTTAAGCGAGACTAAGTCGTTGTGTTTGCATTTTGAATAGTTTGTCTTGTAATTTAATTCCGTCTTAACTTGTGTTTGTATTCTTTATAACTTTATCGTGTTTAAGACATTCGTGTTTATCATAAATCTAGCTACATCCTGGTTGGGTTATGCGAAGCTGTACAATGTCGTTTACTTCCCGAACCTACCAATTGGGTATTATCGCAGACTAATTGTCTTGTATCTATTCCGTGATACGGTTTATTATTTTGTGATCGTAAATATCTGGGTAATTTCTTTCATTCTAACCCAAACGTGGTAGTAGTTGTCTACTTTCGATGGTTTAAGTTCCGAGATGTCTAAGCTTTTGTCCTGCTAGGTTAATCTAGTTAAATAATAGGCATTTACCTCGTATGTACTCACTGATATATACATTTACACGCATCTATACGTCAACATGACGTCTACAATCAACTTATACACATGCACTAAAGAACATGTTATGGGAGTAGCTGGGGTATCCACAACAAAGGCAACCAAAATACTGAATCTCAGGAAGAAGGATTAAATACAAATTGCTGACTTAGCGACAGCCACGGGCGCTACTACAACATGTTGGGATAACTTGCTGGAAACAGGACGGATCAGTTTAGAGAAACCCCACAGGAGGAGCTACTTCGATAGATTCTGGTAGCAATGAGGTAGAGATGTTAAATGATAAACTAGAAAGGATAGAAGCACAATGTCAAGCGCAACTTGATGAGAGGGATTGCAAAATCAAAGAATATGAAAGAGGTAGAGATCAAACAGGGTCAGGTTTGGTATTGACGAGTATTAACAACCTACTAGCAACACATCTTCTCCAGCCGGTGTGAAATGCGAACCAGGGGGAAGACTAACACAACACCACAAACCGATAGGCTTCACACACATGGCAAAAACAATGGTCATCACACACATGACAAAACCCATGGTAATATCACACTACACCACACAAGGGGAATGAAAAAGAGAAAAGGCAATAGAGCAAAATCGCCAAAATATTCGTACGAGGATTCGTCCTCAATGTCTTCGTCCTCTTGTTCGTCTGACTCTTTTGGCATTAATTCTAATTCGGTATCATCTGACGACTCCATGGAAAGGAATAGACGACATCTTCAACGAAACAGTCCCCCAGGACCCAAATTACCAAAATTTTCAGGGAACTCTGTAGAATGGGAAACATTTCTGTACCTGTTTAACGATACTGCCAAACACTATAATTGGGGTAGTCATCTGAAACTCGAGAGATTAAAGGATTGCCTGCGTGACAACAAAGCCATTGATTATGTACGAACACGCTCCTGTGAGGATCGGAATGATTACCGTAGGGTTATGAAATGTATGAAGAGCAGATTTGAAACGAAGGAAGACCCAAGCGTGGTGCAATGGAATCTCCAGGGAGTTAACGAATCTCTGGAAGATTTTGCAGACCGGGTCCAACATGCCGTCAATTTGGGATACAAAGGAGCAGGAGACAAAGCTATAGACAAATGGGCCACAGAGCTGTTCCTCAAAGGTGTTAGGGAGAAGGGGGCAGCATTATTAGCGAGTGAGATACAGCCAAGATCAATTAGGAAAGCCCTAAAAGAAATGAAAACTGGTATCAGTAATCATAAGGGTGTCCTTGGTAGAACACCCCAGGCTGTCGGTCGCCATGCAACAACACCGTCGGAGAATGATAAGTGTCAGGAACTAGTCGGTTCTGGCAACATGAAAAAGAAAGAGGAAAGCAAGATTGACAAAGTATTGAAGAGGCTAATCCAAATTGAACAACGTCTAGATCGAGAGCAACAGACGCCACCCACTAACAGTCAAACTCAATTCATTAGATATAGTCGATCACCAAGATACCAATCACCAGATCGCATGCAATCACCAGGTGGTGGACAGCCACCATCTTCACTGTCCGGGGTTACAACTGCGGAGAAACAAGACATCTAAGTCGCAGTTATCCTTGAAATACGAGTAGTTCCCAATCAAACGCTTCTACGAATGACAATATGCCACCAAAAGAATATGGACTAGACTAGACGGCCAGAGTCTATCCCCAGGGAAACAAGACCTGACTCATGACAAAGACATGAACCTCACAGATAAGCCAGTCACGAAAACCGGTATGGACGTGTTGGCGTGTGCTACTGAAATATTAGGACAATTTGAGGATCTATCGTCAAATATGGTCCCAAATCAGGATATTGATGTACATGGCGAAGAGGGAAGTAAAACAGAAATGGTAACCGATCAACCAATTATGCTATTACCTTCTCATTCCGTTCCATCAGATTAGAGAAATTCTGTTGATAATGAGGCGATATGTCAGAGCCTGCTGTCAACGGAAATAACTGATTGTTTATTGGATTTGCCCAATGATGAAACAGAACTAACAAAGCTCGATACTATGTTAATGCCAAGTCACGCTCTTAGCCAGAGCCGACTAACACAAAACCCCAGTGACGGAACATCTTTATCAAATACGAAAGCGGACATTGCTGCTAAACACGTGCTACAGAAAGATGACTGTTGCAAACAGCTCTAGAGTGAAGGAGTGAGGAAGGAGGAGGAGCCGGTCTGTAGTCTAGATCTCAACAAGATCAGGATGGAGTCAGATGCGCCGTACCTTCCACCTCCAGGACAACTGACCTGAATCACCCATGGAATATAATCACCGTAGCAGAGATGGTGGCGTCGTTGAATGGGTTAACCACAGATATAGTGGTGGAAGCGAGCCGTCTGAATGCATGTCACTTCTACGGCCTCGATGCACGTCTCCTGTATACCACCGATTAACATTGAAATGGGCAACGCACACCACACGCATATACACATGCACAAACACAATCTAGTTGCCTAGGACACACATATTATCGTTTATATTTACTCACCTAGTATATGATGCATGAGGCACTTGTCGGTGCCCGGGATGTACTCACATAGTGCATGATGCATTATACACCTGTCTGTATCCAGGGTCTAGGGACTACATATAATTTGTGTATATAGTTTTGTGTGTAGATTCTTATAATGATTTGGAGTGAAGTTTCATTTTTAAATCAATTCGTTTTGTTTTATTATACAAGTGTTAGCATTATGGTGGTTGGATTTAATTAAATGTATTTATAATGAAATATTAAAATATTACGTTGGTGTTCGTGTTTACGTAAATTGTTTAATAAAATGTAAAAAGGAAACAACCTAAATATAAAATATTGATATTTCAGTGAACACTTTGCCTGAGATGCTAGACGGCATTCGGGTTTTGGTTAATCGGTCATATTTAGTGTATATATTTTCTGTAGTTATCCGTAGTTCACGACTATTTGCATAAAATACTGCATACATATTCCTCGTAATATATCCCGTTCTTTTTATGATTGGGGGAATGTAGTGGGGAGCAGCATTTTGAATAGTTCACACACCGAACATAAGTACGCACACCCGCATTACATCCCAACAATACACGCACACCCTATAGATACCCATGCAACACAATAGCCAACAGTCTGAATTGCCGCGGCCGTGATCGCTCATCCCGTGAGACCCGCAGTCCTTTGGCCCCGAAGATGTGCGACTTCGCATTCTTCGCAGGTCTACACATTGACTGTGCCTGCCCAAGTAAGTGCTGCGCACAATAGCACTTTGACATTAAAACACAAAAGTGACTATATATCTCTCTCTATATCTCTCTCTCTATAAATATATATAGATAGAAAGAATGAGAGGGGGGTCGCTGGTACAGTTGCATAGCATTTGACATGCATGACAATGTTTTACAGGGAAGGAGAATGTACGTGGCGTCTACTATCAGGTATTTCCTGGACCTCGTTCAACCGTTGGAGAGCGGGGTGTGTCATCATTTCCGCTCCCCAGCCAGGTCGCACGCGCAGTGTTGTGTAACAAGCGGAAGTGTTCGTCGTTCGATTACATTGCCGCTGAAGGACGATGCTACTTCGTGAACGATGCGGCCGTTAAGCTTCGTTATTCTGTCCGGTTTTCACTGAAGTAGAGGCGCATGCATTTGTGCAGAAGCATGTTTTAAAAGGAAAATATGCCGGTAAATACATCAGATGCAAAACGTATGGCAATAACTGTTTCGTTTCGGCCGAATGTGATCAGACGGATTACAGACAGCGTAAGTTGAAGACACACCGTAACACAAGCGTTTACGAAATACATCGCGGAATGGAGAATAGAAGGGAATATATCAAATGAAAACAGACAGCGGGAAAGTACGAAACGCTAATCTCACGTTGAATTGAATGTTAAAGGTCCTCAACCAATTCGTTTGCCCATTGCCAATCCGATTCTTTTAGGTCCAGATGTGTAATGTGTGAATAGTTTAACTAGTGTGCACAGTCGGTTTAATAAAAAATGCGTACTTGTTTTTTTAATCGTCAAAAAACAAGATTTGTCGTTACACCGGGTATAGCTGGCGAAAGCCAATTGCGCTGTCGATCTCCTGCGCCATTTCGGTCACGTGCTTTACGCGAGATCGGCATCCCACGAATTCGAAAACAATAACAACATACACGTGCTTTGGTGTATCAAGATGAAGATTCCAAAGTGGTTGTACGAAGGTACGTATACTACACTATCGCATTTAGCAACAAGAACGCGTAGCCGCGTATTAATTCAACGAGAACTGCAACTTGCGAACGTCAACACTAACTTCTAAGACTGTCTAAGCCAGTCACTAGGTCCATATTATATGACCATATTATCAGCCAGAGATTCAGTCAGAGGCTGTGTCAACGAGCATAATATTTCATATGCATTGTAATTTGTATTTGGTTACGTAGGATCTTGGTAATAAACTATGTTATTGCGACAATACATGTAGAGAATAGATGACGTGAGGCTGCGAAATTACAAATAACATTGGTTTGGCAATAGGCCCCTATTGATCGTGCAAATAACTTAGTCAGGGAGCATCCGTAATTTCGTGCAACAGAACGTCAAACACGGGAGTATTATATTGGTGATCATAATTATTAAAACAGTGTTTTGTGACGCATATTTTGATACTATTACTGCAGAATGTTGTTGATTTGCATTGTAGTTTATGCAAAATAAGATGACGACCATGATGGTGATGATGATTTTATTAAATATAAAAATTTAAACGTGTAAATATATAAAATATAAATACAGTTAAAGTACACCATATATAAGAATTAAACAAGATAATGCTCGCACTTGTTTCCGTTGTGGTCCTTGGTGCCTGGCTATAGTTTATGTAATTGGTATCCTGTGATACCTTTCAACTGACATATGCCAGCTATTCTTGTGTATTTACCAATATGTGTCTATATTCTCACCACAGCAATATATGAATGCATAATACGTAACTTGAATTATGATGTCGCTAGAGGCCACACTGCAACCCAAGAATGGGAATGAGAGGAGGCAGAAGAGGAGCTAAGGCGGTCACCTGGGTCACGCAGACACAGGGAGGATACGTAGTCTGCGGGAGGCCCACATTTGATCAATCCAGGTAATTTCAAATTTATAACAATCAACCACATATAAGTTATCAAAAAAATGTAATGTGCACATTTACATATATATTTGTTTTCATACATATTTTAATAATAACATCTTGGACGTGGAAAACTAAGTCGACTTCTGCACTTATATTATACCCACAGACATATTAATACACCTTTAAAAGTATTTAGCATACAGCGATGACTCAGAAATAAGTTTATAAAATAAATTGTTCATTTTTGAAGAAGGTAAACATACATGTTATGAACCTTTGAATACTTGGCGGGTACTGTTAGCATCACAATAACACCTCATTTTGTAATTTCCAACATTCACCTTTACTATTCAACTTCAGGCAGAACCTTAAAATGTCAAACATGAATATGTGTAGTAGCTACACATGGCAGACACTGACATGAATTTGTATACTGAAAACAAAAACAAAAATATAAATGCTCTTTACTGATGCTTTACTGATTAGCAGAATTCAAATCAGTCTGTAATATTGACTAAGATCAGGCATCACTGTAATTAAATTGAAAAATGTTTAATTCATGTAATGACAATGAACACCTTATCAAGAAAAAATAGCTAAAATGTTTCACCTTTTTGAAAAAGAGCACATTCTACTAATGTCTGCATGCTGTATCAACCCACCGTCTCCCTCCTCCGGAACAACCCCGGTAAACACTGACTGTTCTTAAGATATCAACATGTATAGATGCAGCTGTAGTAGCACATTTCTTGCTGCCGTTTTTCTTGTGAAATGCTGCAGGTCACACATGAAACATTATTTTACATTTACTGATTATGAGAATGAACATTCCACAATTATTTACTACCAACACTACAATAATACCTGTTTTTGTTTACTGAATATATGTTTTTCTTTACAGGAGATTGGACTAGTGTGCTTAGAATCACTAGTTCTCTAAGTTAATATGGCGTACTGGGCAGCTGTATTTGTCCAGGATCTCGGACAAGATTCTACAGCCATGCAGCATATTCATGGTTTGTCATGTGAATGTCCACCGACTGATCCCAATTGTGTCGTGTGTTGCATCCGTGACAGATTCCCCAGTGCCGATGGGGTGTACACTGGCTTCCAGGTCAGTCAGTTAACTGACTAAAAACCAATGTAGAATGCAGGTTGCTCGACATACGAATATGGTGACGCCTGACTAGCTCGTGAGACAGGTTCAGTGTCGATCATTCTTCGGTGAACTACATCGGTTTGGATATCGATGACATCACTGTATGTGTTCGCTGTCTTCGATGGTACTGCATACCAGCCTCCTGACATTTTACTGTACATCCGAATCTACCTATACCGGAGACAAAGTGACAATTAGCATGGCTCTGACATGTATTATATTTTATATGTGATGACACATTTATCAAAAGTCAATAATACACGGTATTTGTATTCAATTCAACTTGAACTTTTAGCAGTGTCTATGACAAAATACATCAATTATCCAGCATTGTTACAGTGGTAGGGTTTCATTGTCTTTGTGTTGCTGATAGTCAGTGGCAGCCAGCTGAGTCCTTGCAACGTACATCAGGTACTTGTTATGTACAACAACACAAGTTTGTGATGAAGTAATGGTATTGAAAGCCTTTTCACATTTTGCAACAACAATCTGTTGATACAATGACAGCGGCACTTTACTTGTTTAAGTTCTCTATGTATCATGAGGACTGTTATTATACTTTTCATGCCACGTTTCATATTTCTAAATTATTCTTTTTTACCGCTGGTTTATATTTTCACAAATAATTTACATTACATTTTCACTTCGCATGATGATTATACACCTGTACTGATATGGTGTAGTATCCAGTCCTCGGGATTGCTCAAAGTGCTTTAAACTTTAATCCCTGGCAACCAACCAACAAACAACCGACCTCGGTGTAGAAGAATAGCATCGACCTCAAACTATGGAAGTGCCTGATATCGAGGACGACAAACTTTATGACATATACCGACTTACTATCATCACAAAGAGCTGGTTATAGCTCTAGCTGGGGTATCTTAGTTGCGAGGGGGTATTTATTAAACATGCACATTTTATTAGGAATAATTTAGTTCACTCGAGCTGGGGTAATGCCACGCATAACAGGTGTGTTATTAGCGGTTGACGCAGACATATTGTTCCACGACTGTCCACCGGCCTCAAACCATGCACAGACCTCAGTTGGAAATAAAATATATTTCTACGAAAATAGCAAGTTCAAAACTTAGGTGATGGCCCTATCTAATAACGTTTAATATATGTATGAAAATGATATGCTTTCTGTGCGACTGATAATATGGACTGTGTCTAGTGTTGTAGAGTACTGAATAGTTTATAGTGCATGCGCTTCACACTGAAAAAGGACACGAATGCGCAAACCTCACTTGCTATTACATAATCTCTCCACAAACAAGATTCTAGCATGACCTCCTTGTGGTACACCACTCTAGCTGGGAACCTTACAGCCACAGGCTTGTATGCTAGGGATCTAGGAGAAGGACAACGCTGAATCCAAACCTGGGTAGACCCAGTTCATTAGCCTTGACAAGCAGTGGGTCTAATAGACGGAACAATTTGATTTCAAAACCATAGAATATGAGCCCGGGCTGACCAACTGTGGGTATCCTGAGAGGGGCAGTTGGAACCCTGGTGGAGGAAATTCCATCTAAAGGTGGAAGAGTCCAAATCATTGGCCAAAGGCAACCACAATCTAGTCAGCCAGTGGCGCGGCGACGGAAGCAACAACTAATGAAATATCATGAAAAGCTCTATTACACACATCAGGGTTAAAGCCCCTGATACCAAAGTTTATTGCAGCAATGGGACACAGGTGATAGTTGCCACCAATTATGACGTAACCTCCACAAAGTCTCAGGAAAGGGATGTTACTGATGACAATCCTAATGCAGCTATCAACATTCTCAGGCCGAAAATGGCAACAATCATCAGCACATTCAACACCCGAACATTAAGATCAACAGTAACATTACACGAACTACAATAGCATGCTACGAATAACGGCATCGAAATTGTGTGTCTACAAGAGAAATACAATTGCCTAGTTAAAGCAAATCACCGAGTAGCCAAAATGATATTGCCAGGAAAGAAAAAAACACTTAAATGGATCATTCTGCATGATGAACCAGATGTTTGTTAAGCAAGAAAATATGTAATCAAGAACGTGTGAAACTCAAAGGAAACTCGTGCTTATGCATACAAGCAAGCAGAAGATAAATAATACTATACACTTCTCAGTGAATGTTAACTTTCAAATAAGTAAGGAGACTCTCGATGAGCATGGAAAGTTATAAATCACGTAACTAGCAGGAAATTAGCACTTAAGAGTAGATTAAATGGAACATCTCCAGAAGAAAGAAAAAGTCAATGGAAAAACCACTTTGAGAACCTTGTTGACCAAACACCCTCAACAGTAAACACCAAACAAACCATAGAGAGAGAATAATTGAAAATTATTTTGATATTAGCCCTAAAAAATTCACTTTAATCGAATTGGATGTAGTGCTCAAGAAATTCAAATGTGGAAAAACCACTGGACTAGATGGAATTCCACCAGAAGTCTGGAAGTTGGATGAATTCAAATCAACACTACTGGAACTGTTTAATCATATCTTCAATAATCTTGTAAAGCCTGTTGCGTTCTCAAAAAGTTTGATAGTACCCCTTCCAAAGAAAGGGAATCTCGCACTGGCAACACACTATCGATGTATCAGCTTGATACCAACAGCAGCTAAGATTTATAATCGGCTCTTTCGCAAAGTCGATCTACAACTGGCCACATATATAAGGACATGAGGAAATATTTAGCAAAGATAGATTGGAATAACACACTGAAAAATAAGACAGCAACAGAATGCTGGAATATATTAACGAGTGAAATTAAGTGCATAGTCGATAAATTTGTACCCTTCAAAAAACAAGGGAAACGGTCCAAAAAGAAACACGAAAGAAGCCATTAGAAAAATTAAGTATAAACAGATGATGTGGAAGTCATATAGACGTACTGGAAATGATGAAGACTACAACAGTTATAAAGAAGCACTTATCCAAGCTACAGCTGAAATGAGAAATTCAAAGAGAAGCTATGAACAACAATTAGCTTGAAATATAAAGCATGACAGCAAGAGTTTTTATGCTTATGTTCGAAGCAAACAGAAAGTTCAAGATAAGGTCGGTCCTCTAGAAGATAGTGCTGGAAATATAATAACAGAGGGATTCTTAATGGCAGAATACCTGAATGAGTACTTTAGTTCAATGTTTACCAGTGAAGATATTAGTTCACTGCCAGTATCAGAGGCTAAGTTCAAGGGTCCAGATTCAGACTATTTAGGACAATTAATTGTAACCCCGGAAATGGTAGCTAAGAAAATAAGGTCTATGACGGATAATAAATCACCTGGAGTGGATGGGATTCCGCCCAAACTACTATTGGAAATTGTAGAAGAAATTAGCGTACCGCTTGCAACAGTTTTCTTTTTTTTTTAATAGAAGAGGGACTGGTTCCTCTAGAATGGAAAGAGGCAAACGTTATACCGTTATTTAAAAAAGGTTCAAGAAACAAATCAGAGAACTATAGACCAGTGAGTTTAACATCAGTGATTTGCAAATTATTAGAAAGACTAATTAAAGATCACATGGTGGATTTTCTTGTTAAACAAAATTTGATAAACCCATCTCAACATGGTTTTTTTAAAGCAAGGTCATGCTTAACAAATATGTTATGTTTTTTTGAAGACATCACTAAGTGGGTAGATGAGGGATTACCAGTAGATATCGTCTACTTTAATTTTCAAAAAGCTTTCGACAAAGTACCACATCAAAGATTACTGCTGAAACTAAAGGCCCATGGCATAGGAAATGGTATAATAAACTGGATAAAAAATGTCTGATTGACAGAAGACAACGTGTAGTAGTTGAAGGGAGGCTTCAAACTGGAAATCGGTATTGAGTGGGGTACCACAGGGATCAGTGTTAGGACCCATATTATTCTTAATATATATAAACGATTTGGATGATGAAACAACAAGCAAGGTTTTGAAATTTGCGGATGATACAAAAGTGTTTAGAAGGATTAAAAGTGATGGAGATAGACTGCGTTTACAAAATGATCTTGACTGGTTGATCAAATGATCTGAAAATGGCAAATGCTGTTCAATTTTGGGAAATGTAAGTACCTCCACACAGGACATGGGAACGAACAGGTAGAATATACAATGGGGGGTACTGTACTAAGTACTAATGTAAAAGAAAAGGACTTAGGGTTAACCATTAGTGCTGATATGAAGGTTTCAGAGCAGTGCGGAATTTTAGCTTCAAAGGGAAATCAAATCCTTGGATTAATTAGGCGAACCATAACGTATAAGGAAAAAGAACTAATAATACCGCTGTACAAAACAATAGTTAGGCCTTATTTAGAATATTGTATTCAAGCGTGGAGGCCATATCGCAGGAAGGACATAGATATGCTAGAAAGAGTGCAGAGGAGAGCAACTAAAATGATACCAAAACTGAGGGATCTTAGTTACGAAATACGCCTAAAAATGCGGTTTAACAACATTAGAGACCAGGAGATTGAAAGGAGATCAGATAGAAGTGTTTAAAATATTGAATGGTTATCAAAATATTGATAGAAATATTTTTTTTTCAGTTAAGAAAGATAAAAGGACTAGAGGACATGAAGTTACATTAGCGAAGGAGCAGAGTAGACTAGATATAAGAAAGTTTTCATTTTTCACAAAGGACTGTAAATGAATGGAACAGATTATATGCTGATTGTGTGGGTGCTAGTAGCGTGAATATGTTTAAAAATAAAATCGACGCATACCTCAGACGGGCGGGATACACATAGATAAAAGGGTCGGACTCTCGATAAGCCAAAGGGCTTCCTTGTCCACCTGCCACCTATAGTTAATTCTCTGGGTGGCAATCTTGTTAAATCTTGTTAAATATTAGCTCTGCTCAGAATTGTCGAAGAATCAGATGACAAAAACTTGCCCGTAGCATTAGCATGTAAATTGCTTCCGGACTCGGTTACATTAATAGTTTTGAAAAGTTTGAGCCCGACTCAAAGAACACAGAAACACGAGGGGCCCACTCACAGCAGAAGGTGAACACAGAGTGAATGAGGGCCACAACATATCGGCTAAAGACTCAAGATACTCTCTTGAGAAAACAACTTCTGGAGACGAAAAATCAGTGAGGCCATTGAAATCTGAGAGAGGCGACCAGAAATCAACAGGAATTCCGGATACAACCATTCCGCGATCTTCGTGAAGTGTTGTCATGTGACAGTTACCAACATAATCATATGACGATCGAGAATGGCGCAAACCAACGCTGATGAAGACGTCGTGAAGACGTCGAAAGCTCCGTTCAGAGCAACATAGAATTCAGAAAGGTAACTTTCCATATTTGCCTGTAGTACTTATATTGATAAATTTCCAAGAGGCATTCGATTCTGTTCACCGTGGTCAAATGTTCAAAATCTTACGTGCCTGAGACGATTGTGTGTGCTATTGAAGTCCTATGCAAACACGACAGCATCCATTATTTTATCTGACTGAGAAACCGAATTATTTGGCATTAAGGCCGGTGTTTTACAGGGTGATACATTAGCTCCATACATATTTATTATAATATTGGACTATGTTATGCGACAATCAAGGAAAGAATCTGGTCTTTGCTTTGCCATAAGAAAACGGAGTTTTCAAAGGAAGAAATCACAGATCTTGCATTTGCTGATGATCTAGACCTGGTAAGTGTTCACGTCAAGTCAGTACAGAACTTACTTGACAATGTTGTGAACAATGCACTAACTGTTGGTCTGGCTATAAATGTGAATACAACCAAGGTAATTACCATCTACGTAAATTATGAATGTAAAGAAAAAAGACGGCTTGTTGCGACGTATTTGAGGAAGTAGACGAATTCCGGTATGTAGGTTCCTGTATGCGCAGTGCAAGCAAATAAGTTCATCGACACATTACCCTAGCATATAACAAGCTAGACCATCTGTGGAAGGCAAGAACAAGATGAAACCTTATATTGTCAAACTGCAGTGCCACAGTTGAAAGTTTGTTGTAGTACGGAGCAGATACTTGGACTCTCACAAAATAACTAGAAAAAAATGCACGGAAGTTACACCAGAATGTTAAGAAAGTGCATAAATGTCCACTGGAGCAACAGGCTTACAAATGAAAAAACTATATGGACAGGTAGACAAATTGACAACGACGGTTCGCAGTAGGCGCCTACAACTAGCTGGCCATTACTATCGTAATACCGAAGAACCAGTGTCAACATTCAACCTGTGGACACACACACATGGAAAGAAAAACAGAGGGAAACAGTAGACATACACTGCGGAGATCTGCGAAAACCTTGATATTGAAAAAACAGACCTTCCATCCCTGATGAAGGATCGACCCATACGAAAAAGTTCATCTATACTCCGGCCCCGGCCGACCGATGATGATGATGATGAACAATTTCATAAGACAATTGTTCTCCGTCGTGAACACCACAGAGGGGGCTGCATCTTTATTTTCAGCAAACCCATTGCGTGAGAGTACGTGTACATCATTTGTGAACCATTGCGTTAACGAATATGGTAGGAGGTGGGACGTTGCTGCTACGATTTTTTGGCAGGTGGGAAATCGAATAGAGGGAGGGTGACTCCGAATTTTGTGTTATATGGGAGGTTGGTTCAAAAAAGGCTGGGTATTGGTTGAGACCCCTGCCAAGATAGGTGCAATAAACATAGTCTAGAATATTAGCTGTGTGATGTCCCACATTTGTATAGTACCGATGACTCATCAAGGATAGAAAATGACTTGCCACTGTTATGCTTGAATGACCCTGTTTCAATCACGGTACGGGCACTGGTGACGGTACGAGGAACATGATATAGGGAACCGCGAACATACGGGGAACTACTTAATATTGCAATGAAACAATATGAAAAGTCCTAACTATGACAACATGAAGCCACATCGTGGTACCTCACTAAACACTAATCAATTGTAGTTAATATATGACAACTATCTGCATAGGTCTGATTGTCATTCGCCTTAGTCCAATCTCAAACCTAGCTTGTTTTTTCCACTGTGATGAAGTGATCGACACGATCGTATCCTCGATCTGCTGGAGCAATTGCCACTTGATCCGTCAGACGCCGGAACAACTCGTCTAGTATTTTATTTTGCTCTTCCAAGTTTCTCTCTCTTGAAAGCCCCGTTGTAAACGTGCAATTGCTCCAAGTGCGTATCCACTGCACTAAAGATAACGCGTGGGCTCTCGCGGAAATGTAGTCTACAACGAACACATATGTAAAGGACGCAATATTATTATCATTACGCTTACAACTTTACAAGAAAATTACACCAGTCGAGAATAACGTGTGTGTGTGTGTGTGTGTGTGTGTGTGTGTGTGTGTGTGTGTGTGTGTGTGTGTGTGTGTGTGTGTGTGTGTGTCCCTTTTGTGTTTGCGTTCGTGTGTATGCACAAGGAACAACGTATTCTGGAAAGTTCGATATATGTAGCTTTGTTTCATCCAAATCAACAAACCAACAAAACAAAAAACCAACAAACCAACCAACCAACCAACAAACAAAAAAACAAACCAACCACCCAACCAATCAACCAACTAATCAACGAACCAACCAACCAACAAACAAATCAACTAACCATTCAACCAATTAACCAACTAATCAACCAACCAGTCATCCCCGATTATTAAGATCTTTGAATGTGTCGGGTGTTGTTTCACCTTGTTTGTTGGACGTCTTCCATCGTTCTCGCCATACACATTTTATTTTGTGCGTCTCAGTTGCAAGTAGGTTTAGCCCAGATTTCCGAACTCGAGAGTGTTTACCTTCGAACGGGGTTGAAAGGCATTTCTCTGTGTGATAGTAGTAAGGCTCTATAGTGGCGGGGTATTCGTCCTGAAAAATCGTTGGGAAATATTATGATAGGAAAGTAATGGCGTGACAGATTCTATCAAATATGCGATGTATACGTATGCGAATGCTAAAATATGAGTTTGTGCTGTGCTGTAAAGAACTGCATGTATACGGAATTGTGAAATGACAAAAACATACAGCATTGAATTAATTCCTGGCTCACTTGCCAAGATGATACTATGTATTAATACGATATCAAAATCGTTATCAGATTCAGCTTAGACGATATACTGAACGTTACACTGTTTACCTCCGTTATGATATCTTCCTGCATCATCTGTCTCCATATATCCGACATAGCTTTTGATATGCACCACACGTCAGGAGCAGTCTTTGTGCATGGACAAGTTGATCGGCCCACTGTCTGAATCATCAGACGCCCACCTGTCAGACAGACATATTTTGATCATATTATTTCATTTGTAGGCAAACAACAGATTTTGAAATAATATACATATTATGTTTTCTGACTTTGTTGGCCATTCGAAGTACATCGTCCAATTTCTCGTAGAAAAGAACAGATCTCCTGTAGAACATTACTAAAGTAAAAGTTCAACGAATAGTCTCCGAGCATTAATTGCAGCCTGGCTGCATACTTCTAAGAGAAGTGGAGATGGTGTTCGATTGAACAAGTCTGCCAAAAAGTAAAGTGTAAAGTGCCCTGAGCAGTCCTGGGGATTGAATACTGCGATATATAAGAATGTATAAAAGAAGACGTTTTAGATATGTTTTTACTTTCTAAAGCGAACAAAAAAGTGATTGAAATAAAGCGTTCAAGATAACGGATTGTCAATGCTATCCTGGCAATGATTACCAACTGAAAGAGAAGTGTCGATGAACATGTTGCTATTATTCAGATGATTGAATCGTTACAATGCTATCTAAACAATCTATTCAATGCAGGTAACACATCCACGAGTAAAGACTATAATAATGTGTTTCTTATTGTAGTGATCAACCTACTTGAAATTCCGTTATGAAAACACGACGCGACTTTGTCAATTTTCCGATTACGGAAAACGTGACTTTGCAAAACATACACGTAACTGTTACAATTTACAATGTCGTACCAAGAGTAGTGTATAATCTAGGAACACTGATTTACTCTTACGAAGGCATGCGTAAACTTGGAAACATACCAGGTACAAGCTCCTTTACTCTACAAAGCAAAAATGTTTCCCAGTCACAGGCAGATTGTGCTCCAAACACGTGCATTTCAGGACATCCTTCCGCGAAATGTACGGGAAAGACCTCTGTTGACGTCACATTTGGGCTAAACAGATTCCCATTAACTGTAATTTATAATAGAACGTGCTGTAAGCACTAGAATACACGCAGGAACATTTGTGAAGGAACATTGTTGATAATACGTAAACACGTATGTAGTAATGTATCGGAAAATAAATTACTCAAAACAAAGTATGTGTTGATTGTATAGAAATGTTAGCAGCGCGAATATTTTGAAGAGAAGATTTACAAATATGCCTGAACAGCTGGTGAAATATATATATATATATATAATGCCTGGTTGTATAATGGTGAATTATATATTTTGCCTTCAGAAAGAACATTTTGTCATGTAAAAATAGGTCGCTGGATGTATTGACTAATGTTCACGTGATTGCAATTTGTAAACTTGTGTGTATTTGTATGTGTGTGGCATTGATTAAAGTTAAATAATTAATTATTAAATAATATTTAGCAATGAAATATTAATAACCGCGCAGATGTCCACATCACGGCTAACAACGAAATCCCGAGATGAACGGATGCGTCCGGCAAACACTGTTTGTAGAACGTTCTTCCGCAACACGTCACGTAGACGTTCTTGTGATGTAGAAGTGATCCGAGGGGACCTTCTGTATAGGAAACAGCAAACCGTGAGACAAATAAGCGAAAAAAACGGTTATTATTATAACCATCGCAACTAACATTTCGGTAGGCTTACTTATATTGCTATGTTTTAAAGACACCATCGCATAATTGAACTATTCATGCTAGCTTATGTGAGTATGTATATGTTTGTATGTGGGCTAGAGTTGCCAAATTTTACATGGTGATAATTGTTTTTAAATAAACCATGCATATGGGCTAAAATGGTGAGGTTGGCTTAGAAAACAACTGCGGTAAAATTTCAGAAAAATCCATATAGAAGAAGAGATCTCTCAAAGCACCCAAAGTTTTTGTAAAAGCACGAAATAGGGATACATTTAAAAACGCGATATATAAATATCTGCTTAATCTATTTTAATAATTTTTTTATTGTTTTCTAATTTCTATTCATACTAATTTGTTAAAGACAATATAACAACCAATCAGGTTATAAGAATAAATCACCTACAATTGTGAAAATTATAGAAAATTAAGATTTTGTTCATTTTAGAAAACACATTAATCCATCATAATTGACTATATTATATATATAATTTACATTTATTGTAAATCACGTAATATTTTGATATATTGTACTTAGGCCATTTGGTATTATGTAGCAAGTTACACACCACAATTTAATCAGACAAATAAGCTCTGTTTAACGTCACGTAAGCAGTAACTGTTGTAGTTCATTGCACTGGTGCTGCTGTAGCCAGGTCAGATGCACCGCTTCGTACTAGATCTGCAACAAACGTGTGGTTAGTTGGGCAACCGCTTCCTTGTATCGAGAACCTGAACCAACTGCCTACAATTGATGAAGTTCTGCGGCGAGTTTTCTACGATTTGAAAGCGAAGAAGCTGACGCTGCCTGCAAGCTGCACCAATGCGGTAGGTGAAGTGCTGCGGGTGTGGCATCTGGCTAACATTCCGACGATGCAGAAGCCAGAATGCTGTCGAGAAGCTTAAGAAACTCTATCAGCAGCATGTAAACACATGCAAGAACAAACACAGGCGCAGAAAGAGCTGGAAACTGAGTTTGGCAGTCGATTGCTGGAACTCTTTGATGTGGCACATGCAGAGTGTGATCAGCTGATCCGCATTGCTCGTGATGCGGAGTTTCTGCAAGATCAACGAAGTGAGAGGAAGATGGTGATGGCTGGGAAGGACAAGCCTTTCAAAGTGAAAAAGCAGAAACGATAAAAGCGAAAATACGACGATATGCAGCGACGAGAGTCTGCCTCCAAGGAAACTGTTGAGACCGAGCCGACAACCGAGCCACCCACAGAGTCATCACAGGATGAACAGTCGGATTCTGATGGCCAACTGGACGTTGATGAGGCTATCTCTATCAGAAAAATATCACCACAAACATATAGATGTATCTGGATAGTCGCAGTCTTCTGAGCGGGCCGAACCAGTTCCCTAAACCAAGAAGGTAGTACGGCGCTGACGTGTTGATGACCCCTTGTTTGTCGCTAGCTTGGACAGTACACAAACAACATCACGTCAAGCGATGCATATTGTGACACCTGCATTGATGGCTGCTGGCGTTGATGTGTCAAAACTCACTCTGTTTAGAACATCACTCGACACACGGCCGCGTTGCCATCGCACAGGCCATTAGAAAGAATTTCCACCTGGATGTACATCTTGTCATACATTTCGATGGAAAATTATTATCTAACAGATCGCATGCCCTTCGTAGTGTTAGGGAAAGGGGTCGAAAAGTTGCTCGGCATTCCACGAATTTCATCTGGCACCGGAGCGAAGATGGGCAACGCTGTCGTCCAGTTTCTGTGGGATTGGGAGGGGGTTGGCGAGCATGTGGCAGGATTATGCTTTGACACAACATCAGACAACTCTGGTGCCATCACTGTAATTCAAGAGGCATTTCTAAAACATATCCTTTTTCGCATGCCGACACAATATACTGGAGATCATTGCCGCTGCAGTTTTCGATCTATCCTTTGTGTCGAAGGGTCCAACTGTCCCGCGCTTCAGTCGGTTCAAGGAGAACTGGCCATTGATCAAAGAAAGTTCAACTCTCTGGACAGTGAGACAACTAGGTCATATGGGTGTGCCTTGCCTACACACGAGAAGCAATGGCTGGAGAGGCATAAAGTTACAGCACGCGAGTTCCTAACAGAACAACTTTGCAGTAAACACCCACGACAGGACTGCCTCATTTTGTTGGGTGGTGCACGTGACTCGAGATACCAGTTCAGCCCACCAGGCGCCTACCACCGTGCTCGCTGGATGTCGAAAGGGGTCTACTGCTTGAAGATATTCGCCTTCCGTAAGCAGTTCGAGCTTACTAGCCACGAACTGCAGGCTGTACAGCGCATATGCCTGTTCACGATCACCATCTACATCAGAGCATAGGTAGATGCAGCAGCCGTCAGTAGACGTGCGCCTATTTAAGACCTCTGCCTCCTTCGTGACGTGCAAAACTTCGATGAAGTGGATGGTGTGATTGCACATACAGCAGCAATGAAGATGAGGGGCCATCTCTGATACCTCAGTGAAGACATAAACTCTCTGGCGCTCTTCTCTGATCGTGTTTCTGCAGACGAGAAGACGGCAATTTTAGCCGCCTTTGGGAGACCTGCAAAGAAGAATGACCTGCGGCGGGTGGAGTCGAAGAAGATAGTCTCCTTCAATTAAGTGCACCTTGCCAATTTCGCAACAGAACGTTCGCTCAACTTCTTCACTGCTCTCAACATTGAACGCAGCTTTCTCAACAGCAAGCCTGATACGTGGCAGAGAGAGCTATCAAACTGACGACGTATTTCAATCTGACTCTGACAGACCACGAAGAGAAGTGCCAGCTCATCTTCCGAGTCGTAGAGTCTCATCGTGGGCTGATACCTCAGGCTACAAAGACGCGGATGATGGATCTTTAATAAGGCAAAACAGCTGTTCTGTTAAGCACTTTTCATATGTGGGATTGTGTGTATGTTTACCTTATTACAAATGCTCTGCCCATCAATTTCAAATGTTATTCCTGGAGTGCAATACATTTTTTTCACTAAAAAGGTATGTATTAGGGGTGATACTTGTATGACTCGTAGGTCACATTGATAATTTTAGTAAAATAGGTTCAGTATATTTAGAGATATGAGGTTCTTAAAGTTATCCCTATATTGCGATTTTACAAAAAGGGTGCTTTAAGAAGTCTCTTCCTCTCAATGGTTTTCTCTGAAATTTTAACACAGTTGTATTCTCACCCAACCACACCTTTTTAGCCCATATGCATGGTTGACTTTTTTGGCCACCCTAAATTGTGGGCATACTGAGGTTTTCTTGCTGGACGGTTTGAACATCCGGCAACAAGCCTCCAGTGGTTCATCTACGACCCTTCTGTAGAAACGTAACCGGTTTATTTGTTTTTTGGTTTTGGAATCGTACTGGATGTTATGCGGACATATTATTCACAACGTTACTTTATTGTTCACAACGTTACGCATATTGCAACGAATGGCCCGAGCTTCATAAGCTGTCCGCCGATCAGCGGGGAACATTTTGCGTAACTTGCGTTGCAAAAAAACTGAACACATTTACGTCGTTCCAAACGACAGTTACGAATATTTCGGGAAACCACCACCTGTGTATGTTTGTATAGTGATATCTGACATACCTTGTTTCGATATGAACCTTCTGCTACGCGTACCAATGTGTTGAAGTCGTTGGTTGGCAGATCTTCGTAGATTATGTGAACTTGCTGATCCTTTCCGTACGTCTTCTGGACCCAGTCTGTAAAGTATGTACAACAATGTATATATAATAAAATATAACCTTACGTGGCTCGATTAATTCCCCTCTCCTCTGGTTTGGGATATCTCTTAAATGGTGTTCCGAGCAATTCGCTTGCTCAAAACGAATTATCTTATGAGTATTATCGAAAGGTCACAATCAACAGAACATTGACGTTGGATATATTATTTTGACTTTTTAATGAAATGACAATACTGTGTAAAAGTAAACAATTTGATAACAGTTTAGCCTTGCTAATATATTACCTGTACTACTTATATTATACAACTATAAGCACAGGCAAATTAATATAACTACATACTATGCTGCTATGTTGTTGCCTATGTCGATATGTACAATTAGCATAAAAGATGGTTATTAAAACAGCAGGAAAAGGGAAACTCGATCATAAACAGGTGTTTACGGTAGCGCCTGACAGGCAGCAAGCCAAATCGTGCTCGTGATATTAACATGTTTTCTGCCTGTTAACGAAGAATTGAACAATCATAACTTCACTATTTACTCGTGATGCTGCAGTGACTGTCTCGCTGAACTTTTTATATAACAAGGTGACGTACGTTGTCGACAATCTTGAAATGTTTTAATACCGTCAGCCAACCGTGTCGCTGACGAAGCTGGTGGACTACCGGTCTTTAGACCGACAACGCCCGTGAGTGACCTAATTTGGTAAACTATAATTAGCAAGGCATTGTTCTACCGTTGGCGGCGATGTGCCTACAGAACGTCTTTCGGGCTTTTCGTCCTGCCACTAGGGGTGTCACACCGCGATTACCTAACACAGTGTATTCATTGATCAGACGTCTAGGACTGTCCACGGCGCGTCCAACTCTGCGTGGCAGACGTGGGGGCAGGCGCAAACAGCGCGCGATACGAACGCGGATTACCATCCGTTTTGAAGTTCCTTCACGAATTGTATTGAAGGGCAGTGTCAGTGCGAATCTCGTAACTCTAAGAGTCGCCCCTGTTATGTCATACGATACGCGATTCGTCAATGTGGCATTACTGAATGCTCGTTCCGTGTGCAAGTAAGCTCTCAAAATCAACGAATACGTCGTTGAACACAAATGCGACATCTTAGCGATAACCGAGACGTGGTTAATGAAAACCGGTGACGAAGTTGTTATTGCTGAAGTGACCCCACCCGGGTTCCAATTTCAGCACGTGGCACGATCTTCTCGTCGTGGTGGTGGTGTTGCAATGTTGCACCGCAATACATTTACAACGAAGATTCTTCCTACTCTCCATTTGAATAACATTGAACTTCTCCGTGTGCAGTTCTCTGCAGCCCATTCTATATTGTTCAACATGTATGTAATCTACCACCCGCCTGCTTCAAGAATGGCATCTTGAACTTCGTCTGAATTTTATGCTGAACTTGAATGCTTATTTACGGAAGCATCTTTTCCCGTTATACCAACCGTCATTGCTGGAGACTTTAATACTTATTTTGATGATGTAACGAAATCAGAACCGCTTCGCAATCTGCTTGATTCCTACAATTTGCTGCAACACATTCATTCGCCGACCCATAAAACAGGACATACATTGGACCTGGTGTTATGTCATGACAGCGATAACTTAGTAATTTCTGTTGTTGTTTATCCAGACTGCATATCGGACCACTATCGCATAGAACTGGCATTAAATGTGTTGAAACCGTCAGCTGAAACTTCCGTAATTGCCAAGCGCAACTTCTGCAACATGGATGCTACAGCATTCAATGCTGACGTTAAATCTGCGTGTTCTGGCATGGGTGCCCATGCTGACGGTCAGCAAGCGGAGGTCTTAGCAGCGGACTACAACACCTGTCTCACTAACTGCTTAGACAAGCATGCTCCTTGGCGCTATGTACACGTCAAGAGCAACTTGCCGCATCCGTAGTATAACGCTGAGGTCGACGAAGCAAGAGAGAAGAGGCGAACATGTGAGAATCTGTAGAGAAGAACAAAACTCGAAATACACCGCCAATTATACGTCGCCGATCGCGACGACTGCACTACAATGATAGCCGGTAAGAAAACCGAGTATTATCGCGGACAATTACAGAACGCTAATAACAAGAACATGTTTCGCATTCTGAGATCACTCGACGTATACAAAATGCAACTTTCTGAATTCTGCTCAGTGATGGAAGGATGTGATAAATTCTCACGTTTCTTCCAAGAAAAGATCGACAACTTACTGATTAATTAACACTACTGCACTGCCGTTGATCCGACAGAGGACAAGACACGTTGTTTTACTGACCCAATTTAAGTGTTCAAACCAATTACTACAGCCGAAATCACTAATATTCTTGGCACTACGGATAAGACATGCTCACTTGATCCACTACCAAGTAAGCAACAAACTGACAACATGGAAAGTATCGTGCCTATCATCATACAAATTGTAAATGCCTCACTCGAGGAGGCAGTCGTGCCTGTGCTGCTTAAGCACGCAGTTGTCCGGCCATTGCTCAAGAAACAATTACTCAACAAGGACATGTTCAACAACTACCGTCCAGTTAGCAACCTAAGCCATCTGTCAAAAGTCATAGAGAAAGTCATCTCTCATATTTCCGATCAGAGAATGGAGGACTGTTTCCAATCAGCCTACCGGAAGAATCATTCAACTGAAACCACACTACTGTGTGTAACAAATGCCATGAACGCCGCTGTAGACAATAGACAAGGCACGGCACTAGTTCTTTTTGACTTTAATGCGGCCTTTGACACAATCAATCACAATATAATGATCCAGCGCCTCCCGTTGCGTTACGGCATTGTTAGCAAGGCGCTTGACTGGCTGCAATCCTATCTGCAGGGCCGGACCCAGCGTGTGGTCATTCGTGATGCGTCATCGAATACAACTTGCGTGACATTTATTTTATTTATTATAAAGCATTTATAGAGCGCCGTGTGTCCGGATAACAAATCTGCTCAAATGCGCTGACAATCGTAGAGTATAAGTAAAATACAGTAAATGACATAAAACATATTAAATAGAAATATTAAATAGAATGGTAAACGAATAAGATTTTAAAATATCATATAAAAATTACATAAAATGTCAGTTAGGTAAACCTGAATAAAAATAAATATATATTTTTACAAGTGTATATATTATACATAAATTAAATGAATTAGCCGTTCAAATACGTAAAATAAATAATGTGCTTAAATAAAATAAAATAAATACATATAATATGCCAATTAAAAACAATATATATATATATATATATAACTGCAACCTAAGTACATAAGCGAATGTCAACATTGCACAAATTTCACTGATGCGGACTTCAAAGTTCTTTGAAAGCCTGTCGAAATAAGTGTGTCTTTAAGAGTGATTTGAAAGTGGCAATGCAGTTTGCATGCCTGACTGCATGAGGCAGGGCATTCCACAATATCGGGTCTGACACCGAGAAGGAACGACGGCCATAGTTAATGGTGATATCTCGGAACATTCAGCAAACCTTGTTCGGCCGATCGAAGTGATCTGGTCGGCGTGTAGGATGTCACGAGCGATGAAATGTACGCAGGGCCGAAATGGTGCACTGCACGATATACATCGGGTGTCCCGCAGGGTTCGGTGCTGGGTCCTTTGTTATTCTCGTTGTACGTACAACACATTGGCGACATAATTAGGGCGCATGGATTTTGTTTTCATCATTATGCGGATGATCTGCAATTATACTGCCATTTTGACCTCACTGCGACTGCGTTGGCTGCTACTCTGCGACGTATGGAGGAGTGTCTAGATATTGTCAATCAGTGGATGACATCAAACTACATGTGCATAAACAACAATAAAACGGAATATCTTCCCGTAGAGCCAAAGACTGCCGCTGCGCTTATTGACGGCATTGTGATACGCGTAGGAGATGTTACGATTACTGCCTCACGATATGTTCGTAACCTTGGTGTCGTTATGGATCGCCACCTCGATTTTAAGAAGCAAGTTTCAAGCATCGTCAGTGTGTGTTCATTTCACCTGTGCCATATTAACCAGATGAGTCGTTATCTCCCAACGACGACAAAGGAACGTGTCGTCAACGCCATTATTACATCACAACTTGATTACTGCAGTTCATTTCTATACGGCACTTCTGTCAACAACATCGCTCGACTGCAGAGAATGCACAACTCTGCTGCTAGGTTGATCCTACGCCGCCCACGGAGTGACAGCGCCATGCCTTTGTTGTACATTCTTCACTGGTTGCCGGTAGCACACAGAATCGACTTTAAGCTATTAGTGTTAACATTTAAAGTCTGGGCATGGCGATGCCCCGAAATATTTAAGCAACCTTGTATGCCCATTCAAACCAACAAGAGCCCTGCGCTCTACCAACAATAACATGTTAACGGTCCTGCGGACTCATGTCAAAGCTGGGGACAGTTCGTTTGCGGTCGCCGCGGCGACTTTGTGGAACACTTTGCCTAATGACATTAAAATGTCTGATTGTCTCTCTACTTTCAAGGCACGGTTAGACAAATTTTTTTCGACTCTCGTTCTTGTGTATTGTGGCATAGTTTAGTATCTACATTGATTTGTCTTATATCTCTTATGTATTAATTAACTTATTTATATATTTATTGTATACCTACATGTACATTAGTTCAGTTAAATTAATTGGCAATGTCTTATTTCTTCATAGAATTGTAGCTAAGATCAGTATTTTTGAACTCTTTGATGAGTCACAGTCGCTCTTGATAGAGGGAACTTCAAGATCCGGAAATGGTTGTCGAACAAGTCTGATGTTTGTGACACCGAGTACTATCCTAAGGATGACATCGCTGTGTCACTCGTTACACGTTGGAACCTAGTAGAGGACACACTTAGTGTCAAAGAAGTAACCCTCAACGAATGTACTCCGACGAAACGCAACATTCTCAAGACGACTGCATCCTACTACGATGTATACGGAATGCTGTCAGGAATCCTCGTCCGACCAAAGATGTTGCTTGAGAAGCTCTGGACTTTTGGTCTTGATTGGGACACTCCAGTTAGTCCAGACAGTGACTTGTTTCAGATGTGGGAAAGTGTGAAGCAGGTCCTGAAAGATGTTGGCACCGTCAAGATTGAACGCTGTATGATCCCAGAAAAGTTCCGCGGAATGTCGCCATTGCCAGAAGTATCCCTCCATGGAGCCAGCGATGCTTCCGAAGATGCCATGGGGATTGGAGTCTGGCTGAGATGGTCTGCGAAAGAAGATGATGATGCTGAGCTATCGTTCGTTTGCGCCCGAGCAAGATTGACTCCGTTGAAGCAGACAAATATGCCGCGTAAAGAGCTTCAGGCAATTCTTCTCCTGAGTCGCATGATGCTCACTGTGGAAAATTCTCTTCGGATTGAGATCGCCTACAAAAGGATATGGACAGACAGCATGACAGCCATTAGCTGGCTTCCGGGACAATCGAAATCCTTCCGTTCGTACGTGGCCAGTTGATGTCAGTCAATTGCAGAAAGTCATTGATGCACCTGGCTTCCTGAAATTACCTCCCGTCTACTGGCCTACAACTCCAAAGAACATCCCAGTTGACAAGGACGATGCTGAGCAAAAGAAGTTTCACATCCGCAAAGCCAAAGTGCTGACGTTGAATGTGACTCGGCCTGATCCTATCGTCGATCCGACAAAGTTCTCCAGTTGGCCTCGTTTGGTAATGATGACAGCCCGGGTGATGTCTCTGAAAGACTTACCCAGGACCCAGTGGTTGAAGAAATTCGTTTCAAAGATCTGTCAACTTCCGTCACGTCGAAGAATTAAAGAAGCTGAACTGTACTGTATTCGATATGCTCAGAAGGACCTTGACCTTGAAGATAAGCACATATCCAAGCTGAATCCATTCGCCGATGACAAACAAGTCGTCAGAGTGGGAGGTCGTATTCGCAACGCTCCGCTGTCCTTCGACATCCGTCACCCATGTCTCCTGCCGCGGAAAACTCACGTCAGTTTGCTCATCGCCCGTGACAGACACAGGCATGCTCTTCACAGAGGACATCTCAGTACTGCCGCTGAAATCAGGAAGATGTACTGGATTGTTGGCGATAAGAACCTCTGCAAACGAGTGGTTCGTGATTGCAAGGTTTGCAACCGTCATCGAGGAAAACCTTTACAGCAAAAGATGGCCGATTTGCCCAACTTCCGCATCAAGCCTTTTTCACCTCCCTTCCAGACGACGATATTGGATTACCTGGGACCGATCCAAGTGAAACTTACCAGAAACACCGTTGCCATGGGATGGTGTGCAGTCTTCGTCTGTGCTGTTGTCCAAGCAGTACATCTGACGTGTGTTCAAGACTTGTCGACATCCGCGTTCCTGCAAGCCCTTGAATGTTTCATCAGTATCCGAGGAGCTCCGGCTCTTATCATCAGTGACAATGCAACGTGCTTCCGTGGTGCTGACAACGAGATCCGTGATCTTCATCTTCGCTTGAATCACGACGAACTCTACAACCATGGTCTGAAGTTCGAGATCGATTGGAAGTTTGGACCTCCTGGTGGTCCACATCATCAAGGTCTAGTGAGCGCATGGTACAAGAAGTGAAGAAGTCCATGAAGCACTTAGTACAAACCGACAAACTAACCTTCATTGAGTGGGAGACTGTTTTTTCGCAAATCGCCGGTCACCTAAACAGTCCTATCACTGCCTCGTCGTCGTCGCCTCTCGATGAACCGTCTATCACGCCCAACCACTTTCTCATTGGTAGGGGCGATCTTCCAAGTCCTCAAGTGCCATGTGAGGAATATGTCGGCAACACACGAAAACGACGCGAACTTTGCACCTCAATGGTTGAAGGATTCTGGCGCCGTTGGATGATGAACATTCACAGGTTCTCCCCTCGGAAGAAATGGTCCAATACTTGCGACAGCCTTACTGAGAGAGACGTCGTTCTTTTCGTGGATGAGAACTCCAAGCGTGGACTGTGGAAGATGGCCGAAGTCGTCAAGACGTACGTCGGGAATGATGACCTCGTGAGGGTCGTCGAGGTCAAGTTTGCAGATGGCCATCTACTGAAGCGTCCGGTGACCAAGCTGGTTCTCCTGATGAAGAGGAATGAGAGACTTGACATTCAGTGACATTTGTGACTTAATGATATTCAGTGACTTTTGTTTGTTCGACATCCCTGTCGTGTTGTTGTCCCTTTGTATGTTAAAGTATTGCCGTCGGCCGTCGCAAATGTTAATTTTCAAATGTGTTTATAAATTCCGAATTCGTATTTTCGTTTGACACTGGTAACTTCCGGAAAAGATGGCGACCGCTGTATTCACACAAATTGAATAAACACTTATAATTTATTCATTGTGTTTAATTAACGTAGATTCCGTAACAATATCTATGTCCTTCCTTGTACGCTTTATTTCGCCTAATTAATTCAAGGATTTGATTTCCCTTTGAAGCTGCAATTCCGCACTGCTCTGAAATATTCATATCAGCACTAATGGTTAACCCTAAGTCCTTTTCTTTTACAGTAGTAGTTAGTACATTACTCCCATTGTATATTGTACATCTTCGTTCCCATGTCCTGTGTGATGGCATTTACATTTCCAAAAATTGAACAGCATTTGCCATTTTTCAGACAATGTGTTCAACCAGTCAAGGTTGTAGATTTGGTCTATCTCCATCACTTTTAATCCTTCTAAACACTTTTGCATCATCCGCAAATTTCAACACCTTGCTTGTTATATCATCGTCCAAATCGTTGATATATATTAAGAATAATAGAGGTCCCAGTACTGATCCATATGGTACCCCACTCAATACTGATTTCCAGTTTGAAGCCTCACCATCAACTACTGCTCGTTTTCTTCTATCAATCAGCCATTTTTCTATCCAATTAATTATACCTTTTCGTATATATTTTGGGCCTTTAGTTTAAGCAGTAATGTTTGATGTCGCACTTTGTCGAAAGCTTTTTGAAAATCTAAGTAGATGGTATCTACTGGTGATCCCTCGTATACCCACTTAGTGATATCTTCCAAGAAACATAACACATTTGTTAAGCATGACCTCACTTTTAGAAACCCATATTGATATGAGTTTATCAATTTATAATTTAACAAGAAAATCCACCATGTGATATTTAATTAGCCTTTCTAATAATTTGCAAATCACAGATGTTAAACTCACTGGTCTGTAGTTCTGTTTTGCTGTCATGTTTTATATTGCATGCAATTTTTTGTTCATAGGGTTCTTTTTGAATTTATAATTTATAAACAAAAAATTGCATGCAATATAAAACATGACAGCAAAAGTTTGTCTGCGTATGATCGAAGCAGTTAGAAAGTTCAGGATAAGGTCAGTCCTCTAGAAGATAGTGCTGGAACTATAATAACAGAGGGATTCTTAATGGCAGAAGATCTGAAAGAGTAGTTTAGTTCAGTGTTTACAAGGGAAGATATTAGTTCACTGCCAGTACCAGAGGCTAAGTTCAAAGGGGCAGAATCAGACTATTTAGGACAGTTAATTGTAACCCCGGAAATGGTAGCTAAGAAAGTAAGGGCTATGAAGGATAATAAATCACCTGGAGTGGATGGGACTCCGCCCAAACTAATATTTGAAATTGTAGAACAAATTAGCGTACCGCTTGCAACAGTTTTCAAATTGTCATTAAAAGAGGGAGTGGTTCCTATAGAATGGAAAGACGAAGCAAACATTATACCGTTATTTTAAAAAGGTTAAAGAAACAAGTCAGAGAACTACAGACCAGTGAGTTTAACATCTGTGATTTGCAAATTATTAGAAAGGCTAATTAAATATCACATGGTGGATTTTCTTGTTAAATTATAAATTGATAAACTCATATCAATATGGGTTTCTAAAAGTGAGGTCATGCTTAACAAATGTGTTATGTTTCTTGGAAGATATCACTAAGTGGGTATACGAGGGATCACCAGTAGATATCATCTACTTAGATTTTCAAAAAGCTTTCGACAAAGTGCGACATCAAACATTACTGCTTAAACTAAAGGCCCAACATATATACGAAAAGGTATAATTAATTGGATAGAAAAATGGCTGATTGATAGAAGAAAACGAGCAGTAGTTGATGGTGAGGCTTCAAACTGGAAATCAGTATTGAGTGGGGTACCATATGGATCAGTACTGGGACCTCTATTATTCTTAATATATATCAACGATTTGGACGATGATATAACAAGCAAGGTGTTGAAATTTGCGAATGATACAAAAGTGTTTAGAAGGATTAAAAGTGAAGGAGATAGACCAAATCTACAACCTTGACTGGTTGAACACATTGTCTGAAAAATGGCAAATGCTGTTCAATTTTTGGAAATGTAAATGCCATCACACAGGACATGGGAACGAAGATGTACAATATACAATGGGAGTAATGTACTAACTACTACTGTAAAAGAAAAGAACTTAGGGTTAACCATTAGTGCTGATATGCATATTTCAGAGCAGTGCGGAATTGCAGCTTCAAAGGGAAATCAAATCCTTGGATTAATTAGGCGAAATAAAGCGTACAAGGAAGGACATAGATATTGTTACGGAATCTACGTTAATTAAACACAATGAATAAATTATAAGTGTTTATTCAATTTGTGTGAATACAGCGGTCGCCATCTTTTCCGGAAGTTACCAGTGTCAAACGAAAATACGAATTCGGAATTTATAAACACATTTGAAAATTAACATTTGCGACAGCCGACGGCAATACTGTAACATACAAAGGGACACCAACTCGACAGGGATGTCGAACAAACAAAAGTCACTGAATATCATTAAGTCACAAATGTCACTGAATGTCAAGTCTCTCATTCCTCTTCATCAGGAGAACCAGCTTGGTCACCGGACGCTTCAATAGATGGCCATCTGCAAACTTGACCTCGACGACCCTCACGAGGTCATCATTCCCGACGTACGTCTTGACGACTTCGGCCATCTTCCACAGTCCACGCTTGGAGTTCTCATCCACGAAAAGAACGACGTCTCTCTCAGTAAGGCTGTCGCAAGTATTGGACCATTTCTTCCGAGGGGAGAGCCTGTGAATGTTCATCATCCAACGGCGCCAGAATCCTTCAACCATTGAGGTGCAAAGTTCGCGTCGTTTTCGTGTGTTGCCGACATATTCCTCACATGGCACTTGAGGACTTGGAAGATCGCCCCTACCAATGAGAAAGTGGTTGGGCGTGATAGACGGTTCATCGAGAGGCGACGACGACGAGGCAGTGATAGGACTGTTTAGGTGACCGGCGATTTGCGAAAAAACAGTCTCCCACTCAATGAAGGTTAGTTTGTCGGTTTGTACTAAGTGCTTCATGGACTTCTTCACTTCTTGTACCATGCGCTCACTAGACCTTGATGATGTGGACCACCAGGAGGTCCAAACTTCCAATCGATCTCGAACTTCAGACCATGGTTGTAGAGTTCGTCGTGATTCAAGCGAAGATGAAGATCACGGATCTCGTTGTCAGCACCACGGAAGCACGTTGCATTGTCACTGATGATAAGAGCCGGAGCTCCTCGGATACTGATGAAACGTTCAAGGGCTTGCAGGAACGCGGATGTCGACAAGTCTTGAACACACGTCAGATGTACTGCTTGGACAACAGCACAGACGAAGTTTGCACACCATCCCTTGGCAACGGTGTTTCTGGTAAGTTTCACTTGGATCAGTCCCAGGTAATCCAATATCGTCGTCTGGAAGGGAGGTGAAAAAGGCTTGATGCGGAAGTTGGGCAAATCGGCCATCTTTTGCTGTAAAGGTTTTCCTCGATGACGGTTGCAAACCTTGCAATCACGAACCACTCGTTTGCAGAGGTTCTTATCGCCAACAATCCAGTACATCTTCCTGATTTCAGCGGCAGTACTGAGATGTCCTCTGTGAAGAGCATGCCTGTGTCTGTCACGGGCGATGAGCAAACTGACGTGAGTTTTCCGCGGCAGGAGACATGGGTGACGGATGTCGAAGGACAGCGGAGCGTTGCGAATACGACCTCCCACTCTGACGACTTGTTTGTCATCGGCGAATGGATTCAGCTTGGATATGTGCTTATCTTCAAGGTCAAGGTCCTTCTGAGCATATCGAATACAGTACAGTTCAGCTTCTTTAATTCTTCGACGTGACGGAAGTTGACAGATCTTTGATACGAATTGCTTCAACCACTGGGTCCTGGGTAAGTCTTTCAGAGACATCACCCGGGCTGTCATCATTACCAAACGAGGCCAACTGGAGAACTTTGTCGGATCGACGATAGGATCAGGCCGAGTCACATTCAACGTCAGCACTTTGGCTTTGCGGATGTGAAACTTCTTTTGCTCAGCATCGTCCTTGTCAACTGGGACGTTCTTTGGAGTTGTAGGCCAGTAGACGGGAGGTAATTTCAGGAAGCCAGGTCCATCAATGACTTTCTGCAATTGACTGACATCAACTGGCCACGTACGAACGGAAGGATTTCGATTGTCCCCGAAGCCAGCTAATGGCTGTCATGCTGTCTGTCCATATCCTTTTGTAGGCGATCTCAATCCGAAGAGAATTTTCCACAGTGAGCATCATGCGACTCAGGAGAAGAATTGCCTGAAGCTCTTTACGCGGCATACTTGTCTGCTTCAACGGAGTCAATCTTGCTCGGGCGCAAACGAACGATAGCTCAGCATCATCATCTTCTTTCGCAGACCATCTCAGCCAGACTCCAATCCCCATGGCATCTTCGGAAGCATCGCTGGCTCCATGGAGGGATACTTCTGGCAATGGCGACATTCCGCGGAACTTTTCTGGGATCAGACAGCGTTCAATCTTGACGGTGCCAACATCTTCCAGGACCTGCTTCACACTTTCCCACATCTGAAACAAGTCACTGTCTGGACTAACTGGAGTGTCCCAATCAAGACCAAAAGTACAGAGCTTCTGAAGCAACATCTTTGGTCGGACGAGGATTCCTGACAGCATTCCGTATACATCGTAGTAGGATGCAGTCGTCTTGAGAATGTTGCGTTTCGTCGGGGTACATTCGTTGAGGGTTACTTCTTTGACACTAAGTGTGTCCTCTACTAGGTTCCAACGTGTACCGAATGCCATAGCGATGTCATCCTTAGGATAGTACTCGGTGTCACAAACATCAGACTTGTTCGACAACCATTTCCGGATCTTTAAGTTCCCTCTATCAAGAGCGACGGTAAGATTATGTTTCAGACGGAGAATGCCCTCGATCGATCTCTGGGAGTCGTTCAGATCATCCACGTAGAACTGGTTGGCGACAATACGCTGGATCTCGGAGTCGTCGGTAGCATTATTTGCAGCAACATGACGGAGAACGACAGTTGCTGCTGTAGGAGAAGGTTTGTCACCAAAGGTAACAGTGAGCAGTTCATAAACCTGAATCGGGTCATTTGTATGTTTGCGAAACACGTAACGATGGAAGCGGGCATCTTCTGAAGTGACTTTGACAGCTTGGAACATCTTACTAATGTCAGCGATCACACCCACTTCGTACTCTCTGAAGCGAAGCGCAACATCAAAGAGGTTTACATTGAGATTGTCACCTTTGGCAAAGTAGTCATTCAGACAGTGTCCTTGGTACCTAGCCTTGCTGTCGTAGACAACACGTACTAGAGTAGTAACGGAGTCTTTCATCACTGCGAAATGAGGCAAGAACCACTTTTTTTTACCCTGGCTGATGTCTGCTTCGAATTCTAAATTCGGCACAAGACGAGCAACTCCACGGTTGAGTTGATCGTCCATCACTTTCGAGTAAACTTCCCATTCGCGAGGTTTATTCCGGAACTGCTTCTCCAGGTTCATGAAGCGTTTGACAGCGTAATCGTAGTTGTTCGGCAAACCTTGCGGTGACTTCCTCCATGGGAGGCGAATCTGGTAGGTACCATCGGTTAGTTGGACTACGCTTCCCTTCATAGTTTGCGTCGCTAGGTGATCTTGTTCTTCAGTTACACATTTGCAGTGTCTCGGTTCCATGCCCACACGTCCGATGCCTAAGAAATCTTCTACATCACTGTTTGCGGACACATGTGTGAAGTTGACTATTGCGTTAGCAAGAATGTCCTCTGTACCACGACCTCCTTGAATGTACCATCCTAATGGGCATCTAACAGCAACTGGATCTTCGAAGTCTGTACCCATGACACGTTCTTCTGATGTGAGTATGTCACCATTCTCCACACCAAGCAAGACATCAATTTTCTCATCGTGAGCTTCAACGATATCGATGTCTTCAAGATGAGGATAGCGGCGGAGTTGTGAATTGGTGACAATCTGAGCATCACCACAAGGTCTCTTCATCTCGGTAAGTCGGACTTCTCTGTTAATGTTCCATCTAGACTTTCGAGGGTACATTCAACGACACGAAGTTTGTGGTTCACAGTATCACCTCCAACCGTTGTAAGGTTGAAATCTTGCATGTGACAAGTGTCTGACTGAGGGATGATTCCTTCACGTATCAACGATATCTGACTTCCGGTGTCGAGGAGTATCCGGACCTTGGTCTTCTTTGCACCAAAACGTATATATCCCATGACGGTTGGCAGAGCACATGTGACACGTTCCTTGCCTGAACTGCTGGATTCAACCATAGGATTTGAGTTTCTGTAGATCGGCTGAGATTTCGAAGGATGGAAGTTTTCAGCATCAGCATTCAAGGCATTGGCACTGATAGATTTCCTATCGAAGTGGTTGTAACCGTCTAGACCATACACACGTGGGCAAATCGATGAAAAGTGAGTGTTCATACCACAAGTCGGAATCTGACAATGAATTGACAGTCATCATAGTTGAATGGATGTTTTCCAGCGACACAGTTGTTATGTCCACATCGGTGACATATTCCATGAGTGTTCATCAAGTCAATTTTCTCGGCTTGTGGGAGATTGCGAAACTTGTAGCAGCCTTTCAAGAAGTGATTCGAGATTTGAGGATGAATCGGGCACTTCAGTGTAGACATGGTGTTATATTCCTTCCGAGTATTCACAAAGTCAGATTTCTGTCCTGCACTTTTCGATTTCGGTAGAACCGGAGATTGGTTAACACATTCGATTTGCGACTTGTCTTCTTGAGAAGAATGAGGTGGGAGTTCAACCATTCGGCTAAACCATAGACTGAGTCTTCCGACTTTCCATCAGCAACTCTTTGTAGAAATAGCAGGCAGTGTTCTTCCGATAACTTTCGGCGGATTTGTGTGACCAATAGTCGACCGTTTAAGTCTTGCGTCATATGAATGCCCTCTACTTGAGTGATAAAGTTCTGGATGGCTTCAGTGAACTTTTCCATTTCAGCGAGATTGACTTTTCCTTTTGTAGCGTACGAGTTCAAGTCCTCAAGATCATGTAGAAGAGTATCGACGAGGCGGTCGTCATCCCCATAGGTTTCATCAAGAATTTCCCAAGCTCTGTTGATGTTGGTACACGGCTTGATTTTCTTCCTCTCGTTGTTCTTCAAAGTCCCTTCTCTCATCAGTAGATTCATCATCTAACACTAACGCACTGCATTTCAAGGTGATAAAATGTTCGTTGTCGACGTGTAGAACATCCAACTCTTTTCGAATACGTTCAGCGAGATATCGAAATTCAGTACTTGGAAGTCCCTCATCAGCTTTCAATAACGAATCACCTACCTTGATGAAATTCGTAATTTTGCGTTTGGTACTGGCACGGTCGCTCTTAGCTTTATTCAAAGTCTTAGGAACAGTCTCTATTTCACCGTGATTCGACATGATTGCGGTGAATTTCGGTGTCGGTAATTATGGCGATGACGGCGCATCATACATCGGAAATCGCTGAACGCTTGGCGTCGATAAGCTTGAGAGTGGAAAACGAAGGCTAGCGGTGAATTTCCACCCACAATGACAGGCCAGCGTAACAGACCTTCGAGCGGCGAATGTACAAAGTACAAATTGAATAAGATGTTACGGAATCTACGTTAATTAAACACAATGAATAAATTATAAGTGTTTATTCAATTTGTGTGAATACAGCGGTCGCCATCTTTTCCGGAAGCTACCAGTGTCAAACGAAAATACGAATTCGGAATTTATAAACACATTTGAAAATTAACATTTGCGACGGCCGACGGCAATACAGTAACAGATATGTTAGAAAGAGTACAGAGGAGTGCAACTAAAATTATACCAAAACTTAGGGATTTTATTTACTAAATACGGCAAAAAGAATGTGGTTTAACAACACTAGAGACCAGGAGATTGAGTGGAGATCAGATAAAAGTGTTTAATATATTGAATGGTTATGAAAATATTGATAGAAATATTTTTTTATGTTAAGAAATATAGAAGGAATAGAAGACATGAAGTTACATTAGCAAAGGAGCAGTGTAGATTATATATAAGAAATTTCTTATTTTAACAAAGGACTGTAAATGAATTGAACAGAATATATGTTGATTGTGTGGGTGCTAGTAGCGTGAATATGTATAAAAATAACATCGACACATACCTCAGAAGGACGGGATACACGTAGATAAAATGGTTGGGTTCTTGAAATGCCAAAGGGCTTCCTTGCCCATCTACTATCTATAATTAATTCTCTGGGTGGCAATCGTGTTAAATCTTGTTAAATATTTTAATCATATACATATTCGCTAGGTGGCAACTCTCAGGGCTATCAACAAGTGGGCAGTCACAACGCGACTCTGAGCCAAACTATCTTCCAGGCGAAGTCACGCAGCCAAGCGAGTGTCGGTTAAGCGAGACTAAGTCGTTGTGTTTGCATCGTGAATAGTCAGTCATGTAATTTAATTCCGTCTAAACTTGTGTTTGTAATCTTTATAACTTTATTGTGATTATGACATTCGTGTTCATCATAAATCTCGCTACATCCTGGTTGGGTGAAGCTGTACAATGTCGTTTACTTCCCGAACCTACCAAGTGGGTATTATCGCTGAGTAATTGTCTTGTATCTAATCCATGATACTATTTATTATTTTGTGATCGTAGATAGTTGGGTAGTTTCTTTCATTCTCACCCAAACGTGATAGTGGATGTGTATTTTCATTGCTTTAAGTTACGGGATGTCTAAGCTTTTGTCCAGCTGGGTTGACTTAGTTAAATAATAGGCATTTACCTCGTATGTACTCACTGATATATACATTTATACGCAACTAGACATCAACATGCCTTCTACAATCAACTTATACACATGCACTAAAGAACATGTCATGGGAGTAGCTGGGGTATCCACAACAAAGGCTACCAAAATACTGAATCGCAGGAAGAAGGATGAAATAGATATTGCTGACTTAGCGACAGCCACGGGCGCTACTAGAAGCTTTTGGGATAACTTGCTGGAAACAGGACGGATCAGTTTAGAGAAACCCTACAGGAGGAGCTACTTCGATAGATTCTGGTAGCAATGAGGTAGAGATGTTAAAAATATAAACTGGAAAGGATGGAAGCACAATATCAGGCGCAACCTGATGAGAAGGATTGTAAAATCAACGAATATGAAAGAGAGAGATCAAACAAGGTCAGGTTTGGTATTGACGAATATGAACAACCTACTAGCAACACAACTTCTCCAGCCGGTGTGAAATGCGAATCAGTGGGAAGACTAGACATAACACCACAAACCGATGGGCATCACACAAATGACAAAACATTTAGTCATCATTCACACGACACAATCGATGGGAGTCACACACATGGCAAAAACAATGGTCATCACACACATGACAAAACCCATGGTAATATCACACTACACCACAAAAGGGGAATGAAGAAGAGAAATGGCAATGGTGCAAAATCGCCAAAATATTCGTACGAGTATTCGTCCTCAATGTCTTCGTCATCTTCTTCGTCTGACTCTTTTGGCATTAATTCTAATTCGGTATCATCTGAGAATCCATAGAAAGGAATAGACGACATCGTCAACGAAACAGTCCCCCAGGACCCAAATTACCAACAGTTTCAGGGAACTCTGTTGAATGGGAAACATTTCTGTACCTGTATAACGGTACTGCCAAACACTATAATTTGGGTAGTCATTTGATACTCAAGAGACTAAAGGAATGCCTGCGTGACAACAAAGCCATTGATTATGTACGAATACGCTCCCGCAAGGATCGGAATGATAACCGTAGGGTTATGAAATGTATGAAGAGCAGATTTGAAACGACGGAAGACCCAAGCGTGGTAAGACGGAATATCCACGATATCAAAGGAAGTTAACGAATCTCTGGAAGATTTTGCAGACCGGGTCCAACATGTCGTCACGTTGATATACAAAGGAGCAGGAGACAAAGTCATAGACAGATGGGCCACAGAGCTGTTCCTCAAAGGTGTTAGGGAGAAGGGGAAGCGTTAGCAGACAGTGAGAGACAGCCAAAGTAAATTAGGAAAGCCCTAAAAGAAATGAAAACTACTGTCAGTAATCATAAGGGTGTCCTTGGAAGAACACTGTCAGTATCAGCGAGACAGGTTGCATTTGAGGACGATATATCAGTACGCGTCCCGTATACTTCACCCCAGGCTGTCGGTCGCCATGCAACAACACCCTCGGAGAATGATAAGTGTCAGGAACAAGTCGGTTCTGGCAACACGAACAACAAAGAGGAAAGAAAGATTGACAAAATATTGAAAAGGCTAATCCAAGTTGAGCAACTTCTAGATCGAGAGCGACAGACGCCACCAACTAACAGTCAACCTCAATTCACGACATATAGTCGATCACCAAGCAGATACCAATCACCAGATCGCACGCAATCACCAGGTAGTAGACAGTCACCATATTTCACTGGCCGGGGTTACAACTCCGGAGAAATAAGACATCTAAGTCGCAGTTATCCTTGAAATAGGAGTAGGTCCCAATCAAACGCTTCTACGAACGGCAACATGCCACCAAAAGAATAGGAACTAGACTAGACGGCCAGAGTCTATCCCCAGGGAAACAAGACTTGACTCATGACAACGATATGAACCTCACAGATAAACCAGTCACGATACGCGCTATGGAAGTGTTGGCGTGTGCCACTGAAATATCAGGTCAATCTGAAGATCTATCGTCAAATATGGTCCAAAATCAGGATATTGATGTACATGGCAAAGATGGAAGTAAAACAGAAATGGTAACCGATCAACCAATTATGCTAACAGCTTCTCAGTCCGTTCCATCAAATTCGAGACATTCTGTATATAATGAAGCGGTATGTCAGAGCCGGCTGTCAACAGAAATAACTGATTGTTTATTGGATATGCCCAATGATGAAACAGAACTAACAAAGCTCGGTACTGTGCTAACGCCAAGTCACGCTCTTAGCCAGAGCCGACAAACACAAAACCCCAGTGTCGGAACACCTTTATCAAGTACGAAAGCGGACATTGCTGCTAAACACGTGCTACAGAAATATGACTCTTTCAAACAGCTCTAGAGTGAAGGAGTGAGGGAGGGGGAGGAGGTATGTAGTCTGGACCTCAACAAGATCAGGCTGGAGTCAGATGGGCCGTACCTTCTACCTCCAGGACAACTGGCCTGAATCACCCATGGAATATAATCACGGTAGCAGAGAGGGTGGCCTCGTTGAACGGGTTAACCACTGGTATAGTGGTGGAAGCGAACCGTTTGAATGCATGTCAGTTCTACAGACTCGATACACGTCTCCTGTATACCATCGATTAGCATTGAAATGGGCAACGCACACCACACGCATACACTCACGCACAGACACAATCTAGTTGCTTAGGACACAAATATGTTCGTGTATATATACTGACGTAGTATATGATGCTTGAGGCACTTGTCGGTTCCCGGGACGTACTCAAGTAGTGCATGATGCATTAGACACCTGTCTATATCCAGGGTCTAGGGTCTAAATATAATTTGTGTATATAGTTTTGTGTGTAGATTCTTATAATGATTGGGAGTGAAGTTCCATTTTTTAATCATTTCGTTTTGTTTTATTATACAAGTGTTATATATTGATAATTGAGTGAAGTCTTTGCCTGAGATGGTAGACGGTATTCGGGTTTTGGTTAACCGGTCTTATTTAGTGTATATATTTTCCGTTGTAGTTATCCGTAGTTCACGACTATTTGCATAAAATACTGCATACATATACCTCGTAATATATCCCGTTTTTTTATGATTGGGGGAATGTAGTGGGGAGCAGCATTGCAAATAGTTCACAAACCCAACATAAGTACGCACAACCGCATTACATCCCAACAATACACGCACACCCTATAAATACCCATGCAACACAATAGCCAACAGTCTGAATTGTCGCCGCCGTGATCAAACGTCCCGTGAGACCCGCGGTCCTTTGGCCCCGAAGATGTGCGACTTCGCCGTCTTCGTAGGTCGACACATTGATTGTGCCTGCCCAAGTAAGTGCTGCGCACAATAAAGTTCTGACGTTAAAACACACAAAAGTGACTTTGTCTGGAAACGAAGAAAATGGATATGTCGCGTTTTGCCATGAAACTCCATCATATATATATATATATACATATATATATATATATAATGTCAAATGCTATGCAACTGTATCAGCGACCCCCCGTCTTTCTCACTCTTTTTCTCACTCTCTCAATCTCTCTCTCTCTCTCTCTCTCTCTCTCTCTCTCTCTAAATATGTATATATATATATATATATATATACATATATTTACAAGAGAAGATGAAAAGTGAGAGAAAGTGTGAAAGTGGTGATATATATATATACATATATATATATATATATATTTACAGAGAGAGAGAGAGAGAGAGAGAGAGAGAGAGGGAGCGAGAGAGAGATAGATTGAGAGAGTGAGAGAAAGAGTGAGAAAGAAGGGGGTCGCTGATACAGTTGCATAGCATTTGACATACATGGCAATGAGAAGGAGAATGTACATGGCGTCTACTATCAGGTATTTCATGGGCCTCGTTCAACCGTTGGAGAGCGGGGTATGTCATCACTTCCGCTCCCCAGCCAGGTCGCATGTTTTAAAACGAAAGTATGCCGGTAAATACATAACATACAAAACGTACGGCAATAACTGTTTTCGTTTCGGCCGAATGTGATGAGACGTATTACAGATAGCGTAAGTTGAATACACACCGTTACACAAACGTTTCCGAAATACATCGCGGAATGGAGAATAGAAGGGAATATATCAAATGAAAACAGACAGCGGGAAAGTACGAAACGCTAATCTCACATTGAATTGAATGTTAACCGAGCCATATATTACTAACCGAGACATACATTTGAAATCACGCTTATTAAGCGGAATGTACGCCGATGGTCTTTGGCTTATTTATTGATAAGCGAAACTATTCAGTACATACGGGAGAGCGGGGCATAGTGGACCAAGGGGAACAATGAATCAGTGGTTATTATAAAAAAAAAACTGACACATGAGAATCACAAAGATGCTGTCATCAGTCTATGCATCTAGGCAATCTAAACTAATGCGTGTATTCGATATAGATATCACTGGTCTTGAACAGCAAGGTAAAAAGTATGTTTTTCACTATCAAAAGTAAAATTTAATTACTCTATTCCTTTTGTGATTTAGTGTGGATCCTCCAAGAATAGGAGACCGAGCACGTGTTAGTAAATAGAAGGATTGTTCATGACGTTAACATGTGCTCTCTCTTCGCTACAGACGGCCATGTATGAGTGATTTCGGGGTACACAGATTTGGTGTACAGGGGTGTGGGACAATTTAGCATGGTAATTACCTTTGTATTCTTACAATATCTGTAATCCTGTACAACTTAATCCTATGTCATTATATTTAGCTGTAATTTACATACGTTTGCCTGAAACTCTTGAATTATATTTTATTTTGGTTTTTGGATGTTTGCCTACTGCCATTAGGCACAAGCTACTACTGTAGTGTAAACATAACATTGCAATGTAGTTATAACCCATAACATTATGTTAAAGCATATATAATGTAATAGTTAACGAATTATTAGCTTATTTCAGTGAAACAAATACAAAATACAATAGTCATGATTAATCTATTATATTATTATGTGTGATTCACAGTACCTTAGGCATTGATGACAAGCTTCCCGGGTACTGGGGCTGAATGAATCAGCCTTTTTATTTTGAACCCATTCTGCCAAAAAAGAGGCAGTTGGCAGGGTATGAAGAAACATATTTTACACAGAGTAAATTCATCTATCATTTCCACCATAATAAATGAACCGTGCTATCATTAAACTGGGAGAAATGCTGCAAAAGAAGATTTCCGGTCCACTGTGCCCCGGTTTTCCCTAGTTTGTTATAAGTTTCAATGCTTGAATTCTACCTCGATTTTTTCCAAAACAAATATCTACTGCACCTCTTGTTTTATTCCAGTCTAACGTACTTTTCAATAGCCACCAACGTATTATTCAAAACACAAAACAAATACATACATTGTTGAAGTGATATAAATTAAAAAAAATGCATGCGTAGACGTAGACATCCAATTGCGATATGCACGCCACCTAGTTGATGATATAATGGTAACATGAAATACAGTATATACATCAAGTCCGTCGTATAGAAATGAATACTATAAAAGGGATTTTAATGTTTTATTTGGGGGCTGTCCTAACTAAATTATCCAATATGTTTCGATGACGAAAACAAGTAAATACACGAATTTCAAAATAAATCCAAGACACTTTAACTATTGTGCCAAAATAATAACTGCAGCCAGTCAACATTCTTATGCAAAAAGAACATAGATTGTCGATATGTGGAGATGGTAGCCTATAAGTGATAGGACTTTGTTTTGAAAATGAATAAAGTGCGTTGCGTGTTACTCATAAATAGCTGCGAGTGCTGCAATGCTGTTATTTATCTCTCGCACATGTAAGTGCATAAGTTACCAAAACCACAATGAGCATTCGTTTCAAATATCTTACTGACAAAACCTCTCACGCATGTTCTGAAATAGTCAATACAATGCAATAAGAAAACAAATAAACACCACATTGAAATAAATGCATTTGATCCAATTTATTTCGCAAGTATAAATAGTACACAACCAGGCCTTACTGATTAGGATGCATCACAAATGGTTCAGTTTACAATCTTTGTGAGGATGATAACTTTCTTGTGTCTAATCTACACTGCTCTTTTACTAATGTAACTTCATGTCCTCTGGTCCTTCTATCTTTCTTAACTGAGGAAAACATATTTCTATCAATATTTTCATAACCATTCAATATTTTAAACACTTCTATTGAGAGGAGATCAGATAGAAGTGTTTAAAATATTGAATGGTTATGAAAATATTGATAGAAATATTTGTTTCTCAGTTTAGAAAAATAGAAGGACCAGAGGACATGAAGTTACATTAGTAAAGGAGCAGTGTAGATTAGATATAAGAAAGTTCTCATCCTCACAAAAGACTGCTAATGATTGGAACAGATTATCTCCTGATTGTGTTGGTGCTAGTAGCGTGAATATGTTTAAAAATAAAATCGACACAAACCTTAAAAGGGCGGGATACACGTAGTTAAAAAGTATTGGACTCTCGATAAGCCAAAAGGCTTCCTTGTCCAACTGCCATCTAGAGTTAATTTTCTGGATGGCAATATTATTAAATCTTGTTCTTGTTAAAGTTTTTTGTGAACATGGGCAATATGTACCTGTAGTCAGGTCGGGTACAATTGTAGAGACTGTTTCAATTTACTGTTGAATATTTATTAAGCATGCTTTAATCGGTAATTTTTGAAAAGTGTATGATTTTGTCAATATTTCGTCAACGAGTCATCATAAAAAAGAGTTTTGCTATGATCGATAATTTTTTTGTATTCAAAAGTAAATCAAATATATGAGTAAGTGATATTTTATTTATTTCATTTCAAAACTCAGCAGCGTATAACTACATGTGGTGATTGCAATGTTGTATATTAATTAGAGGCAACAAACACCGACTGATTCATTATATAATTAAGTGACACAGTAGCACACAGTTGTTAGAATTGAATATTGTGTTACAATTAATCTATACCGTTGGGTCGATTGTAACAGCAGACATGCTTTGGCTCGGTATAACATTAATTCCTTAAATTGGTTTGCTTGTTGATGTTACAATTGGTCTCGGTCTCCCCTACGTTCGCTAGAATGCACGTCAGTCAGTGGGACTATTGTCGCCCTAATTTTTCTTCAGAAGATTTAAAACGTTGGCATCTGTTCTGTTTCCCGGAATTTGTAGTGTTCGTTAGTAGGAAGTTTGCTGGTTGGATTGTATTGATGTTGGAACCACGTGAACACGTCGATCACCAAAACGTCTTGCCAGCAGTGTTGCCAATGGAGCGTGTTTAGAATGTGATTGTCTAGCTTGTTGCGGGAAGACTATTCATATTTTCACATTTCCCAACAATATCTAAAGCTAGGTATTCATTCGAAACTGAGATCTTTCCATTAACAATGCTACCTTCTAACAACTGCAATAGTGTCTATCACAATGTGTAGTGAAGTGACGGATGATGTGACATATCATAGAACCCAATCAACGTGACGTCGTATAAAAAGAAATGCAACAAATCATAATCAATAAATTAATGTTATAAACCAGAAAAAGGCAAAAATTATAACACTTTATATCACCGGTTACAGTTGTTTAAAGATATGAGACGGTATGTAAATACTAGTAGTTGTATTGTTCATCTATTTCTGAGGAATTATCTTTAAAAATAAATGTACTTTCAATCAGCTTTGAAGTTTTGCATTTCTATGTGATCGTATATATATAAAACATCGAGGTTAATATCAATCCCAGTCCCAACACAGGTTTGAAAATATGTCTGATCGCGTTAGTTGGCATTTTGCTGGCATGTTCACGTAATATGGTCTTTCTGCAATAAAACGCAGTATGAATAGGACAAGCTCAGATAACATCAGTTCTTGCTACTGCGACGACGTTAATGACAGCATCGTAGCCTCGTTCAGCGGGCGCCATTGCTACTTGTTCGACCAACCTCCGGTAATACTCATCAACTATCCGCTTTCGTTCTTCATCATTTTTCTCCCTCGAAAGACCTCTCATGAAGACACGATTGAACGGACTGCGTATCGATTGTACACACGATTCAGCGTGGGCTATTGCAGCTGTAGAATCTACAACCAAACAAACAAGCTATGTTTATCAGGTATATAGTACCATAAATTAGTACTTGATTTAATTGAAGATTGATTGAATGACTGATTGATTGCTTGGCTGATTATAATATAAAACAAGACAGCAAGAGTTTTATGCATATGTTCGGAGCAAAGAGAACGTTCAGGATAAGGTCGGTCCTCTTGAAGATAGTGCAGGAAATATAATATCAGAGGGATTCTTAATGGTAGAAGACCTGAATTAATATTTTAATTCAGTGTTTACCACGGAAGATATTAGTTCACTGCCAGTACCACAGGTTAAGTTAAAGGGTGCTGATTCAGACTATTTAGGACAGTTAATGGTAACCCCGGAAATGGTAGCTAAGGAAATAAGGGCTATGAAGGATAATAAATCACCTGGAGTGGATGGGATTCCGCCCAAACTACTATTGGAAATTGTACAACAAATTAGCGTATCGCTTGCAACAGTTTTCAATGTGTCATTAAAACAGAGAGTGGTTCCTTTAGAATGGAAAGAAGCAAACATTATACCGTTATTTAAAAAATGTTCAAGAAACAAGTTAGAGAACTACAGATCTGTGAGTTTAACATCTGTGATTTACACATTATTAGAGATCACATGGTTGATTTTCTTTTTAAACATAACTTGATAAACCCATCTCAACATTGGTTTCTAAAAGCGAGGTCATGCTTAACAAATATGTTATGTTTCTTGGAAGATATCACTAAATGGGTAGACGAGGGATCACCAGTAAATATCATCTACTTAGATTTTCAAATAGCTTTCGACAAAGTGCTACGTCAAAGATTACTGCTTAAACAAAAGGCCCAAGATATAATAAAAGGTATAATTAACTGGATAGAAAATGGCTGATTGACAGAAGACAACGAGTAGTAGTTGATGTTGACGCTTCAAGCTGGAAATCAATATTGAGTGGGGTACCACAGGGATCATTACTAGGACCTCTACTATTCTTAATATATATCAACGATTTGGACGATGATATAACAAGCAAGATGTAGAAATTTGAGGATGATACAAAAGTTTTTTGAAAGATTAAAAGTTATGGATATAGACAAAATTTACAAGATGTTATTGACAGGTTTATCAAATGGTCTAAAAATGGCGAATGCTGTTAAATTTTGGGAACTGTAAATGCCTCCACACAGGACATTGGAACGAAGATGTACAATATACAATGGGGATAATGTACTAAGTACTACTAAAAAAGAAAAGTTCTTACGGTTAACCATTAGTGCTGATGTGAAGGTTTTAGAACAATGCGGAATTGCAGCTTCAAAGAGAAATCAAATCCTTGGATTAATTCGGCGAAATATAGCGTTTAAGGAAATATAACTAATTATATCGCTGTACAAAACAATAGTTAGTCCTCATTTAGAATATTGTGGAGGCCATATCGCAAGAAGCACATAGATTTGTTACAAACAGTACAGAGGAGAGAAATTAAAATGATACAAAATTGAGGGACCTTAGTTATGAAATACGCCTAAAAGAATGTGGTTTAAGAACACTAGCTGCCAGGAGATTGAGAGGTGATCAGATAGAAGTGTTTAACATATTGAATAGTTATAAAAATATTGATAGAAATATTTTGTTCTCAGTTAATAAAGATAGAAGGACTAGAGGACATGAAGTTACATTAGCAAAGGAGCAGTGTAGATTAGATATAAGCAAGTTCTCATTTTCACAAAGGAGTGTAAATGAATGGAACATATTATCTGCTGATTGTGTGGTTGATAGTAGCGTGAATATGTTTAAAAATTAAATCGACACATACATCAGAACGGCGGGATACACGTAGATAAAATTGTTGGACTCTTGATAAGGTAAAGGGTTTGTCGACCTGCTATCTAGAGTTATTTACCTGGGTGGCAATCTTGTTAAATCTTGTTAAATTTGTCCAGTCCATAATTGTTCATTTCAAACTGAGTTGTACCCCGGAAATGGTTGTTTACCAAACACAACAAGGATAACATCTCATCTGAATTTGACAGGATTCCCATACAATTATTTATGAACACTGTAGTGTAAATAAATTTACATCTGCGTTTAAGTTTCCAGTATGTCACTGAACAAATTAATGCTACTTCTTGAGAGGAAACGATATACGTTTGTTTGGTAATATTTTGTTTTAGAAAATAAACTGTGATATCAGAGGCCATATTATGGTAATCCTTCACCCTTGAGTAACAATATATGTGGAAGTACGCAATTGATATAAACCAAACTGTGGCGAAAGGAAGAGGTATAGCAGGCATGCTGTGTTTTCTTACCTTGTTTGGTTGACGTCAACCACCGTTCCTGCCAGAAGCGTTCGATTGTCTGCGTCTCCATTGCAATTAATTGTAGCCCAGATTTTGTTACGGTACTGTTATCTTCGAATGCAACTGACAGCTCTTCAGTTTTTGGAAAGTAATCAGGCGTAATCGTTCTGAGAAACTCGTCCTGAAAACAAACGATATTGTAATGTATCATAGGATATGTATGTCAACAAGTTGATGCGATGTATCCGGATCAATGCCTCTGTGAATAATATACACACACCTCCTAGAGAACTACCAAGCTTTTACGGACGAATTTGCATCTAAATTAGCAGAATTACAAAAATGTAAAAGTGACATCATAACTGCGGGTGATCACAATATTGATTTGCTGAAAAGTAACGAAAAACCCATAATATGTGACTATTTCGATACAATAACTTCACATGGTTTCTTCCCTAAATCACTTTGCCAACAAGACTGTCAGAATACCATGGAACACGTATCGATTATTTTTATATGTAATCTGTCTGAAAGATTCTTCAAATCCTCAGCTGGTATTCTTATAAGCAATATTTCTGATCACTTTCCTTTTTTTCTTTGTTTGGACTATCTCGAATCTTCTAATGCTATACCAAATGTATACAACTAAAGCAGCATAATTGTGACTCGCTCATTTAATTTAAAATTGAAATACAAAACTCAAATAATTGATGATAAAATAAAAAAAGGATACTTATGCAGATCACAATAAAAACTATGATATCCTTGATAACATTACTACTACTGCTATGGAAAAGATCTTGCCTTTTAAAATAATAAAATGTAATAAATATAAACACAAGAAAACACCTTGAATTACTCATGGCATTATTAAAATAAAACAGACTCCGGTAATTACGGATCAATGCCGTATACTCAAAGCTAATTTGCAAACTTATAATATAATTCTTAAAAGAAATATTCGATTGGCTAAGCAAACGCATTATCAGTCCAGTTTTGAAAAGCACAAACATGATTTTAAAAAGACCTGTTGCTTAATTAAATACATTATTCAAAAACACCCCAAGATAGAACAATTTCCGGATTCGTTCAAAGTGGACGCACAAATGGTAAGCGATAAATGCATTATGGCAAATAAATTTAACTCATTTTTTTTACACATATTAGTCCAACACAAGCCTTTAAGTTAACTACAACTGATGGTAAATCTTATAAAGATTATTTGTAAAACCGAACACCTTCGGTTTTAAACTGATTGAAGTAGATAATGCTTTCAACATAATTGATCACTTACCTCCAAAATAAAGTTGCGGAATAGATGGTATATCAACCAAAATATAAAAATTGATAAAACACAATATTTGCAAACCAGTCACCGTAAGTATAAATCAGTCCATAATGACTGGTATATTTCCAAACAAATAAAAAATTGCTAAAGTTATTCCCCTTTTCAAAAAAGGTGATAATTCTAACCTTGACAATTATCGTCCAATTTCAATCTTGCCAGCTATTTCAAAGATTTTTGAAAAAGATAAAGTTTAGTCAAATACACGAATATTTCCATTACAATATGTTATACTATAATAGCCAATACGGTTTTAGACAGAAACATTCTACTGAATTTGCGACACTCGAAATTAGGGATAGAATTATAAAAGAGTTTCATAAATCGGCTACGCCAATTAATTTATACCTTGATTTATCGAAAGCGTTTGACTCAATTGATCATAATACATTGCTACATCAATTAAATTACTATGGATTAAATGAAACGGCACTTGATCTTTGTAGGAGATATTTATGCAATCGTAAACAATATGTAGAAATTGAAAATTGTAAGTCTAAATAAATAGTTATCACCACTGGCGTTCCACAAGGCTCAATTTTAGGACCAGTCTTGTTTATTACATAGATCAATAACATAGCATTTTCGTGTGACCTTTTTAATTTCGCAACTTATGCAGATGACATTACACTTAGTAGTACACTAAGGTCATTTAAAGTTTCAGAAGGTCAAATGCAAAATGAAAATATTAACAAAGAACTCACAAATGTTAGTGATTGGTTGAAAGCAAATAAAATTTCACTAATTACCAAAAAAACTAAATTTATGATTTTTCATATGCCTCAAAAGGAAGTAGAGTACCCTCTATTAGAAATAGATGGGACAAACATTGAAGGTGTAACTGATTTAATTTTTTATACATTACCATAAATAAACATTTAAACTGGCAGAGTCGCACACACAAAATAGCACGTAAAACAACTAAAACAATAGGAATTATAAATAAACTTTAAAAAAATGTTACCACTTCAAACATTATATATTATGTATAATTATCTTATTCTCCTTCACTATTTATAAAACACTTCAATAACTAAAGTTGGTGGACATTTATAAACTCCAGCAACTAAAATTCTACTATAAATTAATTAATAATCTATTACCCGAATATTTCAAAATTATTCCTTGCACACATAACTATGACATTCATCAATACAACACACGTAAACAAAATGATCTGCGTACTCCTAGAGTACATGCATTTGCTAAGAAATGCATTACATATCGCGTAATTGAGACAGTTAATAATACACCAGACATTATCATTCAGAACATTTATACACACAGTCTACATGGTTTCTCGGGTTACATCAAAAATTACTAATTATTCTAAATTATGAATCATGCTGTTTTATCCAGAATTGCTATATTTGTAATTCTTAAAGCAATGATTATAATTTACTAATCTGATCATACTATGTACATGTTGTTATTGTTTACATTTATGGAGTGGCTCCCGTGCTAGCGACAATATATATGTCTTAACGGGAGTCTCCCCGACCTTACATATTATTGATATTACCAATGCATTAATGCATATAATGTATATGTTGACAACGTCAAATAAATGGAATCTTGAATCTTGAACGAATGGGTTGGTGGTTATCTTGATAAAACATGCTGGATTTCGGATTTTTTAAAACGACAACACCATTAACTATTACACTAATTCATAAACGCACACGCACACGAACGCGCGCACGCAAAGAACACACACGCACAAGCATAAGCACATGCACAAACATAAGAACACGCACTCGCATCGCACGAGCAAAAGCACACGCACGCGCACACGCATACACACACGCACACGCCCGCTCACGCACATATAACATAAATTAAAGTTTTTTTTACTTCTGATATGAGCTCTTCTTGCATCATCTCTCTCCATATATCCGTCATGGATTTGAACAAGCACCAAACATCAGCCCCAGTCTTGGAGCAGGGGCAACATTCACTGCTTAATGTCACAATCAGCAGTCGTCCGCCTATCAGAGAAACCATGTCGGTGGCATTGTACATTTAATAATAATAAGATAACTTATATTTCGCCTAAATCCTTGACAACCAAGCTCAGAGGCGCATCAAAACAACAGGATCGGTCAATCTCAAAATCCATAAGCAGTATTCCAGTTGTCAACAGGAACTACGGTGGATCTGGGAAACATCACCATTAGCAATCAATTAAAAAAATCACCAGTAGATACATTCCAGTGCAGGATTTGCAGAGTATCTTATAAGGTTGTATAAGGTTGATTTTGTAGACATCCATTAGTATAGACAGGTTTTTTTTATAGAAAAAACGTTTTCCCGTGGAATGCCGGGTAATCAGCTAGTAAACATAGATAACATTGGTTTTTTTTCGTTTTATCGGGTAACTTCCAAACGAGCGTTATGTTAAATTGCATAAGGCAGTAGGTTTTTGATTTTTATTCATCCAGTGAAACATATGCGTGTTATTTTCTGCGACACATAGGCTTTTATCATTCGGGTGGCCTGGTGATGCCGTTGTAGTTTATCTGATATACAATCTACACTTGTATCTGGTCCACATATCAGGTTCACCAAACCTTTCCAGTTGCGCTTCCTTAACAGCAAAACGTGCGAGTAAATAATTACAAACGCAACCAATGATCCACAAAACATCTCCATCTCAACGCCACATCATTTTTTAAACACAACGGGGGTCAATTATACGTACACATTAAACAAATTATGGCCCCTAAGATACCATCCCAGAGACGCCACCGGGGAAAATATAAATTTACGATCCACCCGAAAGGACCCGCGAGTAAACCTATTTTTGTTAGCCCCATACATGAAAAACTGACGGCGATTTGCCGGACGGACAGACATAACTTGGCACTCTGAGATATACAGTATAGAAGGAGACAAGAATATAACTGTGATTCGATATTAAAGGAATTCGTAATGATCATCATAACTCATTTGCTGAAACATTGTAGCCTCGACTACACAGGCTCCGCAGTGAGGCAGCAACCTTTTTTCCCCTTATAAGAGCTTTAGAACTTTATTATATATATATATATATATATATATATATATAGAGAGAGAGAGAGAGAGAGAGAGAGAGAGAGAGAGAGAGAGCAAAATATAAGTCGCAGGTTCATATAGCAACTCTTTAATTTATGGGTATAAGAATATATTGGACAGCATCACACACATATGCAAACGTCATTATTAGTGCCAAAAACACCTTACCCAGGTTCCAGCCACTAGCGTAGTGAAATAGTTTAACTATAGGATAATATAAAACAGGGGGCGGTTGCTGCGCTCGTACAAAGACATTTTACCTACATAATTTGGAGAGTTTGCAAGCGTACATATAATGGAATCCCTTCCCGAACCCGATCGCGCCAAGTGATTCGAGATCGGATGTTTGGTGTTGAGGTATATACCTCATCATCTATTATGCACACGTTTAATACGTGGCCAGTTGCAAAGCGAACTTTGTAAAAGGCTTCTTGATACATAAGTGCATCTATATTTTTCGCCTTAGATTAAAGTAGAGCAAGATTTAAATTAATACATACCAGATACAAGTTCCTTGGCTCTGTTGAGCAAAAAGTTTTCCCAGTCTCGGGCGGATTGCTCCATAAACATGCGCTGTTCGGGAGATCCTTCCGCGAAGTGCATGCTGAACACTTCGGGTGACGTTACACTTGGGCTACAACGATACCACGATGTGCCCGTTATGGTGAGAGACTAGTCTGCTAATGGATTATATAAACACGGTATACTGTCAATGTTGTGAAAAGATTTTGAGTAGTATTACAGATATGCCATAACATTTACATATCAGACCTGATGACCATCCTTCCTCCTGCTGTGGTTCATGTTATTTACCTTTTGCATTTTTGCCCCCTTACGATTACAATTAAACAGAATGGGCATATGATTGATTGTGAAAGCGCCAGTTGATCATTACCATTTACGGATGTGTGGTGACTGAATAATATATTACCTATAATTATGTATGTATAATTAACATAATACAAATGTGTGATTACTGCTGAACGTTGTTGCGTGATCTGTGATATATGAATGTTGTTGAACGGTATCTATACAGTTATGGTACATGACACTGTTCTATCACATACAAACATCTTTCAGACATTTATGGTACATGACATTGATATATCACATACAAACATCAATGTGGACATTTATGATACATGGCACTGCTATATCACATAAAACATCTATCTAGACATTTATGGTACATGACACTGTTATATAACATACAAACATCTCGGTGTGATTGTGTGTGTGTGTGTGTGTGTGTGTGTGTGTGTGTGTGTGTGTGTGTGTGTGCGTGTGCGTGAGTGTATGCGTGTTTGTGTGAGCGCGTGTGCGCATTTGTGAGCGCGTGTGTGCGTGTGTGCGTGTGTGCGTGTGTGCGTGTGAGCGTGTGTGCAGTGTGTGATCATTGTGCATGTTTGTAAGCGGGCGCGCGTGCGTGCATGTGTGCGTATATGCGTGCGCGTGTGATCCATAACTTGTAGAACTGTCGTTGGGATGTACAGAATCAATACCATAAGACATCTGAGGAATAACCTAAAGAAACAAGGCCTGCAGTTAGAACATACTAAAGTCTACACTTGGTTGCCGCTGGTGTTGCCAACAACTATTTCAACCAAACGTTTTATAGTCCATTTGACAGTCATATGTGTTCAATAGCCAACCTAGAAATGTTCTATCCTATGAACTTTTTTGTTGATTTGTACTCACATGGGGACACATTCAGCTTGATTGCCCAAACAACAACTTTGGACAACTCTGGTAATTTGTATAAATCCAAGATGGCCACTGGTCGATATCATGAAACATTAACTTTTGAACCTCTTGTCCTAGAATGATGTATAATACCTCTTTTAAGGGGTGTTGGGGTACGTAAATTTCATTTCTGAGGTTTTCAGTTCAAGGTCAAAATAACACACTGAAGGTCAGGTGAAGGTCAAATTTGACCTCTCGTGGACAATGAATGGAAACTGATATTTTCAAAACAACGCATATCAAAAACATCCCTAGTGCACAGCACATACACTAAATAATCAATTGACACAATTTCAAAAATATACTGAAGATAAAGCCACCATGCGTTGTCAAAGTTTGTGGCCGTTTGCGGCATCTCAATGAAACGTGCAAGCGGCCGTTCAAGGTCTAGTGGATTAACTGAACGCGTAAAAAACCCGCGAGCGAATGGATAAATGATGTCACAAGCGTAACGTCAATTTTCAAAATGTGAAACTTAGTTCAATCTTGTTGACAAGAAAACTGAGGAAAGGAGATTGAGAGGAGGGAAGGTGATTGGAGGGGAAGAAATTGGAAAATCGACAACAGAAAACGTGACAAGCGTGAATTTGAGAGGGAAGAAACTGACAATAGAGAAGGAGGGAGGGAAGATGGGACGGGAGAGGAGAGAAGAAAATAAGATGGGAAGAAAGATGAAGGGACGAAAGGAAGTGAGAGCAAATGTGATAGAAGAGAAGTCAATAAAAGGGACGCTGACAGGAGGAAAGGTGACAAGAGAAAAAGCGACAGGAAAGAATGGATCAGAAGAGAATGTGACAGGAGAGAAGACGACAGGGGGGAAAGACAACAACCAGACAGATGCAAACCGAAGAAGGAGCTATTCTAAGGCAGTGATTGAGGGGGCAATGAGGAAAGAGAGGGTGTTTATGGGCGACTCCATTATGAGAAAGACGGACAAGACACTGAGCGGGGGAAAGACGTCGTTGTTTGTCTACAGGGGGCTAGGATTGAACATGTGACTGACAGGGTAGAGAAGGTATTGGGACATGGCAAGGGGGGTCTATACTGGTAAATGTAGGAACAAATAATGCAAACAGGGAAGGAACAACTGCGATAGTACAGAAGTATAGACAGTTAGAGAGGAACCTAAAGAAGACAAGAGTTGAACAGGTTATTCTGTCAGGAATTTTGTAAGTAATGGGAGGAAGGGGGACAATGTATAGAAACTGCAAGAGGATGGCGATCAACGCAATAGTTGAGCAGATGTGTAAAGAAGAGGAGGTGGGATTCACAGATTTATGGGGATACTTTGTTGGGAGGGAAGATATGTACATGAGAGATGGCCTCCATCTCAGTGGAAAGGGGGCAGCAGTTTTCTCAGAGAACCTGCTGCGATCTGTTGACAGTGGGACAGGTTGCATCTATTTAAACTAGATTCGCAGGGGGGACTCACAGAAAAGCATGAAAATGAAGGCATAGATAAAGACAGCACAAATAAATCAGCAAATAACAGTCTAGAAAACTCTTCAGAAGCGGGATATAAATGTGTTTGTTTAAATGCAAGGAGTATAGTAAACAAAAGAAATGAACTAAACATTATGGTAGACGGTATTGACCCTCATATAATAGGTATAACCGAATCCTGGACCACCACCGATATATCAGATGCTGAATTGGGACTGACAGGATATATAATGTTTAGAAAAGATAGAATAGGAAGAAAGGGAGGTGGAGTTATTTTATATATTAAAGAATCTATCCAGGCTTATGAAATAACATTAGAAAGAGAAGCAGATTGCGAAGAAGCTGTTTGGTGTAACATAGTTACAGGAAACTCAACGTTAACAGTTGGGTTAGTTTATCGAAGTCCAAACATAAGCATAGAAGAGAATGATAAAATACAAAACGCTATAAGGGAAGTAAGCAAACGGGACTGATTTATTATGGGGGATTTTAACCACGGGCATATACAATGGAAATCTCTTCAGAGTATGGGGAGTGAGGACCACAAGTTTTTAGTTTTAGTTCAAGATACTTTCCTTTCTCAACATGTGCTAGAACCAACCAGGGGTGAGAATGTGTTAGACATAGTTTTGTCCTCACAGAATGAATTAGTTGAAAATGTCAAGATATGTGAACCACTGGGGAGTAGCGATCACAACCAAATACATTTTACCATCAAAGTAAAATCAGAAAGGAATAGTAAAAAGCAGTATAAGAGAAATTTCCACAAAGGAAGGTATAGGTATATGAGGAAATATTTAGCAAAGATAGACTGGAATAACACACTGAAAAATAAGACAGCAACAGAATGCTGGAATATATTAAAGAGTTAAATTAAGTGCATAGTCGATAAATTTGTACCCTTCAAAAAACAAGGGAAACGGTCCAAAAAGAAACACATATCGAAAGAAGCCATTAGAAAAATTAAGAATAAACAAATGATGTGGAAGTCATATAGATGTACTGGAAATGATGAAGACTACAACAGTTATAAAGAAGCACTTAACAAATCTACAGCTGAAATTAGAAATTCAAAGAGAAGCTATGAACAACAATTAGCAAGTAATATAAAACATGACAGCAAGAGTTTTTATGCGTATGTTCGAAGCAAACAGAAAGTTCAGGATAAGGTCGGTCCTCTAGAAGATAGTGCTGGAAATATAATATCAGAAGGATTCTTAATGGCAGAAGACCTAAATTAGTATTTTAGTTCAGTGTTTACCAGAGAAGACACTAGTTCACTGCCAGTACCAGAGGCTAAGTTCAAGGGGGCAGAATCAGACTATTTAAGACAGTTAATTGTAACCCCAGAAATGGTAGCGAAGAGAAGCAGGGCTATGAAGGATATTAAATCACCTGGAGTGTATGGTATTCCACCCAAACTACTATTGGAAATTGTAGAACAAATTAGCATACCGCTTGCAACAGTTTTCAACTTGTCATTAGAAGAGGGAGTGGTTCCTTTAGAATGGAAAGAAGCAAACATTATACCGTTATTCAAAAAAGGTTCGAGAAACAAATCAAATAATTATAGACCAGTTAGTTTAACATCGGTGATTTGTAAATTATTAGAAAGACTAATTAAAGATCACATGGTGGATTTTCTTGTGAAACATAACTTGATAAACCCATCTCAACATGGGTTTCTAAAAGCGAAGTCATGCTTAACAAATATGTTATGTTTTTTGGAAGATATCACTAAGTGGGTAGATGATGGATCACCAGTAGATATCATCTACTTAGATTTTCAAAAAGCTTTCGACAAAGTGCCACATCAGAGATTACTGCTTAAACTAAAGCCCATGGCATAGGAAATGGTATAATTAACTGGATAGAAAAATGGCTGATTGACAGAAGACAACGGGTAGTTGTTGATGGGGAGGCTTCAAACTGGAAATCAGTTTTGAGTGGGGTTCCACAGGGATCATTACTGGGACCTATATTATTCTTAATATATATAAACGATTTGGACGATGATATAGCTAGCAAGGTGTTGAAATTTGCAGATGATACAAAAGTGTTTAGAAGGATTAAAAGTGATAGGGATAGACAGCATTTACAAGATGATCTTGACAGGTTGATCAAATGGTCTGAAAAGTGGCAAATGTTGTTCAATTTTGGGAAATGTAAATGCCTTCACACAGGACATGGGAACGAATATGTAGAATATACAATGGGGAGAACTGTACTAAGTACTACTATAAAAGAAAAAGACTTAGGGCTGACAATTACTGCTGACATGAAGGTTTCAGAGCAGTGTGGAATTGCAGCTTCAAAGGGAAATCAAATCCTTGGATTGATTAGGCGAAATATAGCATATAAAGAAAAAGAACTAATAATACCGCTGTACAAAACAATAGTTAGGCCTCATTTAGAATATTGTATACAAGCGTGGAGGCCATACCGCAAGAAGGACATAGATATGCTAGAAAGAGTACAGAGGAGAGCGACTAAAATGATACCAAAACTGAGGGATCTTAGTTATGAAAAACGCCTAAAAGAATGTGGTTTAACAACACTAGAGACCAGGAGACTGAGAGGAGATCAGATAGAAGTGTTTAAAATATTGAATGGTTATGAAAATATTGATAGAAATATGTTTTTTTCAGTTAAGAAAGATAGAAAGACTAGAGGACATGAAGTTACATTAGTAAAGGAGCAGTGTAGATTAGACGTGAGAAAGTTCTCATTTTCACAAAGGACTGTGAATGAATGGAACAAATTATCTGATGATTGTGTGGGTGCTAGTAGTGTGAATATGTTTAAAAATAAAATCGACACATACCTCAGAAGGGCTGGATATATGTAAATAAAAGGGTTGGACTCTCGATAAGCCAAAATGCTTCCTTGTCCACCTGCCATCTAGAGTTAATTCTCTGGATGGCAATCTTGTTAAATCTTGTTAAACGTGTAGTAGTTGATGGGGAGGCTTCAAACTGGAAATCGGTATTGAGTGGGGTACCACAGGGATCAATATTAGGACCTATATTATTCTTAATATATATCAACAATTTGGATGATGAAATAACAAGCAAGGTGTTGAAATTTGCGTATGATACAAACATGTTTAGAAGGATTAAAAGTGATGGAGATAGACAGCATTTACAACATGATTTTGACAGGTTGATCAAATGGTCTGAAAAGTGGCAAATGCTGTTCAATTTTGGGAAATGTAAATGCCTCCACACAGGACATGGGAACGAAGAGGTAGAATATACAATGGGTGGTACTGTACTAAGTACTACTGTAAAAGAAAAGGACTTAGGGTTAACCATTAGTGCTGATATGAAGGTTTCAGAGCAGTGCGGAATTGCAGCTTCAAAGGGAAATCAAATTCTTGGATTAATTAGGCGAAACATAACGTATAACGAAAAAGAGCTAATAATACCGCTGTACAAAACAGTAGTTAGGCCTCATTTAGAATATTGTATTCAAGCTTGGAGGCCATATCGCAGGAAGGACATAGATATGCTAGAAAGAGTGCAGAGGAGAGCAACTAAAATGATACCAAAACTGAGGGATCTTAGTTACGAAATACGCCTAAAAAAAATGCGGCTTAATAACACTAGAGACCAGGAGATTGAGAGGAGATCAGGTAGAAGTGTTTAAAATATGAATATTTATGAAAATATTGATAGAAATATTTTTTTCTCAGTTAAGAAAGATAGAAGGACTAGAGGACATGAAGTTACATTAGCAAAGGAGCAGAGTAGATTAGATATAAGAAAGTTTTCATTTTCACAAAGGACTGTAAATGAATGGAACAGATTATCTGCTGATTGTGTGGGTGCTAGTAGCGTGAATATGTTTAAAAATAAATTCGACACATACCTCAGACGGGCGGGATACACATAGATAAAAGGGTCGGACTCTCGATAAACCAAAGGGCTTCCTTGTCCACCTGCCACCTAGAGTTAATTATCTGGGTGGCAATCTTGTTAAATCTTGTTAAATCTTGTTCTGTCGAGTCCACGTGTTATAGTTGAGATCTTAAGGGGTATGCATATAAATCAACTTTCTACCTAATTACATGGCTATTTTTTTAGTCATGGCCATTTCCTTGGCAAGTGTATGGTAAATTACTAGCAAAAGGTATGGAACACTCAAACAATTCAAGCTACGAGCAGTCACGAAAGTGATTGAATGTGCAACAGAGCGGGGTGACGATGATACCTGCAATAGAATGCAGGCTATTTTGGACTCTTAAGGGGAGCAGGCATCAGTTGAACTTCATAAAAGCTGTTATTGTTCATACACCTCGAAGAATCATGTCAAAAAGCTTGTGGCTAAGAAGAAGAAGGATGGTTCAATAGACATCGGTGAAACATATGTTGCAAGAATAAGAAGTTCACAAGTGAAAGAGTTTGATTTAAACATTTTTTTAGTAATAAAGCTTGTAAACCTATATACCCTAAACATTATAATAGGTGGGACAGGGTGGCACAGCGATGAAAGATATGTTGCCAGAATAAGAAGTTCACAAGTGAAAGAGTTTGATTTAAAAAAAAGTTTTTGTTTTGTAATAAAGCCTGTAAACATATATACCCTAAACATCGTCATAGGTGGGCCAGGGTGGTACAGTTTGAACGCAAGGGTGTCGCAGATGTTCCATCTTTCAAGGGTGTTGTATTAGGTTATTGTGATGATCGTAATGATGTGTTGGGTAGTGAAGTTGCTGTGCGTTGTAATGGTGTGCATGTTTTAGCTGCAGCTGAGACACAGTATCATCTTCGCTGTTATGGTGAATTCAGTACAATCCCTGCGCATGATGAAACTGTGGAATTGCTCGTTGATGATATATATGCTAATCGAAAGCTATGCACTTGGACATGCACTGGACTGCATGACAAGTACGTGGTGGACAGTTGATGGGTAAGCAAATATTTACCAAACTGATTACGGATTTGGGTGATAATGTCATTGTAATTCGTGTGGAGGGTTGTGCATCCATCGTTGGATACAGGGAGACGGTAGGTAACATTTTGAAAGTTGTCAAAGTGGACACTGCGGACGAGGAGAAAGAGGATGGATTGGTGAGAAAGATCAAAACCGAGGCACGTGGTATTCCATTTAACCATAATACCATTGATATTGGTGACTTCACCCTAGTAAAAACAAAGCAACAAACTAGTGCTACATTGCTTAGGTTCGTCTCATAGCTCATATCAAATGGACAAGTCACAAAGGCATCACAGAGTCTATCACAATCCATACAATACCGCATTACCAATGCACGTAACCAAACAACACTTGGGTTGGGTATCAAACTACATCACACGTTTGGTAGCAGTGATCTCATTAAAATCATATATGAGCATGGATACACAGTGTCATATGATAAGGTGCTGCGGTTCCGAAAGTTGGCGGTAAAGTGTGTCTGTGACAATGCTGTCACTCTGCATCTGCTGATGGGGCTCAGTCAGACAGTCGGAATCGTATTTGGCTGGTACGACAACTTCGACTTGCTGGTGTCGACTCCAAAGGGTCGCCGTGAGACCCACGCCATGGCAACACATTTTCAGAAGCATCAAACTGCGATTATCGAGATTGGCAGCGCTCAGCCTAGCATCAGTACTCTCATAATCCCTCATCTCACATCCAAGGAGGCCAAGTCTGCGGGCAATAACAGGGCCGTTCCGCTTATGCAATATACTGGCCCCAAGAAGGTGATGCCCCTGCGGTGTCCACTGGCAATACTACCGGGATCAGCTACAGGGGGGCTAGTGCTCGACAGGCCAGCCTGATGGCTGCCCAAGAGAAGGACACACAATAGCTCAACAGCCTGAGCGAGGGGCAAGATGGTATGGAGTCGAATGGTTTCAACAAGCAGCTAGCCAGGAGCCAGGGCGTATTCAAACCTGCGAGCACCTATATGTTCGGTCCTTTGATTTACGCGCCATACTCTCACCCAGACACTATCCTCACAACACTCACGTACATGCAGAGGTCATTGCTTGGCATGGAGATGACATACGTTCATCTTTCCATTGACATGTAGTTGTTTGTAGTAACGAAACATGTATGCTGGTACCAGCCAGTGCAACTTCAGAACGTAAGCGCCATCCTGGTGTGATGCACAATATACAGTCATTGATTGGCTGCATCATGAAGTTGGTGAAATGTTCAGCGTTTGAGGTGTACGTGGCCGCAGCATATCGGGGGCTGACACATATCTTCAAAGGGAAATCTTCTGTGAAAGCCATGCGGTCCTATCGGGGCATATCAGCGGCGCTCTTGAAGCGGTTTCTATCAACAGGGCCGAAGGCATTTGAGCAGATAGAGCAGTATCTGGACATTGCTCGCTTCCATCCAACTGGCCGGCACTGAGTGGACAAATTCCTTCTCCCCACACTCCTCGTCCACCAATTTGAGCGTGCAGAGAGAGAGGGTGAAATTTACTTCAATCAGCTGACCATGGAATGCATGCTAAAGTACTTCTTCCTCGCTGGTCACGTGCAGTACGCCCGATATCTCACTCAGTACCTGCTGGAGATGTGTGCGCTCCCTGCTGAGGCCAAGGCGAACCTTGTGTCCAGCGCCTTTGTCCGTCGACACCATGTTGGATACTGGAACGCTGTCTCTGGTGATCAGTTTGGCGAGCAGACTGCCATCAAGGCTCTCAAGGGATTGACTCTGTCTGCTGAGCAAATTTGTGAGTGGATTGACGCCATCACCGTGCACGTGTCAGACCGCGTGGACTACATCTACTCAGCTGATCCACCAGGCCATTCTTCGCAGAAACGGCACAACGAGGAGTTGAAGAACCGGCGTGTCGTAGATGCGGGTGATCGGGGTCTCATTGATGCAGAGGTGGAGAAGTACCCTCACCCACACGAAGATCACCGCCCTCATCTGTACAATCCCGTCACCAGCCAAATTACTCCTGTTGAAGTGAGTATGACTGGTTCGTTTGTGCTTAGAGAAACGATGGAGAGCAAGTGCATCGCCAGTCTGCTCGATGGGATCTACGACACTATCAGTAGAACCATAAAGACGATGGATTTTCTAAAGAAGCAGGACAAGAACCACAAGGGCAGGCCAGTCATCGATCTTGGGAAACATTTTCTCCGGCTCTTGATGATTGGTCAGCGGCGGCAGATGGAGCTTGAGCCTCAGTTCAACTACGTGCTGTGTGCAGTGCCTCCATCGCTCATCGACGAGCATGGTTGTCTCCGCAAAGCCAACAAGTCGGGGCTGGTAAAGCGCCTGGGTGTGTTCGAGATCTCGCCAACAGCTGCTGAAATTGTCATCGTGGATGTTCAGCAGCTGTTCTACCGTATCGTGTGGGTAGTCTCAGTCACCATTCAGATGGTACTGAGAAAGTCATTGTCTTCGACAAGTACCAATATGTATCTGCCAAGGATGACGAGAGAATACGGCGGGCTAGTGAATTTATCCTCGTCTACGAGCTCTCCATCACCAGTCCTCTGCCCAAAAGAGGTGCAATCCTGAAGAGCAAAAACAACAAGCGCAGGTTTGCGAGCGTGTTGTCTACCTTCAGTGTAGGAGAGAATGTAACGATGGAGACTCGTGACGATGATGCGTTTGGTCATGATGAGGCGGACATCACCATGATCTCTTATGTGATTGAAGCTGCCTACTCTGGAAAAAGCGCGACCCGTGTACTTAGCGACCACACAGAAGTGTTTACCCTACTAGTCTATTGGGTGAATCGGGAGGAGATGGAGTGAAGGTGCAGATTTAGCGGTGAGATGGGACAGTGCTGGACAGTAACGCCACCTGCCCTGACATAGGGTAATAGTGCCTGCAGGTGCTTGGCATGCACGCCCTCAGCGGATGCGACACCACCTCATATCCGTATGCCAAAAGCAAGGTCAACGCACTAAACACCTTGCTCACTTGGGACTTCCCAGGTTTGGATGATGTGCTGGGGGAAGTGGGCGCCACGCAGGCGGATTTGATGGATACGGCGAAAACCTTTTTCAGCCCTCTGTATGGTCAGCCACCGGGGACATCCATGGAGTCTGACAACCTGTTCTTGCACGTGCTGCGGGTCCATCTGCAGGTCATGCTGTGGAATGTGGCGAACCAGCAATCCCCACCCGATGAGTCAGCCGATATAACTCACTTGGGGTGGGAGACCCGGGATCGCGTCCCTTCTCCTGTTATTGCTCAGCTCATCCCCACAATGACTTTCGTGCATGAATTCTTAATGCAATAATTTCACTCACAAAGAAATATGAATGCCAATGTTCTTAATGCTATTGCACTATACACTACATGTAACAAATGTGACTACGTGCTTCAAATATGACTGATTACTACTTTTTCGGACTATAAAATGTGTCAAATATTATAAGATTATTCATATATGTGCATGAATAAACTAAAATATAAATTAGTATAAATTTCCGTTCATTGTCCAAGAGAGGTCAAATTTGACCTTTCCTGACCTTTAGCGTCTGATCTTGACATTGAACTGAAAAAATAACATCAGACATGGATTCTACGCACAACACCAACCCTTAAAAGAGTTATTATACATAATTCTAGGACAAGAGATTCAAAAGTAATTTTTTTCAAGACATCGACTAGTAGCCATCTTGGATTTATGCAAATTACCAGAGTTGCCCAAAGTTGCTGTTTGGGCAACTAAGCTGAATTTGTTCTAGTACCCCATATGAGTTCAAATCAACAACAAAATTAATTGGATAGGACATTTCTATATTCATTAAATGACAAATGGGCTAAATACAATTACCAAGATCATCCGTAAATCGTTAGCTTAGTCCAGTATGTCGTAGTGTTCTACACACAAGTGACATTTTTGGGTGCATCTGTTCATCAACACATTGGATAGTCTCAAGGATATGTTACATACGGCGTTAAATGTAATATTTTAACGTAAACGTTTTGTTACCATTTCGATAGCCAAGTCAAAGCATTCGTGGAAATCCCAAGATGAACTGTTGCGTCCGGCAGACACTGTTTGTAGAAGCTTCTTCCGCAGCAGGTCACAAATACGTTCTTGAGATGTTGGAGGTAGCTGCACAATCCGCCACCTATTTATTAAATATAAACTCGTCTTATATTTAGAATGTTATGTTATAACTCAAACGTTTAAACAAAAACCACTATGGCATGTGAGAGTGTTATTGTCAACATATTTTATACAATATATCTCGATATGGAAGATTTAAAAAAAAATTTTTAGTATGATAATTATTTCAACGTTACAAACCTTCGAGTAAATGTATCAAAGTGTTGAAGTCATTGGTTGGTTGATCTTCGTAGATGATGTGAACCTGTTGGTCTTCTCCGTACGTCTTCTGGACCCAGTCTGAAATAAATAAATAATGTGCAATAAATCATATCAAAACCTCATGAGACTGTTTGATATATAGCCAATGATCGGTGCTGTCAATTTGTAGGCTTTCTACATAACCGTGGATAAAATCGTGGATTTGTCTTTACGTGTTTGTCAATATTATGTTCTCCATTATAACAAATTCAAAGAAGGGTATTTGAACGATTAATATAACAAACTACGTAGACTTGACCACACACGAATAACAACTACATATAATGTTTAGTAGATCGGGCAAAAAAGTCAAAGAGGTTTAATATATAAGACAGTTTTGTAAATGGAATAAGAACAACTGACAGAGTGTAAGGATACATTCAGTAGACATGGACTGAAAGCTACTCTGCAGAAGATGGGGGTAATATGGGTTGGGCATGTAAACAAAAAAAGCTGGAAATACACCTGGAGGTGAAGAAACTAAAACAAAGGAACAGTTTTATATACATGGGTGCAGTGATATGCGGGGAAGGCATCTCAGATACCGAAATTAGCAGAAGGATAAACGTAGGGGGCGAACGCTTGTAGGTAAGTCGAGGGTGTGATGGGAGAAATATTCATATAAACTCAAAGGAAATTTGATCAGCTCGTGGGTAACGCCAGTATACCTGCGTGGTCTAGATACTATGGCAATGACAGGAATACTTCTGGAGAGGGTACATGTTTGCGAAAACAACTGGGGCAGATGGATTGTGGAAGTGCAAATAAGTGATAAGCGAATAATATAGGAGTTTTGCGTAAAAGAAACGTTTTATGGAAAGGAAGGGTCGATTAAAGTGGGCGGAACATATGGAGGGAATGGGAGGAGGACGGTTGGTGAACAAAGCCGATGCCCAGAAGGTGGACGGGAAAAGGAGGCGAGGAAGACCTAGACTGCGATGGGAGGACTGCGTAAACAGACATTTGGGAGAGTAATGAATAGAGAGAGCGAAAGATAGAGGGGAACGGAGAAAAGTTGGTGGAGAGGTTAGTGCAAGATCAGTGAATGGAAAGAAGAAAACACGTAACACAATTCGAGGATCGGAATCGAGGCCAACATCAAACCTGATAGACAGGAAAATAACAGCAGAATAATAAATTTACTTACTTATGCAGTTAGTGATCAAGCTAATCGAGTTGATACCGTCGGCTGTCCCGTAGTCACATATGACAAACGGTCCATATCCCGGAGTGAACGGGATGGAACCTATTTTAAGAAAACTTGCCGAAGCACTTTATGCACTACACAATATTCGCCAAAACATCTCTACTATTCCTTAATTTTATAAACTAGTATTTAACCAACTACCAACAGCTATACAGTATTAACACAAAATATTGCTTTTTTACACAAACATACACGCACACGCACACACGCACGCACGCACGCACATTCTATATCGCTCCCGCTCTAGTTCACGCTCACTCTCTCTTTCTCTTTCTCTCTCTCTCTCTCTCTCTCTCTCTCTCTCTCTCTCTCTCTCTCTCTCTCTCTCTCTCTTTCTCTCTCTCTCTCTCTCTCTCTCTCTCTCTGTATCTCTCTCTCTATCTCTCCTCTCTCTGTTTCT
>CM034531.1:67418810-67678430 GCA_020002185.1 Paraescarpia echinospica | reverse complement strand
GCACCATTCGGAAAACTATGTGTACTTACTTAATAACCCCTTGATTCTAGACCAAGCGCTTTTCACAACTTCTTGATGCAGTGGCGTTACGTAGCCGTATAAGTCATATTCGGTGTACAATTCATTACAACACCCAACTGCGTATTGTTCTACAGCTGTCATTTTTCACAGTACTATCGTATCTACAACAAATATTTATAACCAGACTTTAGTTGTCTTTAGTAGTGTCTATTTGTAGGTCGAAAACTGCTGCTAGGCAATGGTGGATGTGTGTGTGTGTGTGTGTGTGTGTGTGTGTGTGTGTGTGTGCGTGTGCGCGTGTATGTGTGATTGTGTGTATGTGTATGTCTGCGAGCTAAATATTTTACCTATGTTACCAGACTAAGTGCGCAATAATTAAAAACGAGAGAGTATGTTTTTAGAGTCCGATATTATGGTAACAGGTGTTATCCTGTTTCCTAAAAGTAGATGCATAAACACAGCTTTCAAATGAAAGAAATATACTGCTGCAACCTACCGTTTAAGTGAATGTACCTATGTATGTAAGAAAAAGATTGATACTACATACGTGATGCAATACTTATACCTTCAACATCGGTCAGCGGCCTCGACACGCGTGTTCTTCACGACGTTACGGCAATATTTATATAACGAGTTGTTGGCAATGTATATGTGAACAGAACTGCCACCGCGTGCAAAGGCTTGAACTTTAGCATCAACACTTCTAAGCCCCTTAACACAGCCGTTTGTTATTATGTCACCAACGGTTTCACGATGTGATTAAATAATCCTGGATGCTAAGTGGCGTGATTGACCTAGAAAAACACATTATTATGACAATTAAACATAACCAGCACGGATATTAACGCGTAGAATGTAATGTAGCGTACTTGCAGAAAACATTCTTACTTAGGTTTACGTAGGTTTTTTCTGACTGTAGGCTGTGGCCTCGGTGGTTAGATCTACGTCTGTTTCTGTTAAAGCTCTACGGCTTTCTGGCAAGGCGGTTATGTAGTCGTAGAGGAATTATTCCGTTCTCTGTGTGGTTTTGAAATGAGTTGATTCTAGGTGCATTTACTACATGTTCGGGTAAACTGTTCCAAAATTGTGTTACTCTGATTAACACGCTCTCCTTTCTTGTATTTACATGTGAACGTTGTTGGAATGTTGTCAAACTATGACCCATTGTTCCTTCCTTTATTCCACAGTCTTTGTATAACATGACAATGTTAGAATATTACCAATAATAATAGTACACATAGTCATATTATGAAGATTGTCTAGGAAATTTTCATACATTTTGTGTTCAGACAGGTCACTGATATGGAGCAACGTGTCATTTGTCAAGAAGGTGGAGGTGCTAAATGGTTAAACTTAGAAATAAAAGGATAGATTCATTGGTGGCGATGTCAAAACTACGAGGTGATGGGTTGGCTGAACAATACAACAATGCAGTTGATCATTATGTCCATGAAAAATGTGGAAAGACTTGCACTGTCTAAAAAATGTGATTAAATCATCTCAGGCAACAAACCATGTTGTTGCATCAGAAGGTATGCCAACTCATACGAACTCGAGAGGTTACGATTATCAAACTCACTGTCGCATCAAGCAGGACAACATTGATCTGGCCAAATTCCTGACCTTTCTGCAAAGTCACAACCCATTTTCCACCGACAATGACGAGCACCTGCAACATCTTGCTACCTTGGTCATAGCTCATTGGAGAGTTAATGTAGACCAAGTTGTGGATATTGCAATGAAAATCAACCAACAAATCACAGATCAGAATTACGGAGACATCGTTCTCAGGAAGTCAGACCGAGTAAAAACCTCCGCAGATATGAGGAAAACTACTGTCAAACAGAAAGATGGAAAAGAAGTGCGCATGTCGTCGACGGAGCTGTACCTGAGACAATTGGCCAGGGCATATACTTCTGGACCGCCGGAACGCAGTGTCTTCTCACATGAACTAGCAGCCGTAATCCCAGCTTTATTCCACGACAATAGCACAAAGCGAAGGCCAGTGGAATCTAACTTAGTTTCGTACATCCCCACCCTCGATCCCCATGTTGTCTGCAATTATGAAATTGACGACACAGCCACAGTTGTGGATGGATGCGCCATGCTGCTTCAGATACCCTGGCCAAAGACAGGTATCTTTCATCAAGTGTGTTCATCTGATGTGATGTATTGTTCTACACTTGGCCCTATCTACACTTGGCAGCACACGATAGGGCCTGGTTCTTAGTGTTCGTGGTTTAGATTGTGTTGTTTTGATGTAACACTCTAGTGCCTTCAGACAAAAATAGTTTTCTTTCAAAGAAGCACAACAACAGCAACTTATGAATCTTCTCTCTACTTACCTGCTGAAGGAAGATATCATCGAGGTGCGTCACGTCGGCGAGGAAGGTGTGAGGAAGGATATGCCGATAGGGCAATTATGGGTAATTAAGGGAAAATTAAGGTTAACTAAAGGTATGTAAGGTTATTGAAGGTAGTTAAGAGGTAATTAGGGACAACTAAGGGGTAATTAGGGTTAATTAAGGGATAATTATGGGTAATTATGGGTAATTAGGTGTAATGAATGGCGATTAAGAGGTAAGTAGGGGTAATTAAGGGTTACATAAGGGTAATTAAGGGTAATTAAGACAAAATAAGGGGTGATTAGGGGTTCATAATTAATCCTAGCTTGTCCATAGTAGTTATAGATGAACACGTATTATAGTTGTTTTAATGTAGTCGAATGCTATATTGTCTAGAGACGCTACTGTCTTTGCGATAAAAGGGACGAATCAGCGACGAGTATTTAGAAATTATACGGATGTGATGAACGAAATGGCGGGTGATTTAAAACAGTTTGAGTAGGATGTGTTGTTGCGTGGGTAGTTGTTGTTGACATCGTATGTGATGACGTCATCAGCGATGACTCCTTCCTGTTTTGAGAAGTTTCAGTGTGAAAATTCGAGGTCGAGGGGTACCTCCATTAGTTGTTGGTGTCATATAAATTCTAAGATGGCGGCTGATTCAGCCACCGGTGTAGACATATTTGTATTCACGTGCAACACGGGCGGATTGGACGGGCGGGTTGGCGGGCTGACGGGCCGGTTGGTGGCTTGGTCTATTATAGGACGGGGATGTTGAAGAGGTCATCAGCGTTTTATTGAGGTATACAGTATGAAAAAACGAACAGTTTGATGTAAATGAAACAGAGCACCATGTTTTAATGGAGGAGTAACGTCCAATGACGGTACGGGCGGGCTGACGGGCGGGTAATGAGCGTCTCCTATTAAGGGGTAATTGTGGTTAATTATGGGTAAATAATGGGTAATTAGGGGTAAATAAATGTATTTTTGGGTAACTAATGTAACTTAGTGGTAGTTAATGTGCGTGTGTGTGCGCATGCATGTGGGTGCGTGTGTGTTGTGTGTGTTCGTGCGTGTGTATTGTGTAGCCTAGTGTAGTGTTGCATAGTTTTAGTGTAGTCTAGTGTACTCAATTGTAATGTAGTGTAGTCTAGTGTAGTGTAGTCTAGTGTAGAGTAGTCTCGTGTAATGTAGTGTATTGTAGTGTAGTTTAGTCTAGTGTAGTCTAGAGTAGTCATATTGTAGGATAATTTAGTGTAGTGTAGTGTTGTGTACTTTTTTAGTACAGAAAAGTGTGGTCTAGTAAGGTGTATTCTACAGAAATGTGTAGTTTTAGTGTAGTAAGGTGTAGCGTAATCTAGTGTAGTGAAGTAATCTAGTGTAGTCTAATGTAGTGATGTGTAATATACCTGTAATGTAGGACAAGAAGTGTGTGATAGTGGTCTACGAGAATGTGAAGGTTGTATACAGGTATGTGGAGTTGGTCTACAAGTGTGTTTTGTGTGTGTTTGTGTGTGTTTTGTGTGTGTGTTTCGTATGTGTTGTATGTGTGTTGTATTTGTGTTGTATGTATATGTGTGATGTGTGTATGTGCTGTATGTGTGTGTGTTGTGTGTGTTGTGTGTGTGTTGTGTGCATTGTGTGTGTTGTGTGTGTTGTGTGTGTTGTGTGTGTTGTGTGTGTTATGTGTGTGTTGTGTGTGTTGTGTGTGTTGTGTGTGTGTGTCGTGTGTGTTGTGTGTGTTGTGAGTGTTGTGTGTGTTGGGTGTGTTGGGTGCGTGTACTGTGTATCGCGTGTGTTGTGTGCATGAGTGTTGTGTGGGTGTGTGTGAGTGTGTGTTTTGTCTTTTAATGTTTTGTGTGTTGTGTTTCTGTGTTGTATGTGTGTTGTATATATGTTGTATGTGTGTTGTGTGTGTTAGATTGTGTGTTATGTGTGTGAGTGAAGATGGTATACAACTGAATGAAAGTGGTCTATAAGTATGCGAAGGTGGACTACAAGTGTGTGAAAATGGTCTACAAGTGCGTTACGTGAGTAAATGTGTTCAATAAGTTCAACATGGAAGGTAGTACATAAGTGTGTGTAAGGTGGTCTACAGTTGTGTGAAATTGGTCTACAAGTGTGTGAAGGTGGACTGCAATTGTTTGAAAGTGGTCTACAAGTGTGTGACGTGTGAGGATGTGGTCTATTAGTTTTTGAAGTTGGTATACAAGCGTGTGTGAAATTTACAAGTGTACGAAGATGGCATTGAAGTGTGCGAAGGTGATCTACAAGTGTGTGAAGGTGGTCTAATTGAGTGTGATTGTTCTCTGCAAGTGTGTGAAGGTGGTTTACAAGTGTGTGAAAATGGTTTACCTGTGTGTGTGTTGACGTGTGTGAAGGTGCTCAAAAAGTATATGAATGTGATGTGCAAGTGTGTGAAGGTGATATAAATATGTGCGAAAGTGGACAACAAGTGTGTGAAGGTGGTCTACATGTATATGAAGTGTGTGAATATGCTCTACAAATGTGTGATAATGGTCTACAATTGATTGAAGTTGGTCTACTAGTGTGCGAAGTTAGTCAACAAGTGTGCAAACGTGGTATATAAGTGTGAGCATGTGGTATACAAGTGTGTGAATACGCTCTACAAGTGTGTGAAGGTGGTTTAAAAGTGTACGAAGGTGGTCTTCAAGTGCAAGAAGGTGGTATACAATTGTGTGAGGGTGGTATAAATGTGTGCGAAAGTGTTCAACCTGTGTGTGTGTAAAGTGTGTGAATATACAATACAAGTGTGTGAAGGTGGTCTACAAGTGTGCGAAGGTGGTCCACAAGTGTGTTAAGGTGGTCTAACTGTTTGCGAAGTGTGTGAATATGCTCTACAAATGTACGAAGGTGGTCTACAAGAGTGTGGAGTTGGTTTACAGGTGAGCGGAGTTGATCTACAAGTGCAATTAGGAGGTACACAAGTGTGTGAAGGTGGTCTACACGTGTGCGGAGGAGGTCTAAAAGTGTGCGAAGGTGAACTACCCTTGTGTGAATGTGCTCTACAAATTTGTCAATGTGGTATACATGTGTGCGAAGCTGGTATACCAGTGTTTGAAAGTGTTCTAAAAGTGTGTGAAAGTGGTCTACCTGTGTATGATGCGTTGTGCGTGTATTGTGCATGTGTTTTTTGTATCTTGTACATGTGTTCTGCTTGTGTTGTGGGAGTCTTGTAAGACTGCAGTTCGTTTATTGTGCGTGTGTTTTGCGTGTGTTTTGCTTGTGTTTTTACTTGTGTTAGGCCTGGGCTGGGTGTCTGCTGGGCGTACGTTGTGGGTATGTCGTGCGTCTGTTGAGCGTCTTTTGAGCGTCTGTTTTCTGTGTCTTGTACGTGTGTTGGGCATGTGCTGGGTGACTATTGAAAATTTTGTGCATCTGTTGTGTGTATGTTACGTGTCTGTTATGCGATGCGTGCGTGTTGTGCGTCTCTTGTCCGTCTGTTTTACTTGTGTTGTGCTTTGGATGTGCGTATGTTGTGCGTGTATTGTGCGTGTGTTGGGCATGTGTTGTACGTCTGTTGCACATGTGTTGTTCTTCTGCTGTGCGTTTATTTTGCATGTGTTATTACGACAATTGTTTTTAAGGAACCACAATACATGTACAGCAGACGTTCAACACATGCCCAATACACACACAATACATTCACAACAAACACACATCCAAAACACAACACTGGTTAAACAGACGGACAAGAGACGTACAATAGACGCAGAATATACATACAAAAGACGAACAACAAACGCACGACAGACACGTAACATACACACAACAAACGCACAAAATGGACACCCTGCACATGCCCAAATCATGCAAATGATACCCAAAACAGACGCACAACAGACGCACAACAGACGCATATCAGACGCACGACATACCCACAACATACGCCCAACAGACACCCAACACAAGCCCACTACAGGCAAAACGCATGCAAAACACACGCAAAACACACGCACAATTAACGCCTAACAGACGTACAACATACGCACAACACATGCAGAAAACATGTACAACATAGGCACAATACTCGCACAACACATCACACAGAGTTAGACCACTTTCACACACTTGTAAAAAAACTTCAAACCTTTGTATACCAGATTCATCCACAGGTAGATCACATTACCACACATGTATATCACTTTTACACACGCATAGCCACTACCATACACATGTAGACCACCTTAACACACTTGTAGAAGACATTCACACAAAGGTAGACCACCTTCGCACACACTTTTATACCACTTTAGCACACTTGTAGACCACCTTCACTCACTTGCGACCATCTTCATACACTTGTACAGCACATTAACACACTTCACATACACAGGTAGTTCACCTTGGCACACTTGTTGACAAACTTCATACACTTGCAGAGCACAATCACACACAGGTATACCACCCTCACACACTTGTAGACCACCTTCGCACACTTGAAGACCACCTTCGTTCACTTGTAGACCACCTTCACACACATTTGTACATCATCTTCTCAAACTAGTAGAGCACACCCACACAAGTCGCATACTTGTAGACCACTTTGACACACACTTGTCGTCCACCTTCACATACTTGTAGACCAATTTCACACATTTGTAGACCACCTTCCCTCATTTGAAGACGACCTTCGTACACTTGTAGACCACCTTCACACACACTTGTAGACCACCTTATTAAATTAGTAGAGCATGTGCACACACGTTGCACACACGTATATCACTTTGACACACACTTGCATAACACCTTCGTACACTGGTAGATTACCTTTTTACACACTTGTGTACCACATCCACAAACTTGTAGAATACGTTCACTCACTTGTAGTCCATCTTCACACACTTGTATACCACTTTCACACAGTTGATCACTATCTTTTCTCTCTCTCTCTCTCTCTCTCTCTCTCTCTCTCTCTCTCTCTCTCTCACACACACACACACACACACGCACACACACACACACACACACACACAAACACACACATACAACACACACATACATTACACACACATACAACACATACACATACAATACCCACCCACAGAACACACACACACATACAACATAGACATGCACACACACACACACACACACACACACACACACACACACACACACACACATAACACATACAACACATATAAAACACATACAACACACATCACGCATAAAACACACTTGTAGACCAATTCTACACACTTTTAAACAACCTTAACTCACTTGTAGACCACTTTCACACACTTCTTTTCCTACACTATATTACACAACATTACTATAGACTACACTAGACTGTACATCACTACACGGGATTACACAACACTAGACTACACTACAACTACACATTACAGTAGAATACACAGCATTACACCCCACTAGACAACACTAGTCTACACTTCACTACACTAGACTAAAACTACGTACACTACTCGCCAATACACTTCACTACATTACACTACACTAGTTTACCCTACATTAAGACTACACTACATTAGACGATACTACACCTCACAAGATGCAATATATTACACTACACTTCACTGCACTATACTACACAACATTAGACTACACTATACTTCACTAAACTACAAAAGACTGTCACTACACTACACTACACTTCACTACACTACACTACTCATCACTACACTATACTCTGCTCTACACAATATTACACTACACTAGCATTACACCCCACTAGACAACACTAGTCTATACGTTACTACACTAGACTAAAACTACCTACACTACACTACAGGTCAATAAACTTCACCACATTACACTACACTAGTTTACCCTACATTAAGACTACACTACACTAGACGATACTACACCACACAAGATTACAGTATACGTCACTACACTACACTACACTACACTACACTACACTACACTACACTACACTACACTACACTACACTACACTACACTACACAACACTAGACTACACTAGACTTCACTAAACTACAAAAGACTGTCACTACACTACACTACATTAAACAAGACTACTCTACACATCACTACAATAATTATACTCTGCACAACACAATACTACACTACACTAGACTACACTACACTACAATACACTACAATACACTACAATACACTACAATACACTATTATACACTACACTACACGGTACTACACTACACTAGACTACACTACACTATATTAAACTAGACTACTCGAGACAAGTCGACACTGCACTACACGAGACTACACTTCACAACACTAGACTACACTCCACTACTCTAGACTACACTACACTGCACTAGAATACACTACACTACAATAGACTACACTAAGCTACACTATACTTGAATACACGACACTGCACTAGACTACACAACACTACAATACACTACACTTGACATTACACGTCACTTCTCTACACTACACTATTCTACACTACACAATACTACACTAGAATACACTACACTGCACAACACTACACTACACTAAACTACATTACACTATACTAATCTACACTAAACTAAAGTAGACTACACTACGCTATACCAGACTACATAACACTAGCATACTCTACAATACACTACACTTGACTACACGAGACTACACTAAAACTATACAACACTACAGTAGACTACACTACTCTACACAAGCACGCTCACTCACAATACGCAGACGTACAACCACAGGCATAAGCACACGCACGCACACTAATAACCTCTTTGTTACCAATAAATACCCCTTAATTACCCCATTTACTTATTAATTACCTTTAAATACCATTAATTACACATTTATTAATTAAAATTACACACACCCTTAAAAGGAGGCGCTCATTACACGCCCGTTAGCCCACCCGTAATGTCAGGGGACGCTACTCCTCCATTAAAATATGGTATTGTGTTTCATCTATAAAATTCGTTTTTTCATACTATATACCTCAATAAGACGCTGATGACCTCTACGCCACCCTCGTCCTATAATAGACCAAGCCATCAAACCGCTCGTCGGCCCGACAACCCGCCCGACCATTCCGCCTGTGTTGCCAGGGAGCGCTACCTACTTCCGGTCACGTGACTACAAAGATGCGTACACTGGAGGCTGAGTCAGCCGCCATCTTAGAATTGAAATGATGCCAACAAATAATGGAGGTACCCCTCGACCTCGAATTTTCACACCGAAACTTCTAAAAACAGGAAGGGGTAATCGCTGATGACGTTATCACATTCGATGTCAACAACTACCCACGCAACAATGCATCTTACTTACACTTTTTTTAAATAACTTTCCATTTTAATCACATCCTTGTATTTTCTCAATACTCGTCGCTTGTTGGTCACTATTAACGTAAGCATAGTGGGGTCTCTAGACAATATAGCATTCGACTATACTACAACAGCTATAATACGTGTTTATTTTATAACTACTAAGCACAAACTAGCATTAACTCAGAACCCCTAATTACCCCTTACTTATCCTTAGTTACCCATAATTACCTCTACTTAACCCTTAATTACTCCCCATTACCTCTTAATTAAAATTGATTACCCACAATTACCCCTTAACTAGCCCTAATTACTACTTAGTTGCCCCTAATTACCGCTTAAATACCTTTCAATAACATTATATAGCCTTAATTACTCTTAATTTTACATTAATTACCGTTAATTACCATAAATTACTTCGTCCGCAAATTTCGACACCTTGCTAGATATATCATCGTCCAAATCGTTGATATGTATTAAGAATAATATAGGTCCCAGTACTGACCCCTGTGGTACCCCACTCAAAAGTGATTTCCAGTTTGAGGCCTCCCCAGCAACTACTACCCGTTGTCTTCTGTCAATTAGCCATTTTTCTATCCAGTTAATTAAACCATTTCCTATGCCTTTAGTTTAAGCAGTAACCTTTGAAATGGCACTTTGTCGAAAGCTTTCTGAAAATCTAAGTAGACGATATCTACTGGTGATCCATCGTCTACCCACTTAGTGATATCTTTCAAAAACATAACGTATTTATTAATGCATGACCTCGCTTTTAGAAACCCATTTTGAGATGAGTTTAACAAGTTATGTTTAACAAGAACATCCACCATATGATCTTTAATTACTCTTTCTAATAATTTGCAAGTCACTGACGTTAAACGCACTGGTCTGTAGTTCTCTGACTTGTTTCTGGAATATTTTTTTAAATAACGGTATAATGTTTGCTTCTTTCCATTCTAAAGAAACCCATCCCTCTGCTAATGACAAGTTGAAATCTATGGCAAGTGGTATGCTAATTTGTTCTACAATTTCCAATAGTAGTTTGGGCGGAATTCCATCCACTCCAGGTGATTTATTATCCTTCATAGCCCTTATTTTCTTATCTACCATTTCCGGAGTTACAATTAACTGTCCTAAATAGTCTGATTTTGTCCCCTTAAACTTAGCCTCTGGTACTGGCAGTGAACTAATATCTTCCCTGGTAAACATTGAATTAAAATACTAATTAAGGTCTTCTGCCATTAAGAATCCCTCTTATATTATATTTCCAGCACTATCTTCTAGAGGATCGATCTTATCCTGAACGTTCTGTTTGCTCCGAACATATGCATAAAACTCTTGCTGTCTTGTTTTATATTACAATCAACCAAGCAATCAATCAGTCATTCAATCAATCATCAATTATATCAAGCAATACATTTTTTTCAACGTCATTTTATTACAACAAAACAGTACATTAAACAGTATATTCTACTGTATATTTTTTTACCAAAAAAAAAGTCCACCAAAATCCACTGGGTGGAACATTGTAATTTTCGCATATTGCCAAGTGGTCGTACGTCTCACTGAAATTTAGGGGGGTACACGTAATTAATTCCACTTTTGGTCAACTGCTGTAAAAAATAAGCTATCTACAGCGTATTTTAGTGATATCTATATGTGTGCGTTCTGGGTGCACTTTAGAAAAGTTAATTTTCAGCAATTCGTTGTTGCATATAACAACTCTTTCAGGATATTGAACAGCTTGCCCATAAGATGTAACGCTAGCCACATGTTTGCTACAGCTAATGTCAGCTCAGGTAAATGTGTAATCAGAAAGGCTATTTTTAGCTTAATTAATAGGAATGATATGTCCTTGAATCCCATTATTTATAACATTAAAACGAGCGGCGTGTATTGTACTTCGAAACTGCGGCATCAGTGGGTCCGGGATTTATATAATTTTTAAACTGTGTTCTTATCGATGTATTTTTATATTTATGTACATACTTTTATTGATGTATTTGTGTATATGGACAAGATGATTGTCTGAAATAAATACATTATTATTATTAATGTTGTACAACTTAGTTTCAGTGAGAATACGATAAAGATGATGTATATCGTTGGAAAGTTAATGCATTTTGTTGTGTAATGGTACCTAACAAGTATTATTGCATTGGATATTAAGGACAGAATCGTATTCTAAACACATTTATAAATTATCGCAATTTACATGTACCCCGATTTTCGGCCTAGTCCTGTCATTCTATGGTTAAGCCTCAAACAAATTGTAATAGCAATCATTATGGCATTTTTAATTAGCACTATATGTATGCATTATTATATGAAAAGTCCACCGAAATTCACCTGGTGGAACATTTTCATTTCTGACGATAATGACAAGTGGTCGAAAGTCGTTGACGGTCACTTTTGTCATACTAAAATGTAGGTTAAAGGATTTATTTAAGCTGAATATTCTATATTATGTACGCCATTGAAAGTGGTCTGGATAGATTAATACAATGATATGCATCAAGTTTTATTCCATTTAATATTAATATGAAAATTATTTTCTAAACACAGTAATACCTGAATTTTAGCCGCCACGGGGAGAAGCTTTGTAAACAACCAAATTTGTCTTACATAATTTATATAGTCATGAACTTGTTTATTCCAACAGAGTTACCTACTGTTTCTAAACAGTAGTAAAGTAACACCGTTTTCATGAATAAGTTAGTATGCTTTTTATTTAGTTGATATTTTAACTCAGGTACTTATTCCAATATCAGTTATCTTCAACAAAACCATTCACTATAACAATTGCAGTGAGGTGTGTACGTACATCCTTATTATTGCTTAACATGTAGTGTTATTTACTGGTACTTGACACGTTCAAACACTGCCATGGTTGAGAGCTTCCACGGAGATGTCAGTTGCAATTTGACACACCCCGAACACACAGAAGTACACTGAAGTCTGTTCTTTCCGCAACTACATCCCAACGGATTGTAGTTTGTCTTTGCCAACAGTTAACTCGGTCGCCTGCTGAAATGTATACGTATGACAGAATCACTCGCTGCGTTTGTTGACAAAGATACAAGTATACAAGGCTGTCGTCGTCACTCGTCACTACCCTGTTGTATGGGGCTGAGGCGTGGTTCCTCTACATAAAGCAAGTACAACTGCTTGAATGGTTCCACCAGCGATGTCGGCGCACCATCACGGGTCTGCATTGGTAGGACTATGTCTCCAACAAAGAAATCCTGGAAAAGGCAAGCCTCAGGAGCATAGAAACCATATTGATGCTCAGACAGTTCCACTTGGCAGGCCACGTCTCGCTCATGGATGACATCAGAATGCCATTAGTTGTATTTTATGATGAGCTTCGTCAGGACAACCGAGATAGAAAGTCCCCTACAGGCGCTAGAAGGATCAGCTGAAACGGCAACTCACCCTGGCAAGACCCCCAAAGGTTGGCAACAGAGCAACTACTATGAGAGCTGGCCAGGACGTTGAGCATTCCAGAAGCGAAGCAGACGGGGTAGGCGGAGGAAAGATTCTGCCTCTCTGGCACCTTCAGGCCAAGTAAACCTTTGCCCAACCTGCTCCAGAGCCTGTTAATCCAGGATTGGCTTTTTTAACCACCAGAATGCGTGCCGCCGCCCCTCCAGGGACGGGGATCTTCTCGCTGATCTTCACAAGCGAACAATCTGCCCCTCACAACGGATGACCGACAGCACACGGGCTGGTGCTGCTGGGAGATCAGTCATCTTTGGAATATGATACTTGTATTTGACAATCCAGCTCTAGTCCGTGCCTTTTAGAGTTTTCTTGGAATCTTTCCACTGTTGGTTCTGAGAATTGATCCTGCGGCTGTGATAATAGGCAGCAGTTGATTGAAGTACGGGGTAGATTTATCCCTTTGAGTAAGTTGCGCTTGATGCTACATTTTTATTGACGTGCTTGCAAACCATCAAGGTTTTTGCCAATGTTCCGACATTGGAAGCACACAATAGCCTGGTTTGCTGCAGTAACCAATTCTTCAAATGTTGCTGTGGTATCATATCTTAGCCCACAGCTTGGCCCAGATATTCTGTGAGAGCTCTGATGTACCAGATCGTTATTTACTTGTTGTAGTATGCTTTGTTTAGGTTCTGGCATTAAGAATACACCAAAGAGCTCCTGTTGAAAGTGGTAACACAACAGCACTAGCAAATCGGTGTCTTCACCAATGAGGATGGTGTCAATTTTGTCTGATTAGTTCAGTGTTGTCTAACGATCATTACTTTAGCGTCCTCTGCATGAAAACAACAGCACCCAGCTTTCTCAAGCTCATAGCTCATTAAGTGAATATGTATATATATATATATATATGAATATGTGCTTGTTTTCTCTGTTGGCCAAAAAACTCCTCCTTTGGGAAGAGAACCTTGCTGATCAGCCGCCTTCCACAGCATTATCTGATGATGTGCCCTCAGCACATAATCTGTGGGAGGAAACGCCATGGTGTGCACTGGCTTTCTATTCTTTCTCCCACACTCATTATCATATGATGTTGTGGAAGGCGGCTGATCAGCAAGGTCCTCCTCATTTGGACATCACGCAGTTTGTGTGGGTGAAGGACGGTATCCGATCACACAGCTTTGAGATTGGACCCACGGATCCTACAGGTCTGACTGATGTCATAAGCTGTGATTGGAAAGCAGAGAGCAAGGCATGCAGCACTGACGGTTGCAGTTGCCACGGCAATAATATGTCATGTAGGGCCTACCATCTATGGCGCGTGTACAGCTGGCGATGAGTGTTGTAACCCTCTGATGGTTGGGGACGATGCGTATGTAATATATTTGAAATCATCGCACCTGAAAATATATCTTTTGGCATCAACATTACGGCTCTAGGTGATGTAGGTCTTTCGTTATAGCGATAATTGGTTTTGACGGGCGCCATCTTTAAAAAATGGCGGATATATGAATGTTAGCAAAGGTCATGTGTAACATATTTGAAATTGCTGATCACAAGTCTACACATTAACATAGACATGTGTGACATATTTGGTAAAATATTGTGAAATTTGTTTTGACGACCGCCATCTTTATACATGGTGGATCCGAAAGTCGGAGAAGGCCAAACATAAAATATTTGAAAACTCTGACTTCAAAAACCCATGTTTTGACACAAAGATTATGGTTGTAAGTGACGCAGTTGTTAAGATATGCGGAAATGTGATTTGGCGGCCATTTTATAAAGTGGCTGCCATTTTGTAAAATGGCTGCCATTTCTTTAAAAGCAAAAATTGCCACCTCAGATTTTCTGCTGACTGAAACACTGTAGATGACATTCGTGCAAAACAATTGCTTTTTACAAGCAAATTTCACTGGAAGACATGGCACACCGCATTATAATGGGAATTTGAATAGACACTTGTAAGCATGCAACCACTGTCAAATATATGGATTGATAACTATTTATCCTGTGTTGAGCAATAATATTACAACGAGATTCAATGTGTTTTATGTTGTTGATTGTGCTATTATTATTATTGGGACATAGACAATAGATGCGAATCAAAGTCATTGGAGATATGCATAAACATTGCATCGGAGATAAGCATGTAATAAGATCCAACATGGCCGATATCTGAATGTTTTATGAAATGACAAACATGCAGCCGCTATATACATCTGTGATATGTTTATTTTAAACGTTGACCATGACAATATTGGTCTTGACACAACTTTTGTGACATTATTAACGTTATATCGTAACGCTACTCCCCCATAGCGTCAAAAAATCGTGGTTCACTGTGTTTAAAAACTATTGTTCACATTAATATTCAACGAATTTATACTTATTATAAATCGCTGGGTAGACTAATCAATTATATTGTAAATGGTATAAAAATATATATGAACTATGCAAAGAAAATATATATCACAACCTAAATAACGCCTACCCCTACATTTCACTAAGCCAAAACGTCACTGGCAGCGACTTTTGACCACTTGTCATTGTCATCAAAACGACAATGTTCCACCACGTGGATTTCGGTGGACTTTTTTCTGGTAATGTAGACATATAGTACTAACTAAAACACTGTCATAATTACTATTGCAATTTGTTTGAGGTTGACCCTCTTTTGGGCATAGATTGACTGGACTATAAAGAGCATTACAAATATAGTGAATTGAAATAAAATAGTCACGGACGTATATATTTATAAATATGTATATTTTTATATACTGTTATACACATACATTTTCAGGTTCGTTATGATTAGATTAAAATAATAATTGATCTGTATATATAAGTAATAATGCTTGGTTTTTTTGGACAAATTTTGACTTATTAATCAACATTTCTTATTACGAAAACAATAGTAATTGTATGACCAACTTATGGGACACTACCGCATGGAATCATATCTGACCCCAATTGTGTCCTACTAAATTAAGCGATTTAGAACAGGTCTTCCGTTTTGTAAGTGTGCAGACATTATTCAAAATGTTCTATATAAAAATGTGTGTTTATAATTCAAACCTCATTCAGTTGTATGCATACCAGTTTGCAGAATAATTTGCCATACATATTTATAGAATAGATACCGCAACATGCCAAAATTGTATCATTACTTTCATCGAAATAACCAACATTGCGGTCCTAGAGTTTGCGTAATGCGAGAAATGGCACAATTCCAATACCGTACACCCCATTGAAAAAATCCTGTTTCGTTTGGTATCGCGGTCAGTTATTGGCTGATACATGCATATCCTATATCATGGATGAACGTTATTATTAACGGAAGCTCGAGTGACATTTCCATGACTTGGATTTGTGTCGTGACTAGGCCCTAATATAATATGAATTCCTTGTTGTAGTCAATGCCACAGAGGCGCTACCTTGTGGCGGGGACAAGCTCAAGGTGAAATGGACTCATGTCCCCAACATGAGTCTGGGTGCACGCAATCGTATATTCGACATGGAAGTTGTGATGCCTAAATGCCTTAAAAACTGCTCATCCGACCTCGCGGGCTGTCATTCCATCACCTACTGCAAAGTCCACGAACAACGCCGCTGCGTAAGCTGGTCATTACGCAACAGAAGCCTCGGTTTGCAGCCGATCATCTTGCCCCAATGTTCCTACATGGAGTGGACGTTTGTCGACGATGAGACTTCGTATATATGTTGCCAAACAGTCAGAAAACACAATATTGTATATGTGTTAAACACGAAAGTTTACTTTCTGTATGTGTTTATATTCAAATAATTGTAATGCTTTACTTATGTATTATATATATATATATATATATATATATATACATATATACATATATTGGTATATATATATATATATACATATGTACATATATATATAGATATACATATGTATATATATATATATATACATTCATACATGCATACATAAAAACATGCATAAATACACTTATACATTCATACATAAAAAAACAGTGATGGTATTGAAAAAATATATGTATATATATACTTTTCACGTTCATATATATATTAGAGCACGAATATCACGCTGCGCAAAGCCTTCTGCTTTTGCATCGACACTGCAAAACCTCCCGGCACATCTTGGTAGCTTCAGCAATCTTTATCCAAATAGCAGACTATCTACCATCCTCGAACTTCTACCAACAATTCTTGGGGACGTCATGTCCGGCCGAGCCTCACAACTCAAAGACCATATGTCTGTCTGGTAGATGCTGCGCCTGTCGTGTTGTAGCAATGAACCCCTTGTTGGTGGCAGACAATCGAGGCGCTGTTAGTTTTTGTTCGATAAAATTTATCGTTTTACTTTGTTAACATACTTTGCTACACTTGATTTGTCATGGATTGTGATGACAAACTTCAATAATGAGGCAAGGCGATACCTTTTCACGAAGAAAACCTGCGCCGACGATCGTCTGCCTCCAACACAGGATGCAACGCTGAAACATTCCATGCACAGCATGGTAAATAAGTAAACAAAACGTAATACAGTTAAAGAATTATGTTTGTGAATAGTGTTATAGCGATAGAAGTAAACCTGCTGATGTATTTGACCAACTATCGTTATTACCGATAGTTCGCTGTACTGTCCCCTATAATTATCGATAGTTACATTTACTATTGATAGTATTGCATCGCGACATCAACTATCGCGATGCATCGATAGTTCGATACATTGTTACGCCCCTGACTCGTACCATTTGAAATCAATGTTATAGTTGGTTTTAGTGACAGAATGGATAAACTAAACATCATATATTTAGTTTAGCCATTATGTTATAGTATTATAAATATCACAACTGTTCTCGTTTATGGAACATACTTTGTATTATGGTAATCACTCGTTTTGCAATTAATAATGTATTAATGTTCTTATGCATATACCATTTTAGTTGCATAGGGCATTACTTATAAGTCGAAAATGCGGACAACATTTATTTCCCAAAATGATATACCATTTTAACTGTTGTGCCGCGAATGATGTTGGACGGCGTACGGTTTCACTGTTTTAGTGTTTACCTTTTAGCACGTGGAGAACTGTGATACATGGAAGGAACCCGACACGGTCCGTGCCAGGTAGTACCAGGTTGTTTTTCACCTAACACAAACGGGCCTCGGTTCAAGGAGAATCACACATAAGAGCCCTTTGCAATGATTCACTCAATCACTCAACCTTTGACTGAGACGATCGTTGTGGTGCCCGCCTGGATGATGTGTCAACTGTATGCTGCGACCGGTCTCTATCTCGTTTTGCCTGCATGACATCTTTGAGGGGCAACTCAGTAATTTCTGGGATGTTGTCGAGCCACATCTGTTTTGGTCTTTCATCTTTCTTCTCCCTCTCACTGTGTCATGGGGAATTTCTTTAATGACGGCGTTGTGGCGTTTGTTTGCCCATACCATTGTAGCTTCATTTTTATTATATTATATTATTATATATCTGCTTATAGTTATTAATCGGACGTAGTATCTACAATTCAGAAGCTGCCAACCATTGATAATTAACCAGTAAGAGTGGTTGGCAGCTACCAGTGATTCAAGTTATGTTGTTTCTCTTATAACTTTGTATGCCATATCTATTGGTAACAACATTGACTCTGCTGCTAACCAGGAACATATATTGTATACGTTTTGTCTTTTTATTTATCTCATTCGGCAATTCCGAAATAAAACTCCTTACACCTTACCTTACCTGTCATAGAAAGATGGAAACAGCACACGAATCGAAAGGAGAACCAATCTTCAGAGGGCATCTCTATGGCTAGAAGGCTAATTCTACAAAAATTAGCAAGAACGGAAAAAACTTTAGAACTAACTCTATATAATGATGATAATTGGTTAGTTATTCCAAGAATGGGTTAAGCTACCATGGCTTAATATTAGTTCAAGATCTGTTTTGCCCCGCTTAACATAAATCAATGGTATTAAACGATACGCCAGCTTGTTTACCTGCCATGCATAGAATGTCAGTCTCCTTTAACGGCAATTATTATATTCACTAACAAATAAAATTCGAATTATGTGTTTTTGGAAATTGAGCTTCAATGTGTTATTATATATATATATATATATATATATATATATATATATATATACGTGTGTACAGTAATGAGTATTGATTTATGGTGCGGACTAATGCTGTCAATGTATTAGTTAAATTATATATATATATATATATATATATATATATTACATATAGTTTATCAGATGAGTTTAAGGTAACAACGGCTACACTTCACGCACTTCAAGATGATTCCATTAGTTCTCACTGAACTCGTCCTGGAGTAAAGCAGAAATAACTGAGTACCCTGAGAAACCTTCGTTTTTGTTGGGACGCTGCTGAAAGAGTGCAAAGAAGGGCAACTAAGCTGACTCCTGAAATGAAAGATCTTGGTTATGAAAGACGCCTATTAGAATGTGGGTTGACAACACTAGAGACTAGGAGACTAAGAGGAGACCAAATAGAAGTTTTTATGATATTGAATGGTTACGAGGATATTGATGAAAATTCTTTTTTTTTAACTGAAAGAAGGCAGTATAACCACAAGGCACAATGCAGCATTAGTCAAGAAATAGTGTAGGATGGATTTGAGAAAGTACTCATTCTCTCAGAGGACAATAAATGACTGGAACAACTTATCTGATGATTGTGTTAATGCTAGCAGTGTGAATACGTTCAAATACAACATTTTCAGCTATCTGGCGAGGTTGGGTTATACGTTGGTGGAAAAAAAAAAATTCTCACTATAAGCTAAAGGCTTCATTGTCCGCATGCCGTCTACAGCGTATAGCTCTGGACGGCAATCTTGTTAAGTCTTGTTATATATATATATGACAGGTTGTTGAGTTGTTGATAGAGTTTCTAAGAATTCGTTGGTCTTTTGTTGCCTGTATGTTTTTTTTCAGGACTATTTGTAAGGGTGTCATTATAATAGATGAGGCTAATTTATACATCATGTGACACACCTTTAAAATAATTATAGTAGAATCATCCGTAACACTAAATAAAAGTGGCCATGCTCTGCATAATGCAAACGTTTGGACAACACCCGGCCTATACATTGGCCTGTCCTTCCTATTTAACTAGAACTAAAACTAAAGCCCTATAAAGTCAATGTCATCAACAAATTGAGGAGATTGTTGGTTAATCTCCCATTGATATGACTGTGCTTTGGAAGTCTTCTAGTGTTTCTTGCATTATGTTTTCTAGAAAATATTGAATAATACTGGTGACATTAGGCATCCCCGGAGAACCCCCAACAGTTGTTGGGAATTGGGACCTATTTGCTCTCCACTGAATACGGCACTGGTTCAAGGTTCACTCAGTATCTCCATTACTTTGACTAAACATATATCGTTATAACGTCATTAATTTTGCCAGAGACCTTCTTGCCTAACACGATAAAATTATTGTTTTAAAGTCAATATTAAAGTGTGATAGAGTTCATGCTGGTGGATTAGATGTTTCTCAATAATTTAAAGTTTATTGTTCAAAATGTTTTCAGTGGGTCTTTGAAATATGTGTTTTATTAGAGCTAATTACTTCGAATACTATGTACCCGAATTGATTGACCACAATACCAATACATGTGGTAAAGGCATCAGTTGAGAAATGTGGAAATGTACTGTTTAGTTCTTACAATAGTAATTTACTTTACTTTAGGATACCGTTCCGCAAACCCCTGATCCGCGGACGGTGTTCAATTCGCCAGACAGAAGCGCGCTAAGAACTGGAACTTGCAAAGAATAGCCAGAATGTTTTATTATACAACAATGTCCGATGGCTGAGCCATGGAGCAATTCTGGCGAGATATATGTGTGAATTTTGTTAGTTTTCTCCATGGAATTGGTGGATGGTCACTCACCTGGAAGATATAATGAGTTTCGTGCTCAGCTTCTGACAGTCATTGATTTTGGAGATTTGAACATGTTAAATAGATTAAGCTGCTTCAAACAAAAAACGTTGATAAGTAAAGTGTAATAAGCAGTGGAGGTTTCGACAACAAGCTGTTAACCTCACGGATGCATGCCTTCGCCTTTTATATTTTAAGTGCACTTGATAATAATATGGCGACGACAAAATATACCATGCAGACACTGGTCGGTTTGTTATGCAGCCTTCAAACAAAGTTTAGAGTGAGAGATTCGTTGACCTCGCTGCTTCTCAGCAAGTCCGTTTGTTGTTCAGCTTGAAGTTTTCGAAATAGTCGTAATCATCTGGAGCTAACAAAGTTGTTATACCGGATAATAGCTTAGACTCTTGTCTAAATTTATTTGTTCATGGTAGTACAAATCATACTCTTTTCGAGCCTATAATATAACGTATGTTATGCTCTATCTAATCAATAGCATTGGCCAACAAAACAAGTAACTCGGCAACATTTGGCGCACACCAGACATACGTTTGCGGAACCCTACTTTAAGAAAAACGGAAGCAATTAATGGCGGGGAACACGGTGGGCCATGCAGAACAATGATAGCAACGTTTGCTTTCATCAAAACGCTGATCAAAGAAATGAAGACAATCTTTTTTCACGGATTATCACTCATCACACCCTGCTTCAAGAAGAGTTGCTGTGGCTGAGGGTTGGCATTCCATCATACACCCACTCACTCACAAACACATACACACACCCACACACACACAAAAAAACACACTCACACACGTACACGCACACGCACACGCACACGCACACGCACACACACACACACACAAACTCATTTAATCACATATTTAATGACTTCATAAAAAAAACGGCTGCGTTAAGGAGTTAGCAATGTTGATGCTGAAGTTCAAGTCTTTGCACGCGGTGGTATTTCAGTATATATAGACATTGCCAACAACTCGTTTTTTAATATTGACGTAAGGACGTGAACAACATGCATGTCGAGGGCGCTGGTCGAGGTTGAAGTTATACATATTGCACCACGTATGTTGTATCAAGATTTGTCTTACATACGAATATACGTGTACTAAAACTGTAGGTTACAGTAGTATATTTGTTTAATTTGAAGCAGTTTTTATGCATTTAATTTCAGGAAAGAGGAAAACACATGTTATAGTAATATCGGATTCTAAAAAAAGCGTAAGTCTCTCGTGTTGAATGTGGTGTCAGACATTGTGTTAAGTTTGATGTGTTCACCTCCGGTTGCTTGTTAACATGGCTCAACTCTCCAGCGACATGGCTGATCGCACCAGTGATGTGCCACCTGCTTGTCACGTATGTTATTTGCCGAGTTCGATCAGAGGTGGAAATGTGTTGGATTTAGTGTTCTCTTCTCAAAACGAATTAGCTGATAATGTTGAAATACTTGAACCTTTGGTATCTAGTGATCATACCAAGATATATTTTAGTATAAACGTACAATCAGAGAATAATGGTAAAAGGCGATGGAGGAGAAACTTTAACAAAGACAAATATAAACATATGAAAACATATTTAGCACTCACAGTTTGGACTAGATTAACAGCAGCAGAATGTTGCACCATTTTGAGAGATAATATTGAGGGCATTATTGAAAGATTTGTTCCCCTAAAAAGAAAAGGAAACGACCTAGGAAGAAACATCTATCAAAAGAAGCTATACGGAAGATTGCTTACAAACAAAATATGTGGAGAGTTTACTGGAACACTGGTAATATAAAAGACTGTGACAACTACAAAGAGGCTCTTAACCTAGCTACAACCGAAATTATAAAATCCAAACGTACTTTTGAGCAAACATTGGCGAATTAAAAAAAATGATAGCAAGAAATTCTACGCTGATGTAAGAAGTAAACAGGAGGTTCGTGATAAGGAGGGACCACAAGAAAACAGTACAGGAAACGTAATATATGATGGATTTCAAATGGAAGAGGCCCTGTACGAGTATTTCCGCTCAGTATGTTTTCCACAGAAGATATACGTTCACTGCCAATACCAGTTAATAAATTTGAGGGGGTTGAATCAAACCAATTAGGGCAGTTGTTTTTTACTTCAGAAATATTATATCAAAGAAAATTAAAATGATGAAAGAAAACAAATCACCTGGAGTTAACGGAATACCATCTAAACTGTTTAAGGGAATTGTATACCAAATCAGTGTACCACATCCTATTATCTTTAACTTGCTCTTAAAGAGGGAATCGTTGTACTAGAATGGAAGGAATCAAATATTACACCATTATTTAAAAAGGGATCGAGGAGCAAGACAGATAATTACAGACCAGTGAGCTTAACATCAGTTTTATGCAAATTATTAGAAACGCTTATCAGAGATCACATGGTGGAATTCGTCAGATTTGGATGACATAGTGAAATGTATCCATATACGCAGGTTTGCATAAGATAACATCGACGTGTCGTGTAACTTATTCTATATCTTATATTATTTTGGTTGGTAAATATGCCCGATATGTTAAGGCACAAGAGGCATTCAAAGTTGTTGGCCTAACTTGCTGTGTTTGTAGTATTCCTCACACTTACAAAGTTGTTACATTTTCTTTTTTCACGTTTTATTTATACATGATAGCACATCAGTAAGTGCCGTTTAAAAGAAAAAGCCATCATTAACTAAATATTCAGCTCATGTTAAAGTGGAGATGGGTATTCCATGGGCACAATGCTATATTTTATTAATGCCTGACTGTGTGTGTTATCTCACTAGATAGAAGTATTTTGTATGGATACTCAACATCTGCTTTGGTTGAATCAACGTCATAGTTAAGAACAGGGCCTGATTAACTAAAAAAAATTCTAGAAACATTTGGTATGGACAATCTATAATTCGTTACTCATTTCTATATAATAAACATCATATATATTTTAAAACAACTATTTATGTTGTCTGTCAGTTGACAGTTACAAAGAGAGTACGTGTTACTGTCCAATGTTACGTCATTGTTAAAGCAAACATTTTTAATGTAAACAATACATAAAACAATGACTTGGCACACCAAATATCATCATATGTACCGAAACAAAAAACGTAAACAAGTTGCCTAAATGACTAGTCCAATAAGAGGCGTTTGTTTTATGGATACACAATGTTGTATGGACAACATGTCACCCTACAGAAGCTAATATATGGGCTATTCTCACCAGCAAACTTGCCTAGAGCACAGGAATTAATACGTAACTCAAACTAGTAAGTAATGGAAGATTACACTTTCGAATTAGCAATTGCTGTTGTACAGTTCATCAATTATATGATGTCACCAAAACATGAATACCTAAGAAACAACCGACACCATCGATGAAGCACTCGACTGCACTAAGACGTTCAAATACACGTTCAACCTTTGTCCGATCAGATGGGCAAATGTCCATGAATGTCTTGTTGACATACAATGGTTCAGACACTTTACAGAGGATGACCTCCTTGCCAATGTTCTTAATGACCTTCGACACGTACCATTTATTGCGGTACACAATGGCTGTGTAGTCTCCGGGTGATGGCATAATGATTGGGGTCTACGTCATCATCATTCTCGTAGTCATCACAGGGTAGTGACTCAGCGGGTGTGTATCGGCATTGTTTGCTATTGTTGACTGTTGACCAGTTGCAGTGACGGACACCTTTGTCTGTGCCCATCCTAGAAACGTAGCGAGGAACTGGTCATCTTTAAAACAGCAATCCTTGAAGCAGGAAGTCTCCCTCATCCATAACTGACGACCAATAACGACAATCGCGTGTGCCGATATGAGCCCATCTACTGGTATTACTTTCCATGAGCCGATGATGTCACGACACTCAGTGACATGCGCTGACGTCACACGGATGGATTCCAATTTGCCATCCGAAAGGAAGGAATCTGCTTCCGATATTATGGCACCTTTCTTCACTGCGTTTTTACGGCACCGCCGATGCCATCATAGGGTCCTTTTCGGTGGTCCGCCTCCAGCAACTGATTTCGCTTTTCTTGGGTCTATTTAAGCTTACGTTTGAGGCTGCGCACAATACTTGGAACAGCAACGACCAGTCGTTGGCTTGGAATGGTTTGTTGTCTTCGACGCCTGGGACTGAGGTCAATGTTTGGTGCAGGAATGTTGGCCAGGCGGTGTGACGCTCTCTGTGCTTGTTGTATATTTGACTCCAGCTTGTCCTGTCTAAGCCTGCCTCGACGTTTCTGGGTCGTTATAGCCTTACGAAAGCGTTGGTGCACGATTGCCTTCTTCGACATCTCTGAGACTCTCTTTCTGTATTTCTGTGAAAAAAAAGGAAAAAACCCTAAATTAGTCAGTAAATAACTAACCATATGATTACACTACACATTTATAATTACACCGAAATGGATGAAATAAATACGAAACATACACTGATTAAAATAATATGTAGAATATACATATATGAATAATTATTATAATTAATGTGATGTTGATTTTTTCACCACTTCTGATTACACATTTATAAAATAAAATTACACGCACAGCTGTTCGCTCTGTCTCCTTTTTCCATATTCCGGGTTCACCTGATGCTTCTTTTCCCGCCACCGTTTTGATGCAGCCGCACCCTTCTTCCTCTGCTTAACAATGGGCACTCGTTTCGGTGGCATTCTTTAAGTGTATGGTGAAACTAAACAATATTATCAGAAAGACAGTACCCTTGCAATATACTACACACAAATAGCTAACGTGCACTCAAAGCATAGACATTAGGAAATACGTATTTTCTTCTTCACCCAAACACACTGTTTCTTATTAATTTTGTACCAATACAGAAACAATTGTGGGAAATGCTTAACAATATTAACTATAACAGCGGATCAACTAAATTGACCAACCTGACTTCAATCCGACCAGAGATACAAGCACAAAGACAATTTCAGAAAATTTGCTTTTATCCATACAACAAGATGTGATATCGAGTATCATACAAAAACAGTCAATAATGTACACTATTTCACACATAAATTAATCATTCTGGCCACACGTATTATGTATCACTTCAGAATGTAGAATGTATGCAATAATACATGCAAACAACTGCCATAGACAAGACAACATTTTTGAGTAAATCAAAATAACACATAACTTTTGCGTTGTTTACGCAAAATTCCCAAATTCAAATAAATTATAATTGAACGTATCCCGCTAAATATAAACCATACATAATTATCATTAATATAATACCTATACATGTTACACAAAGTCATTAAGAGGCACACAGTTGCAACTTTTTGCACAACCGAGTATCCATAAAACAAACATATCGCTCCGTATCCATTCAACAATCATCTTCAGATCGGCATTAACGCAGGTATCGGCGAAGGTAGACCGGTTTTATGTACCGCTCAATTGAAGAATATTTTTTTCAAAACAAGCTTGCATGCGATTAACGCCTAAATACTTTGGATTTTATAAACCCGCATTACCTATAACTAATACCTGTCAAAATTACAAATTCATCTAAGCACAACAGTTGTCTGAAAATTATAAAAACTTACTTCGTACTGGTCGATTTCGATCGATTCGCAGAACGTCTCTAACTACTCTACAGTGTAGTACAAGTCAACAACACCAGATGGCTATTCCTCATTCCCATTTTAACACCGTGCATGTTGTATGGATATTATTCGGACGGATATGGGAACACTTTCGACTGGTTGTACATCGTTTCTCTAATCTATGTAACTGTTCAAAGTGTTAACATTGTAAGAGTACTCTTATGGATACGCATATTTTGACCACTTACCCATGTTACCCATTCGAGGAGTTATCGTCCCAAAAAGAATGTTTTCCATTGTCAATGGTCTTTCATAAGATCAACTGGAATGTGTCAGGTGTAATCAAATCTACTTTTATATATATGTATTGAATGAAATCCTAGCTTACAAATTGCATGCTGTATGGATATTGTATATTTTTACATTACAAAAAACAAATATGTACACATTGCTTCTGAGACTAGCCAAACAACGTTTACGGTCGTTGTAACTAAAAATTTCGTACTTCATAATCAGTTTTCAGAAGGTATGTTATTAAACATACTACTCATGTTATATATATATATATATATATATATACTTATATGCACGCGTACGCGAGGGAAGGAGAGGGAAATGTAAATGGAGAGGAGAGGAAAAGGATGGGAAGAGGGAGAGGGAGAACAAGAGAGAAAACCGACAGAAATTTTTTCAGAATTTTTCCATCCTTTTCCTCTCCTCTTCATTTCCCATTCTCCCACCTTCCCGCACGAATTGTACGTGCGTACGCGTGCATGTAAGTGTATATATATATATATATATCTATATACATACATATGCTTATATGCATATATATATATGTGTGTGTGTATGTGTGTGTGTTTGTGTGTGTGTATATATATATATATATATATATACCCGATATATATATATATATATATATATCGGGTATATACACACACACACACACACACACACACACACACACACACACACACACACACACACATATGCGAGACACTCAAATAAAACGGAATAGCAAAATATAACATATATATACGACGCAAGTTCATATAGCAACATTTTTATTTATGGGTATACGAATATATTGGACAACATCACACAAATGTACAAACATAGTTATTAAACTGAACGGGCATATAGTTGTTTGTGAAGGCGCCAGTGGGTCAATACCATTTACGGATGTGTGCTAACTGAATTATATCACAAGTAGATAAGCGACCGAAAAATGAACAATTCGGGACCAAAAATCACTCAACTCAGCGGTCGCCAGAGCAGTTACAGTTTGACGTGCACGAAAGATGTTCTTTGTGGCAGCCACAAACCTCCCTGCTGCACTTCTTGCCCTGTGTCATACACTCACAACGAATCACAACACACAGGTGTGATGGACCAAGGTCACCCTGAGCAATAACAGGAGAGGGGACGCCATCCCGGGTCTCCCACCCCAAGTTAATGATATCGGCTGACTCATCGGGTGGGAATTGCTGGCTTGCCATTTTCCACAGCATGACCTGCAGATGGACCCGCAGCACGTGCAATAACAGGTTGGCGGATGTTGGAGGCAGGGCCTTGCCTTTGGGACTTTTCTTGTTCTGGTGAAGAATGTAAAGCGTGCAGACTCCATGGATGTCCCCGGTGGCTGACCATACAGAGGGCTGAAGAAGGTTTTCGCCGTATCCATCAAATCCGCCTGCGTGGCGCCCACTTCTCCTAGCACATCATCCAAACCTGGGAAGTCCCCAATGAGCAAGGTGTTTAGTGCGTTGACCTTGCCTTTGGCATACGGATATGAGGTGGTGTCGCATCCGCTGAGGGCGTGCATGCCAAGCACCTGTAGTCACTGTGGCCCTATGTCAGCGCAGGTGGCGTTACTATCCAGCACTGTCCCATCTCACCACTAAATCTGCACCTTCACTCCATCTCCTCCCGATACACCCAATAGACTAGTAGGGTAAACAAATCCGTGTCGTCGTTAAATACACGGATCACGCTTTTTCCAGAGTTGGCAGCTTCAATAACATAAGAGATCATGGTGATGTCCGCCTCATCATGACCAAACGCATCATCGTCACGAGATTACATCGTCACATTCTCTCCTACACGGACGGTAGACAACACGCTCGCCAAGCTGCGCTTGTTGTTCTTGCTCTTCAGGATTGCACCTCTTTTGGGCAGATGACTGGTGATGGAGAGCTCGTAGGCGAGGATAACTTCACTAGCCCGCCGTGTTCTCTCGTCATCCTTGGCAGATACATATTGGTAGTTGTCGAAGACAATTATTTTCTCAGTACCATGTGAATGGTGACTCAGACGACCCAGGATGGATGCGATCAATTTTGAGGGACTGCTGCCTTGTGGCCACACGATACGGTAGAACAGCTGCTGAACATCCACGATGACAATTTCAGCAGCTGTTGGCGAGATCTCGAAAACACCCAGGCGCTTGACCAGCCCCGACTTGAAGGCATTGCGGAGACAACCTTGAGCGATGGAGGCACTGCAAACAGCACTTAGTTGAACAGAGGCTCAAGCTCCATCTGCCGCCGCTGACCTATCATCAAGAGTCGGAGACAAATTTTCCCAAGATCGATGACTGGCCTGCCCTTGTTGCTCTTGTCCTGCTTCTTTAGAAAGTCCATCGTCTTTCTGGTACTACTGGTAGTGTCGTAGATCCAATCGAGAAGACTGGCGATGTACTTGCTCTCCATCGTTTCTCCAAGCACAATCGAATCAGCCATATTCACTTCAGCAGGAGTAATTTGGCTGGTGACGGGATTGTACAGATGAGGGCGGTGATCTTCCTATGGGTGAGGGTCCTTCTCCGCCTCTGCATCAATGAGACCCCGATCACCCGATGCACGTATGCACGTATGCACGTATGATGTATTTACGCATGTACGCATGCACGCATGTACGCATGCACGCATGTACGCATGCACGCATGCACGTATGCACGTATGCACGTATGCACGTATGCACGTATGCACGTATGTACGTATGTACGTTTGTATGTGCGTGTACGTATGTATGTGTGTATATTTCAACGGCCTTACTTTCGAACGTTGATATTATGCGAACAAGTTGGCGTAATAACTGCGCAGGGCAACTGTGCTTTCAAATTATCGCGCGAAAGCACCGTGCACCTGAGCGAAAACGTATGAATTTCACAGCAGCTACGGCGAGTGTCGCTACTACAGTAATAATCATCTAATGCAGAAGTGATCAGGTTTTCTTTATGAAGGGATATGGAAAAGCAGTGAACATTGTTTCAAACGATTGCGTTGTATAATTACACACGGCCACATTGCAGTAATAACTCAACATCGCCGAGTCACTCCACTGGTTATATGTATATGTATATGTATACGTTAACCAGCGGACCCGTTTATATTTTTACGTCTACCAACATAGTATTGTGTAGAACAGTGGTTCTTACTCTAATCACCAACCGAGAGAGAAACCAATTTACAAAACAAACACACACCATTTCTGTTGAAGCTTGTACATGACCATATGTGGTATCATACGAAAATAGTTTTACGTCTACCAACATAGTACAGGGTAGAACAGCGGTTCTTACTGTTTTGGGGCAGCGAACCAAAGGTGGTCGTGGTTTAAACTTGGCGACCCACGCTTTCAAACAGTTAAAGTCGCATTCTGAGTTAAATTACTATTTTTAACTGACGTTTTAAACCGCTTATGTTCAACATAAGCAATATTTATTCATTATACTGATAATTTTACTTTACCACACTTATTAAGTCACTTTTAGATTTTATATATTATTCGATAAATTATGTTTTTTGTAAAGTTACCCGACGCCAGGTCCGGCCAGCGGAATGATAAAAGTATGGCACGTGGATATAACGTTTCGTCGTTTGCGTCGTTTCATCTACAATTTGCATATTATATGAAACATAGTTCATAGGGAATTGAGGAATGTTCTATACTGTCTACGGAGCCTATTGATTCACTTGAAATTTGTATTTATCAGATGGACGATGTAATAATTCAACTTTATATATATATATATATATATATATATATATTGCCCAGACACACATATATATATATATATATATATGTGTGTGTCTGGGCAATTCAGTTATAATGTGATTGCAATATTTACCCTCCTCTGGATTACACATTCGCTTAGTCTCGCATTGCCCTTGTTGCAAATAGATTCATTAGGATATAGTGATGTCGCGCCTCCAGTCTATTGCTGATGCTTGTGTTTGTAGCGACTGGTCGTTTAGCGTTGGATAACGGATTGTTTCAGCACCACTGCTCTGAAACCTTCATATCAGCACTAACGGTTAACCCTAAGTCCTTTTCTTTTACAGTAGTACTTAGTACAGTACCTCCCATTGTATATTCTACCTCTTCTTTCTCATGTCCTGTGTGGATGCATTTACATTTCCCAAAATTGAACAGCATTTGCCACTTTTCAGACCATTTGATCAACTTGTCAAGATCATATTGTAAATGTTGTCTATCTCCATCACTTTTAATCCTTCTAAACACTTCTGTATCATCCGCAAATTTCAACATCTTGCTTGTTATTTCGTCATCCAAATCGTTGATATATATTAATAACAATATAGGTCCTAGTACTGATCCCTGTGGTACCCCACTCAATGCCGATTTCCAGTTTAAAGCCTCCCAATCAACTACTACATTATACCATTTCCTATGCCATGGACATTTAGTTTAAGCAGTAATCTTTGATGTGGTACTTTTGTCGAAACCTTTTTGAAAATCTAAGTAGACGATATCTACTTGATCCCTCATCTACCCACCTAGTGATGTCTTCCAAAAAACATAACATATTTGTTAAGCATGACCTCGCTTTAAAAAAAACATTTTGAGATGGGTTTATCAAGTTATGAAAGTCAAACATGTGATCTTTAGTTAGTCTTTCTTATAACTTGCAAATCACTGATGTTGAACTCACTGGTCTATAGTTTTCTAACTTGTTTCTCGGACCTTTTTTAAATAACGGTATAGTGTTTGCATCTTTCCATTCTAAAGGAATCACTCCCTCTTCTAATGACAAATTGTAAACTGTTGCAAGCGGTACGCTAGTTTGTTCTACAATTTCAAATAGTAGTTTGGGCGGAATCCCATCCACTCCAGGTGATTTATTAAAGGAAAACTAAAGGTAACGTTGTGGTGTTTAGCACCTAAAAGAGTTAGCACAGACTAACCATTTGCATCTACAATCAAAATTTTCAGTTCAGTGGTTTACTCGGAATGTAGTCTTAAAGTGGAAAATTCTAACGAAATCTGCGATAACATGTAGACTGCCATCTTACTGATGACGCGTTCATTTGGCCGAAAGCAACCAATAAACGAGCAGCATTATGTTTGCTGTGTACGACACACTGTCTTGTGTAGATCGCGTAGTTGGTTCATGTTCATGGGATGCGGTTCGTTATATTAGTATAAGTTGAGCTTAAAATGAAAACGTGACTTGCAATATGCCACACTGCTCTACATACGGTTGTAACAGTAGTACAGCGAAGGATAATGAGCTGTCTTTTTTGTTTCCCTTTGAATCAACCAGAAGTGAAATAGTCGATTCACAACTGTGGACAGGCTGTTTGGAAGCCTTCGAAATACAACGCACTATGTTAAGAACATTTTGAAAAAAACGTGCTTCGAAGGAAATCTATATCGTCAGTTAATGACATAAGATCCGACAAAACGTCGCCGACGTCGATGTTTGAAGCTAGGTGCAGTGCCTACGATATTTAGTCACGGATTTCAGCCGTCGAAGCGACGCATATTTTCGGTCAAACGCGCCGCCGCCGCGAAATCGATCGCAAGAAGGTTAGTACCGAGTTACTTGGTATCCAATTAAAATCTGTTTACATTTGAGATGCAAGATATGCAGGAGCCAAGCCAGAACAGTACCAGAATGTACTATATTGCACCACAAAGAGTTTAGACTTTAGCCTTTAGAAGATAGCCGAATAGCAAAAGTTAACGGCAATCAAGTCGTGTGAGCGATATTACAGTAACGGAATAACATGGGCTGGAATGATTGTCGTTTATAATAACATTGCAAAACGTACTGTATTTTGTGTTAAATGAACAAAAATACGTTCTGCATTCAATAATATTGCATTAGACATTGTCATATATCGAAATGTTTGGCCAGTTATTTATGTCATGATGTTATATAATTGGACTTCGTATATAATTATGTGTGACTACTGTTTATGTGACGAAGAATATCACTATACACTCTATTGTAAAACGTTTAAAATGGCTTCATTTGTATTTAGTAAAATTACATAATGTTACTCAATTTTAGTTAAGGGGAGACAACCCAGATGAAAGTTTTTTTTTTTGAAAAAAAAAACTAAAATGTTTTTTTATGCCAGATTATGATAGCTTATGTGCTCACCAGATACACCATGTTTGTATTATAAACATACTGGCATCACTCATATATTGTTGAAATATATTTAATAATATACCATGTGCACACATCTTCACTAACTTGTTTTTTGCACACTAACAGCAAAAACAGGTAACAGCTGTTGTGAAAATATCTTGAATTTGGATCAAAAATATAAATAATTATAATTTGCATTTCAGCTCGATCACCAACATGTGGCACATGGGGAAAGGCATCAACCTCAAGTTTACTGCGGAGGTCCAAGGCAAGGGATGTGAGGACCTCCTGCATTGGATACAGAATGTATCAAACCATCTGTGGTGGTGTTGTGCAACATGCAACGGTGACACACAGTTGCTGGAGTAAGTACCAAACTTGATATGTATTCATTTTATACCTGAGGCATGTCCAAAGCAACAAGTAACCTTTAGATTTGCAATCAGTAGATGATGAGTAGGGACCACGACCCAAGTAGTATAAGGTTAATTCCAGTCACCGACTTGAATCCTAAATACACTAAATTAGCTCCTATGCATAACTAACATTAAAATAAGTTTTCAAAATTACTGCATTTCATAGGCATCCAACTCGTTTTTTTCAGGATGGCTACTCAAAAGTACCAGCCAGCATGACTACTACCTTATCAGTAAATATGTTTATTCAGACTTCCAAAACTGATAATGTAAATGCTGTTTACATGTTATATGTTAATATGTGGACCACCGACTTATGAATGGAACCAAAAATGTTACATAGTCAAAGTTCCTGATGACCAACTTTTTATTAGTTTAGTTACTCAGATGTGAGGGGGCGAATACTCCACAAATGGATAGTGCCCATTCTGTATCACCCTACCTATTCCTTGTAATCAGTTGCTGTGTACATTTATGAGTACAGTTACTTGAGTGTAATAAATTACATCTCCGTGTAATAATTACATTCCAGAATGCAATTGTAAATAAGAGCACTTGTGTCATTATCACCAATTTTATTAAAGAAATATAAAATCAAAACATGATATCAAAATACAGTGACTGTATATACAGTAGATACAGACATTAAGAAGAAAAAACAAGTTATAATAAATTATGTGAAGGAAAGTGATGATGGAATGCCTTATTTGTAAGGATCAGTATCGGTTTACTAATGTACCAGTATGATTACCATGATTGGCCATTGTATTGTTACTAAAAGCAACCAACACTTAATACAGGAAAAGCACTTTAAAGTTCACTGAATGCTACAGTCATAAGGTAAATAACAGCAGCTTACTAACAACATATAGACTGGTGTGTTACACCAGTTGTTTGCAGACATTTTATTAGAATACTGCATGCACTATTCTTCACTGTAGGAATGAAAGCTAGATTGATGCTGTCTGCTCTGGCGTGGAACTACCAACCACGTCCCAGCCCAGACAAACCTGTTGAGACTGGTGTCATGTGGTCAAAGACGCAAGCAATGGGTGCTGCATAACAGACCACAGCAGGTGAACCCACGTACCCACCTACAAATGCTCACGGATCGAGTGACAGATGTGTTTATAAAGAAATATCACACTGCATGCGATCACAGTCACTGGGGTAGATGTCCCAAAACCAGAGGAGGATCTGCTGGCAGCAAGAGTCAGTCAATTTGTAAAGAAACAGTAAATACTGCCACCACCAACCTACACCTTCATAGGTCACATGTACATTGTCTAGTTTTCAAGTCCAGCGTGGTATCCCTCGTGTTGTCCCCCATTGGGGGCAGGGAACCTTGATCTTATTCCATGGCTGGCGCATGTATCCTTCGTCCCAGCTTGCCATGGATTCACCAGGTAAACTATCTGTATGCAGCCCACCTGAGAGACCTGACATAAATTAGGCTCAAATAAACATCTGACATTGTAAATAAATGACATATAAAAATCGGTTCTATAACAACACCATTCCTTTATATAAATTGTTTACCATTAAACATGTGTTCATCTGGAATAAGGCAAATATTGATAATTTTGCACTACAGAACAAATTATGACGGTGCAACAAACATTGTATCTATACGTTATGATAACTTAAGTGGAACCATTATAATTTGTTCTGTAGTGAGAGAGTATCACTTTATTCATACAGTAGAATACAATAAAGTGTGAAACGATAATCCAAGTACATGTGTGAATACAGTAAATAACTATGTATAGTAGTATATTGTAGCAGGCTAAGGTAAATAATGACTAACTGTTAAAGTAAGTCATATTGAAAATGAACACATTTATGTAGGATTACTTGCTGTTGAGGGGAATTTTATTTTGTAATTATTGTCATATTAGGGTGATGGTCATCATATTTAAATTAGTCTTGGGTCAAACGAGTGTGGTTCGTCTATACATTTAGAAAGGGTGAATGGCGTTAGCAGGGCTAGTTTAGACAAGCATACGATTGAATTAGTTGTTTTGTTGGTGGTTTTATTCCAAGAGATTTTAAGGAGGTAGTCAGTCTTAGATTTGTTGGGTTCAGATACATAGCCTCTGCAACCTATTTCAATGCATGTTAATTCTGATTTTATTCCGTTATTGTTTACATCATGGATTAGTGCGACATACTTGTTAGTTTTGAATACATGATCTTTCATGATGTTAGGATCAAATGGTAGTCAGTTCAATGATGTGAATTTGCTTAGCATGAGGATGGTAGATGACGTATGGTAAATCCACTAAATAATTTCCCTGGAAGATTGTTAATAATGTGGGCATTAGATCCTCTAACTGTATTCATCCCAGTATTATACCTGGATCCTTAGAAATATCATTCAGATTAAGGAAGGCCTTTTTGAAATGTGTCAATATTTGCACAAAACGGTAGTCATTTTCTTTGTCACCAAAACAAATGGGGGCTCTAGCTGAAAAATGTTCAAGGTATATTTTATTCATAAGAGCAAATGTAAACTTTGGGCAGAAAAATTGCAGTATGCATAAAGTTAAAAATAATCTATCTACCTGCCATGTGTTTAAAAAGTAGTACTGCCATATATTGTTCATACTCTATCATAGCTCTGCCCTGTAAAATTTTGGTTCATATGAATCACGGAACCATTCAACTACATTTCTTTTAAAAAGTGAAGGTACAGCCATGGGTGGTATTCGAAAATGGACATGTCAAAGTTCAAACACTGAGTCCAGTGGCACTGAGAGTGAGATCTAACTAAGTTAAACGTCAACCAATCCCAAATGTAAGACGAGTCCCGGCCCGAGCGATCATCTCTGGCTGTTCATACGCAACCCGGAACTTAGGCTCATCGATTATTTAAACAATAAACTAAACATATTAATAATTACCTTCACCAACAGCGTTGCTGTCAAGTAGCAACCGCCTCCTGGCAGCAGACATATTCAGTTCTTGTTCCTGAACAAGGAGATCGCTGCGGCATTTTCCCCACCGACACCAGTCAATTTCATCTCGGCATGGTATGCGCCTCGACATTTCCACTGCCCGTGGGCCTTCCTGTTCGTGCCCACCGACACCTGCCTCTGCCCTATCTTCCATCACAGGCCCTTGCTTTTGTGGTTCAAACCGGTAACCAGCTGCTTCGAAATCGATTTGGTTTTCGTTGTCTTCCAAAGAATTGGAAAACCATCTTATTTACACAGTCACAGTTTAATTGGTAAACTTACCATAGCGCCATCTAACGGAGCTGGGAACAAATAATACGCAGAAAAGTTACGACAGTGTGACGTCACTTTCTTCTAACAATAGCGTTGTCCATAGAAATTCGGTAGTTGTGTGTTCAAAAATGTTTTCCTGTTAAACCGCTGACGTTAGAAGTTTGATTGTAGTTGGAAATTGTTAGTTTGTATTAACTCTTTTAGATGCTTAACACCAAAACGTTGCCTTTTGTTTTCTTTTAACCTTCATAGCCCATATTTTCTTAGCTACCATTTCCGGGGTTACAATTAATTGTCCTAAATAGTCTGAATCTGCCCCCTTGAACTTAGCCTCTGGTACTGGCAGTGAACTAATATCTTCCATGGTAAACTCTGCACTAAAGTACTCATTCAGATCTTCTGCCATTAAGAATCCCTCAGATATTATATTTCCAGCACTATCTTCTAGAGGACCGACCTTATCTTGAACTTTCTGTTTGCTTCGAACATATTCATACAAACTCTTGCTGTCATGTTTTATATTACTAGCTAATTGTCGTTCATAGCTTCTCTTTCAATTTCCAATTTCAGCTGTAGTTTTGTTAAGTGCTTCTTTAAAACTGTTGTAGTCTTCATCATTTCCAGTACATCTATATGACGTCCACATCATTTGTTTATACTTAATTTTTCTAATGGCTCCTTTCGATAAGGGTTTCTTTGTGGACCGTTTCCTTGTTTTTTGAAGGGTACAAATTTATCGACTATGCACTCAATTTCACTCTTTAATATATTCCATCATTCTGTTGCTGTCATATTTTCAGTGTGTTATTCCAGTCTATCTTTGCTAAATATTTACTCATGTCCTTGTACCTTCCTTTGTGGAAATTTCTCCTATACTGCTTTTTACTATTCCTTTCTGATTTTACTTTGATGGTAAAATATATATGGTTGTGATCACTACTCCCCAGTGGCTTACATATCTTGACATTGTCAAATAATTTATTCTGTGAGGACAAAACTATGTCTAACACATTCTCACCCCAGGTTGGTTCTAGCACATGTTGAGAAAGGAAAGTATCTTAACCTAAAACTAAAAACTTGTGATCCTCACTCCCCATACTCTGTATATATATCCATTGTATATGCCCGTGGTTAAAATCCCCCATAATAATACAGTCCCGTTTGCTTATTTCCCTTATAGCGTTTTATATTTTTTCATTCTGTTCTATGCTTACGTCTGGACTTCGATAAATTAACCCAACTGTTAACGTTGAGTTTCCTGTAACTATGTTACACCAAACAGCTTCTTCGCAATCTGCTTCTCTTTCTAATTTTATTTCATAAGCCTGGATAGATTCTTTAATATATCAAATAACTCCACCTCCCTTTCTTCCTATTCTATCTTTCCTAAACATTATATTTCCTGTCAGTCCCAATTCGGCATCTGATATATCGGTGGTGGTTCAGGATTCGCTTATACCTATTATGTGAGGATCAATATCTTCTACCATAATGTTCAGTTAATTTCTTTTGTTTACTATACTCCTTGCGTTTAAACAAACACATTTATATCCAGTTTCAAAATAATTTTCCAGACTGTTCTTTGCTGATTTATTTGTGCTGTCTTTATCTATGCCCCCAGTTTCAGGCTTTTCTGTGAGTACCCCCTGCGAATCTAGTTTAAATAGATGCAACCTGTCCCACTGTCAACAGATCGCAGCAGGTTCTCTGAGAAAACTGCTGCCCCCTTTCCACTAATATTGAGGCCATCTCTCATGTACATATCATCCCTCCCAAAAAAGTACCTACATAAATCTTTGAATCCCACCCCCTCTTCTTCACACATCTGCTCAACTAGTGTGTTGATCGCCATCCGCTTGCAGTTTCTATACGTTGCCCCCTTCTTCCCATTACTTGCAAAATTCCTAACAGAATTATAATTATTATTAGTGCACCATGCATGCCACAGTTACCCTAACCTTTACCGAGACAACGCGCATGGGTCCGAGTAAATTTAGAACACACAACAATAACTGATCGACCATCTTAAGAAGTATCGTATATTTAACCAGCTTGTTCGGAAGTAAATTGTTTGTTTGACATCTAAAAAGGAGAATGCTTCATGTAAGAAAATTCGAATTACCGTTGCGACTAGTTGAACCAATTAACGATGCATAAGTTGTCGTATTTGGTTGATTTAACGTTTGCTTTTAACTAACCTGCGAAAAGATGAAAGATCGTAATTGCCTACTGGGGGCATCTATATTGCTTTGCAGTATTGTACTTGTGTGCAATATAAACTGTTGCCATAAATTATATAAAAAAGGATGACGTTCGCTCTATTCTCGATCGTTTAACGTTGGCTTTTTATTACTACACCCCGCCTTGTTGCATACATCTCGTGTTGTTAGCGTATGCGATCACTTAGCTGTATCACAAGCAACAACGCGTGGTGAAAACTTTCCAGAGACGACGTCAATAGGTCCGAGTAAATTGAGGCCTACAATATTAGTAGTACGTCATCGTAACCCAACAAACACATGATATACATAACTATACTCAAAAGAAAAATGAAACGTACTACCTTTGCTATACGCAGGTTTTTGTCACGGCAATTGTGAAGGGACTTTTGGCAAGAATTTGTGGCATTGGTAAGATGTTCTTAACCGCTGATTAGCAACCCAAAATTGGATAGCGAAGCCATTTTGTGTCATTAAGAGTAACCAGTGAAAAGCCGACCGAACGTTGCTTTATTGTTCAGCGTTACTCTACCAGAAGCCGTGCATAATGAAGTTATCCTATTTGAATGTTGCATTAATTGAATATTGCAATACTTTGAAATGATCTGTGATATGACTGTTATATGATGTCACACCGCGTTTAAAAATCACGCTATATGTGGAGTAAATTGTTCGTCCTGCATGGACCTTGTGTGGAAAAACCATAGTATGTTTTTGATTCCGTGAAAAGTCACCATGCACAAACTGGGCGGCTTACATTTAAACCCATTTCAAAGATTTCACACTGTCAGACAAAATTCCGCTTTGATTAGCATGTCCAAGCACATTACATTATCTATGGGTTTGTCTGCCCCCTAATTATCTATCACGTGTATGAAGCAAATTAGCATCATATATCCTTCAAAAATTGTCGAAATCGTGGGACCTTCCCACCTCCGTCCGCCATATTTGCTTTGTTTTCAACGGGGACTAGTTTATCGGTCGTTAAACCAACGAACGGCGCAGAGTTAGTGAATCCTCGTGTTCACCAAGCTTTGAAACTTATGATTTATTATTAATTTATTATTATCATAATGTATTGTATTATTACAAATTAACTATCTGAGTATATAGGTGTGGCCCAGTGAGTTCCTTGATATTAATTTTGGTCGCAGCCAACTTTCCAGAGACGACGTCAATGGGTCCGAGTAAATTGAGGCCGCATATATTAATAGTACGTCATCGTAACCCAATAAACACATGGTATTAATAACTATACTCAAAAGAAAAAAATTAATATACTACTTTTGCTATACGCAGATTTCTGTCACGGGAATTGTGAGGGACCTTTGGTTTATTGTTAATTTTGTCTTGCGTCTATTTATTTATCATAATTTGTTTAATCTCCATATATTACATATTGTATTATTTTTATTAGTACTGATACTTTGTGTTACTCTACTGCAAATCAAGAACATTGATAATTTCGCATTTCGTTCGTAATACACAACGTACCTCTACGGGAAAATGTAAAACAGAGGTATTCAACTCTTTTAATTGGCAATTTAGAGGCGTCTAACCATATATTTTTACCCCTTTCCTTATGCAACCTCTAATTGTTCTGTTGAGGCAAGAATGCAACGGATGTATGCATACCTGTGCCAAGATTGGTAGATTACGCTCTGTCGTATCCGTTGTAGATTAATTGTGACGATTTAGATGTGCACGCTGTGTTGCGCAAGTAGTTATTACGTTGCTTATTGTACGGGTCATGACCTAAGATCAAAGGAAAGTCGGCAAAGATCAAAGGAAAGATCAAAGGATTTGTCGGCATGAGGTGCCATGAGGTGCTACTTATAAAAAACGTACAGCTTATTTATTTAAAACAATTCTTGTGGCGCCTGCATTCAGCGCCTCTAGTGAGATAATCGATAACGATAATCGATAATGTGCTGACCTCTAGTGAATAAACACATCATGATAATCGATAATATGCTGACCTAATCAATAATCAATACATCGATAGTTATTGATTGATTGATTGATTGATTGATTGATTGATTGATTATGTGGTTATGTGTGTGTGGTTATATGGATATATGGTTATACAACTACACTACCACCTCTGGTAAGAGAGACCACTGATCTAACCACTACACTCCCACCTCTGGTATCAGAGTACACTGCTCAAACACTACACGACCACATCTGTATGAGAGTCCACTACCCTAGTCACTACACTCCCACCTCTTGAATGAGAGTCCGTTGCTCTAACCACTACACTACCACCTCCGTATGAGAAGTATATAGCGACTATGTTTTTTTTGTCCAAACACATACAGTGTATATAGTGACTATGTTTTTAGATGTCCTTATATATATATATATATATATACCGTGTATATATCGCAGTGTATTTAGGTGTTCAAATACATACAGTATATATAATGACTATGTTTTAGGTGTCCAAATATACAGTGTGTATAGAGACTATGCCTTTAGGTATCCAAATACATAACGTGTGTAACTATGTTTTTTAGGTGTCCCAATATATACAGCGTATATAGTGGCTGTGTATTTAGGTGTTAAAATACGTACAGTATATATAATGACTATGTTTTAGGTGTCCAAATATAGAGTGTAGATAGTGACTATGCTTTTAGGTATGCAAATACATACAGTGTATATAGTGACTATGTTTTTATGTGTCCAAATATACACAGTGTATATAATGACTATTTTTTTTAGATGTCCACATACATACAGTTAACATGTTAACAAACCGTGGCGGTACTTGATTTTCGACGTCTAAAGTCGCGATTACACTCAATGTGTGTGAGCGCGTGTGTGATTGTGTGATTGTGTGTGGGTGTTTGTGTGTGTGTGAGTGTGTGTGTGTGTGTGTGTGTGTGAGTGTGTGTGTGTGTGTGTTTGTGTGTGTGTGTTTGTGTGTGTGTGAGTGTGTGTGTGTGTGTGTGTTTGTGTGAGTGAGAGTGAGGTGAGTGGTGTGGTGAGTGAGTGGATGAGAGTGAGTGAGAGAGAGTGTGATTAGGTAAATGGGTGGTGAGTGAGTGAGTGAGTAAGTGAGTGAGGGAGGGAGGGAGGAGGGAGGGAGGAGGAGAGGGAGGGAGGGGGAGGGAGGGAGGGAGGGGGAGGAGGAGGGAGGGAGGGAGGGAGGGAGGGAGGGAGGGAGGGGAGGGAGGGAGGGAGGGAGGGAGGAGGAGTGAGCGAGCAGGCAGCAGTGAGTGAGGAAGGAGAGTGAAGGCAGAGTGAGCAGAAATGGAAGTGAGCTGAAGTGTGTGGGTGAGTGGGTGAGTGAGTGAGTGAGTGAGTGAGTGAGTGAGTGAGTGGAGGGAGGGAGGGTAGGCAGTGAGCAGGTGAGCAGTGAGCAAGTGAGTTGAGTGAGTGGTGAGTGAGTGAGTGAGAGTGAGTGAGTGAGTGAGTGAGTGAGGTGATGTGAGAGTGAGTGAGTGAGTGAGGAGGGAGGGAGTGAGCAGCAGAGCGAGTGAGTGAGCAGGTGAGTAAGTGAGTGAGAGTGAGTGAGTGAGTGAGTGAGTGAGTGATGGTGAGTGAGTGAGGAGGGAGGGAGGGAGGGAGGAGTGAGCGGTGAGCAGGAGGCAGTGAGGCAGTGTGCGGAGTGAGCAGGTGAGCGAGTGAGCAGGAGTGAGCCAGTGAGCGAAGCGAGTGAGCGAGAGTGAGCGAGTGAGCGAGTGAGCGAGTGAGCGAGTGAGGGAGGGAGGGAGTGAGCGAGTGAGCGAGTGAGCGAGTGAGCGAGTGTGCGGGTGAGCGGGTGAGCGGGTGGGCGAGTGAGCGAGTGAGCGAGTGAGCGAGTGAGCGAGTGAGCGAGTGAGTGAGTGAGCGAGTGAGCGAGTGAGTGAGTGAGTGAGTGAGTGAGTGAGTGAGTGAGTGAGTGAGTGAGTGAGTGAATGAGTGCTTGTGCGGGTCCGTGTATGTGTGTGTTTGCGCGTGGAAACCCAAAAAGGGACACTCGATACACGTTGCCTCCGAGAAAAGCACTGCTATGATATATGCCCAAGGTTTGTCGAAGAACACATCAGCTCATAGTGGTTTACTTGTCTCTTTTTTTCTTGTTGATGGAAAACTGCAGTTGATTGTGTTTGTTCTTAGTGACAGTTTTGGCAGCTGTGTTAATACAGTATCATTAACGAATGTCATAGGAATCCCTGTGCCGCATGGCGAACGTACGTCGAAAGGACATTGCCTATGATGATGAATTATACAAGGGAGACGGAGGGGCGGCATATGGCGACATCACGCCTATGCATCAGAAAATTGCGGCATGCGCTTGGCCACTAATCAGAGATTTATTAAGTAAGTACCTTGTCTCCTTCTTCTGGACATACTATCTGAGAAACAATAGTCTTTGAGACTTTGTGTTGAAACATTGAAAAAAAACATCGATACATCTTGTGTACTCTCTTATCGGATAAGATGCTGTAGCCAAAGAAATACTTCTTAATGCTAAGAATAACATGCTGCATTGACATATTTACTTTTGTTATTATTATTATTGATTATAAACGAAGTATTAATTGACGAATATTTTGAAACAGGTTCCATTCCTTTCACGCCAGGAAATGGTCCGTTTGTCATATGTGAATACGGGACGGCCGATGGTATCAATTCGTTAAGTCTGATGACAAACTGTATAGGTAAGTACTTACGTTGATATTATGCCTTTCACAGCAACGCCTTAGGTGACACACATGTTATTCACAAACAAACTCTCATGGCAAACATGCTGTGACATTCTTTTCTGAGTTCCCCAACTGTTGGACAATAATCGATGGCATTAAGTATCGCTTGTGTCATAACCAGCATTAACATATACACTACTTGATGACATTACTACGCCAAATCACACTATGTTGTTTACAGCTTCTTCAATTCGGAATGAGTTGGATATCGGTCAATGTGGGTTGTACAGTTGAATCGTTGTGCGTTCTATTGTTGACTCATTGTGCGTTCTATTGTTGATTCATTGTACGTTCTATTCTTGATTCATTGTGCGTTCTATTGTTGACTCATTGTGCGTTCTATAGTTGATTCATTGTAAGTTCTATTGCTACTCGTTGTGTATTATACAGTTGACTCTTTGTGTGTTCTATGGATAATCATTGTCTGTTCTATTGTGGACTCAATGTGTGTTCTCTATTTATTAGACTGGATACAGAAGATGTATGGTACCGATCAGCAAGTTCATATCATTTACGAAGATCGACCAATCAACGACTTCAACTATTTGATTCGCTTATTCGAAGGTGCGTTTCTTTTTAATGTTCATACCTAGGTCGAATTCGTTTTCCTACCGGCAGTCGGGAAATTAGATCAATTCCAGTTATACATAAATAGTATACATAAATATAATGTATTGTGTTAGGAAATTCAGCACCACACTGCTTAGAAATTCATTTGTTTAATTAAATAATAAAATATTAGTTAATTTGCATCAAATTACTCCCTGAAAAACAAGAAAACATACCTTTTGTAGTCTGTATTTGACTATTATAATATATTACTACTAAAGTCGAAAATGTCGCATGGTGTAGTATCGGTCTTTATAAGTCAGGATGGAATACCTTGGTAGTGAATAAGCAACAAAAAAACCGAAGTAGGAAAAATCCCACATGGCAAGAGGGCAAGGAAACATGTGGCTTATTGAGAATCCAACATATACTGTATCAATATGAAATCCACCCTTCTGATGTTTATAAATATAATTATTGACCTGCTAGCATTCAAACAATCAGCAGATCATGTATTCAGTTGATTTGTCTTCTTATGTGAGAACAAATTCGTTCTAAGATGGAATCAACATTGTTCTTTTATTAACCCTACCACGTGTACACTGGACCTTCGAACTTAAGAGAAAACCAGCTTGAATTACAATTGTGTATCCTTTCAATGTCGATGCATTTGTTAGAAAGTTTGTTAAACCTCATATAAACATAAAATACAACATTTCAGTCATATTTTTATATTGTCTTGTAGCGACGAATTGATAAGTTGGTTTTGACGGCCAGTTATGAATTTCTCATTTATTTCGATTTCCACAACGGTGAAAACTCCACAGCCAACTGGATATCCCTATATACATGATTGAGTTGAGCAATCAACATACTGAGATCAACTCAACAGTAAACCAACCAACTGTATCCGGCTGAAATGGTAACGACTATAAGAAACGTGTTGTTGTCTGCCCAGGTGTAGTACCCGGACCTCTCCAAGGTTATAAGAACGTATTTGTCACTTGCTGCGGAAGAAGCTTCTACAAACAGTGTCTGCCAAACGAGTCCGTTCATCTCGGGTTTTCCATGTCGTCCCTTAGCTGGTTATCTGAAAGGTGAGTGTTCAGAGTCACATAATAAATCTATTTTATCTTGCATAATTATGTATACTATGCATATGTATCGAATATACACATATAATGATTATACGTACGTTATTTATTTTCGTTGCACACATAACTGCTAGACCGTAGTCCTAGAGGGTTTGCATCTCGAACACCATGGTTTCATGTGTTTATGTACTACTCTTCAGTAAAAACTAACGCTTTTATTTATCTGAAGTTCATCGTTGATTATTGGTTCTTTCCGGATTTTTGATTCGAAGTTTACATTAAAAGATTGTTCGATTGTTCGTAGCATTGCGGGTAGTTTCTACGTTTGGGGGCTTTGTGGCACATTTACATAACTTGTGTTAACGCGAGCAACAATTCAAATTTACTTCATAACAAACCTTATTTATGAATACTCCGGGAAACTGTTTTGTGCGTCTATGTGTATAGTATGATCTAGAGGAAGTACATTTTGCAAGTATTAATAGCAAGCGATTATCAACATACGTAATGTGTACTTCAATAAGACATGTCAATATGTCTTTTGCTAGAGCTTATATGTATATAGGCCACATGTAACGACGACGGAGGTGTTCTCTGTGCACATGGTTGATGGTTCACCCGAACAGCGGAAGTTTTCCGCCCAAGCCTCTAGCGACTGGGATACGTTCTTTCTGCACAGAGCCAAGGAGCTTGTGTCTGGTAACACTGCGTGTTTTATTACCCCGTCTTTATCCACGGATAGACGTGGAGCAATATTGTAAGGGCCAAACGAGTTTATACTCGCTTTTATTGTCGGAATGTATTCTTAAGATTGATCGATACATCTATCATTACAAATTAATTATATAATCACATTAATGGAGCTATCTACAACTGTGCAAAACAGCAACAACAATTATATGTTTGTGTCTTCATTTCAATCCCCTACGCACCGATAAGCAAAATAGATACATTTTCTTTTCGAATATGAAAACTTAGTTGTCTAAATTGCCATGTTTGAACATTACCTGAAACTGTTACTTTGGTCGGACGCTTTTTTCGCAAGGCGGCTACCGTCGACCAGCCCAGGGATATGTTTCCTGTTTACACCGCTGTACGCAACGGTATCGAAGCTGTGGACCATTTGTAGGTGGTCGACTGATGGTAACGACATGTGATCAGAACACCTGCTCATGCAACAACCCGAATGAATCAAGTCGTTGGTGTCCATATGGAGCAATGACTGACATATGGAGAGAAATGATGCACGAAAAGGTCATATCGCAGGTACGGAACTGTACATTCGACATAAAACAAGTGTTGTGACTGCTCACGATAACACTATGACTATTGGGGCGCGGTATCCCGGCGATAGAACGTCGGACTGTCATTCGAGTGGACAGGACTTCGAGTTCACTTGCTGCTGTCTTAATGTTTCCGTTCGGCCCAGTTTTGCCTTGTGTTTTGAAATTTGGAAGTTACGTTATTATACTTTGATATGTTTATTTTGTACATATGGCAGAGTAACCAAAAATATCTACCATAGAATATATCATGTTTACACGTCTGTTTATTTGTTTTCATTGCATTGCGGTCACAAGTATATCTAAACTCACGATTCGTTGAATAGTGTATCAACAAAACGTTCATTTTTAAATATTTATGTATAAAATACATTTTCTAAACGTACTATGTCATCAGCGTACGACTTTCGAAATAAACGAAACATATCACATGGATTAGCCGATCAGCAGAATGACAAGACTACTTAGCAGATTATTAAAGCTAGTTCAATATTGTATCATAACTATAATTTTAAATGAAGTTAGTGTATATTCTAGATTCCTCGCTGCGGAGAGCAAACATCACAGAACAAGGTGTTCTGATGGTACAACGAGAACCAGCTAGCCCCATAGAAACCCGTATTCTATGCAGCACACATCGACTGTCAGAATTGTGAAGGGCTCCACAGACGCTATGGAATTATACTGGATTAGTAAAAGGCCACAGAAACCGCATTTCTATTTATACCTCGGAAGGAATGAAAGAAAGAAATGACATCTATTAGACTAATAGACCAATAATTACAAATACATATTATAACAGGGCATGTACAGTAAGTCAGGAGACACCCGTTAAGGCACTTAGATGCCGCTGACACGAGAGCCACCTTAAATAATAATATTAATACAATAGTAATATGTTTACTAAGTAAGTTAACTGGTACTACATGAACATGTCATAGAACAAACATAATCAAAATACGTCCAGTAGCTGTTTTATATATGTGTGCACATATACGCATATAACGATACATTATACAAATCACAAAATGCATCAATATATATTACAGTACATTTTATTTCATTATCTTCCACGTATATAACAGTTAATAATAGTACAAGCATTCTGATATTTTTCAATAATGTATCTGTTGATATAGGTAGATAATCCATGGATATTGTTTGTGAATATTTTATAAATATTGATATCAAGAGAATTATTGAATATTTTTGCTACGTAGAATCTGATGTTTCATTTGGCGAATTCGTGATTTACTCTAGGGATGAATACATTCGTGTTTCCCTAGTAGCATGCTGATGGCGCTGGGTATTGATTAAGACACGGTTTTGATTGAAATAATCAGGCAGCTGCTTGTTGATCAATTTGTAAATAAAATTGAGTAGTTTAATTAATTTTATATATGTCATCAAGCTTTAAGAGGTAAAGTGTCTCAAAACTGGTTCACTATGAGCCAAGTAATCACTTCGAGCTATAAGTATAACTGCCCTTTTCCGTTATTTGATAATTGTATTATTTAGGTTACTCTGATTCCCCAGTGCCAACACTCCATAATTGAGGTGGCATACGATTAGGGAATTATATATTGTTCTCAGGATGTTGACTGATAGGATATGTTCGAGAGTATTTAACACTCATATTATTTTGGATATTTTTGAAGTCAGTGCGTCAATTTGAATAGCCCAAATTAAGTGTTTGTTAATAGTGATACCGAGAAAATTAAAATTATATACATATTCAATGTTTGATACAGCTATTCGAAGGAGTGGAAGCTGAACCTTTTTGTATGGCATATGAAATATAATGGCGTGTATTATCTTAACTTTTAGTGAAGGTTTGTTCACTTCGAGCCAAATACGTAATTTGTTCTAATTCATTGTTTAGTATTTCATTGTAAATATCATAGTATCCATTTGCATTTAGTGTAGTGAATAATGTGGTGTCATCTGCAAACATTATGAAATTAATTGAGTTACAAGAGCGGATAATATTATTCATATGTATAATGAACAATAAAGGACCCAATATTGAGCTTTGGTGTACACCAATTGTTACATCAACTTCTGGCCATTTAGCGTTATTAAACTATTCCCAGTTTGAAAAGTCGCTTTTGCAAAATTCTAACGCTGAGTTTGTAAACTAATAAAACTATAATTTAGATTTAACAAATATTATGGCCAAGTGTGGCAAACGCTCTTGACTAATCAAGGTACACATTGATTGGAGTCATACATTTATCAAGTTCCTGAGACTTTCTGTTAATGGGTTTATTTGCAGGTAGTTGAGTGGAGTGTCCTTCCATCTTGTCTATTGTAATACAGATTACGAAATGAGAAGTACAAGTGAATTATTGTGAGATACGTTTCAGACTGGTTCTAATCTAGCCAGTGTTGCGATGGTTAGCTAAGTTCGTGAAATAATGTCATTCTTTCAACACACTTGCTTCTTTAAAGGAGTCGACATTCTCAAGTTCTTGGTCGTTTGCTGTTTATCCCGGTTTTTGTATTGTTTGTCATCGAATTTACATTGTCGATACCTGTAGAAACAATTATTTACATAATCCTACCCTCACACACGCACACGCAGTTACTAACAAACAACGCCATGTTGTAGTTAATTTTCAAAATCTGAAACTGATATATGTTTCAGGACGAGTTCCTAGCAGCAACCGATTTTGAGTGGTTGCGCACAGCAAGGGACATATCAGCTCCGTTCAGCGACAACACTTGTCGCTTGATGAAAGCTGGACTGCGTCTAATCTCTTTGAAGTCGCACAAAGTAGATTGCCCATGGCAAAAACAGTGGCCAACCATCAAAGGATACGGTGCCACTGATACTTTTTCATTAATCATTGTTCACATGCTTATGCTCGCACTGCGACTGTGTGTGTGTGTGTGTGTGTGTGTGTGTGTGTGTGTGTGTGTGTGCGTGCGTGCGTGCGTGCGTGCGTGCGTGCGTGCGTGCGTGTGTGTATTATCGGTGATTTTGTAGTTCAATTACATAAACAGCAATGATAGAAGTTTTAGAAAGCATCCGCATTATTTCGTAATATTTACGGAATATTACTAGTCCATGTATGTTTAAATGTCAGGAACCTGTTAAAGGGGCAATGCTTGTTAAACCTTTCCGTATAATAGATTACAGGTTCGAGGCTATATTTGGCGGAGATAGATCGTAGAAATTGGTGGTGCAGAAAAGTCGAAAAACAAGTGGAATTACTGATTGATAAGTATTATTCTTGCCTTAATATCTTTCAAAAAGTTGCATAAAACATATATGGAGTAGCAAGTGTCATTACAGTTAGTTGGTTAAAGTATTTTAGAACACCTTAATAGTGAGTGATAATAGGGTAACTTAGCCTTCGATAAGTTGTAAACAAGATTTAACAAACCTGATTATGTGGTAGAATATATAGGAGATTTACATAAGATAATGTATGTGTAAGCTAATACTTGCTAGATATTTTGATTAGGTAGCATCGTTGTTAAAATTAAGCAAGAGCGATAGTCGGGCGGCGTAACCTAAATAAATAAAGCAGCCTAACATAACGTAATTTATTGAATTTAAATTAGGTCACTACCCGTAATGTTAGCGTTCGTGATATGATCAATAGTAGGCTGTGTAATTGAAATATGTAACATCAAGTGTGCTGTAGTACACAGGAAACAGTCTTTATCAAGACTAAGTTAGTTAAGTTATTAAATAAATTATGATAGGGATATGGCGCCTTGCAAGCGGCAAGTCAAGGCAAAGCGACACTTGGTGTGCGATCACTGCCACAGCTGGGTATATTTTGCATTTGTCCCGCTGTGGGAAGTCATGGGCAGAAACCATGGAGGAACAGTTCACCTTTCAGTTAGGTTGACAGATATTGTGAAGGGAATGGAAATGGAAATTAGCAAAGAGACAGGTCGAATGGAGAGAGACGACAGGGAGAGAGTTGAGAATACTGCAAGACTGAAGGAGAATAGTAGTGGCAAGAAAACTGAGGAAAGGAGATTGAGAGGAGGGAAGGTGATTGGAGGGGAAGAAATTGGAAAATCGACGACAGAAAACGTGACAAGCATGAAGGTAGCAGGGGAGATTGTGACACCCAATTGTACATTTCTTTATTTACTCCTAATACTATTTGTTCCTTAGATCAGCTCGGAAATTGTCTTAATGACATTTTCATTTGGATGACTGGGAGTAGTTATTAGTTAAATGCCGATTAAACAGAATTTCTTATTATTGGCCGCGTTCAAAATATTAAAAGCTTTTTCCTACACCTATGCATAGGCAGAACGCTATGCTTCCAATTTCAGCAGGAAATCTATAAGTTACTTTTGATGATAATTTCAGTTTTAGACGGTATATTTATCAAACTTGTCGCTGTTGTTATTATCATATTCTTAATTTCCGAAGTATTCGCTGTTACTTAATTTTTTTTTTTAAACATTGCAACTGCATTTGTTACTATTATTTTGTTGGATTCATCGTAGCAATTCCCGTTTTCACAATATTGACCCTAATGACAACACTAGGTAACAACGTGTACAGACATGCCGACCCTCCACCAGCTGTCAGATGTCCTCAAAATCGGCATCAATCTCCCTGCAGAGGCGGAAGTGTCGTAAAGCCCCATGCATAAACTCCATTCATTCCGAGATGTTGCAGGCAGACCTCAATACAGCTACTAGAGTGCTGACTGACTTGTTCAAGACCATCAGGGACGAAGACATTATCCCAAGTGACTGGACTAAAGGTCTCACTCCCTAAGAAAGGCAACCATCAAATTTGTGACAACTTGCGATGAATCACACTCTTGTCGATCCCCAATAAAGTTTTCCTAGAGTCGTTCTTGGAAGAATCTGAATACAAGCTGAGGCAAGAACAAGCTGGATTTCGGAAAGGAGAAACATTTGGCAGTGTCCATTGTGACACCCTGTGGAAGATTCTAAGATTCGTTGGAGTCCCTTAAAATATTAATTCACTGATAGATACATTTTATGACCACTTTGAATGTAGCGTCATCTTGAGTAATTCACCCTCTGAGTGGTTCCCATTGAAATCCGGTGTTAGATAGGGCAGTATCCTTTCCCCCATCCTCTTCCTGGTCGTCATCGACTGGGTTATCCGGAAAACTACAACATATAAAACCAGGGTCATCCAGTGGACTCTGTTCTCCCAGTTGGAAGACATTGACTTTGCCGATAACTTTGCAGTTCTCTCAGTAAAGCTTGACCATCTGCTATAGAAAAGTGATAGACTAGATAGCTATGCAAACGAAATTGGACTTATCCACCAAGTACCACCAAGACACCACTACGGAAGCTTGAGAAGATCTGCCGGATAATCTGGCCTAATAAAATATCCAAAATATTAGGCTTCCTGTCCGATATTGTATACATTTAAAGATCTGTTCCATTGCCTACCTGGCACTTTCATGTAAGCAACCATCACATTTACATTCATTGCTTACTACAGTAAGAAAGCCTCTCCAGCTTTGATCATCTAGTTCTGAGTTACTTTTTTGTTCCTAGAATCAATACTAATATTGGAACTAGGGCATTTTCTGTTGCTGCATTAACTCTTTTGAATATGCTTTTGAAAATCTAGAGATAGATATGTTGAAAGTATTACACAATTATGCCGTCAGTTAAAAATATACCTTCATAACCTTGCGTATCCACTTTAGCTGTCTGGAGTATCGAACGACCTGTTGACGACTTTACTAATGCTTATCGAATCAGACGTTAGCAAATCCTTTTGTATTGATGCGCCTCTGTGCTTGGTTTCCGTGGATTTATGTGCAAAAGAAGTTACATTATTATTATTATTGTAGAGACCAACGAAGCAGCGTTGACCCACGCCTCGTCGTTCGTGCAGTCGATCCGTACTTGGAGCAATCGGATCTTTGCGAGTGGCCTTTCCACAGACAGAACGGTCGACGAGAAAACAAAGACCCTTGACGAGCTGTATACGCGGCTGGTTGAAGAAGTTGCGCAAGGAGAACGGGGCATGGATGTTGTCATGTTGTTTGTCGCAGTGGCCAAACAATGCTAGAATTGAGTTAGAACCGCAGCGACTAACAATTTGTGAGTCTGCTAGCCGAAGTTTTGTTTGATAATTATTCGTACACTCAAATGGAGTTGAAACATCACCCGTGAAGTTGTTTAAACTGAACGCGCTAGATCAAAATGTTCACATTTGGTAGTATTAAAACACAACTTGATTTTCTCTGTCATCAATGAGCATTGATCGTCGTCGAAAAAGTGATTATCTCGATGATTCTGCTTGTGATAGCAACACATTTTATATAGAGAGTTGAAACTAGCATTTGTTATAACTTAGTACATCCATATTTGACATACGGAATAATCCTTCGGGTCTACATAGAAGTATGTCCTTCCTCACGCAGTCCTCCCATCTGAGCTGTGCCCTTCCATTTTTGCTGTTTCATTTATTTATTTTGACTCCGCTCACTTTGTTAGTTTTCGTGCATCCGACCTTGCATGCCCATTTCGTCCGGAATCTCAATCCTAGTCCTATTAGAATGCATTGCATCCCAATATCTTTTGCTCAGATCGTTCATTCTTCTTCTGTCTACCCTCTCTGTTCTTAATACACTTCGAGTTGTTCCCGCAAACTTGCAACTTGTGTTGTTGTTCTTCTGTCAATGCCATTGTCTTTATACATTGGCATGCCGGTGTAACATACGCTCTATAATAACTCTTCCTTTCAGCTGTATCAACATTGTTTTGTTTATTATCCCTCCCTTTACCGTTCTCCAAGCATCAAGTGTTATTATTCCGTACGCTGGTAGTTTTGAAAGCAGTCAGTAAAAATCACAGGGTTGCACATGTGCTCTATTGACCAGTCTGGTAAGCTGTTAAGTTCCTTCAAAACAGGGTGGAATACATTTACCTAACACGGATGTTTGAACTGCTTCCATGCTAGAGATTGCAATGTGGTTGTAGCGTTTTCAAAATGTCGAAGTTTTTTAGTTTTCTGCGAAAAGGAACACTGTGTCCAATGCCAGAATATAAGCAGATAATCCAGACAGACTAACATACATCCCGGTTTCTCGAAAAAAAAACAAGTGATTTGACAAACTAGGACAAGGATTGGCTGTTATTGCTAGAGCTGTGCTAGTGTTTCTACACGTTATTCATGCACAGTTCCAATTAAAATTCGTCAGAGTGTACGCTACTCAATGTGTACACAGACCTAAATCTTGGAATTGTAGTCCCATGGCAAAGATTTTCTCGGCGACACATTTCTGAGGTCCGGACATGTCGCACGAGTGAAATAAGCCAAAAAGTGAAGTATTATAGTTGTTCATATAGTATAGCCTGAAGTTGGTTGTCATACTGTTAAATGCCGTTAGTCTTAGTCAAAATCCCAGTTAACATCCCAGTCCGGTAGATCTCTTCGAAATCCGGAGTGATTAACAGTGACGTTACACGTAGTTGATTTGATAAAAATGTGTTTGGTAAATATCGCCCGCACAAAAATTACAAAACTGCCGCAATATGTTTCCCAATTATCACGTTGCAACGTCATGGAAGCAGTATATTTAAATACAACGCAAAATACATGTATTGCTCGTTTGATATTACCTCCCAAGCGGCACCAATAAATTAAATAACTACATAACTACTATCGCGGTCTGTACGCGTTGGTATCCGTCGGATCATGGCATGCGATGTTCGAGTACAAGTCAGTACACCAGATAAACAGGCAACAAACCAGCCATTATATCTCAAGTTGTCATGGACATGAAATGTGTCTATCATAGAGGTCATAAATCAGCCACTGGTTTGCATGAGGTTGTGATAACAAGAGGTTGCGTAACTTACTCTTTTCTAGTAGTTTCTTGATGTTTCTATTTTTCACAGCTGCGAAGCATTTTGCATAAATACTGAGGAGAACTATCACGTAAGATACTCTAGGCTATATGGTTATTCAAAAAGATGAAGTGACAAACCGTTTGTGTCATTAACATTTATACATTTATTGCTGTTGTTTATCAAGCACCAATTTATAGTATTAATGTATACATGCATTTTTCAAGTAATTACTACCGACGCCATTCTTGCACGGGTCGATGGCACTCTGGTAACGTCTGAGCGACGAACGTGGTTATTGGGAATAATGTGGCGACAACCTTTATAGGTCCGGCATAGAACGATGGCTGACACAGTGTTGCCCTGCCTATGAAACAACTGTGCCGCACAACAGAACGGATGATCTAAATTGAAAGTGCGAAGTGATATTGATTCGTGTTGACATCGCGTGGTCAACTCATTCACTTTGACGATCGACGGGTTTTGTGTAGCGTGATCGACTATGAGTATGTTGAATGGTCTATTGGTATATCATGGCGAGTAAGTTGGTGGTAGGTGTGTGTGTGTTTCTCTCTCTCTCTCTCTCTCTCTCTCTCTCTCTCTCTCTCTCTCTCTCTCTCTCTCTCTCTCTCTCTCTCTCTCTCTCTCTCTCTCTCTCTCTCTCTCTCTCTCTCTCTCTCTCTCTCTCTCTCTCTCTCTCTCTCTCTCTCTCTGTATGTGTGTGCGAGTGTGTGTGTGTGTGACAGAGAGAGATAGAGAGAGAGAGAGAGAGAGAGTGTGTGTAGTTGTGTGTGCGTGTGTGTGTGTGTTCGTGTGTGCGTGTGTGTGCGCGTGTGTGCACGTGTGCGCGTATGCGCGCGAGTTTACATATGTGGGTGCATGCGTGCATGCTCGTATGAGCGGGCTTGTTTGCGTGCTTGCGCGCAAACAAGCCACGTCACGTCTCTTTGTAATGCAATAATTGGCAGTGATGCTGAAACAATCCGTTATCCACCAATACACGACCAGTCGCTACAAACACAAGTATCAGCAATAGACTGGAGGCGCTACATCATTATGTCCTAATGAATCTATTATCAACAAGGACAATGCGAGACTAAGCGAATGTGTAATCCAGAGCAGGATAAATATTGCAATCACATTAGGATTGAATTGCCCAGACATATATATAGAGAGTTGAATTATTACATCGTCCATCTGTTAAATACAAATTTCAAGTGAATCAATAGGCTCCGTAGACAATATAGAACATTCCTCAATTCCATATGAACTATGTTTCATATAATATGCAAATTGTAGATGAAACGACGCAAACGACGAAACGTTATATCCACGTGCCATACTTTTATCATTCCGCTGGCCGGACCTGGCGTCGGGTAACTTTACAAAAAACATAATTTATCGAATAATATATAAAATCTAAAAGTGACTTAATAAGTGTGGTAAAGTAAAATTATCAGTATAATGAATAAATATTGCTCATGTTGAACATAAGCGGTTTAAAACATCAGTTAAAAATAGTAATTTAACTCAGAATGCGACTTTAACTGTTTGAAAACGTGGGTCGCCAAGTTTAAACCACGACCACCTTTGGTTCGCTGCCCCAAAACAGTAAGAACCGCTGTTCTACCCTGTACTATGTTGGTAGACGTAAAACTATTTTCGTATGATACCACATATGGTCATGTACAAGCTTCAACAGAAATGGTGTGTGTTTGTTTTGTAAATTGGTTTCTCTCTCGGTTGGTGATTACAAACTGCATTATTTATCAAACGTTTTGTACTTCACTTCACATTAACGCGCGGGGTTTTGAATATTCACAACCAATAATAATGCAGGGTATTTTAAATCAAATGATCTGGCTCTCGGGCAAGATCTACAAAGGTTCCACGCAATGGTTTTAGTATGTATGATTACACACACACACACACACACACACACACACACACACACACACACACACACACACACACACACACACACACACACACACACACACACACACACACACATATATATATATACGTCAGCCATACCCTTATCCGTGCGCAACAATATTCATAACGCAATGCGCCTGAATGCAACAAAAGTAGGAACTGTGAAGTGATAGGATTTAAATCAGCTAATACTCATGTACGTAACATGAACCGTTGTAGAACGATATATACTAAATGTGCATGTGTGTTTAACTGTGTCACTGTTCACTAAGGTTTGACACTGCGTAGAACATTATGTTACCTTTATTCTCAAGTTTATGACGTCAACCCGCCTACCTGTTCTTGGTGCACTGCGACCGTTGGAGATCCACGCTACACTGCTCGTCAGAGACACACACTAGTGTTGAAAATGTCGTTTATAAAACAAATTCATAAAACTACAACCCACAGATTGAGTGCGTAGACGTCTAGGTATTACTGAGATTTTATAATCGAGAGAGAGAGAGAGAGAGAGAGCACGGTTGTCGCACAACGAGTTAGCACAGTGTTAATAAAACAGTACTAGTTTACATAAAAGGGTCCGCTGGTTAACGTATACATATATATATACATATAACCAGAGGAGTGACTCGGCGATGTTGAGTTATTACTGCAATGTGGCCGTGTGTAATTATACAACGCAATGCATCGGTGGAAACAATGTTCACTGCTTTTCCATAGCCCTTCATAAAGAAAACCTGATCACTTCTGCATTAGACGAATATTATTATAGTAGCGACACTCCCCGTAGCTGCTTTGAAATTCATACGTTTTCGCTCAGGTGCACGGTGCTTTCGCGCAATAATTTGAAATCACATTTGCCCTGCGCAGTTATTACGCCAACTTGTTCGCATAATGTCAACGATCGAAAGTAAGGCCGTTCAAATATATACACATACATACGTACACGCACATACATACGTACATACGTACATACGTGCATACGTGCATACGTGCATACGTGCATACGTGCATACGTGCATGCGTGCATGCGTGCATGCGTGCATGCGTGCATACGTACATACGTACATACGTACACACGTGCATACATATGTACATACGTACATACGTGCATACTTGCATGCGTACATGCGTACATACATCGTACGTGCATAAGTGCATACGTGCATACGAGCATACGTGCATACGTGCATACGTGCATACGTGCATACGTGCTTACGTGCATACGTACATACGTACATACATACATGCATACATACATACATACATACATACATACATACATCATAGATACATACATACATCATACCTGCATACATACATACATGCATACATACAGGCATACATACATACATACATACATACATACATACATGCAAACGCACATCCGTACATGAATGAAAACATACATACACATACATACGTACACGCACATACATACGTATATACGTATATACGTACATACGTGCATACGTGCATACGTGCATACGTGCATACGTGCATACGTGCATACGTGCATACGTGCATACGTGCATGCGTGCATGCGTGCATGCGTGCATACGTACATACGTACATACGTACACACGTGCATACATATGTACATACGTACATACGTGCATACTTGCATGCGTACATGCGTACATGCGTACATACATCGTACGTGCATAAGTGCATAAGTGCATACGTGCATACGAGCATACGTGCATACGTGCATACGTGCATACGTGCATACGTGCATACGTACATACGTACATACATACATGCATACATACATACATACATACATCATAGATACATACATACATCATACCTGCATACATACATACATGCATACATACAGGCATACATACACACATACATACATACATACATGCAAACGCACATCCGTACATGAATGAAAACATATATATATATATACACATATACATATGTATATACATATATATATATACATACATAAATAAATAAATACATAAATAAATATATACATATATATATATATACATATACACACACACTGATGCATCTTTGTATTCCACATGTTACGTTACCATTGGTGTTCTCGGTCCACATCGCTGATGGGTCTAATAAACAACGCATGTTTACGGTGCAATCCACCCGAGACTGGATACGATATTGCTGCATAGAGCCAAGGAACTTGCACCTCGTTTAATTATATTCTTAGACCGGCCCTTTTGCTCGTAATTAATAAAAAATCTCCTATAGATTATTATAAAAAGGAAAGGTTCATATATAGCTCAGTATCCAGTCATCAAATATTCGTATTGTTGTACTTTTGGCATGATGGTCGACATAGTATTGGTATTATTGTGTCTGCGTCTCTGCGTTCAAGTTATGAAAATGTGATATGATATACAATTTAAAACGAAAATGTTTACAATGTGAAAAAATCGGCATTACTATTGATACTTATTGTTTATCGATAATATACAGAACATATTGGTTTTTTTAAACTAAATTTTTTTTTATTTAGATGGTTGGTTCTTCCAAAATGATGTTCCCCAATTGATCACAATGTATTTGTACAGAAGTTAAATTACTACGGATAAAATGACAAGGTTCTGGATCTTTGTAACATAAATTGAAAACGTTAAGTCTAAGGAAATAGTAATCAAAACTGGTGTCCCTCAAGATGCAATTTTAGGGCCACTCTTATTTATTATATCCATAAATGACATAGCACTTTCTAGTGACTTTTTCAAATTCATAACATGTGCTGACGACACTCCCATTACTAAAACTCTAAATTTGATGTGGAAATATTAACCTGTGTTACAAATAGATGGGGCATACATTGGATTTCAATTTGTTAGGCATCACAATAAATAATCATTTAAACTGACAGAGGCATACAAACAAAATAGCACGTAAAATATATAAAACAATAGGCATATTACATAAGCTGAAACACTTTTACCACAGAATACATTATATATTATCTACAATGCTCTTATTCTCCCTCATATTAATTATGGTTTTATTTTATGGGGTCATCAAGCACATCGATTTTTCAAATTACAGAAAAAAGCAATATTAATAATATCCTTAATTAAATATTATTCTCACACAAGTCCCATGTTTAAAAGACTGCAATTTTTAAAGTTGGATGACGTTAATAAATTCCAACAAATAACATTTTATTACAAATTAATTAACAGTCTTCTGCCCTACTACTTCAATTTTATTTCCAACACACACATCTGGGATATTCGTCAGCATTACAAACGTGAACGAAATAATTTGTAAATGTCCAGATTAATACATCAATTTGCCAAAAATTGCATAAGACACAACATAGTAGAGACAGCTAATAATGAAACAAGTATTATCATTTACCACATTTACATCCACAGTCTGTACTTTTTCAATACACACAAACAATCTTTTTATTTTTAAATTACGAATCCAGTTGTTGAATTCATATTTGCTTTATTTATAATTTATAATACGTATTGAAATATATACCTAAGTATCCATGTATACGTTAATATGTACACGAATACATAACAACAAAAGTCCTTGTATTGTGTATGTATGTTGATACACTGAATAATTATCAAATCTAAAAACAAGTCATATGCTATTGATTTGTATCATGTAAATGTTGTTGTTGTTGTTTATATTTATGGGGTGGCTCCTATGCTTGCTATATTATGTGTCCCGACTTGATCTATTACTTACGTTATTCAATGTATATATATCGTATTTATAAATCAAATAAATTGATTTTGAGTATAATTGTGAGATGTGCCACTATATATTAGAAACGTTTGGTTACTATGAGTTTAGGAGATACTATTGGATGAGTTAGATCTTATACCATAACTGTGAGATATACCAGGAGTTACCCTTTTAAGATAATTTGGAGTTTTACCATTTACAATGTGGTACAAATTTAATTTTGAAACAACAACAAACATCAACATAACCGAATACATAAAACAGTCGTTTTAAAAAAGTAATGTTGTGTTGCATGTCAAATGGCATGTTAGATGCCGTCTTCCTGTGACCCCACAAGGATAAATGTAACTACAACACACTTATACACGTGTACGAAAATTATATTGCAACGATGACGGTATAATAGTGGATCCAACGTAGATATAAAAACACCTCTAACTGCACTCTACACATCTGGGATTTAGACAATGTTCACAGTTGAGATAGCTGTCTATATATTGTTTGCATAATAACACATTGAATGTTGGTCTAGATTTAGTGTTTTGTATCTTATAATCAAGATTGTTCCATATTTTATGAAATTATTTAGATATGTTTACATATCAGAGATGTGGGTCCTGTGATGGGACCTCAGAATAATATGCACTTCTCGATTATGTAATTTCTGAAGTCTAGTTATGTTACAATGTAAACATACATCCCAGAGAGTATTACAATAGTCCAAATGAGGCAATACCATAGTGTTATATAATGTAACCCGACTCGAGAGAGGATTAAATTGACTAGTATGTTTAATATACCGAATGACATTTTGATTGTGTTGATGATATTCTTTAATCAATCAATAGTGACACCGATCTATTCCTGGGATTCAGCCTGTTCAATTTATTGAACTCGGTAACATACATGATGTTTTATCAATATGAAGACTGATTATATTGGCATCTAGCCAGTTACTAATTATGATCCACAGTATCAAATGCTTTCATCGGGTCTAAAGCGACTAGACCAACTAGTCCCCTACAGTTTGTTGATTGGTAAATATCCTCCATCATGGTGTGGAGACTGGTCTGAGTCGAGTGACGTTGACGGAATCCGGATTGGTCTGAACACATAATGTTATTACCCGCACGAAATGAATACAGCAATTGATGAACAAGTTTCTCTAACAGTTTACTGATGATAGGGAGACAGCAATAGGCCTATAGTTACCAATGTCCAGCTTAGACCCGTTTTTTAATATCCTGACACATCTTAGCGATACGTTGAACAGATGCGCGACACTGTCATTTATTATCCTAGATGTATTTTTTTTAATCTTATGACACAAATTAGTAACCAGATTCCGGAGTTTGTTATACACATTCCAGGCATGAAGAACTTGAATGTATATAGCCTGAGTGTGGTACTCGTAGCTGATGGTTCTAAGAGGTTCAATGTCCTCATAAAACCAAAAGCATTGCTTGGACTTTGCTCTGAATTTCATGATGGGAGCATGGGAGTCAATTGTTTTGAGAACCAATGACTGCCAGGTGGACCATGCATTCATCGATGTCATCAAATACTTCGATCATTGACCATGGGATCTGGGATAGTTCACTGAGAAGTTTGCCATTATCCAAGTATTTATAATTCCTATAGATCATATATTGTTGTCTGTTGTCAGGTTCTTTCTTGAGATGTATTACCAGATAATTCGTGAGATGGTCTGCAACTGTAACCACAACCACTTCATGGGTGATCTTGGATTCGATATTGGTGAATGTAATACCAATTATCGACTGGAGTGTTCAGTTATCCGGATAGGTTGTAATATTACTATATTGTAATTGTAGGATGATACTATGTTGTTTACACATTTAAGTAACCAACCTGGGGTAATAAATGTGGTGTAATCCGAGTTAAAGTCTTCGGTTATGATATAATACAGGTTCGACTGATCCAGGTTCATGACAAGGTCAGGTCATCGAATTTATCCATGACATTTTGTGCTGCTTTGGGATGATGATAGACAACAGACACAAGCACAGGTTTACGATGAGGGATGGTGAGTTGAATGGTAAGTAACATGAAATCATTGGGATACAGATCCGGTATAGCTATGTATGTGAGTTCGTTGTTGATGTACATAGCCACTCCTTTTTTACCGCGGAATAATCCATCACTGTCATAATGTTCCATGTTGTATCCATCTACATGAAATTAATTGAAATCATGGGAACAGTCTATCCATCTCTCCCATATATATATCAGGACCCATCAAGCTAGTTCAAACCGGTACCCATTTTCCGATTCTTTTGTTTACGTCCGGATCCGCAACTGTAGCAAATCACAGGATCGGGATAGTCACCAGTTGGTAGCACTGCACTTGGGAAATGTGGTAGTAACCAGTTGACAGCACTGCATATCATCACCCACCCTTTACACCTTTCACACACTACTGCACACCGATAAACCGGCCCTGTATATAAACTCCAACCCCACAGATACCGATCAGCCACACGATCCACGACGACTGCACAGCGTTACATGTCCCTGAACGACACGCAACATCCAGCTGCCGTCCACTGTGTCAGCCACCACTGGACATATCGTACAGCAACCACAACTATCTACACCCGTACGACAACCCAGAACAGAGCGAGCCACGAAGGTACCATTGTATTGCCAGCTCGCTCTTCACTCGTTGGTGTCAGAAGAGTAAGATGCCCAGCTAACATAACAGTACTGGGCCAATACTGGGCCAATACCTACCGCCGGTTGATGTGGTACTGGCCCGATAACCTAATCCAGCACTGGCCCAATACATGCTCTGCACAGAGGCTGTTAACTGGGCCAATACTGGCTTGTTGTACTGGCCCAATGCTTGCCCAGTAATGGGCAAGCATTGGCCCAGTACTGCTACAGTGCATTGGTCCAGTACTGGCCCAGTAATGGCAGACGGTACTGGCACAATACTGGCCCAGTACTGTGCCGGTACTGGCTTGTTGAACTGACCCAATGCTGAAGCAGTAATGGTCCAGCATTGACCCGGTACTGGCACAGTACATTGGCACGTTAATGTGCCATTACTAGCATCATATGATGGCATAATATTGGAACACTAATGGCCCAGTTCACTATTGTATACTGGTATACTGGACTGGTCAAATATAAGAATATTTGTGACCTAACATTGATATGTATAGTAGTATATGATATAGCAACAAAAGCCAGGATATGAAACAAAACATGAACAGTTTTATTCAAATAAAAATAATTATACATCATTGGCATGATCATGCCTGTCCTGTGCACGACGCTTCCTCCCGCCATGTCTGTCTCCTGCGTTCCTCAGCCACAGCATCATCTCTTTCTGTACAGTCGACTCGGTGATCCCTTGAATGAAAAGATTCCTCATAATGGCCCCTGAAACACACACACACACACACACACACATACACACACACACACACAAACACACACACACACACACATATATATATGTATATATATATATATATATATACATATATAGTTTTATCTAAAACATCAGTGCACTTCCTAAACAATCATTTATTTTCCAGTTTGATCTCATAACATCTTTTTGTTCCCAAAATTAAGCTCAACCTGGGCGGGCTTTAACTGTAGTTTTGCACAAACTCAGGAATAGACTCCCCATCACTTTAAAACCATCTGAAACTAGGTACCTTCTGCAAATAGTAAATAACTTAACAAATGTTTTCTACATTGCAATCCCACCCTACCATAATTTTCTGTATATAATATGCCAAAGAAATTATGGTAAATCCTCAGTGGTCTTCACTCTTTGAGTTCAAGTACCTGAGGATTTAGGAGCCATACAAATTTATTATTTGAAAAGACGTCTCTCATATTAACTAATCCATAATTATTATTAATCCTTAGTTTGTACTGTAAGCAAGTAGATATAAAAGGATGAAGTAGCTATACTGGTACACACGTGTAATGACACTGCTCAACAGCAGACTGCCAAATGCCTTTTTAGTTTCTTCTGTTTGGCTTTTCCAGCCACTTTTGCCTGCCCAGTTGTATTGAATGGCAACGGCATGGTGTAGCACATGCGACATCACATGCCGCACATTTTCTTTGACATTGCCGCCGCCAATAGAGGCCAAGTCATCGGTCTGCAAACATACAGCACACACCAAAATGTTAATGAAAGCCCATGGTATAGGGACTGCATAATCAGCTGGATAGAAACATGTTAGTACTGGGTAGCAGAGGGGACGTTTCGAATCGGAAATCAGTTTTGAGTGGAGGATCAAATACCTATACTATTCTTAATAATATTACATATATCAATGACATAGATGATGACATAAGAGCTATTCCAGAAATAAATGTACGAGGGGGGGCTGGAAGCACCATCCATATTTATTTTTTCTAATTAAATTGTATATGAGTACTGTGATAATACTAGTCCCCCCACTGCACATCATATAAAAATAACACACCCCACACAATATTTATGGAATAACACTAACAAGCAAAACACTTAAATTTGTGGACAACACAAATGTGTTTAGAAAGGTTAAAGATGATGGGGGGAAATGTTCGAGAGGATCTAGAAATGGCCTGAAAATGGTGGATGTTATTCACTTGTGGGAAATGTAAAATGTGTAATGCCTACACATAGAACATACAAGGAAACTATAAAATGAATACAAATATTTTGCAGGTTTTATTACGACATTTAAAACACTTGAGATGAAGATATTAAGAGATCAATTAGAAGTTTTCATTATTTTCCCTTAGAAATAATGATGTAACGATGCAAAAATAAGACTAAACTACAAACATGATCATACAATTACTCAGCACCAGGTTTTTGACGTTCTTGTCGAGCAGCCTGACCTCCAGCTCCTTGACCTTGTTTACACTTGGCAGTGGGAAATCTATGTCCTCTGGCAGATCTTTAACGTCTCCACTATGCAGTGTTTTTATCTGCTTCCGCAGAGTGGCCAGCTCTTGCACCACGCCATCCAGTGTCAGTTGGATGGCTGTCATACCTGACAACATCTCCCTCTCAAAAGCTGCCAAAAATAAATACATGTAGAGTATTTAAAAAAATACTATGCACCTTGACTAGTACACATAATAGAAAACATGTATAGAGATGGCTACGTGCTAATATAGTCAAGAGTTTATTTTAAGATAACATTTATTGTGCATGAAAATATATATTTTTCATTTTATTACTAGTATATTTTAATGCATTTTTTTCTGCATTAGAGTATTGTCACGAATACGTACTTGTCCGACCCAACATCGTAACACTTTCCAATGTTTTATTGTATTGACTGCAATGATAACACATGGCAATAAATCTAATCTTATTTCGTTTTTAAACTTGCAAAAACAAGGCTTTTGCACTCTTTATATACCTACATATTTGTGTCAGGGCTAAAGCTGTAAAGATGGTAAAGATAAAGGATATAGATGTTCATATCTTGTATTGTGGCCATATGTTAGGATTGGAATAATTACCTGAAAACTGTATGGTTGATGATGGCGATAACACTGCTGATCCCAACGCGGATGAAGGTGTCCTTGGTGTGGTCCTCCACATTGGAATCCTCTCATCTGTCAAATCTGAAAACATGAAGTGTGTATTTACAAAAATACAAACAAACAACACGCCAGCCTGGGATACTTGACAATTAATAACAAGCACATAGCAGCACTTTATATTATTGTACCAGAATCACAAACCAGTGATTTACAAGGTGATTCGAATTATAAAGACGTTGATTAGCACCTGAATAACACAAATGTGTCATAAATGGATATTTAATTAAACTGGTCTATGATGGAATTCATTGCAACATGTGAGTCTAAGATTACACATTATTCCATTACGAAGTATGACCATTGAACAATATATTACAAGATACAATATAATATATTGGTCATGCATTCACACAGAAAGGAAGGTAATCATTCCAGGAAGATAAATACCAGGAACTGTTGGTGGCGTGGGTGCCCGTTGCAGTCTAGAATGACATGCCTTTCCACTTCGACCTTTTTCCGATTTCCTGACTAATGATTCGCATTCATCATCAACATCGTCATCTTCACTGTCATCTTGCAGATGAGCTTACTTCTGTGTGTATCTAGGACAAACAAGAAATATTTTGTTGAATACTTTAACATATCATATCAAGACACCTTTTTCTATGCAAACATATGATGTTGCTTCATAAAGATTTATAGGAGTTTAGGGTTAATGCATAATTTTGTTGTTGAAACATATGTTGATGATAACGTTTGCAAGTTAACGTGCCCCCGGGTTAAACCCTGGTTTAACTCGGGTTGGGCTAAATCTCCATTTTGGGCTAAACCGGGTTAAACCCGGGTTAAGCGATTTTTAGCCACATTTTGTCACAATATGAAAGAATAAAGCACACAAAGTACATTTACTAAGGATTAGTGAACACCTGTGCACAATGTCACCCCACTTGGGACTGGGGGACAGGGTTAATTGATCTATTCAGCAATTGGAAGACACTGCTTAGGCCTCACTCTGGACACTGTCATTCAGTGTTGTGTATTGTCTTAGTTTGTGAGTTGAGCTAATCGACTTGACCATGGATATGTGGTGGCTCAGGTATCTTTGGAGGATTGATGATGAATCCAGTTATTGGCAGTGAACACAAAGGGTAGATTACCACTTACCAGTCTGCAAGGCTCTATATCCTCCTGTTCCATAACCTGCAAGCTGACATCACACTGTACTAGGGTAGATTGTCTGATTGGAATCACTGCACATCTTCAGAAGACTCAGCTAGTAATTAATGGCACACTGATAAAAAGGCCTTTTATTTTGGACTTTCTGGGCTGGTTTAAATACATAAAAGGATTATGGTCTGAACTGGTGTCTAGTATAAATAATTTGCATAAGGTGGATATAAAACAATTTTAAACCATCATCAATCTATATACCAACTAATATAATATTGAGAATGTCCCTCTGATAATATCATCCTGAGATCTCCGATAGAGTAAAGCCTAATTTAACCTAGGCTTAACCCGGGTTAAACTATTAAAAACCTGGTTTAACCCACTGGGCTGGGCAAAACCAGTTTAGCCCGGGTTAAACCCCAACCATGGTTGATGACTGTGCAATTATGTAACTGTCATGGGTAGTTTTAACTACAAGATACAAGAAGCTTTATTCACATGTGGAATTGCATAACATTAGCTCATCCGAGCTATTTTCGGACAAACTAACCACTATTAAATATTTCTGCAGACTGCGTACCAACTACTCCGTTTGTCTAATATAACTAACTTAATAGTCTAGACTTGCTACAGCTGATGTTAATCCAACAATTATTAACACACCTCTTTGGCCTTTTGCTTTGATCTTCTTCTTCTTCTGTTTGGACATCAGATGTAAATTCACCTTTACGTGCCTTTTGTCGCCCCTCATCATAGCTCACTACAATATAATATGAAGACATCACAAGAATAGTCATGGGCAAGGATCAGAAATCAGATGTATTTGTTTAGGATATAAACATAATCCCTAACCTTTTTAAGAATGTAAGACTCCCACCCGACACTAAACCTCCATTTTGGGCTAAACTGGGTTAACATATTTTTCATGTATATTTTATCACAATAATGTCAATATGATAGAATAAAGCAGTCAAATAGTTCTATATTTATATAGCTATATTATCAATGTGAAAGTGATAAGAATCATAGTTAGCCAAATTTAACTTTGCCAAACTGTCGTTAATTTAACAAGATTTTGCGGCATGCTGTTGCCAATTAGTTTACTTATTGGGAAGGGCAATTTCACGAAAACATGGAAAATGGTCTTAAAATATTGTCATTGAATTTCCCAATTATTTTTTATGGTGGGACATAACATAAACTTTTTGGAATTTGTTTTCAATAAATTATTTGCACTCTGCATTATGTGAAAATTCAAACAATACGTGCAGAATTCACAAAATTCACCCATCCAACATCAATAATCAGGTGCCCCATGCAGCCGTAATGCGAGTCACGATGTAATTAGATGCAATTAAAACCATATTATGCAATCAATTTATTATTTGTTTCTATAATTTAATACAACTGTCTATTAAATGCATTTATTGTATATTTCAGCCATGTTATCAATGCAGTGTAGACGGAGATTATCTGAAATATAATGTACACAACTAATTAAATACACCCATGTATACAAAATGTAGGATCCGGGGAGACTCTTTCTCGCACGGCTTTGTTGATCGCTTGTGATGATTTGAATGGAGGCCAGTACGTCTTAGTTTTGTTAATAAGCCAGTTTGATGACACAACGTCAACTTCATTGTGCTCATCAAAGACCACCACAACATACATGCTGGAGACCAACAACAATATTTTTAAATGAATTTACATTGGATAAATTTGTAAGGCAATTCAGAAAAATCACAGTTATGAGAAATCAAACAGTATGAATGACAGGCATTGCAACATGCACTCTTCCAAATGGTAGTAACATATATTTTCCCTCGATAAATTCAACATTAATGACATAGAGTACTTCACTCACATTTTCTACAATATGAATATCCAGCTTTTCTTAATCTAAAGGATAAGTGAAGAAGGCTTTGTGTGAGAGGAACAGTTTGTAGACAACTTAAATCCCCGTGTCACACTGGACAATATTATGTACAAGAGCAACCTTTGAACCAATTTTACCATAATGGTTAGGTACTTCAGCTGCTATACTAAAATAGCAAAAGTGTTATCGGGTCTTTAGGTAGATCAGGGTGGAAACGTATAAGAACACTCAACAATTCTCCTAGAGCAATGTGGGTAATCCCATTTGTTATTGCCCATCTAGCCAACAAAGAATAGATACCATTTTGATCATGTTCGTCGTCATGTTCACCATCAGATGAAGATGGTGAAGAGTTTGGATCATCAGAGTAGACATTGTCATTCTCTATAAATTCTTCTTCACCTTCACCGACTGAAACATCATTGTCTTGAGGATGGCCCCCATCCACATCACTATGAGTATGAATATGATGACTCTCCTTCTACATCTACCACCCTGTGGCCGTGTCCTACTTCTGATCCCTGACTACATCCCACGTCACGCTGTGCAGTGCCTGTCATTTCATTATTCTCATCATTGTTTGCAATATTTTGCAAATGTTTCTCGACTACTGCTAGAATTTTTCGACGTTTTTATCCAATACGACATGCTTTAATTGGACTGCCAACTTATATATCCAATAAACTTGAAAGAAAAATCATTGAAATACCACTTCTGTTCAAGAATGACTGAATTAAATAATATGTAAGCCAAACAATAGTTCAAATAAAAGGCTAGTTATCTATTAGGCTGACAATTAATAATAATAATGTAGCCAGACCAGTTTGGTGCAGGGTCTATCGTTTGCTAGTTATGCAGACTGCTTCAATTATCACCCAGGCTAGCTATGTCAGTTTATATGTTATTTCTCAATTAAAACATTAATTTAGGTACAATTGTACAATTCTGTGTATTCACAAGTATCATATCATAATGTATGCTATTCACTTTTACTAATCAGTACAACTTACCTGACAAAATTCCAATTTCAAATCTTCCACAGACAAGTCAACATCGCACATCAAAAAGATTCAAACACATCAAACTAACTTAATCCAGTAATCCTCTGCGGATTCACTCTAAATTTGGCGGTAAAATTGCATTCCATAGGTGGCGCTACAAAAAGCTACACGTGCGCCATCTTGTGGAACAATGTTGAAAACTTGCCTGTATTGGGCCAGTACATTCACTTTCACCATGGACTGTCCAATGTACCGGCTCAGTACCAGCTGTACCGTTGACGGTACAAACGGTACTCGCCAGTACCATGCCAGCATTGTCCCAATACTGCCATGTTTGCTGGGTGTACGCCACGCGCCTTTGTAGGCCTACGGGAAGAGTTGTACAAATATAATTTTGGCAACAACGAATACCCGACCAGTTTATCGAGTCACACCCGAGTTGTACAACCACTGGGCAACCAAAAACAACGAGTTGTCAACTTTTTGCCCCGTGTTCCTCAATATTTAGCAAAACAAACCAGGTTTTATTGTTGACATAGTTTACTTCGTTTGTGAAACTATCATGGCATGGGTGTTTGCCGTTTGCGATACTTGTTTGAACGAAAACGATTATGTAATAAGTATTATCCATATTGTACATAACCACATTTTCATTTTTTTTAATGCGTTTAAATTAAAGGTTGACATTCCGGCGCTGCTGCAATCCAACCTCTAAACACGCACCCAAATCCCGCTAATAACTACACAATGAAATATTGCAATACCCTGACCAAATTGGCAATTGTTCTGCAAAATCGGGAATATGTGGATTTCTGGATATGCGATTGGAAGAAGTTTAAACGTGTGGCTTTAGCAAGTTTAGCTACTGTCCGTCCCTGATGGTATGTGCGATTTGCAAAAGGTATAATGTCAAAAGATTCCTATCTAACATTACGTGATCCCGGCTGCATAGTCTTACGTTTTGTAATGCATTTCACTTTACAAGTGCGACTATTAGCAAATATTTTCCAGTAAGGCGACGTCAAAAAGATTTTCCTGACAGCAAAATGTTAACTAGTGATTGGATACATCGTCCATCATATCACACATCATTTTAGATTAATGCAACATTCAGTTAATGCAATAGTTAAATAGGATAACTTAATTATTCACGGCTTCTGGTAGAACGACGGTGGACAATACAGGAACGTTAGGTCAGATTTTCACTGGTTACTCTTGATGACCCAAAATGGCATGGCGATCCAATTATGGGTCGCTAATCAGCGGTTAAGAACATCTGTCCAATGCCACCAAGTTCTCTCCAAAAGCCCCCGCACAATTGCCGTGAAAAAAACCTGCGTTTAACAAATTAACAAACGTAGTACGTTTCTATTTTTCTTTTGAGTATAGTTATGTATGCCATGTGTTTATTGGGTTGCGATGGCGTCGTATTAATATTTACGGCCTCAATTTATTCGTACCCATTGACGTCGTCTCTGGAAAATGTTCACCACGCGTTGTTGCCTGTGATACAGCTGAGTGAACGTAGACGTTTACTACGCGAGATGTATGAAACACGGCGGGGTGAAGTAATACAAAGCCTGCATTGAAGGACCGAGATTCCAGAGAACGCCATTCTCTTTTTTATATAATTTATGGCAACAGTTTATGTTGCACACATGTACAATACTGCAAAGCAATATAGATGCCCCCAGTAGGCAATTATGATCTTTCATCTGAAGGCAGGTTAGTTAAAAGCAAACGTTAAATTCAACCAATGACGACGACTTATGCACTAGTCGCAACTGCAGGTCGAATTTTCTTAGATGAAGCGTTCTTCTTTTTAGATGTCAAACAAACTATTTACTTGCAAACAAGGTGGTTAAATATACGATACTTCTTAAGATGGTCGATCATTTATTGTTGTGTGTTCTAAATTTACTCGGACCCATGTTTAGAGCGTTTTTTATTAAATTTTCACTGGGCGAGCAATGTCCTAAAAGGGCACATCAAATTGCTAAAAAAAGGTCAGTTTACGCATACAATAATGATTATGTACGTAAACCTTAGTCATGTATTAAAGCTTAATATAATGTATCATTATCTTTGTTTCCACGTAGTTATGGGGCCGACAGTAACGAATGACGACTGCATCTTGGTATGAAAATAAATGTTACACTTACATGTTAGAAGCATGTTTTATTACAACCAATACATGCATTAGTCATAGAAACTAGACACGTATCCTGTAAATCAGAACGTATGGCAGTTGTCTCAATTCGACTAGACGAGTCCCGTTTCGCGGGTGAATTCACGCTGTCCGTAGATGTCCCAGTCTGGAGCCCCGCTTCTTCTTGTCTTCCCCAAGAATATGACGACAACGGGTCGAGGGCCATAGTAGGCGTGCTCACATAATTCAGTGTCTCCATGTGTCGGACGCTTCTCTTGTCCTCATTCGTACTGGTGTGGAGATTATCGGCCACGAGGTTGTGGTGGGTCACGATCGTTTCAGTCTGCATAGAGTGTGGACTCATTGCAAGCCAGATTTGCCAACACCTTCTGAACTGAACCTGTTGTGACTGGCAGAAGTTGGGGCAGTCTGACAGTCAACTTACAAACGAGATCGCAGCCATCAAGCAGGAATGGCACATACATCATGTGTTCTCACTCCTCGGCAGCCCGGTCCGCAAAGTCAGATGCCTCATCTGGGAAAAGTCGCCTGACGACGCACACACCATGCTCAACGAATGTTCTCAGATTGCGTGACACTAATAACTCCATAATGTATTTGATGACGTCCGGGTGCATGCGTTAAGACAGGTATTCTTGCGATGCTTGCACGAACTCCAACCTGACTGCTCGTCCATCGCGGCGGTTTGTACAAACGAAAAATGAGAAGACAGCTGACGAACAAATCACTCTTTTGCAATTTATTCTTGATTGTTTCAAATATATCCAGTATGTCGCCCATCAGCTTGGTGATCAACGTTTGTTGGTGGTTCAGCTGGGCAAGCCTGACACCGTAAATTCAGTGGAGCTGTTTGACATTCCCAGGCTGCGTTGACAACATCTTCATATGTCTCAGCGTCCGGAAGAATCGTACGAGTCCCAGTAGATTGGACTTCCAGATTCCCAACTCAAGTACGGTGTTGACGACCGACTCAATGGCTAAGTCAGACCGGTGCGCAGCATACCAGAATGTTGCCAAACCTTTCTGCATTTGGTCAGCAAGAAGTAGCCATAGTCCACCTTGTCTGTCGGTATTTGCCATATCGCCGTCAGTGGTGACACAAGCCAGCTTCATGTATTTACCTCCTGTTCGATCTTGAGCTTTGTTCACTGCTTCAAGTAGTTCAGGGGCACCGTTCGTCTCTGGCGGATGCATGACAACGAACACACGCGTTACGCTGCCGTCACTGTTAGCCATCCGTCCACTTACAACATGTGGTTCTACATGTGCCTGTCACAGCTGCCATCGATCTGCAAACTGAATACTTACACATCGGCTGAACATTTGAGACAGACACACTTTCTCTAGTTCGTATAAGACATCCAACACTTGCTTGTAGTTTACGGGACCCCTGTAGTGTAGGTCGCTAGATTGGGCGGAGACCGATTCGAGCAGACAGTCGTTGTAGATATCAACGGCGATTCGAAGAAGCATCGCTAAAACAGTTTTGTTATAAGCAATGAATGCCCGTAGTAATGGGTGCGATGTTGCGTTTTCTTCCCAGGCTTTGTCCATATTTTTCTTGTTTGTTGCCATGTTTAGAAGTTTTCTTTGTCATCTCTTCATACTCCTGACATGTTGTGCATAGAATGTGAACCCGCGTTCGGCCACATTTCTTTGTTGAAAATGAGCGAAGCTCCGGAAATTTGCTAACAACAGCTGCAATAGTTAAAGGAACTCTTCTGTGTTCATCGGTGCGCGGGATCTTGACGGTTTCTGGCCTGGCGTTGGCTTGTCAGTTTCCTGACCAGGCGTAAGGTGATGATTTTTCTCGTCGGGTATATCGTCAGATGTGATGGCAGTGGACGTATCATGGCTGCTTGATGAAATGGCACTCGAACGAGAGCACGACGAAGGCAGTACCTCTATGACTGGTGGTACATCTTTGTCTTTGGGAATGTCATCAAATGTGATGGCTATATATATATGTATATATATATATATATATATACATATATATAGCCATCACATATATATGTATATATATATATATATATATATATATACATATATGGACGGATGATGGCTGCTTGATGGACTAGCACTCGCTCGAGAGCACGACGAAGGATGCATCTCTATGACTGGTGTAAATCTTTGCGAGTGTCATCAGATGTGATGGCAGTGGACGGATCATGATACCATCGCGTCGTTGTGGACATTTCGGGAAATGTGTCATCGTAACTGCGTCGAAACATCGAAACGAGGCGTTGACATTTTGCAACATATTTTTGTAGTTCTTCTTTTCGTTTTACATTTCTGTATGTTTTAGCCTTGGGCATTACTAGGAGGTTTTTGGTAACTTAACCAGTAAACTAGACGATGCACAAGGAAATGATGACGTAATAACTGGTATGTACCCTAAGTCAATGATACATGGATATGCATATAATTACCGGCGATAATATTGCCTATACCACTGTATGTGTTAATCGACTTTCGAGCCGAATGTAAGCCTCACCATTGCACCTCAAGACGCATCGAACATGAAAATAGTAACGTGGCATTTAGGTACGGAACAGGCACTATAACGGTAAACACCCTTTTGGTAAGATGCCCCTCTGATGTCATATCCATATCAGTAAATTGATCTTTTGTAGATCCAATGCTCTTTGGAACGAAAGGGCTTTGTACGTTAAAAACGCTCTGTTTCGAGTCGAATGTAAACCTCACCATCGAACATGAAAATAGTAACCTGGCATGTAGTTACGGATCAGGAAATATGCCTAAATACGCCTTTTTTGAAAATGCTCGATGCCTCTCTGAGCCATATCGGTAAAAATTGTATTGTTTAGTCATATTGCCCTTTTGCTACTTAGGGTTTTTATTATACCCCAGTGCAAATTAAGTCAAAATAACTAAAACGAATAAAAAGTAAGACATGGAAAGGGCTGGTTTGGGAGAAAGGGGCACACTGTGTCGGAATTAGTCTGACTGGAGGGCGAACGAATGGGCTGAGGGCAACGCCCCCCCCCCACTTTGTACGGTAAAAAACGCCCTGCCTATGTTAGATTTCTCGGTAAAAGCTGGGGTATCTGTGGCACGCATGGTGCATTAATAACACATCAAGTGAAGTTGTTTATCCATACAGACGGCAATGCAACGCGTTTACTAATATGAATGCTTCTTTGGATTTATTTTATTTAAGCACAACCGATTCTTGAGGTTGATATATATTTACATGCTATTGCACTTGTATTTAACTATTTATCATACTCCATGCCATTATGTTAGAATACGAAATTAAACCTTTTGACTTAGTTTATGATTTGTCGCTTTGTTTTAGTAGTCCCACGCTTATGGAAGCTAAATGACTACAACTTACATAAGGATTGACCCACGGAGTTGGCAACTGCACCCTGCTGAGCAACTTTAGATTAAAGCGATCAATTCCAACCGAATGCTCAAATATTACGTCCCTGTTGCAGCCAATTACGTTATAAAGAAACGGTTTTTCAATTTAGTAACCCTTTGCACAGCCGATTTGAAAATTTATCTTATTTTCTAACGTTACCGTTCTTTAGCTTTAAAATGACACCTTTTACTAACTAGGCCTATATAGTATGAAAACAATAAAAATAATGGTGGCTTGTCCTGTAAAATCAGTAAATTACTATTGAAATTGACGTTATTTATGGGTATTTACTGCATTTATGTTAATTTAAATGCAACTATATTTAAATTGCAAGATATAAAAATATGATTTTTTTCCATTATATGATAAATATACAAGAATTGTTATATATTAATCCCGCTTTGCACTGCAAATTTGATGCATTTGACGTTTTTTATTACAGCGATCCTTAAAACGTTTTGGCCACGACCCAAATACGACTCGCGGGAGTAACATTGCAACTGACGTCTTCCATCAATTAACTTGTGATAAGCTATAAACAATTAAAAAACATAGCAAATATAACATTTATTGTGAACGAATGAAAACATTAATTTTATTCATATCATATCATACACCGTTTTTAATTCATGCAACATCTGGAATAAATGTCTTTGTTTCGCGTGCACCTGACACGGGCAAGCGGGACACTAAATGAAAGGTCGGACAACCAGGAGAAATGCTTGGTAACACACTGAAGATTACTTGGCGAACTAAATTTGAGTCACGACCCAGGGTTTAAGAACCGCTGGACTGAGATAAATAGCCAGTGTGTTATGTACGTGACCGTCGTTTTCAGCGACGTTCTCCGCCTCTGGTGAGCACTATACTTCGGTTCTTTGTCGATTGTACGGTGAATGCACGTTCTTGTATTTTTTATGTCATCACAAGCACACGTGAAAGTATATACGTACACGCAGTGTTAAAAAAAGTACGTCAATGGAGCGGTTAGTCCGTCATTCTGGGGGTGCGTCAAGCCATAATACATGCATTGACGCACCCGCCACCCCCCCCCCCAATGGCGGATAAAAAACTTTCGTTATAGACTAATATTGATACTATCATATTTAATGTGGTGGCTATCGAAAAGCTATTCAGTGAAATAAACCCTAATAAATGAGATGGTCGGGATAAGTTTCCACGTAGAATATTGAAAGAACTTCCTTCTGAACTGGCTCTTTGTTCCTTCACTGGCTGTAATCTTGTGAAGTACCAGCTGAATGGCGCTAATATGAATTTTTTCAAAAATAATATAACACGCGATTTGTTCACATATTTGTCAACATCTGTATGATTACTACAATATTTACACTGTCTCCTCTTCAGCAGGGTTTCAGGAAGAAACATCCATATCAAACACAAATATTATTAACATCAAGTGACATTACACATCGATATGATCAGAATCGACTAGTGGATATTGCTGTTCTTTATTATTCTAAAGAATGTTATGTTGTACGATATCATAGACTGATAAACAAGTTGAATTATAACGGTACAAATACACAATTCTCAAAACTGGATAATATAATTCTTAGTGGGTCGAAGTCAACGTGTATTGGCAAATAGTGAATTTTTGATAATGAAGAGGTACTATCCGGAATGCCTCAGTGTACAGTAATGGGACCCTTTTTGTTTTTAATGTACTGTAATGATCTTCCGTGTATTATTTCACCAGGTACAAGAGTAAGACTCGCAGATAATTGCTCGGTTTATAGATCTGTTTAGTCTTTACAAGATCAACTAATATTGCAAACACAATTAGACAGCCTTGTTAAAGTGAAATGGAGTGTTAAAAGGGAATTAAATTTAATATTTCCAAATGCAATATAATGAGCACAACTGCTGTCTTCATTTACATCGTTTTTATCACATGAGTGGGCAGATTCTTATTGAAGTTTATAAAAAAAATGTGCGTATTATTTTATGAAAGTATTTAGCTTGGTCCAAACACAACGTTGAAGTGTTCAAGTAGGGAAATAAAAACTTGGATTATTACATAAAAATATTAAAGACTGTGCTCAAAAATGTTAAACATTTGCATAATTTTCAGGGCTGGAATGGAATAAGCACCATCCGCCTAGGATCCATTTCTAAAAAATAAATTAACAACCTCCAAGCAACCCAGAGACGCGCGGCAAAATGGAAAAAAACTCATGAAATAAGTGTTACAAAATATTTTGTTAAATTATAAAAATGGCACAGTTGCAAGATCGGCGGCGAATTTTTTCGTTTACCTTTTTTTTAATAAAATAATTAATGGTCAATTATCAGTAACATTATCAGAATTTGGTTATGAATAAATTAGAAAACCGCACTAGCAGGATCTTCGATAGGTCAAAATAGGGAATTTATAAAATAAAATAAGTAGACCTAGTTGCAATTAAACCACTTTGGCTAATTTTTTTATTTTAAAAACAATAGCAGAGTGGAACAATGTATCTAGTATTCTTGCGGCTTGCTCCAGTACAGCATTTCGGAACAGGCTAGAGGCGCTGCCTTGAGTTCATTGTTAGCCCTACTGGAAATTATCAGATTATTATTTGAGATTAAGAATGTCATGATCTCGCTCAGAGACGCCTCCTGTCTAAATATAGGCTTCTTGGTCATTACATAGGTGCACGTGAACCCCGTGAACCCCCCTTTTTGTTAACCCCCCTTTCTCCAAAATGTGAACCCCCCTCAAAATTGCATCTTTAAAATGTGAACCACTAATTGTATTCCATGTTTCTCAAAAGCTTCCCCCCTCATAAAAGCTGTTGGACATTGATCAAGCTTTACGACTACGTATAATACAAGGAATGTCTAATTTGCAGAGATGTTAAAAGGAGAACCCTTATCTATTAAATGATCATTACTGAATGTATGGGAGCTTGGCTGAGGTGGTCCGTCTCAACTGCCATGTGTGAAAAGGGCAGTTACTATAGGAATATGAGTAAAGTGACCATTGCATCCAATTAGCCATGCAGAAGGACTTCACACTAATCCAGTGTTTCCTGTTATGTAAACGCATGGGGTAACAAATACACAAGAAGCCAGTTTCATACCAAACGTAAAATGAGTTTATGAGTTCTAATTGTAGTCACTCAGAGGTGACAGATGCAGACAATATATTGGTGAATGAACGCGGTGACGATGATTTAACAATTATGAGCACATAAATTAAACCATATATAACATAAGTCATGTTTTCTCATAAGAACTTTGTTAAAAAGTAAACAAGAGGTGCGGCTTTTCATTTTTAGTATGTGATTAAGGTAACTACTGACTGTCAAAGAGGCTATGCAGAACAATCAACCACTTAAGTTGTGTAGCGAGTGTTTTTCTTAATAGCTGCAAACCCGGTAGATAAATTCACCTCTCTTAACACAAATCATAATTTCAACTATTGCGCTGGAACGCGAATAGTTGTATTTAAACAATACACAATAAAGTTTAGCTTCACCTGTTTTAAAATATGCGTGATGAATAATTGTGTAGTTGTGTGGCTGTATGGTTGCCGAAATGCTTTGGTTGCTAGTTGTATGTTTGTAGGTCTCAGAAAGGGGATGATCTCGAGGAGGCAAGCATGTGTGAAGGGCCTTTATTAACAACTATAGTGTCCATTTGTTATTCCGTATAGTTGTAAAATACAGTTAGTGTTTCCTGGAGTCAGTGTTGTGTAGATGGTACGGTACTTGACTGTGTGACACCTAGAATTTAATTCAAATTCCAAAAAAGGACAATAATTTTTCAAATCTTCTATTTACAGTTCGTGTTTTATAAAAGTTTGTTAATTTACAAACTTAATGATGTTCATTATAAATTATGTAACTTTTGTGCATCAGATCAGATAAATATAATGTATTAATTGAGTGAAAACCAGATTGAAAATGTCACACTTTAACTGTTTATTCTGAAAAATACTTGGGCACATCCACACTCCACGATGCCTAGTTTATTATATTAATATGAACACATTCAAAACAATTGCACACACGGCGAAGTGTTTCGAGTAAATACGTCAGTTATAGTAACAATATACACTATTATTGCATGTTGGTTTTTAAGAATACAATTGGGTGTAAATTAGGCTTAATCGGGCAACAATGTTAATGTGGTGTTTGTATATATAAGATGAAATAATATGAGACGAAATGAAACCGTCTTTAAAAAAGATAAGCCCCCACGTAAACATGTGGGGCCTTCGGCATTGTGAACAAATGTAACCCCACAAGAATGGCGCCACAGGAGTCTGAATTGGTAAAATGTGAACCCCCCGTGAAAAAACTGGCTACGGGACTGTATTGCATTGTGTTTTTTGCCGTATTGATTGCAAATTGTGGAAATGTGGGGAAATACCAATCGTACACATTTGCATTGTCTAAATATGTTACAGAAAGGGTCACTCTGATTATGCACAACGCACAGCGATGCGACCACACAACTCCATTGTTTTACCAAACACGCATTTTAAAGTGTGCCGATTTGGTACAATTTATTTTATTACTATTTATGTATAAAGCGCATAACAATTAATTGCCGTCGAATATTCGAAGATTATTTGTTAAACATGTCAAAATATACGAAGAAAAATCAGTTTTCACGAACCCGAGCATCAAAGGCCAGAAGGTTTACGGCATTAATTGTCAACAGACCAAACTGTGGAACTCAGTCAGGTACCAATATTAGTTCCTATCATCGTTATAAGGCACACTACAAACCAAACTGTGGAATTCAGTCAGGTACCAATATTAGTTCCTGTCATCGTTATAAGGCACACTACAGCAAACACTTATTTGAAATTTATTATCAGCAGACATAATTTCACATTGTTCAGTTTCATAAAAACCACCCAAAACATAAGTAATTATTGCCACATCTGTATCACTAATGAAGCTAACATCATCAGTACCTCTACTTCATCGTTTCTCCTTTGGAATGTTTCACCAATATGATATGTATATTCATTTTTACATATAATTTGATTGGTTAATTTGAATAAACGCTTTTTGACTTTGGCTTTTTGACAGTCAACATATAGTCCTTATCAGTTTATTGGTGCGTAATTCATCGAGCACTGTTTTATTCATGTGATACCAGCTCAATATGGACAGCCAGTACTCACCAAAAGTGTCGACAAACAGTTTACTCGGACCCATTGACGTCATCTCTGGAAAGTTTTCACCATGCGTTGTTGCATGTAATACAGCTGAGTGATCGCAGACGCTTACAACGCGAGATGTATGGAACACGTGCATCGTGCACTAATAAGAAATCAAGTGACGTTGTAATAATGATAATAATACAGTATTTCGTTATCGCTAATTCACGCATAGCGGATCGGAGCGCTGTTCAAGGAATAAAATAAATGTATATTGATAATTAATTATATTAAAAACTAAAGTCTGCCTTTAAGACATATAATACTGAATATCAAAATTGAAACACTAATTTTAAGACAAATAATACTAAAATTATAAAATAAAGTCCGTCACGACGAAACAATTTAATTAAAGAGTTTTTAAAGACTTCCTAAACCTTTTCAGTTACCCTGATGCACGAATGCCCACTGGTAGTTCATTCCAAAGTAGCGGTGCTGCTGCGCCAAATGCCGAGTCGTCGATGCATTTCTTCGTGATGCCTTGGTGCAGTGTTGGCGCATGGTCCTGGCGTAGGCGTCCTGATAAGACGGCGATAAACCACGAATACATTTGTAAGTCTCCACCAACACCTTGAACACAATTCGACTCGCAAAAGGCAGCTAATGCAGTTCCATTAACACTGGTGTTATGTGGTCTTGTCTGCTGGTGCGTATTACTAGTCTGGCTGCATAGTTCTGGACTCGCTGCAACCGAGCTGTCTGGGATAACGGTAAGTTGTGCAAGAGTGCGTTGCAATAGTCCAAGCAAGAGGTGACCAGTGCATTGACCGTTGATACATATGGTAGTTACAAGTAGCACACACAGCAATGACGTGATGTGTCATCGTCAGATGTTGGTACTTTAGAATTCCTAAATTCCGTATGCAATCTACTGATGAAATTGTATCGTCTCCAATGATCATAGAGCAACCCCCGTACATCTTGAGATGATGTTTTGATGTAAAGGTGGTCATCTTTTGTCTTCATACAGACGGCAATGCAACGCGTTTAATAATATAATTGCTTCCTTGGATTTAGTTCTTATAAGCACAACGGAGTCTTGCAGTTGATATACATTTACAAGCTATTGCACTTGTATTTAACTATTTATCATACTCCATCCAATTATGTTAGAATGCCAAATTAACCTTTTGACTTAGTTTATGATTTGTCGCTTTGTTTTATTACTCGCTCATGGTAGCTAATTGACTCCAACCTACATAAGGATTGACGGACGCAGTTGCAGCAGCACTATGGTGAGCAGTTTCAGATATTAACGCGATAAATTCGGACCGGATGCTCAAATCTTGCGTCCCTGTTGCAGCTAATCATGTTTTAAAGTAACGGTTTTTCATTTTAGTAACCGTTTGCATTGCCGATTTGAAACATTTAACTTATTTTCTAACCTCACCGTTCTTTAAATTTAAAATAACACATTTTACCAACTAGACCTTTCTAGTATGAAAACAACACAATTAATGGTGGCCTGTCCCGAAATCAGTAAATTACTAATGGAATTGACGTTATCTGTATGTATTTACTGCACTTTATGTCAATTTAAATGCAAATATATTTAAATTGTAGGATATAAATATATCATTTGTTTATATTATCTTAAAAAGATAGAAGCAGTTTTACATATTAATCCCGGTTGCACTGCAAATTCGGTGCATGTAACGTATTTTATAAGAGCGATTTTAAAAACATTTGGCCACGACGCAAATACGACTCGCGGGATTAAAACTGCAACTGACGTCTTCCATCAATTGACTTGTGATAAGCTACACAAAAATATATAAAACATAGCATATACAAAATTTCGGATGAACGAATGAGAACATTACCTTAATTCAAATTTGATCATACAACTTTTCTAATTCAAGCAACATCTGGAATACATTGATTTGTTCCGCGTGCACCTGGTACGGGCAAGCCGGACACTAAATGAAAGTTCGAACAACCACGAGAGACTCTTGGCAACCCACTCAAAATTACTTGGCGACCCAAATTTGGGTCACGACCCAGGGGTTAAGAACGAACCATGGGTTAAGAACCGCTGGACTAAATTAAATAACCAGAATGTTACGTACGTGACCGTTGTTGTCAGCGACGTTCACGGCCTATGGATCGGTTCTATGTCGACTGGAAGTTGGATGTACGCTCTGTTATCTGTCACAGGCACACGCGAACATAAACAGGTACACGCAGTGTTAAAAAAAATACGTCAATGGAGCGGTTAGTCCGCCAATCTGGGGGTACGTCAAGCTAGAACATATGCATTGACGCACCGTCATCCCCCCAAATGACGGATAAAAACTCTCGTTGTAGAATGATATTGATACAGGTGTACTATCATATTTAATGCGGTGGGTATTGAAACATTATTGAAAAAACCTAGTAAATCAGGTGGTCGGAATAAACTTCCCCGAGGAATATTGAAAGGACTCGCTTTTGAATTGGCTCCTTTTTAATTTTTCTTCCGAAATTCGAGCATTCTTGTGAAGTACCAGCTGACTGGCGTACGCACTGGGTCACACCAATATACAAGAAAGGTATAAAATGTGATTCAACCGATTACAGACCTGCATCGCTAATATGAATTGTTTCAAAAATAATGGAACACGCGATTTATTCACATATTCGTCAACATCAGTATGATCATTATATACTGAATCTTATTCAGCAGGAAGAAACATCCATGTGAAACACAAATATTATTAACATCAAATGACATTACACATTTACATGATCAGAATAGACTAGTGGACATTACTAATCTTTATTTGTCTATAGAGTTTTGTGTTGTACCACATCATAGACTGATAAATAAGTTGAATAGTGTTACAGTATAAATATACCACTTTGACTAAATCTGTTGCAGATGTATATCTCGTCTAGTAATATGCTTTCAACCTGCTTCAGTAGAGCATTTCGGAGCAGGCTAGAGGCGCTACCTTAAAGATCCTCAACCAATTCGTTTGCCCATCGCCAATCCTGTTCTTTTAGGTCCAGATGTGTAATGTGTGAATAGTTTAACTAGTGTGCACAGTCGGTTAAAAAAAAAATGCGTACTTGTTTTTTAATCGTCAAAAAACAAGAGTTGTCGTTACACCGGGTATAGCTGGCGAAAGCCAATTGCGCTGTCGACCTCCTGCGCCATTTCGGTCACGTGCTTTACGCGAGATCGGCATCCCACGCATTCGAAAACAATAACAACATACACGTGCTTTGGTGTATCAATATGAAGATTCCAAAGTGGTTGTTCGAAGGTACGTATACTACACTATCGCATTTAGCAACAAGAACGCGCAGCCGCGTATTAATTCAACGAGAATTGCAACTTGCGAACGTCAACACTCGACTCTAAGACTGACTAACTCTAAGCCAGTCACCATGTCCATGACCATATTATCAGCCAGAGATTCAGTCAGAGTCTGTGTCAACGAGCATAATATTTTATATGCATTGTAATTTGTATTTGGTTACGTAGGATCTTGGTAATAAACTATGTTATTGCGACAATACATGTAGAGAATAGATGACGTGAGGCTGCGAAATGACAAATAACATTGGTTTGTCAATAGGCCCCTGTTGATCATGCAAGTAACTTAGTCAGGGAGCATCCGTAATTTCGTGCAACAGAACGTCAAACACGGGAGTATTATATTGGTGATCATAATTATTAAAACAGTGTTTTGTGACGCACATTTTGATACTATTACTGCAGAATGTTGTTGATTTGCATTGTAGTTTATGCAAAATAATTTAGATTTGTTATATTGACGACCATGATGGTGATGATGATTTTATTAAATATAAAAATGTAAACGTGTAAATACATAAAATATAAATACAGTTAAAGTACACCATATATAAGGATTAAACAACATAATGCTCGCACTTGTTTCCGTTGTGGTCCTTGATGCCTGGCTATAGTTTATGTAATTGGTATCCTGTGATACCTTTCAACTGACATATGCCAGCTATTCTTGTGTATTTACCAATATGTGTATATATTCTCACCACAGCAATATATGAATGCATAATACGTAACTTGAATTATGATGTCGCTAGAGGCCACACTGCAACCCAAGAATGGGAATGAGAGGAGGCAGAAGAGGAGCTATGGCGGTCACCTGGGTCAGGCAGACACAGGGAGCATACATAGTCTGCGGCATGCCCACATTTGATCAATCCAGGTAATTTAACATTTATAGCAATCAACCACATATAAGTTATCAAAACATTTTAATGTGCACATTTACATATATATTTGTTTTCATACACATTTTAATAATAACATCTTGGACATGGAAAACTAAGTTGACTTCTGCACTTATATTATACCCACAGATATATTAATACACCTTTAAAAGTATTTAGCATACGTCGATGACTCAGAAATAGGTTTATAAAATAAATTGTTCAATTTTTGAAGAAGGTAACATACATGTTATGAACCTTTGAATACTTGGCGAGTACTGTTATCATCACAATAACACCTTATTTTGTAATTTCCAACATTTACCTTGACCATTCAACTTCAGGCAGAACCTTAAAATGTAAAACATGAATATGTGTAGTAGTTACACATGGCAGACACTGACATGAATTTGTATACTGAAAAAAATATATATATATAAATCCTATTTACTGATGCTTTACTGATTAGCAGAATTCAAATCAGTCTATAATATTGACTAAGATCAGGCATCACTGTAATGAAATTGAATTTTTTTTAATTCATGTAATGACAATGCACACCTTATAAAGAAAAAATAGTTAACATTTTTCACCGTTTTGAAAAAGAGCACATTCTACTAATGTCTGCATGCTGTATCAACCCACCCTCTCCCTCCTCCGGAACAACCCCGGTAAACACTGACTGTTCCTAAGATATCAACATGTATAGATGCAGTTGTAGTAGCACATTTCTTGCTGCCCTTTTTCTTGTGAAATGCTGCAGGTCACACATGAAACATTATTTTACATTTACTGATTATGAGAATGAACATTCCATAATTATTTACTACCAACACTACAATAATACCTGTTTTTGTTTATTGAATATATGCTTTTCTTTACAGGAGATTGGTCTAGTGTGCCCAAGTTAATATGGCATACTGGGCAGCTGTATTTGTCCAAGATCTCGGAAAAGATTCTACAACCATGCAGCATGCTGCATATTAATGGTTTGTCATGTGAATGTCCACCGACTAATCCCAATTGTGTCGTGTGTTGCATCCGTGACAGATTCCCCAGTGCCGATGGGGTGTACACTGGCTTCCAGGTCAGTCAGTTAACTGACTAAAAACAAATGTAGAATGCAGGTTGCTCGACATACGAATATGGTGACGCTTGACTAGCTCGTCAGACATGTTCAATGTCGAGCATTCTTCGGTGAACTACATCGGTTTGGATATCGATGACATCACTGTATGTGTTCGCTGTCTTCGATGGTACTGCATACCAGCCTCCTGACATTTTGCTGTACATCCGCATCTACCTATACCGGAAACAAAGTGACAATTAGAATGGCTCTGACATGTGTTATATTTTATATGTGATGACACATTTATCAAAAGTCAATAATACACGGTATTTGTATTCAATTCAACTTTAACTTTTAGCAGTGTCTATGACAAAATACATCAATTATCCAGCATTGTTACAGTGGTAGGGTTTCATTGTCTTTGTGTTGCTGATAGTCAGTGGCAGACAGCTGAGTTCTTGCAACGTACACCAGGTACTTGTTATGTAAAACAACACAAGTTTGTGATGAAGTAATGGTATTGAAAACCTTTTCACATTTTGCAACAACAATCTGTTGATACACTGACAGCAGCATTTTACTTGTTTAAGTTCTCTATGTATCATGAGGACTGTTATTATACTTTTCATGCCACGTTTCATATTTCTAAATTATTCTTTTTTATCACTGGTTTATATTTTCACAAATAATTTACATTACATTTTCACTTTGCATGATGATTATACACCTGTACTGATATGGTGTAGTATCCAGTCATCGGGATTGCTCAAAGCGCTTTAAACTTTAATCCCTGGCAGACTTGTTAATTCGAACACCATATCGACTTATGTGGGAAGCGTTCAGCCACACTGAAATTAATACGCGTAGTCTATTCGTACAAAAATATTTCGGTCTGTAGCCGGTACTCTTCATACAACTGAGTAACCCTGAGCAATGTAGCATGTAGTGATTGTACATGTAATTCTCAGTCCCATGGTGATGACCCTGACTAGTCTAGTCACTATTATTTGCGAGTTGTAAACATACATACCAAGCATTGCATAAACTACAAAATTTTCTAATTTTCTAATTATTTATGTTTTTTTTAACAAAGAACAATAAATTATGATTCTTTGTTAAAAAAAACAATTATGATTCATAATTGTTCATTTGTTCAACTAAACATCTTCCTAAGTAATTTGTTCTCATTGGTTTACATTTTATGGGCATGCGATATTAATTTTTTTTTTAATACACATAATTGTTTAGTCACTAATTTTGTGAGAGCATTTGACATCACGTGTACTAGTGTTGTTTTTTTGTAACAAAGAATCTTGATAAAAGTATCTGTTTGTTTTTTATATACACCTGACATTTTTCAACCTCTTCCTAATTTGTGTTTATATTGTTGTTTTGCATTTGACGTGCATGTGATATTAAAAAGTATTACATTATACACATCGAGTGCAGTGATTGTACCTGTAGTTGTATTGTACTTTTCATTATTCTGTAGTCAATCTCATCAAATAGTTTCAATAAAATGTTTTTACTTTACATTGTCTTTAATTCACATGCATTTCTAACAACAATATGCAATTTAACGAGGACACCACATTACTGCAAAATCCTCATGCAGACAAACAAAACTATCACATACAGGGGTGGATCCAGAAATCGAGTATGGGAGGCACAAAAACCTCCACTGGTGGCCAAACCAAATGGTGTAATCTAAATTTTGTCGCTACTACGCTGCCATAACATCACCCGCTCCACTGGAGTGGTGATATTGGAAGACGTCATAACTTCAGCTTATTATTATCACCTAAACTGGGGCACATTTCAAATGGTCTGGGAGGACACAGTCGCGTGGGCCCATTATAAAAGATTTGCAGACACGCCAAATTCTTATGGTCTAGGGGGGCACCTGTACCCAGGCCCGCCTGGATCCGCCTATGACATACTTGTTTATTGTTTGTACTTATAATTTTGATAACAGGTTTGGTGACAGAGTAACCACATTTGATAACACTCGTTTACCTGAAGGTGAAGAGCTTTGAAGCATACATCTGCATGTGGTGTCGACACACCTCAAGTTCTGAAAATATAGTACATGTATTAATAGTCTGCACTGAATGTTTCTAACAATAATCATTTTAATGTACTTGTAAAAGTTGCAATGCAATGAATGACCACCTGCCAAATGCAACCAATACCAACGGTCAAGAGTTATCTATATAATATATACATGTTATGGGCATTAATGTCCATGGTATTGAGGGGCGCTGTTTTTCTGAACATAACAAAAAAACTCACAGAAGGGACAATAAAAAAAACTTGTGAAACTACTGGAATATTCTTTTCCTTGTAAATAATTAAATACCAAGACTACATACAATTGAATTCAAATTAAATTTTTAAATGTCCCATAATAGTATTTTTTAATATAAAAGTAATATATTTTTTAAATTACTATTACATTACATAATTATAATCGTTACGGATCATTTATAATGCATTTACACTATTACTATTTTCCCAAGCCTACTTAGGCTACTCGCCTACTACCATATACGACATAGACATAATATAGTCAGTATCATTGACATAAGTATATGCCATAGGCATAGCGTCGTACTGTTAGCTGATATTAGGGCCCAGCCAGGCCGCCCGTACCGCCATTGCCAATGACTAAAAGGAAAACAATCAAATACATTTTGTACAAGCAACATTAATATATATACTCATACGTCTAAATATACGTGATTATAGCTGAATAAATCGAAATTACTAACCTGTCTGAAAGAACCTTTGCGAACGCTGCATCTCGTCTGTTGATATTGTGACCGACACCACGGCACGGCACGGGCAACGGCCCACGGCCACAGTCCACTGACACTGTCGCCAACTCCTTCTGTTTGCTTTGTTTCTTCCATAGTCGTTCTCTAATAGAAATACACCTTTATGCGTGGGTACTGTTTTTGTCTGTCTAATTTAGCCCATTTTGCCGTGTCGGTGGCATATATGTTCGTGGACGTCCACTCGTTGCCTAAACTCGGAATTCCATAACATCAACAGCGCCAAAGGGTGGGGGTCAAAGGTCAATATCGCCCATAATTCGCGATCACGAGAAGGCAAGAACGCGATTCCACGCCGAGTTCAATGTCCATACTCAGCTAAAATCGAAGCAAAAAACCGGATCCGGTTTTTACTAAAAACGAAAGAGTTCGCAGTTTTTGTATTAATTTTATAAAAACGAACTAATACGTATGCATAAACGAACTAGGATGTCATTGGGGAGTACTTGATTACTCCGTTTTTTGTGTGAAATTACTAAGAAATGCGAGGAGCAAGACAATCGGATTGGTTGAGTACCTTTAAGCACTTTGCCTGTCTTTGCATGTGATTAAGACTGTCATGATCCCGTTCAGTGACGCCTTCTGTCTAAATATAGGTTCCTTGGTTATCACACGGGTGCACATGTTCGTAACACCATCAATACGTGTTGGTATTATGTAATGTTTCAGCAAATCAGTTGACCGCCATTGTATGTATATATATGTTAAATTGCACTATTGTTTTGCCGTATTTATTGTGTTGTGTGGAAATGTGGCGAAATACCTATCGTACAATTTTGCATTGTTTAAATATGTTACAAAATGGTCATATTAGTTGTGTACAACGATTCGATGCGACCAAACAACTTCACTGTTTTACAAAGAACGCATTTTAAAATGTATCGATTTGGTACAATGTATAATATTACTATTTATGTATCAAACAATTATTTGCCGTCAAATATTCAAAGCTTATTTGTTAAACATGTCAACAAGCACTACACACGAAGATAAAATAAATCAGTTTTCACGAACCCGCGCATAATCCTCCAGAAGCTGGATGTCATTAATTGTTTAAGGACCAAACTGTGGATACCAGTGAATGTCGGTTACCAATATTACTTCTTGTCATCGTTAAAAGGCACGCTACAGCAAACTTTTGTTTGAAAGTTATTGTAAGCTAACATAATATCATTTTGTTCAGTTTCATAATAACCACCCACAACATAAGTAATGATTGCCACGTTGGTAGAATTATATAATATTCAATGTGTTGTCATCAAGCATATGTACTGCTATCTGAAATAACTTATGTGTATATGTGCGTGCGTCTGCGTGTGGTTGTGCGTGTGCGTGTGCGTGTGCGTGTGCGTGTGGTGTGCGAGTGCGACTGCGACTACGAGTGCGAGTGTGCGAGTGTGTGAGCGAGTGGTTGGTTGATTGATCGATCGATTGATTGATTGATTGATTGAGTGAGTGAGTGAGTGAGTGAGTGAGTGCGTGTCGTGCGTGTCGTGCGTGTCGTGCGTGTCGTGCGTGTGGGGCGTGTCGTGCGTGTGCGCATGTGCGCGTGTGCGCGTGTGCGCATGTGCGCGTGTGCGCGTGTGCGCGTGTGCGCGTGTTACTCGCGTGCTTGCGTGCGTGTGTGCGCGTGTGCGTGCGTGTGCGCGTGTCGTGCGTGTCGGGCCTGTCGTTCGTGTCGTTCGTGTCGGGCGTGTCGTGCGTGTCGTGCGTGTCGTGCGTGTTGTGCGTGTGTTGCGTGTGCGCGTGTGCCCGTGTGCGTGTGTGCGTGCGTGCGTGCGCGCGTGCGCGTGTGTGTTGTGCGTGTTGTGCGTGTTGCGCGTATTGCGCGTGTTGTGCGTGTTGTGCGTGTTCTATGCATTGTGTGTGTTGTGTGTCTGTTGTATTTGTGTTGTATGTGTGTTGTATGGGAATTGCATGTATGCTGCATGTGAATTGTATGTGTGTTGTATGTGTGCGGTGTACGTACGTGTGCAGTGTGTGCGAAGGTTGTCTACCACTGTGTGAAGGTGGTCTGCAAGTGTGCGAAAGTGGTCTAGAAGTGTGCGAAGGTTCTACACAAGTGTAGGAAGTTGGTGTACAAGTGTGCGCATGTGGTCTACACGTGTATGGTGATGGTCAATAAGTGTGTGAATGTGGAATACAAGTGTATCAAGATGGTTTGCAAGTGTGTGAAATTGGTCTACCTGTGTGTGGTATGTTGTGAGTGTATTCTTTGTGTTGGGCATGTGTTCTATTTGTGTGGTACATGCATTTTGCTGCTGTTGTGCGTTTATTTAGCGTGTGTTGGGTGTTTGTTGGGTGTCTGTTGTACGTGTGTTGTGTGTCTGTTGTGCATGTGTATCGCCTGTTTCGGGCGTGCACCTAAATGTGTTGGGAGTTTGTTGTGTGTATGTTGTCCGTTTGCTGAGCGTCTGTTTTGTGTTGTTCATGTGTTGGGCCTGTTAGGCTGTATGTTGTGCTTATTTCGTGCGTATGTTGTACGTATGTTGCTCGTTTGTTTTTGCGTCTGTCGGTCATGTGTTGAAAATCTATTGTGCATTTGTTGTGTGTTTGTTGAGCTTCGGTTGTTCATCGCTTGTGCGTGTGTTCTGCTTCTTTTGTGAGTGTCTGATGCATCTGTTTTGTTTGTGTATTGTGTGTGTGAGCAACACACGCACGACACGCACGACACGCCCGACACGAACGACAGGCCCGACACGCACGACACGCACCACGCACGCACGCACACGCGCACATACGCACGCACGCGCGCACACGCGCACACGCGCACACGCACGACACGCCCGACACGCCCGACACGCACGACACGCACGACACGCACGACACACGCACGACACACACACGCACACACGCACACACGCACACACATACGCGCACGCAACCGCTAGGTGACTCCAAAATTAGCCCTTGATTACCCGTAATTACACATTAATTACCTATAAATACCCTTCATTATCCCTCACACACGTATACGGTACGCATAAGGCCAAGAGGCACTACCTCCGCTCACGAGACTACACACACATATAACTACACTAGAACCTGAGACAACTGCCATCTTAGAATTTCAGATTGGGTAAACCGTCGCCATCGTATTTGTTCAATGTTTCATCACAAAGTAAAACAAACTATTATTTCTCAGAAAGTATGTCCAGAAGAAAGAGGAAAGATACTTACTTAATAAATCCCTGATTATTGGCCAAGCGTACGCCACAATTTTCTTATGCATAGGCGTGGTGTCGCGATATGCCGCCCCATCGTCTCCCTTGTATAATTCATCATCATAGGCAATGTCCCTTCGGTCTACGTTCGCCATGTGGCACAGTGGTACCTACGACTTTAGTTAACAATGCTGTATAAACGCAGTTGCCAAAACTGTTACTAAGAACAAGCACAATCAAATAAATGTGTTCAACAATGTCTACTGAAAAGACACGTAAACTACTACGTAGCTTCGTCAACTCATCTTGGGCATTCATCATAGCAGTGCCTTTCTCGAAGGCAACGTGTATCGGGTGTCTTTTTTGTGGTTTTGGGGAGTAATTTCTTCACAAATACTAATGCTACTATACCCTAGAAATCAGGGATTAGTCTACTACAATGTGATGATTATAATACCCCCGGTGGTCTTACTTATCATGGTTTGCACATACAGGTACGAACGCACTCTCACACCTACATATGTACACGCGGCGCGCGCGCGCGCACACACACACACACACACACACACACAGTCATACACTCACATGCGCGCACATACACAGGCGCGGAAAGGGACACTCACTCACTCACTCACTCACTCATTCACTCACTCACTCACTCACTCACTCACTCACTCACTCACTCACTCACTCACTCTCTCACTCACTCACTCACTCACTCACTCAATCAATCAATCAATCAACCACTCGCTCACACACTCGCACTCGTAGTCGCAGTCGCACTCGCACACCACCCGCACACGCACACGCACAACCACACGCAGACGCACGCACATATACACAAAAGTTATTTCAGATAGCAGTACATATGCTTGATGACAACACATTGAATCTTATATAATTCTACCAACGTGGCAATCATTACTTATGTTGTGGGTGGTTATTATGAAACTGAACAAAATGATATTATGTTAGCTTACAATAACTTTCAAACAAAAGTTTGCTGTAGCGTGCCTTTTAACGATGACAAGAAGTAATATTGGTAACCGACATTCACTGGTATCCACAGTTTGGTCCTTAAACAATTATTGACATCCAGCTTCTGGAGGATTATGCGCGGGTTCGTGAAAACTGATTTATGTTATCTTGTGTGTAGTGCTTGTTGACATGTTTAACAAATAAGCTTTGAATATTTGACGGCAAATAATTGTTTGATACATAAATAGTAATATTATACATTGTACCAAATCGATACATTTTAAAATGCGTGCTTTGTAAAACAGTGAAGTTGTTTGGTCGCATCGAATCGTTGTGCACAACTAATATTACCATTTTGTAACATATTTAGACAATGCAAAATTGTACGATAGGTATTTCGCCACATTTCCACACAACACAATAAATACGGCAAAACAATAGTGCAATTTAACATATATATACATACAATGGCGGTCAACTGATTTGCTGAAACTCTACATAATACCAACACGTATTGATGGTGTTACGAACATGTGCACCCGTGTGATAACCAAGGAGCCTATATTTAGACAGAAGGCATCACTGAACGGGATCATGACAGTCTTAATCACATGCAAAGACAGGCAAAGTGCTTAAAGGTACTCAACCAATTCGATTGTCTTGCTCCTCGCATTTCTTAGTAATTTCACACAAAAACAGATTAATCAAGTACTCCCCAATGACATCCTAGTTCGTTTATGCATACGTATTAGTTCGTTTTTATAAAATTAATACAAAAACAGCGAACTCTTTCGTTTTTAGTAAAAACCGGATCCGGTTTTTTGCTTCGATTTTAGCTGAGTATGGACATTGAACTCGGCGTGGAATCGCGTTCTTGTCTTCTCGTGGTCGCGAATTATGGGCGATATTGACCTTTGACCCCCACCCTTTGGCGCTGTTGATGTTATGGAATTCCGAGTTTAGGCAACGAGTGGACGTCCACGAACATATATGCCACCGACACGGCAAAATGGGCTAAATTAGACCGACAAAAACAGTACCCACCCATAAAGGTGTATTTCTATTAGAGAACGACTATGGAAGAAACAAAGCTAACAGAAGGAGTTGGCGACAGTGTCAGTGGACTGTGGCCGTGGGCCGTTGCCCGTGCCGTGGTGTCGGTCACAATATCAACAGACGAGATGCAGCGTTCGCAAAGGTTCTTCCAGACAGGTTAGTAATTTCGATTTATTCAGCTATAATCACGTATATTTAGACGTATGAGTATATATATTAATGTTGCTTGTACAAAATGTATTTGATTGTTTTCCTTTTAGACATTGGCAATGGCGGTACGGGCGGCCTGGCTGGGCCCTAATATCAGCTAACAGTACGACGCTATGCCTATGGCATATACTTATGTCAATGATACTGACTATATTATGTCTATGTCGTATATGGTAGTAGGCGAGTAGCCTAAGTAGGCTTGGGAAAATAGTAATAGTGTAAATGCATTATAAATGATCCGCAACGATTATAATTATGTAATGTAATAGTAATTTAAAAAATATATTACTTTTATATTAAAAAATACTATTATGGGACATTTAAAAATTTAATTTGAATTCAATTGTATGTAGTCTTGGTATTTAATTATTTACAAGGAAAAGAATATTCCAGTAGTTTCACAAGGTTTTTTATTGTCCCTTCTGTGAGTTTTTGTTATGTTCAGAAAAACAGCGCCCCTCCATACCATGGACATTAATGCCCATAACATGTATATATTATATAGATAACTCTTGACCGTTGGCATTGGTTGCATTTGGCAGGTGGTCATTCATTGCATTGCAACTTTTGCAAGTACATTAAAATGATTATTGTTAGAAACAATCAGTGCAGACTATTAATACATGTACTATATTTTCAGAACTTGAGGTGTGTCGACACCACATGCAGATGTATGCTTCAAAGCTCTTCACCTTCAGGTAAACGAGTGTTATCAAATGTGATTACTCTGTCACCAAACCTGTTATCAAAATTATAAATACAAGCAATAAACAAGTATGTCATAGGCGGATCCAGGCGGGACTGGGGACAGGTGCCCCCCTAGACCATAAGAATTTGGCGTGTCTGCAAATCTTTTATAATGGGCCCACGCGACTGTGTCCTCCCAGACCGTTTGAAATGTGCCCCAGTTTAGGTTATAATAATAAGCTGAAGTTATGACGTCTTCCAATATCACCACTCCAGTGGAGCGGGCGATGTTATGGCAGCGTAGTAGCGACAAAATTTAGACTACACCATTTGGTTTGGCCACCAGTGGAGGTTTTTGTGCCTCCCATACTCGATTTCTGGATCCACCCCTGTATGTGATAGTTTTGTTTGTCGGCATGAGGATTTTGCAGTAATGTGGTGTCCTCGTTAAATTGCATATTGTTGTTAGAAATGCATGTGAATTAAAGACAATGTAAAGTAACAGAAATTATTGAAACTATTTGATGAAATTGACTACAGAATAATGAAAAGTACATTACAACTACAGGTACAATCACTGCACTCGATGTGTATAATGTAATACTTTTTAATATCACATGCACATCAAATGCAAAAAAACAATAGAAACACAAATTAGGGAGAGGTTGAAAAAATGTCAGGTATATATAAAAAAACAAACAGATACTTTTATCAAGATTCTTTGTTACAAAAAAAACAACACTAGTACACGTGATGTCAAATGCTGTCACAAAAAAAAACACTAGTACATGTGATGTCAAATGCTCTCACACAATTAGTGACTAAACAATTATGTGTATTAACAACAATTTTTAATATCGCATGCCCATAAAATGTAAACCAATGAGAACAAATTACTTAGGAAGATGTTTAGTTGAACAAATGAACTATTATGAATCATAATTGTTTTTTTAACAAAGAATCATAATTTATTGTTCTTTATTAAAAAAACATAAATAATTAGAAAATTAGAAAATTTTGTAGTTTATGCAATGCTTGGTATGTATGTTTACAACTCGCAAATAATAGTGACTAGACTAGTCAGGGTCATCACCATGTGACTGAGAATTACATGTACAATCACTACATGCTACATTGCTCAGGGTTACTCAGTTGTATGAAGAGTACCGGCTACAGACCGAAATATTGTTGTACGAATAGACTACGCATATTAATTTCAGTGTGGCTGAACGCTTCCCACATAAGTCGATATGGTGTTCGAATTAACAGGTCTGCCAGGGATTAAAGTTTAAAGCGCTTTGAGCAATCCCGAGGACTGGATACTACACCATATCAGAACAGGTGTAAAATCATCATGCAAATTGAAAATGTAATGTAAATTATTTTTGAAAATATAAACCAGTGATAAAAAAGAATAATTTAGAAATATGAAACGTGGCATGAAACGTATAATAACAGTCCTCATGATACATAGAGAACTTAAACAAGTAAAATGCTGCTGTCAGTGTATCAACAGATTGTTGTTGCAAAATGTGAAAAGGTTTTCAATACCATTACTTCATCACAAACTTGTGTTGTTTTACATAACAAGTACCTGGTGTACGTTGCAAGAACTCAGCTGTCTGCCACTGACTATCAGCAACACAAAGACAATGAAACCCTACCACTGTAACAATGCTGGATAATTGATGTATTTTGTCATAGACACTGCTAAAAGTTAAAGTTGAATTGAATACAAATACCGTATATTATTGACTTTTGATAAATGTGTCATCACATATAAAATATAACACCTGTCAGAGCCATGCTAATTGTCACTTTGTCTCCGGTATAGGTAGATGCGGATGTACAGCAAAATGTCAGGAGGCTGGTATGCAGTACCATCGAAGACAGCGAACACATACAGTGATGTCATCGATATCCAAACCGATGTAGTTCACCGAAGAATGCTCGACATTGAACCTGTCTCACGAGCTAGTCAGGCGTCACCATATTCGTATGTCGAGCAACCTGCATTCTACATTTGTTTTTAGTCAGTTAACTGACTGACCTGGAAGCCAGTGTACACCCCATCGGCACTGGGGAATCTGTCACGGATGCAACACACGACACAATTGGGATTAGTCGGTGGACATTCACATGACAAACCATTAATATGCAACATGCTGCATGGTTGTAGAATCTTTTCCGAGATCCTGGACAAATACAGCTGCCCAGTATGTCATATTAACTTGGGCACACTAGACCAATCTCCTGTAAAGAAAAGCATATATTCAATAAACAAAAACAGGTATTATTGTAGTGTTGGTAGTAAATAATTATGGAATGTTCATTCTCATAATCAGTAAATGTAAAATAATGTTTCATGTGTGACCTGCAGCATTTCACAAGAAAAAGGGCAGCAAGAAATGTGCTACTACAGCTGCATCTATACATGTTGATATCTTAGGAACAGTCAGTGTTTACCGGGGTTGTTCCGGAGGAGGGAGAGGGTGGGTTGATACAGCATGCAGACATTAGTAGAATGTGCTCTTTTTCAAAACGGTGAAAAATGTTAACTATTTTTTCTTTATAAGGTGTGCATTGTCATTACATGAATTAAAAAAAACTCAATTTCATTACAGTGATGCCTGATCTTAGTCAATATTATAGACTGATTTGAATTCTGCTAATCAGTAAAGCATCAGTAAATAGGATTTATATATATATATTTTTTTCAGTATACAAATTCATGTCAGTGTCTGCCATGTGTAACTACTACACATATTCATGTTTTACATTTTAAGGTTCTGCCTGAAGTTGAATGGTCAAGGTGAATGTTGGAAATTACAAAATAAGGTGTTATTGTGATGATAACAGTACTCGCCAAGTATTCAAAGGTTCATAACATGTATGTTTACCTTCTTCAAAAATTGAACAATTTATTTTATAAACCTATTTCTGAGTCATCGACGTATGCTAAATACTTTTAAAGGTGTATTAATATATCTGTGGGTATAATATAAGTGCAGAAGTCAACTTAGTTTTCCATGTCCAAGATGTTATTATTAAAATGTGTATGAAAACAAATATATATGTAAATGTGCACATTAAAATGTTTTGATAACTTATATGTGGTTGATTGCTATAAATTTTAAATTACCTGGATTGATCAAATGTGGACCTGCCGCAGACTATTTATGCTCCCTGTGTCTGCCTGACCCAGGTGACCGCCTTAGCTCCTCTTCTGCCTCCTCTCATTCCCATTCTTGGGTTGCAGTGTGGCCTCTAGCGACATCATAATTCAAGTTACGTATTATGCATTCATATATTGCTGTGGTGAGAATATATACATATATATTGGTAAATACACAAGAATAGCTGGCATATGTCAGTTGAAAGGTATCACAGGATACCAATTACATAAACTATAGCCAGGCACCAAGGACCACAACGGAAACAAGTGCGAGCATTATGTTGTTTAATCCTTATATATGGTGTACTTTAACTGTATTTATATTTTATGTATTTACACGTTTACATTTTTATATTTAATAAAATCATCATCACCATCATGGTCGTCAATATAACAAATCTAAATTATTTTGCATAAACTACAATGCAAATCAACAACATTCTGCAGTAATAGTATCAAAATGTGCGTCACAAAACACTGTTTTAATAATTATGATCACCAATATAATACTCCCGTGTTTGGCGTTCTGTTGCACGGAATTACGGATGCTCCCTGACTAAGTTACTTGCACGATCAACAGGGGCCTATTGACAAACCAATGTTATTTGTCATTTCGCAGCCTCACGTCATCTATTCTCTACATGTATTGTCGCAAAAACATAGTTTATTACCAAGATCCTACGTAACCAAATACAAATTACAATGCATATCAAATATTATGCTCGTTGACACAGCCTCTGACTGAATCTCTGGCTGATAATATGGTCATGGACATGGTGACTGGCTTAGAGTTAGTCAGTCTTAGAGTCGAGTGTTGACGTTCGCAAGTTGCAATTCTCGTTGAATTAATACGCGGCTGCGCGTTCTTGTTGCTAAATGCGATAGTGTAGTATACGTACCTTCGAACAACCACTTTGGAATCTTCATCTTGATACACCAAAGCACGTGTATGTTGTTATTGTTTTCGAATGCGTGGGATGCCGATCTCGCGTAAAGCATGTGACCGAAATGGCGCAGGAGGTCGACAGCGCAATTGGCTTTCGCCAGCTATACCCGGTGTAACGACAACTCTTGTTTTTTGACGATTAAAAAACAAGTACGCATTTTTTATTAAACCGACTGTGCACACTAGTTAAACTATTCACACATTACACATCTGGACCTAAAAGAACAGGATTGGCGATGGGCAAACGAATTGGTTGAGGACCTTTAAGGTAGCGCCTCCAGCCTGCTCCGAAATGCTCTACTGAAGCAGACTGAAAGCATATTACTAGACTAGATATACATTGTTCCAATCTGCAACAGATTTAGTCAAAGTGGTCTATTTATACCGTAACACTATTCAACTTATTTATCAGTCTATGATGTGGTACAACACAAAACTCTATAGACAAATAAAGATTAGTAATGTCCACTAGTCTATTCTGATCATGTAAATGTGTAATGTCATTTGATGTTAATAATATTTGTGTTTCACATGGATGTTTCTTCCTGATGAATAGGATTCAGTATATAATGATCATACAGATGTTGACGAATATGTGAATAAATCGCGTGTTCCATTATTTTTGAAACAATTCATATTAGCGATGCAGGTCTGTAATCGGTTGAATCACATTTTATACCTTTCTTGTATATTGGTGTGACCCAGTGCGTAAGCCAGTCAGCTGGTACTTCACAAGAATGCTCGAATTTCGGAAGAAAAATTAAAAAGGAGCCAATTCAAAAGCGAGTCCTTTCAATATTCCTCGGGGAAGTTTATTCCGACCACCTGATTTACTAGGTTTTTTTCAATAATGTTTCAATACCCACCGCATTAAATATGATAGTACACCTGTATCAATATCATTCTACAACGAGAGTTTTTATCCGTCATTTGGGGGGATGACGGTGCGTCAATGCATATGTTCTAGCTTGACGTACCCCCAGAATGGCGGACTAACCGCTCCATTGACGTATTTTTTTTAACACTGCGTGTACCTGTTTATGTTCGCGTGTGCCTGTGACAGATAACAGAGCGTACATCCAACTTCCAGTCGACGTAGAACCGATGTATACAACTCGCCATAGGCCGTGAACGTCGCTGACAACAACGGTCACGTACGTAACATTCTGGTTATTTAATTTAGTCCAGCGGTTCTTAACCCATGGTTCGTTCTTAACCCCTGGGTCGTGACCCAAATTTGGGTCGCCAAGTAATTTTGCGTGGGTTGCCAAGAGTCTCTCGTGGTTGTTCGAACTTTCATTTAGTGTCCGGCTTGCCCGTACCAGGTGCACGCGGAACAAATCAATGTATTCCAGATGTTGCTTGAATTAGAAAAGTTGTATGATCAAATTTGAATTAAGGTAATGTTCTCATTCGTTCATCAGAAATTTTGTATATGCTATGTTTTATATATTTTTGTGTAGCTTATCACAAGTCAATTGATGGAAGACGTCAGTTGCAGTGTTAATCCCGCGAGTCGTATTTGGGTCGTGGCCAAATGTTTTTAAAATCGCTCTTATAAAATACGTTACATGCACCGAATTTGCAGTGCAACCGGGATTAATATGTAAAACTGCTTCTATCTTTTTAAGATAATATAAACAAATGATATATTTATATCCTACAATTTAAATATATTTGCATTTAAATTTACATAAAGTGCAGTAAATACATACAGATAACGTCAATTCCATTAGTAATTTACTGATTTACGGGACAGGCCACCATTAATTGTGTTGTTTTCATACTAGAAAGGTCTAGTTGGTAAAATGTGTTATTTTAAATTTAAAGAACGGTGAGGTTAGAAAATAAGTTAAATGTTTCAAATCGGCAATGCAAACGGTTACTAAAATGAAAACCCGTTACTTTATAACATGATTAGCTGCAACAGGGACGCAAGATTTGAGCATCCGGTCCGAATTTATCGCGTTAATATCTGAAACTGCTCACCATAGTGCTGCTGCAACTGCGTCCGTCAATCCTTATGTAGGTTGGAGTCAATTAGCTACCATGAGCGTGGGAGTAATAAAACAAAGCGACAAATCATAAACTAAGTCAAAAGGTTAATTTGGCATTCTAACATAATTGGATGGAGTATGATAAATAGTTAAATACAAGTGCAATAGCTTGTAAATGTATATCAACTGTAAGATTTCGTTGTGCTTATAAGAACTAAATCCAAGGAAGCAATTATATTATTAAACGCGTTGCATTACCGTCTGTATGAAGACAAAAGATGACCACCTTTACATCAAAACATCATCTCAAGATGTACGGGGGTTGCTCTATGATCAGTGGAGACGATACAATTTCATCAGTAGATTGAATACGGAATTTAGGAATTCTCAAGTACCAACATCTGACGATGACACATCACGTCATTGCTGTGTGTGCTACTTGTAACTACCATATGTATCATCGGTCAACGCACTGGTCACCTCTTGCTTGGACTATTGCAACGCACTCTTGCACAACTTACCGTTATCCCAGACAGCTCGGTTGCAGCGAGTCCAGAATTATGCAGCCAGACTAGTAATACGCACCAGCAGACAAGACCACATAACACCAGTGTTAATGGAACTGCATTAGCTGCCGTTTGCGAGTCGAATTGTGTTCAAGGTGTTGGTGGAGACTTACAAATGTATTCGTGGTTTATCGCCGTCTTAGCAGGACGCCTACGCCAGGACCATGCGCCAACACTGCACCAAGGCATCACGAAGAAATGCATCGACGACTCGGCATTTGGCGCAGCAGCACCGCTACTTTGGAATGAACTACCAGTGGGCATTCGTGCATCAAGGTCACTGAAAAGGTTTAGGAAGTCTTTAAAAACTCATCTTTTTAATTAAATTGTTTCGTCGTGACGGACTATTTTATAATTTTAGTATTATTTGTCTTAAAATTAGTGTTTCAATTTTGATATTCAGTATTATATGTCTTAAAGGCAGACTTTAGTTTTTAATATAATTAATTATCAATATACATTTATTTTATTGCTTGAACAGGGCTCCGATCCGCTATGCGGGAATTAGCGATAACGAAATACTGTATTATTATCATTATTACAACGTCACTTGATGTCTTATTAGTGCACGATGCACGTGTTCCATACATCTCGCGTTGTAAGCGTCTGCGATCACTCAGCTGTATTACATGCAACAACGCATGGTGAAAACTTTCCAGAGATGACGTCAATGGGTCTGAGTAAATTGAGGCCGTAAATAGTAATACGACGTCATCGTAACCCAACAAACACATTGTATACGTACATACACACATACATACATATATAGATACATACTTGCATACATACATACATACATACATACACATACATATGTACATACATACATGCATACATGCATACACACAAGCATATCTACACACACACACACACATAATATATATTCACGTATTCAATAAACTATATATTTTATAGTTGTATCTTAACTAATACGTTAAATTTCTACTGTTAAATGCTTACAGCTGTCCAAAGAAATATGTTTGTGTGTGTGCCGCTTTGCTGAATAATAGTATTGCCGAATATATAACGTTGCAAACAAGGCAGCTGTCGACGTTGGTTTGTCGACACTTTTGGTGAGTACTGGCTCTCTCTCTCTCTCTCTCTCTCTCTCTCTCTCTCTCTCTCTCTCTCTCTCTCTCTCTCTCTCTCTCTCTCTCTCTCTCTCTCTCTCTCTCTCTCTCTCTGACTGGTCTCTTGAGTCATAGTGTACAAGTTCTCTTCAAGTAGATCTTGCGGTTGCAGTACCTATCGTCAGTTCACCATGTCATTCTGGTACAAGCGAACAGCCGGTCGATCCTCCCTCCAAGGTATGTTCAGCAATGGAGACTGTGAGACTGATCCGTCCATCCTCATCACCTCTCAACCAGACAGCATCGGTGTAAAATTAATTACCAAGTCGCACTCAATCAGCAAGGACGACATACCGGTAAGAAAGAGTGCACATGCATACATGTGATTATACGTCACGGCTATATGAACAACCGTAACACACACAATATATATATATATATATACATATATACATATATATATATATATATACATATATATATGTATGCATATATATATATGGATTGGCCGGTCGGGTGACGCTTGGCCACGTTGTTGTCTTGCTCTGTGACTTTACAGCATGTATCTCTGATCTATGCCCTTCCTCCTAAACCACTTACCCAAGGGTGCATACTCATCGTCAAAAAGAAATATTATATATATATACATATATATATATATATATATATATACATATATATGTATATATATATATATATATTTAAAGACTGACTTGTTATTGACGGATATATGCCGTTAGACATAAGGTACCGCATGTCGCTTGTGACCATAGTTGCCTGCGATGCAGTTAAAGCATTTGCGTCACCTACTTTGCATCATCCACCGTATGATTTGCTAAGGGATTCCGTCCCAATCGTATAGCTACATCACGAAATGAAGAGTGTCGTTGTCACGTCAGACATATTATTTGTTTGACAGGAACCTACGCCACAGAGTTTAAGTCAAGTACCCATGCGTAATGTTGCCATCACACCAAATGGCCAAAGCCTAATCAGATTATTATACAAATATGGTCATAAATAAGTCTGATAATCCACGTCAGTAATGAAACTGCATCAATAAAAGTGTACAAATCACCGTGAGAAAACTTTTCCTGCGAAAATATGTGCAGCCGATACTCATAATTAGTTTGTCATCCTAGTGAGAAATGGTTGAAATATTGTGATACGTTTGAAAGGCAATGGATAGCCAGACACTAACCGTCCAACTTCATGCAAAACCAATAACATTACAAGCATACGATATATGACACTTTATCAGATAGATAGCATTAGAAGTTTTAGTACAGATCGGAAAGATTGAACAGACATTTAGCAAACATCAACGTATATATATATATCGATTCTTCGATATTCTAGCTGTCTGGCTACGGGAAAGCATATCAAAAATGTTTTATAACACAAATGTGATAATGTGAAATTGAACGGCATGATTGACGGCAACAACAACATGCGCTGTACTAGATGATAACAACATGGTTTTTTTATGAAAACGTAATATGAATAATATATACAATATATAAATGTATCATCTACCAGTTCTGAGAAGTGTCAAAACGTCCGTCTGTGGATTTCTTTTAAAAATTGAAAACGTCTAATACACAATGCTTTGATATATACCACGAACTTGTTGTTTTATTCTGTATGCGAAAGGACATGGCATGCTGCTTTTAAAGCGTAATCTAACTATTTTACTCCAACTCCATGTATTCTGCTATTGATGGAAACAATAAAGTCGGTGTCAGTCTCATGATTCGTTGGCCATTATTTTAGTTGGTAACCGCCCACATTGGTTCAAATTTGCATTTATTTGTGGAAAGGAGAGCATGCCGTTACAAATTCGCAAGTGTGCCGTGGTTAATGGAAAAGCGGCAAGTTAAATTAAAAAATTATGGGTACAAATTATCATACGAAACGATGACTCCTAGAAAGATAAAATGGCATGGTGCACCTAATCATCCATCTTGCATCGGGCGTCGTCTGATCGTTGATAATATCCGCTCTGCGGTTGCAGGTACAGTAGTTGAAGCAATGTTCCCTCATAAAAAACGTGCCTGTTTCGGAGAGGAACTAAAACGCCAATCATAATGAGGTTAGATTAAAAGCCAAACAACTATATATAAATGCGTGAAACCCAAACCAAAATGTTCAATATTGTGTTTATATCGTCACTAAAATCTCGAGCCAAATAGATTGCAGGCTGATGTGACATTAATTGTGCACGAAACCGTCAAGATCGTCGTCCTCGTGAAATTATGTGATCTCGAATGTCGCATTTTAATGGTTCGTGGTGAAGCGACCGGTGCCTGTCGCTTTGCCTTATTTCGTCACAAGGAGAAGAATCCTGTCAAATATCGTTTGAATGATTGACAAGTTACAATACTTGTTGGTGTTTCACAACAAACTACAGCGTATCCGTTTGTTTTAGTTACTCGATGGAAACGCGGGCATAGATGACTGATATCAATGAACACATTTTAAAATATAATTTAATAAACGATCTTCGCGAAAAACACAGAGTAGCATGGTTGTAGTCGTGACTATTCTTACAACAGTTATGAAGTGTGAAGAAGCAATTGAAGCAAAACTATCCCAGATCTTTCAAAAACTTATTAGAACGGTTCATCTGGACACATTGTGAAGGCGTATTAAGAAATAATATCAACATGTGGAACCGTGCCTCTGGCGAGTGGCTCGAGTTTTAAATTACATACCTTTGTGAAGTGAGTTTTTTAAGAGTTCGTTGGTTACAAGATGCTCATTCATGTAAACAACGAGTTCGTCACTATTTCTCCTAATACGTTATGGGCGACTTATAGAATATATTATAGTTTATTTGGTAATATTTGGATCGGTATGCCTGAAGGAGAGAACAAACTGACAAGTAGGCCTTCAAAAGAAGCAGTGGTCTAGCGTGCAATGCTTGCATACAGTCTTGATGATGTGAAACTAACTCGGTAAATGTGATTTAAATGTTTTGTATGAACGATACTATGCTACCATTAGTGTTATTATGGTAATACTAATCTGCATTCATTTGTCATACACTCTCAATACGCTACAGAAACATACAAATAATACGCTGTTATGTCGACAAAAATGAAGCTATGGTGCTAATAGTTGTCGACGTATCCATGGATGAGTACAACCGTTTTTTTATCTACTTGCTTGCCATAACGCAATGTTTTACACTTCTTTGTATGGTAGCTACAGTAATAACCAGGGTACAATTTCAATCATCACCTAATTATGGGAATACGCCATTGATATTGTTATTGTGGACTCCCATTAGTGTAAATGTGTCACATTTGATGAAGTACGAAGATAGATTATCACCACGTGTATGTTACATGATCGTTACATTTGTTTATTCGTTGCATCAGTTCAACAAGATTGTAACTGCATTTTGCCAATTGTTTACGAGAAGCAAAATATTTTAAAAAATAGTCACAGTTTTAAATAAGTGACATATAATTTAATCACTGGGTGTGCATATAGATGTCCCAGATATGTTTTATTTGATGTGTGCATAATACGTACATAATACGATAAAATAGCTCATATATGCAGTTGCAATCTTTTTGCCGATCTTCTATATAAATCGGAGATACAACCTTTGTTGATTATCATTGCTATGCATATTATAATACAAAATCACTAAACATTAAAGTATAACATTGTAATTTCTTTGTTGTGACTTATTTATTTATTTAAATGTTTATATTTATATTTTCCTTTGACTTTCTTTCTGTCTTAAAAGAATATCCATTCTCAGAATAAACTAAATAATGAAGTTTTAGACCTGTTTAATGTCAGTTCAATGCTACATAGGTACCTGATATAAGTAATTAAATGTATCACGCTAATACACTATTGCATGTTATATTTATTGGTCTTATAACAAGCGACGTGACACATTCGTTTTTGGCAAGGCAGAATGACAGAACTGAGCTCAATCATACTTCGTTGACTTGTGGAATGGATGGCAAGTGCTATGGATACGTCCATAGTACAAAGTCCTGGTCAAAGGCATACTTTACGTACCGAGCATTTGGGTATTCAACTCTGACCTGGAACAGGCACGCTTCCATCCACTTCACCTTCTCATCATCGTTAAAATTGCATGGCATTTGCCGAGTTCTTTGTAATCCAGGAATTATGTACCTCGCATGTATCCTTGATATTGTAGGGCTGAGTGCACCTGTCCATCTTTAAAGTGGGATACCACTGTTCTGTTTGTATACAGTGACAATCTTGGCAGCACTATATATTGTATAGTGAACAGAATCGCCGAATATTCGTCAGGATAGTTAATTTTTGTGTAAATGAGTTCTTTTAAACACATCCAATACGTGATTTTTGTTCACCTTGTAGATGCGTTAGTTGATGTGACATACCAACTTCTTCAATACATGTGACGTATGATGTCATCTGGAATTACAAACTATCTCATACGTACGATGACGTCATACGTATGTTGCACTGAAGACGTTGATGTGTCACATCGTGTGTGCCCACACTCAAATCACCTGTGTGTAATCATACTGAGATTGTTCTTTCTCAGAACATTCTAGTTCGTTGGCACAACAAAACGATTTCTGTTTTGACCTTCACAGTTAGCTGAGAAAAATGGTGACAAGAAGGGGCTTGATAAAATGCAAACATGATGCTGTGTTAAATTCACCTTTACTTTGCATCTGCCTCCGTCTACATAAAGCAAGATGCATCTTTGGTGTTCTGATTGTAGATACTCAGGTTGAATGCACTAAGATTTCTGCAATAATAAAAGGTTGGTACTTTTCCTTTTGGTTCTACATTTATATGATGTTATTCATTAATGAATGAGTAAGTAATATCTATGGTGTATGTGTTTGTGCTCTGCAAATAACAATTTTGTAAGAAGAAGACTGTTCTGTACATTGTTTTATCAGAACGCAACATTTTAATAAATGTGATATGTTGGTCTTTACTGCCTACATGAGAGTCAACATTACCCTTGAATAATCAAACTAAAATATGTGTTAAGTACCCCTAATATTACACATATGTATGAAACAGTATTAGTGTACCTGATATACATAAAAACTGGTAAACCTTTAAAAGTGAATACATTTTGACATGTTTTAACAGATTAAGAAAATTAGCATTTTCAAATTATTAATTGTGTGTTGATGGTAGAGTTAAACAAATTGGGTGTTATCAATATCAGTATGATATGTTACAAATTTAGTTTGAGCTGTTCAGGCTGTGTTGTTTGATATGTGTGATGTTTCAAAGTGGCTCACCCATATATGCGGCGCCTCCTGCGACGTTTTCCTGCGGTTTTTCGGTTATCTCATGGGCGTTGCATGAGGCTCATGCGGCAGGATTTGGCGCAAGGCGGTGAGACAAAAGGGGTCCCATATATGCAATGTTCTTGCGGCAGTCGCATGCGATATGAGTGCTTAATTTCTGATTTAAATATAACGTTTTTAGGATTAATAAAGTTTAAGAGTGAATGTAGATGTCTCTAGTGTCGCTTGATATATATTCCACGAAAACAATGGATAACGACACGAAGGAGCTGCTCTAGCTGGTTTTATTGCCGCTCATACCGTCTGTCGGTGGGGTTGGGTTCGACCGTTTCTTACTCGCAGGAATGTAGTAGGGGAGGCCAACACCATATATAAACTGTATCAGGAACTTATTCAGGTGAGCGATATTATAATTTAATTAGTGTTTTTTAATGTAATTAGGTTATATTGCACACTAATTTTGTATTTAATATTCAGTTATTGGTTTGTATCAAGATTAACTAGATATATATATATATATATCTATAATTTCTATTAAAAATCGCACTCTTTTTTGCAGGATGGTGATTTGGAAAAATTCGCTGTTACGCTGCGAATGCCCATAGATATGTATCACGAACTACTTGAGTTGGTACGGCCCCGAATAACGCTCAACAATACCAGCTTCCGTCAGGCGATTTTGGCAGAAGAACGACTCACCATCACCTTGCGTTTCCTGGCTTTTGGTAACTGGTTAATATCGTCTTTGGAAATAAACAAGAAATTAAATAAAACATAATTTGTTTTAATGCATTATTTGCTGTTAAATCGATACCATTTGTTGGTTATTATTTTATACTTAACACGTCTGCCGCTGTGTGTTCTCCATGCTGGCCTTTCTATCTTAACACGTCTGCCGCTGTGTGTCCTCCATGCTGGCCTTTCTATCTTAACACGTCTGCCGATGTGTGTCCTCCATGCTGGCCTTTCTATCTTAACACGTCTGCCGCTGTGTGTCCTCCATGCTGGCCTTTCTATCTTAACATGTCTGCCGCTGTGTGTCCTCCGTGCTTGCCTTTCTATCTGATGAGAATATTTAGTTTGATTTTTTTTTAAATTACCCAAATAGTGTTGCGCGTTATAGCTCAATAAACTCCATCTAACACCCCCAAAAATATATATAGGGTTTTCTCATATATCAGGATAACAATTCTGACAGACACGTCTGTGTTTGTAATTGAAAAGACGTTTCACGAAAACGAATTGTTTTCTTTTGTAGGGGACGGCATTCTTACTCTGTCGCAATAGTTTCGTGTGGGTTTGTCCTCTGTCCGCCGAATCATTCGCGAGACCTGCCAGGACATTGTCGACTGTCTACATGACCAGTACATGAAGGTGAGTTTGTTTAACTTTGCATGCGATTTTTCCTCCTTCTTCCTCTCTTTTGCAACAGAAAAAAGGAAACCATTCCCAAAAATGACTGTAATATATCAAAGTAAATAGCTCATTAAAAATATATATTTATATAAATTCATTTAATTTTGTCTTAATTTGTTCTGTAATTCATACAAATAGTTAGGGAAAAACCACTTTCTTCTAAAGACTCCCTCAACTGCTGCAGACTGGTCTGCTATCGCTGAAGGATTCCAGCACCGCCGGAACTTCCCCCATTGCTTGGGGGCAATAGATGGGAAGCATGTCAGGATAAGTGCACGCCTTCCAGCGGCTCTTTCTTTTACAATTACAAACATTTTGTTTTCAGTTGTGCTCATGGCTGTAATAGACAATAACTACAGGTTTATTTTTGTTGACGTGGGGGCCGAAGGTAAGGCGGCAGATGCCGGGGTCAGGGGAAAGACTACGCTTGCGGCACAGCTGCAGGACACAGACAACCCACTGGACATTCCAAAACCAGCGCCAGTAGAGGGAATGGATGGAGACTTCGACCATGTGTTTGTCGCGGATGATTAAGCTAATGTGCATGCTGCCGTTCCCCTCCGCAGGCCTAACACGCAGGCAGCGTATTTTAATTACCGCCTGTCGCGTCCACGGGTGTGCGTCGACACCTTTGGGATTCTTTGTAGTCGTTTCCGCATATTTCACAGGACCAGCGAACTTCATCCTGACACAGTAGACACTATGGTTCTTGCCGCGTGTTCCCTGCACAACTTCTTGAGGGAAAAGTGCGGCGAACTGTACGTGCCTACACCTCTTGTAGGCAACGAAAACGACAACCATGACACAGTACCCGGGAATTGGCGCGATGGAAATGCAGGATTGCGCAATTTGGATCCTGAAATTGCTCGCAACCCCGGCTGGTATACAAAGGAAATGAGGGAGAAACTAGCAGATTACTTCCTTACTGCAGAAGGTGAGGTTTCCTGGTAGTACGAGGCAGCACTGCGGCAGTAGAGTTTTCTCAGGAAACAGTGCACCCTGATAAAGACATTGTTTCAGGAATAGAACAAAACAAATTTATCCAAGAACGTGTTGCCTCGTCTGAGGACATATATTGCTATTTTTGTACACAGGAATGTATCATTGGAATGTATCTAATATCTATGTATTGTGTCACCAACTACATGACTAGTTACTACCTCATGAATGACACTAATAAACCCCTCTTTTCTTGGTCAGTTCTTTAATTATTTTTTTCAACAAAGGACAAGCCATAGTGTCCACCTCGAGCATAAAATCCTCAGCATCATCAGATTGCATTTTCTCTAGTTTTGTTAACAGCTACTCAGTCCACAACTTGAAATTGTTTTGGGCTCCTCGACGCGAGTAGGGCGGTCTTTCCCAGACATAGCGTTCGCCATGATTTCTATCGTACTTGCCTGGAGGGGAAGAAACTAAAACAAAGAGACAGTTTTGTATACCTGTGCGGAGCGGTATGTGGAGACAGCGAAAGCACGGAGGAACCGAGAAGATGTGATGGGAGACAGGCACATATCGTGAAAACTCAAGGGAAAGGTACTATGCACATGTGTGATACCAGTCTATCTGTATGGCCAAGATACTACAGCAATGACAGAGAAACAACAGGAGAGGGTACAGCGAAAACAATAGATAAGCGAAGAGTGGAAGAGCTGAGGGAGGATGTTGGTGTGAAAGAAAGTTTCAAGAAGAAGTTGGTCAGAAGTCGGTTGAACCGGGCAGGACAAGTGGCGCGAATGGGAGAAGAACGGATGGCACAGAAAGCAGATGCCCGGAAAGTGGAGAGAAAAAGAAGACGAGTGCGACCGCAGACTGAGGTGGGAGGATTGCGTGAAGAAAGACCTGGAGGGATGGAAAGGAGAATGGATGAAAAGAACAGAAGACCGTGAAGAATGGAGAAGTGTGGTAGAGAAAGTAGTGCAAATGCAATGAGGAGGAAGAGAAAGAAAATGTCGATGTATCCAAGCCAGCCTCAACCCTGAAGACAGGAAACGACGAAGAGAACATCAACATTGCACTATGTTATGTGGCAACAAATCGACATAAATGTTACTGTACACGATGCAAACAAGTTACCCGCTGTCGTGGCGATGACAATAAATATTTCCATGCAATAAAAGCCCAAATGCATCAATGTTGTTAAACCAGATCTATTTTTCAAGTTCAACTTTGCGTACCCAGCCGGCAAAACGAGGTTCTACGTAATCAGCGTTATACAATATTATGACGAGCGTTGTTTGCTTTGATGGCTATACATCGGTAATAGTATATGTATCCAACGTACCATCCCTCTCTCGTGGTTGATAAGGTGTGATGTTTTGGTGGTCGCATTGTAAGTATATTAATGCATGATACCTGTCGGTTGCCGAGGCAATAAATGAAATGTATGCGATATGTTGTGACGTAAATGACTAGTTTTATCTTTCCCATTTTGCACAAATATATGACTTTTGCTAGACATGCACATCAACGAACCATTAGAAAGTTAAACATCAATAAAATAGACTACGTCTTGATTGATGCACTTTTCTACGGTTTATATTATCTTATAGTTTTCGAAACGAAGGCACCGCTAAAGGTGTTCATATGTTGTGTCAGTCTTTGTTCACTTAGCATATACACTTCTTCCCTTATATATTACTTCCGTAATTTCGGTTTACGTGTTTCTGGATCTGTGGTTTGCTGTTTCAAGTATTTTGTGCTGAAATATGAAAATGTTCTTCATATTCACTTTCTTCATAATCTTTTTGTTATGGATATTGACGACGGGTGACACTGCATCGTGTAACAATTACGTGTGAACATGTCAAATAGATAAATGATTCTAATGACTTGCTTAAGTGATTTATTTGGCATACATGTATTATTGATTATGTATTATAGTTTTCGTATTATTGTTAATTGAGCGGCTTAGTTAGGTCTGTTTCGGAGACTTGCTTGACATCATCGTTCGTTTCCTGCCGATGTGATTGATAGTAATTTTCTCCTAATATTGCTTTGGCTCAGGGATTAATCTAGGAACCCAGAAATAGGACGTAACATATATATGTATATTTTCATGGTAGCCTGTATGGTAATATTGTCACAATTTATGGGTGTAAATTGTTTTTTTGCACGTAATTTGCACGTAATACGTAAAGACGTAAGTTAATAATCGTAGAAAAAACGCTCGCGCGGCAAATATTTCGGGAAAATCCATACCGCTCCTGCGTTATGGATTTGGCAACATCGAGTAGATGCTGACACTCTAATGCTTATGATTAGCAATATAACTATTATTTGACAATTCTATACTGTCATGACGTGAGTCTACCGATGGGCTAAAACTTCATATGCTCACGGACCTTCGTCATTTTAAACAAACAAAGAATACCGTTATGGTGCTTATGCAATGATGATGTGTGCTTTGGTAAATATTTCTTTCACGACTGTCAACTAACAAGGCAGCCAGTCACGTGATGGCAATGCACCGGGCTACATGCAGTATAGCTGTCAGCTTTTTTAAAATTCCAGGTCATATGTGAGCGATTCAGCACGCTTTCCATGTCGCGCTGTCTCGTCGCGTTGTCTCGGATCGTGATATTGCACGACACTATTTGTGTCCGACTGTCCCGAAGACGGAGATGGGCGTGTGCTGTTTGAGATTTAAGCAACGTGTTTACTTGTGTTCCGGGAGACCGGGAGACACATCCAGAATCTAGGAGACTCCCGGAGTTGGCATGTGTGCTGGGGAGTTGGCATGTGTGCATGCAGTGATGTCACCAAGTGAAAGAATACATATGGAGCGCGGCGTCTGTACACGTACGCCATATGCTCATTGCATTGATATTTTAAAATTATGATATGGGGCATAACGTTTAAACGTACTGACAGGTGTTGCATGGCACAACGCTACGCAGGCAATGCAACGTTGTACGCTTGATAATGTTCCTCTTTCTTAATTGTTTTCATTTGGTTCTAAATCATAAACAAGAAACATTACGCTTTCATGCTATTTTTTATTATATACTGAAATCCCACCACGGCACACTGAACATTTGCTGATTTAATTTTAATTGTTATTATATTATTAACAATGCAGTCTAAATAGTAAGCATGCATCTCATCGTATGTAATAATGTGTTCAAATGACTGAGATCCTCAGCATAAAATACCTAACGCAAAATATGATCTCCCTCGGCACAGGTTTCATAGCATGTTTCCTCCACCATAATTTAATTTTTCCACATAAAATAAACGTGATCTTATTCGCTTCTGCGCTACAGCAATAATTCATATGAATAAATAACGCATACCCATCACAATATTTAAAATTGCAAAGCATACTCGAATATATGTTTTAAATTTCCGACAGTCGTTCAGCTTTCACATACCAATACACATTGAGAAGAAGTTCATCAGACTCGATAACTTCAAATATATTTATTTTAACTTTCTACCTGTCAGTTTTACATTTTTTCTCGTGACGTTTTGTTGCACTATCAGCGAGCTTCATCAGACGATTACCGCTAGTTGACGACACTCGTTTGTTTCTCACGATCTAGTGGCCACCACCAGCGACAACAATGCGCAGGAACACCGCATCGTGAAGTAGCGGTAGAGGTTTGACAATAAGTCACGATAAAATAGCACATTCATTGCGCTACACTTAAACAGAATAACGACACATAAATATTGGATGTCAATTATTATTACAGCTGTATAACATGCACGTGTATATTACAATAAATTTTGTTCACCTTCTCTGTTTCTTTATAATTTCGGTTCACATTCAACATAGTATGCAATTACCAGAACTTATAGATTTACAGGGCAACTACAATATACCATACAATCAGCGTGTCGAGTTGGACATCTGCTGGCGGAATTACTGTTAAGTTTGCGCGTTTACCGCGAGAGACACTTCCGACAAATGCGCATGTCGTGTTAGACCTAATATATTCGTAACCACTCTAGTCGACCTTCTAGCACTTAATATTGAAGTACAACCAGCTTGACTGGTTTCCGACCTAACCATAGCAATGAGTACCTAGATCCCACAAAGAACTACGTATACACCCCGTCCCTCAAGCCTAACCCTAATTGTTGGGATTACGTTTGCATTACATAAATCTTTTTAATATTTGCTACACCAGGTGTTCAGCAAATTCCGTGTCGAGAAAGGTAATTTTACAGCTTAGTCTTGATAACCACTTTATCTATGCAATGTCATGGTCCAACAATGTGCAATTTCATATTGAACGACACAATAGGAATGGTTTGAATATTTATGCTGCTTGGTACTTTGCTTGTACGCTTTACGTAAACGCGCCTTTAGATAGTTCTTCCGCCGTGAGCCCCTGTGCGAAGAAGCATATCTGTAAACAAGAACATCAAATCATTATGCACAAGAAATAAACATTGGTATTGGATTTGGCCTGTAACAAAATGAACACTATAGAGAAATGACACAATCTGATCAGAAAACAATTTTGGTATTGTACATACAAACGACGCTCTATGTTTGTTGAAATATTGCATATAGCATACTCGAATGCTAGTGAATCAGTTGTCTAACAATTAGAAACGATTTACTCCACATTAGTAACATAAACGACCGAGGAAATTTACTCACATCAATAAGCTTTGCAATAAAACATGTTTAACACACAATCTCGATTAACAAGTATACTGTCAACAATCCGTTTTTTGTTATTGTTGTTACAGTAAACGTGAACAATAGTGTTATTATTATAAACAAAACAAAGTATGTTGCCCCTCAATATGATATCCAGTAACAACAACTGAATATCGTTAACGCCCACAATGATATACATGACCTCATCCATGTATCCCTTGAAGTATTCCGCACCGCGAGCGTTGGTGTGTCCGATCACAAGCGGAGAGTGTTTTTCAAGAAACGCTCCTGCAAAGAATATACCCATCGGGTTATATTGATGATGATAATAATAATACTAATATGTGTGTATGCATATAAGTATGCATATATGTATGCATATATGTATGTATGTATGTATGTATGTATGTATGTATGTATGTATGTGTGTGTGTGTGTATGTGTGTGTGTGTGTGTGTGTGTGTGTGTGCGTCTGTGTGTGTGTGTGTATGTATGTATGTATGTATGTATGTATGTATGTATGTATGTATGCATGTATGCGTGTATGTATGTATGTATATATGTATGCGTGTATGTATGCATGTATGTATATACACTATATATATGTGTGTGTATGTATGTAAGTATGTATGTATGTACGTATGTACGTATGTACGTATGCACGTATATGTATGCATGTATATATGTATTGCGTGTATCTTTATACATGCATACTACTATGTGTGTTAATACGTATGTGTGAATATATGTACGGACGTAGCTATCATGCTGGTCAAACTGGATAACCGTTTAACACACCTCTGATTGTACCCAAGCTTGTTTTCACGTTGTTCACATAAACTGCCGCTGAGCTGCCGGTGTAGCTTACAACAATGTGATGCCACTGTCCTCCGGGTGACTGAAGACATGCAACGGTTTTTACTTCACGTGTGTGACGTGATTTTAATATGCAAACACACTAGCACAGACATACTATCTGAAATAACGATCTGTACAAAGCTGACATTTATCGGATGCCTATTTTGATACAAACAATGAGAAAGGTCGAATGGAGATGACGTGGAGATGACAAATATAAAATAATAAGGTGATTCGAACATTTATAGTTTACATATGGACGATACTACTACCACCAAACTTACTACGTGTTTATGTATATTGGTGTGATGGCAACATTACGCATGGGTACTTGACTTAAACTCTGTGGCGTAGGTTCCTGTCAAACAAATAATATGTCTGACGTGACAACGACACTCTTCATTTCGTGATGTAGCTATACGATTGGGACGGAATCCCTTAGCAAACCATACGGTGGATGATGCAAAGTAGGTGACGCAAATTGTTTAACTGTATCGCAGGCAACTATGGTCACAAGCGACATGCGGTACCTTATGTCTAACGGCATATGTCCGTCAATAACAAGTCAGTCTTTATATATATATATATATATTTATGTATATATATATACATATATATGTATATATATATATATATATATGTATATATATATATATATAATATTTCTTTTTGACGATGTGTATGCACCCTTGGGTATGTGGTTTAGAAGGAAGGGCATAGATCGGAGATACATGCTGTAATGTCACAGAGCAAGACAACAACGTGGCCAAGCGTCATCCGACCGGCCATTCCATATCCAATAATATATATATATATATATATATATATATATATGCATATATATATATATATTGTGTGTGTTACGGTTGTTCATATAGCCGTGACGTAAAATCACATGTATGCATGTTCACTCTTTCTTACCGGTATGTCGTCCTTGCTGATTGAGTGCGACTTGGTAATTAATTTTACACCGATGCTGTCTGGTTGAGAGGTGATGAGGAAGGACGGATCAGTCTCACAGTCTCCATTGCTGAACAGACCTTGGAGGGAGGATCGACCGGCTGTTCGCTTGTACCAGAATGACATGGTGAACTGGCGATAGGTACTGCAACCGCAAGATCTACTTGAAGAGAACTTGTACACTATGACTCAAGAGACCAGTCAGAGATAGAGAGAGAGAGAGAGAGAGAGAGAGAGAGAGAGAGAGAGAGAGAGAGAGAGAGAGAGAGAGAGAGAGAGAGAGAGAGAGAGAGAGAGAGAGAGAGAGAGAGGGAGAGAGAGAGAGAGAGAGAGAGAGAGAGAGAGAAAGAGAGAGAGATAGTGAGAGAGTGAGAGAGAGAGAGAGAGAGAGAGAGAAAGAGAGAGAGAAAGAGAGGAGGAGGAAGAGGGAGAAGATATTGTCAGAGCGAGAGGGGGAAGGGAGGGGGAGGATAATGAGGGAGAGATGGAGGAAAGGAAGGAATGAGGGAGAGAAAATGGGTTCCGGCCTATGTTTAGATACACTGAATACTTATATTCTTGTAGACTTCTTGTTAAGAGAAGGATGTCGCTAGTTTGGTAGATATTGTGAAGGGGATGGAGACGAGAATCAGCAAGGAGACAGGTGGAATGGAGAGAGTCGACAGGGAGAAAGTTGGGAATACTGTGAAACTGAAGGAACAGAGTAGTGGCAACAAGACCGATGAAAGGAGACTGAGTGGAGGGAAGGTGATCGGAGGGAAAGAAATTGGAGGATCGACGGCAGGAATTGTGACAGGCGTGAAGGTGACAGGGGAGAAAGTGACCGTAGAGAAAACGGTAGGAAGGAAATGCAGTGGGAGGAAATATGACGGGAAGAAAGGAAGTGAGAGTAAATGTGACAGAAGATACGTTGGGAGGAACGATGACAGGAGGAAAGATGACAAGAGAAACAGCGTCAGGAAAGAATGGAACGGACGATATTGTGACAGGAGAGCAGAAGACAGGTGAACAAGACTACAACCAGACATATGCAAACCGGAGAAGGAACTACTCTGAGGCAGTGATTGAGGGGGCAATGAGGAAAGAGGGGGTGTTTATGGGCGATTCCATTATGAGAAAGACGGATAAGACACTAAGCGAAGGTAAGGACGATATTGTTTGTCTACCGGGGGCTAGGATAGAACATGTGATTGAAAGGGTAGATAAGGTATAGGCAAGGGAGGGTCGATATTAGTACACGTAGGGACAAGTAATGCAGACAGGGAGGGAACAACTGGGATAGTACAGAAATACAGACAGTTAGTGAGGAAGTTAAAGAAGGCAAGAGTCGAACAGATTATTCTCTCAGGAATTGTGCCAGTCATGGAAGAAAGAGGGCCAACATATAGAAACTGCAAGAGGATGGCGATCAACGCACTAGTCGAGTAGATGTGTAAAGAAGATGGGGTGGGATTCGTATATTTATGGGGATACTGTGTTGGGAGGGAAGATATGTACATGAGAGATGGCCTCCATCTAAGTGGAAAGGGGGCATCAGTTTCTCCGAGAACTTGCTGCAATCTGTTGACAATGGGACAGGCTGCATCTTTTTAAACTAGATTCGTAGGGGGGATTCAGAGAGAAGCCTGAAACTAGAGGCATAGATAAAGACAGCAGAAATAAATTAGCAAAGAACAGCCTGGAAAACTATTCTAAATCAGGATATAAAGGCGTTTGTTTAAATGCAAGGAGCATAGTAAACAAAAGAAGTGAACTAAGCATTATGCTAGAAGATATTGACCCTTACATAATATGTATAACCGAATCATGGGCCACCACTGATATATCAGATGCTGAATTGGGACTAACAGGCTATGTAATGTTCAGGAAAGATAGAATAAGAAGAAGGGGTGATGGAGCTATTGTATATGTTAAAGAATCTATCCAGGCTCATGAAACAAAATTAGAACGATAAGCAGACTGCAAAGAAGCTGTTTGGTGTAACATAGTTACAGGAAACTAAACTTTAACGGTGGGGTTAGTTTATCGAAGTCCAAACGTAAGCGTAGAAGAGAATCAAAAAGTACAAAATGTATAAGGGAAGTTAGGAAACGGGACTGTATTATCATGGGAGATTTTAACCATGGTCATATACAATGGAAATCTCTACAGGATACGGGGAGTGAGGACCACAAGTTTTTAGATTTAGTACAAGACAGTTTCCTTTCTCAACATGTGCTAGAACCAACCAGGGGAGAGAATGTGTTAGACATAGTTTTGTCTTCACAAAATGAATTAGTTGAGAATGTCAGGATATGTGAGCCACTGGGGAATAGTGATCACAACCAGATACATTTTACCATCAAACTAAAATCAGAAAGAAATAATAAAAAGCAGTTGAGGAGAAAAGGAAGGTATAAGGAAATGAGGAAATATTTAGCAAAGATAGACTGGAATAACACACTGAAGAATAATACAACAACAGATTGCTGGAATATCTTAAAGAATGAAATAGAGTGCATCGTAGATAAATATGTTCTCATAAAAAATAAGGGAAACGGACCAGAAAGAAATACATATCGAAAGAAGCAATTATAAAAATTAAGTACAAACAAATGATGTGGAGGTCATATAGACGTACTGGACATGACGAAGACTACAACATTTATAAAGAAGCACTAAACCAAGCTATAGCCGAAATTATAAATTCTAAGAAAAGCTACGAAGAAAATAGGTTGTAATATAAAACAAGACAGCAAGAGTTGTTATGCATATGTTCGGAGCAAACAGAAGGTTCAGTGGTTCCTTCAGAATGGGAAGAAGCGAACATTATACCGTTATTTAAAAAAAAGGTTCCAGTAACCAGTCAGAGAACTACATACCAATAAGTTTAACATCAGGGATTTGCAATTTATTATAAAGACAAATTAAAGATCATATGGTGGATTTTTTTTTTAAACATAGCTTGTTAAACCCATCTCAACATGGGTTTCTAAAAGCGAGGTCATGCTTAACAAATATGTTATGTTTTGGAAGATATTACTAAGTGGGTAGACGAGGGATCACCAGTAGATATCATCTACTTAGATTTTTAGAAAGCTTTCGAAAAAGTGCCACATCAAAGGTTACTGCTTAAACTAAAGGCTGATGGCATAGGAAATGGTATAATAAACTGGATAGAAAAATGGCTAATTGACAGAAGACAACGGGTAGTATTTGATGGGGAGGCTTCAAACTGGAAATCTGTTTTGAGTGGGGTACCACAGGAATCAGTACTGGGACCTATATTATTCTTAATATATATCAACGATTTGGATGATGATATAACAAGTAAGGTTTTTAAATTTGTAGATGATACAACATTGTTTAGAAGGATTAAAAATGATGGAGCATTTACAAGATGATCTTGACAGGTTGATCAAATGGTCTGAAAAAAGGCAAATGTTGTTCAATTTTGCGAAATGTACATGCCTTCACACAGGACATGGGACCGAAGATGTACAAAATACAATGGGAGGTTCTGTACTAAGTATTACTGTAAAGGAAAAGGACTTAGGGTTAACCATCAGTGCTGATATGAATGTTTCAGAGCAGTGCTGTATTGCTGCTTCAAAGGGAAATCAAATCCTTGGATTAATTTAGGCGAAACATATCGTATAAGAAAAATGAGCTAATAATGCCGCTGTACAAAACAATAGTTAGGCCTCATTTAAAATATTGTATTCAAGCGTGGAGGCCATATTGCAGGAAGGACATAGATATGCTGGAAAAAGTGCAGAGGAGAGCAACTAAAATGATACCTAAACTGAGGGATCTTAGTTACGAAATACGCCTAAAATGTGGTTTAACAACACTAGAGACCAGGAGATTGAGAGGAGATCAGATATAAGTGTTTAAAATATTGAATGGTTATGAAAATATTGCTAGAAATATTGTTTTCTCAGTTAAGAAAGATAGAAGGACCAGCGGACATGAAGTTGCATTAGTAAAGGTTGTCTCCTGATTGTGTTGGTGCTAGTAGCGTGAATATGTTTAAAAATAAAATTGACACATACCTTAAAAGGGCGGGATACACATAGATAAAAAGTATTGGACTCTCGATAAGCCGAAAGCCTTCCTTGTCCACCTGCCATCTAGAGTTAATTTTCTGGATGGAAATCTTGTTAAATCTTGTAATCTTGACCGCTACTCAGAAACTATCATGCACAATATCAAGTCTTAGTTGTAATCATACCTGTATGCGTTGGCGAAACCCGGAACTTCGAGTGTTGCTGACACGCCGTTGAAATAGGCTGCATGTTGAAATTCTGTGTTCTTTCTTATTGCGACGTTGATCGAATGGATGTAGATACCTTTCGATGCTTTGAACCCGGTCTCAAAGTCTATGCAAGTTATCGTCTTGGTGCGTTCTACTGGAGGTCCTGTAATAGGTCAGTTCAAGGCTGACTACTAAAGGTAAGTTCTTGTATAGCGCATTAGCCAGTCCTCAGGACTATTCAAAGCGCTTTATAATTTACTCCCTGGCATACATGTTCAATCGAACACCATCTCGACTTCTCTGGGAAGCATACAGCGACGTTGCAATTAATGCGCGAAGACTATTCGTACACAAATATCCACCACTGTCTATAGCTAGGTACTCATTCATACAGCTGAGTGAACTGAAGCAGTGTAGAGAAAACGAACTTGCCCAAGTTTTGGCATGATTCGAACCCGCGTTCTCTCAGTCGAGAGTCCGGAGCTCTTACCGCTGCGCTGTTACCGTGGATGTATATGTTTATAAGACAGGTTTGTTTAAATGTAAAGTTGTGTTTTATAGCATGTGGTGTATTACTGTTTTGTTTTGTAGTGCTTAGTCACATTGTCACATTGTTATATATATATGCTCTTGCTCTTTGAGTTACGTGTCAGAAATGATGCACAGATGCAAATTAGAAAACGCACTCGCACACACACACACACACACACACACACACACACACACACACACACACACACACACATTGTTCATATATGTACTATTCCTGATAACTGTAAATGAGCTTACTTATTCCGGATGCAATACACCCGCAGTTGGATAAACTGAAGACAGTGCCCGGTGCACATTCGAATATACTGCCTCCGAGTGAAAATGTCTGGTTCTTTCCGACAACTTCCTTCAGATGACATCGGCTTGGCGCTGAAACAGAACATATCATCATGTCATAAAACAATACGTTACACAATGGTAACATATGGCGTTGCAGTTAGCACACGACTTGATTATGTTTTTTTTTAAATCCGGTGTGATGTTATAGCATATGAGCATGCGATGTGATGAAGATGTCAATTCGCTGATAATGACAATGATGATATAACGACGACGGTTGATATGGTAGTGGTGATGATTGTGATATCAATGACGGTGGTGAGTGTGTTGGAGGTGATGGCAATAATGAATTATCATTATGTTGGTATTGCGGCAATAATGGTAGTCACGTAGACAAGAATGACTGGTATTCCTGGTGTGATGACATCGGCTGTTATGATGAGGCCGGCTGCAATGGAATCGTTTGTACATTTGATTTAGTTTGGGATTCTTGGTGAGATTTTATGATGATGATCATTGGCCATGATTGTTTGAAGCAAAGTAACAGTGGCCATTAAATGGGATATTCGGTGACGGCGACGTGATTTGAGGCAGGCGATGAACTACGTCCATAGGCACCTGTTGTTGTAATCTCCGTGTGATCCACACAGCTCGGTATTCGGATCCCACAGGTTAGTTGTTTCTGGTTCCACAGGACACACTTCGGACATTTCATGTGAATTGCCCTACAGCCAGTCGGATATTTCTCGCACATGTAATAGCGCGAACAGTCGCACTGGTCCACCATGTAGCCAACCATGTTGCTGACATCAGTGCAGCGGCAACATGCGGCTGAAAAGGATCAGTATCGGTACAACGCGATGATCTATTATATAGGTAACATAACCATACCTCGTGCTAACCGTGCAGATTACATTAAGCGGTCGTTATTTTTCACCGATAATACCTAGCAGAGGAAAGCCGTTACGACGAATCCAACAATGACTGGCAAGTGGAATGGCATGTTTAAAAATCTACTTTTAAGCGAATGTAGTTTGCAACGGATGACATACGTGCATGTGATACACCACCGAAATTACATTAATATACGAGCTAACTAACTTATGGGGGTTAATCTATGAAAGAACGAAATAACGAACTTGCGAATACGACATCATGGCATATTTGCTGATGGATCGAATTATATAACATAACATAACATAACGTTTATTTGACCCAATGTAGGTACACAATTGATTGGTTTTTGAACATCACTTATGCTGTAATAAACAACAAATATAAACATTATGCAGACATACATAAACGTATATCATTATATGTTCAACATACTATTCGGAAGATACATACAAACGCATGTAAAGCAATTATGGTATTGATGTACCATAGATATTAATCATGTAGCTTATTCAATCGGGGTCGGTGACTGCTATTAAGACACAATTGTCGCTATCATAGGAGCCACCCTATTTACGTGATAATTTATGTGGTCCTTTTACAAGGTGTCTATCTCATGTATGTATTTTGGGAGTGCTTGTTTTATGTGAGAATGTGAGTTTGTATGTGTGCTGGTTGCCTGAAACTAGCATCAAATGTATTGTATTTAATGGTTTTGTTGACATGTGTAGCAATTTGATCGAGTGCATAAATCATTATATTTATGTACCAAGTATGTTTTTATATAAAATGAGAAGCCTCGCAAACTGTGAGTATATATTTTGTCTTTGATTATATCGGGGGTGTCATTTATAGCATGAGGTAGGCTGTATTTGAGACATTTCATTGCAAATTCATGCTTAGTTCTTAAAGTATGTATATAATTTTTTTCTCGAGTATTATAATTATGTATGTTTACACTTGGGATAATTTGCCAGTTAAGTAAATAAGGAGGTAACATTTTATGGATGTATTTAAAGTAAACTTTTAATTCATGTAACTTTAATATGTCTTCTACTTTTAGTAGTTTAAGTTTTTTTTTAAAGTGGTTCCGTGTGTGAGTTGTATTTATTTAAGGTTATTATTCGCACGGCTTTTTTATATTTTTTTTATTCTATTTATTTGGTATCCCCAAACCATGGTACAATAATTGATATGAGATAATATTAATGTGTTATATAACAACACTTTTATATATAAAGGAAATACATATTTTAATCTGTTTATTATGCCAATTGTTTTGGAGCACTTATTTGAAATTTTCTCAGTGTGTTTTTTCCAATTTAGGTTAGTGTCTAAAGTCAATCCTAGAAAGTTAAATTCATCTACTCTTTCAATATTTATATTATATATTTTAAGCGTAAGAGTCTACGTGCGTTTATTAGGCATATGAAAAATCATGTATTTTGATTTGCTTTTATTTAAAAATAATTTATTTATGTTTAGCCATTCATTAACTTTAAAAAGTTCTTCATTTATTAAGGATTCTGTACTTTTATTGCGTGTGTTGTTGTTAAAACATTTTAAAGAGCTAGATAATGTGGTGTCATCAGCGTACATGACGAAATTAAATAATTGACTAGCTTGTGAGAAATCATTTATGTAAATGATAAATAATAGTGGTCCAAGGATTGAACCTTGTGGGACGCCGATTGTTATAGGTAAGATGTCTGAATTTATTTGTTCAATTTCTGTGTATTGTTTCCTGTTTTGTAAGTAACTTCTGAATAACTGCAAACTTGAACCATTTAGGCCATAGTAAATTAATTTGTTAAGTAAAATGTTATGGTCAATAGTATCAAAAGCCTTAGAAAGGTCGATAAATACATTAATTGGTTCATCATTATTATCCATTTGAGTTATAATTCTATCTATTAGCTCAAGCGCAGCAAATTCCGTTGAATATTTTGCTCTAAAAACATACTGATTATCAAATAAAAGCTTCATATCATTGAAATATGAATATAATTGAATAACAATTAATTTATCTAATACTTTAGAAATTGTAGGAAGAAGGGAAATTGGTCTGTAATTTTTAAATAAAGATGGATCGTCTTTCTTAAATATAGGAATAACTTTTGCAATTTTTAGTTTGTCTGGGAATATCCCGGATTTTAAAACTTGGTTTATTAACAGCTTTAATGATTTTATAATTGCAGGCTCAATTATCTTGAGCAATTTTGATGAAATGCCATCAAATCCACAGCTGTTTTTTGTGGGAAGATTATTAATAGTTTTCCTAATAGTCTCTTCATCAACACTCTGAAACGTAAATACAGAATTAATATTTTTGTTTAAATAATAAGTATACTTTTTGTTACCTTTATATTTAATACGTTGTGCGATGGTCTGACCTATATTTGTAAAATAATTATTAAATTTGTTTGCAATATCCTTTTTATCAGTTATTTTTGTACCATTTTCTATTTAAAAAAATAATGGTAATCTACGGTTTGTATTATTTTTTGAAAGAAATTCGTTAATAACTTTCCAGGTATTTTTTATATCATAATTAAATCGATTAAATCTTTGTTCAAAATACAATTGTTTAGCTGCACGAATATTTTTCTTTAATATCGTATTATAAGTTTTTAGATTAATATTAATAGCTTCATAGCTTGTCGAATTTGGTTGTGTCAGTTTTAATTGTTTATAGAGTTTGTCTCGATATTGAATAGTATAGCATAGAATAAATACCTACTACCTAAGTTAAACGAAATTTAGACAGTTCTAAAGTCAATATACGGATTACCAATATAACAAGAAAATATTAGCACACACACTCATGCACTCACGCACGAACACATGCACAGGCACACACACACACGCACACGCACACGCACACGCACACGCACACGCACACGCACACGCACACGCACACGCACACGCACGGAGGCATGCACGCACACGCACACGCACATGCATACGAGCACACACAACTGTCGCCATACCTGAGGCGTTGAAGTTGGGATCGCAGTCACACACCCGGCGTTCACGATCCACACCAACACAGTCGAGACCTGCGTTGCTCGGAGGAGGGCTGTCACAGTGTCGACGTCGATATTGATCACCGCGCCCACACGGCTGGGAACAATCTCCCCACATGGACCATGAGCTCCACTGACCATCAACGACACTCGCTACAACGACACACAAAACGGCGCGCTAAACCAGAAGAACTAAAATGAATAAGCCAGACCTGCCTGACCAGTACCATATCAAACCTGGGATTGATCTATCAACGTAACATTCAGATCATCATCATCACCGCCATCATAGTCATATGTTTCACTGTCACCATCAACAGCTTTGCCATCATCAAAATCATAATCACCTATCAACTAACGCCAGTGAACAACTTGTCAAAATAAGGTAAGCTAACATTATAAGTAGTTTCCAAAATATACTAAATACTTTATTTACTTATGATTATTCAATATCAAATTAGTACTGTTGCCGCAGAGCAATTACATGCACATGCCAGTTATGGACATTGCCTATGGAATTCATCGTGTGAACTGTCCATTCGCCTGTACCAAGCTGATCATAGACTACGCTAGTGAACTTGTGTACACACAACACATGCATGAGTGAACGCATATTATTAGTAATTACTCGTATCAACGTTTCTAGGTAGCCAAATTATATAAAAAAAAACGTACTATGACGTTGTAATCACTTTCAAATAATGTGTGACACAATTGCTAGATATTATTGTTATTAGGCTACCTAATTCACACAGAACAAAACTGAGTGAGCGGCCGAAATTCGCTATACTTGTGACAACGACAGTGGTGAGTAGAGTATCACCTGTTGCACTGCACCTTCCTATTAGTACAAGTTTTCCCTCGCAACGTATACACGTCTCATTGTCGTATGCCTGATTTCCACAACACGACTGTTTACTCCGAAGCTCTGGCCACCGCACCACGGCACTACAGATTTAAAGCGGCCCTAATTTCTAAACCGGTCATCCCACATGAACTCGAAATGAGGAACAGCAACTTTTGTGATAAATATTGGCTATTTATTAGAGAAAGAAGACGATACTGTCATGTAATTTATGTATCCAGAACGTCGCAATTTGCGTACGTCACAATCACAAAGTTGTACAACGGAATTAATCCACGTGTTCGGCATACATTTTTGTTGGCTAGACAGAGCTTTTGCTAGATACATTTTGAATTAATCTCCCTCAATATTCCCACACTTAGCCAACCAATCGCATAACTCAGGCTAGATTAACATATGTTAAATGTATCTTGTGAGACGTGTTGTCGTGGTGCTAGGAGACCTATATATTAAAATGGCTTTGCTGGCTACTGTGGAAGGTCTGCAACAAGGCTCTGGGTTGCCTGAAGTTCTGACTGAAGCCAACATCGCTGAGTGAATTCATAGTTGTTGTATTGGATGATCTTATGAAGGGACATGGATAGTGGATCTCAGTTGTGTCATGAAAAAAATGGATCGCCGTAGTTGCACGAAGGTGTCCTACGTTACCATAATGTATCCTGGTGCACAATATCCAACATATATTCTTCAAATTCGACCAAGCACACTAGTAGAGGACATGCACACTCCTCACGGTTAACACAATGAAGCTTCTCGCACATTTTCTTCTTTTCTCCCAATCACCAGAATTACGTCAGATGGATCGTTTTCTTTATTTGCGACCTCGATGTGTTTCTTCCGAACATCCAAAATCCGCATGACGAGGACTAAAGGACGATAACCAGGAACAATCGGCGTTTGTCGTCCATATCATAGGCTGCGTGATCGGCCTTACTCGGCACCCTGCTATGTTCAGACACTGGCAACGAATGGCTCCGAGAACAGCTGAGTAGATGGGAAATATTTACCGACGATAACAGCGACTACGATGACAATGAAAAGCTGCGGAGTATGTTCGGTATATCACGAACGTTTTCGTCGACACTTCAGGGACCTGTCAGTAGTCTTCATGAACAGATGATATCCTTTCGAAAAAGAGAGCGAGGACTAAATTATGTTGCTTTTATTAGTATTAAGCTTTTATGATACGTGACATGAGGAGAGCCGGAGGAGAGCTTTTGGCATGAATCTTCCTCCTACCCCCTGCATTGTCTTGTCAAATTATTCTCAACTATTGTCCGAAGTCGAATTTGTTTATATTAATATACATGTATATATACATACATAATATATTTATATATATATGTGTGTATATAATATATATATATATATATATATATTATGTATGTATATATACATGTATATATGTATATATATAAGCTTTATTTATAGTTACAAAATGAAGGAAATGACTGTGCTCATGTAATTTATCGGCATGGAAACAAGCAAATGGGATTCACGATTGGTATTCACATAGTTATGACAAATGTATTCGTAACGGGTACTTACGTGGCGCTAGTTTTGTAGCTGTTGCATCCGTTGTTGTAGTCCAATTAATATGTGGTATAACCTCAAATAAATTGCAATAGAAAGTTCGGTTGCATTCGTGATGTTTCCCTATACATGTGTTACCAGAACATAAATATGCCCCACATATCCACTTGGTGAAACATTGTCATTTTCACATAGTGATATGTATTTGAAGATTTAATTTATATAACTGCATAACGTGTTTCCATGGACCATATTATAAAGGTAGTCTATATATATATGTATATATATATATATGTATATCATTGACGAGGTAATACATTTATATATTTAGTTGTATCTAATTTGGTTTAATTTCAATCAATAGTTACGTTTGAACCGGCTATGCTATATTTTGTTTTTTTGTTTTTTTCATATACCCCGATTTCAACACTTCATACATGTGGCTTGTCTTATTCGTGGTACCTACATCATGTGTATATTTATTGTGTATCGTCCTTTAGATGTAGGGTATGTCACTATTCATTCACATATGTGTCCCGCCTCAATAAACCGGGTATTAAATTGTACAGGTCTAATCTACACAAAAACTATAAATAGCTGTCTCGGTAATATCGCATGATTTTTTTGTGATTTTGACAGAAATGCCTACATATCTCATGTTAAAGACCGTTTCATTTTTTCTCGAGATAAAATATAACAAAACACAATAAAATACATGCATTTATAAACTGACATATTAAGACAATGTAAACAACGTGAGCTAAGATGGCCTTGTTTCTCAAAACGATACTTTAAAAATGTTTGCTTCAATTTTAGCAATACATACAAAAACTACTGAAAATATTTCAATACATGAGGTATAATTGTAAACCTAATCATCTCTGGAATAAAAAAGGTACACGACTCCATTTCACAATTCTACAACCTAAACCCATGCTGCTATGACAGGTCACGTTTAATCATCAAAGTTAATGTACACGCTAAAAGCACACCATACTTACTACTGCGAGTTGTTTGATATTGACCCCCATTTGAGCGTAGGGTAATGTTGTGGCTGCAACAAATTGAGAGTAACGCCTTCATATATTCAACGGGGTAATCACAACCGTCTCGGTAAATAGTACCGATGTGACTGTCAACAAAATAGACGACACTTCGAATTTGAGTGACATACCGATCATTAATCCCACAGGTAGACATTCCATTAAGCAAATCAAAATGGCGCCGATGAGGCCGATGGAAAACATTAGGCAATTTCATTTAAAAACCCGGTGATGTAAAATATCACGGAAAGAATCCTAACCTTGGATACAAAAATTTTATTTTATGAATACGGACAGTCATTCAAAAACAATTGTTACTACCAGTAATGTAATAATCGACCAGTAATGTAATAACTACCTGTAATGTAATAAAGACCAGTAATATAATAATCAACCAGTAATGTAATAACGACCAGTAATGTAATAAAGACCAGTAATGTAATAATCGACCAGTAATGTAATAATCGACAAGTAATGTAATAACGATATGTAATTTAATAAAGACCAGTAATGTAATCATCAACCAGTAATGTAATAAAGACCAGTAATGTAATAATATACTAGTAATGTAATAACGACCTGTAATGTAATAACGACCAGTGACGTAATAATCGATCAGTAATGTATTAACGACCAGTAATTTAATAAAAACGATGAAGGTGATCATGACGACGATGATGGAGATTTTGATGATGATGTTAGTAATGATGATAAAGAAAGTAATAATGAGGATACTTAATTATTCTGATTATAAGGATTGCAGGTGAAGAAAATCGTAGTGATGATTATGACTATGATGACTATGGTGATGAGGATAACGGTTATTATTATTACGATGATGAGGACAACGACAATGGCATCTCTTTAACCTCCTTCTCGTCATCATCATCATCATCGACAACACTCACCCTTATAACGGCTAGTCGAGCTAGTACCAAGTCGACTTTCACTAAAGTATTCTTAAGAAGATTTATTAGGACGAGTCAGCCGTTGGTTTTCTGGGAAAATGCATGGAATCCCATTTACATATCTGCCCAGGTAACGCAGTAACATGTCGACAAACAATAGGACCGAATCAGACAGCGTGGCTAAGAAGAATAGGGTCATTAAAAGTGTCACCTCAGCAAATGAAACGAGTAATCTACACTAAATCATTAAAATAATTTATCTTAAAACAATTAAGGGTCATTAAAGCTTACTTACAATTGACACACCCAATCATTAAGTGATCGAATTAAGGGGTAATCACAAAAAACGTTAATGTTAGTGACTGATACTATAACTTTATTAGAAACTAATGGGCAATTTCAAAATAATAAAATACGGATCAGCAGAAACAATTACGGGGTAATCGCAAAAATAATATAATCTTAAACAGGAGTCAGTAAGAGGTACTTTAGTAATGAACTACCTGTTTATATCTACACATTGCGAGGTCATCAAAACCAAGTGAGTGATCTTATTGACATAAAGTTAGTGAAATTAGGAGGCCATCTCGTGAAACGAATGGGTCTTTTTGAAACGCTAAGAATCATTATAAAAATGTAAGAAGTCATAAACAAATTAACGGGCTGATTGTCTCAACTCATTGAGGGACATCTCAGAAAATTAAACGGTGTTCTTAAAAAAGTTAAGGAATCATAAGAAACGTATAACTAGTCATTACAAATGAACCAGATTATCGTCACAATAAATTACGGAATCATTAGAGTAAAATAATGCTCTCTTCCCAAAACAGGTAAATTAATGGGTCATCAAGACAAATTATTAATTCAAAATTCTAAGATGTCATCTCACTTAAATTAAACGATTTTTTTTTTTTTAAACATTCAGGAATCATGTTGAGAAGTGTAAGGATCATTTAAAATGGTAACTAACAAATCACCTGAAAATGTCAAGGGTCATAAAATAAGGTTAACACAAAGGGTTAACACAACATAGAGTTGTAAGCAGTCATAACAAAAGATAAATTTAAGGGATAATAAAACATTAAGGGTCATATAAAATTTAACAAGAGGCTCCTCTAAAATCACCCTCATAGATATTCTTTTTGAGGTGTTTTTTTTTAGTTTTGGGGATTACGTCTTAATGCCGGAAATTGTAAATTTGCCCCTGTGTTTTACATTATATGTTATTCGCTTAGTTGTGTAGACAACCCCGTTAACTGGCAAGTAATATCCATTAATTTAAATTTAATTAATTATTTACTACATGTAATCGGTACGTGTGTGGGCCGTGTAACCAGACTAAATCTCTAAACGATATTTCTTACATACGTGCTGCGGTAAAGATACTGACGAAAAACTGGAAGATAAAGTAATCACAAGCAGTCCGTACCATCCACAGAGGCAAGGCAAACTAGAAAGGATGCACAAACCTTAAATAGGTCCGTGAGCTACCGTTACACGAAGCCATCTTCAACGAGAATCCGAAAGAAGAACTGGTCTGGGAGAGTCCGTTTGATATTACGAACGCAAAAGGAACAAAGTGATTTGTTCCTTGTTGGAAAAAAATACGCCAGTGCCGACCGAAATCATCACCGCCGCTGATGCTGTAAACTATTCTCCGCGGCGTGACGACTTCAACCGGTTTAAGAAAAGGAGGAAACGATTTCGAGACGCTGTCCAAAAGGACGAACGTTGCATGAATCGAATGATCCACTTAATAATCAACCAGTTACAGCCAGTGATTCACCAGACGTTGCTCCCCAGAAACAACCCTCGGAAAGAACGATGTGCTGGATGGTAGGCATGCTCTAATATTGACAGGTTTTTGTAGAACAATAATTTTGCCTCAGTTTGGTGAGAGTTTTACCTAAATTCTACTGCAAATTTCTAAGACAATGATCATGAAAGTTCACCCTCCAGTATTCAGCAGCCGTACTTGGATTGAAATACGGGCGTACCAAGTTTGAGTATGGGCATTGCTACGACTTGTATAATCGTGTACTATGAGAATCACCTCCCAAGGATCTCTCTTTCTCTCTCTATTGAGACAGCAAGTATCGGATTCTAACTGTATAAAATATTACATTTCTTTCTCATAAGATAATACATGTCCAACAGTATCATTCATAAGTACTCTTTGAAATTGTTTGCTTGGCTTCCCTAGGAGCTGGTTAACATGCAAGCTACTCGGAGAATGGTCTTACGAAAATTGAGGTTAATGTATGCCAATTTTCTTGTGGCAGCTTTTCAAGAGGTGGGTGTGGCCGAGAAACATTAAATACATTTTCCTTGCCTACATCTTAAATGAAAATACGATCGTATGTCAATCGAAGTTCGCACCAATCTGATCTTTGTAGGAGCAGTTTTGTTTCAGTGATTTTTTCACAAACATGCAATACAATCTATACAAATGTTGGTGCAAATGAAACCTAACATAAACATGTCAACAACAACAAAAATTTGAGATCATGCCAATGATCAATTAATTCGAATTTGCCAGATTTATTTGGCTCTGCCAACCTTGACCAACCATTTACTAGTCCTAGGGGAAGCCTGTGAACTCCAAATGGTTTCTAAATATAGCCCTACTATAGACTCATATTTGATTCCCTTCTGACTCATCACAGAAGCCGTAACACATTACGTTTGGCACGTTTTAGGGTTCCCCTACTACAACGGCGATTAGATTTCCTATGTTCATCCAAACATAGTACGCCCGTATTTAAATCCAACTACGTACTACGATGTACGTACGTACGTACGTCGATCTGCCGTCGGTCCGTGACCTGTTTACAGGGAATTGTCATTTTGCGATCGGTCCAGACAAGAAAATACACACGATCTTACAGAACATTCTTTCGCAACAAAATGAATGGAACACCTCTTCAAACTTTCGTTGAAAAAAAAAATAACAACATTGACAATTACTTGACAAATATGGAACATAACGGAACATTCGGCGATCATATCACACTGCAAAGGACATCAGAATTCACTTATTCTTTTTCCAGAATGCGTAAGACCCGCATAGTCAGTTCGTTTTAATCAACTCATGTATTGAAATGATGGAACTTTAATATGTTTAGATTACTTAATTTTTAAGACGATCAACTTGTTCTTTTTATTGAACATTTACAGTTTTGACATGACCATTTTTGAGACAATTCATTTATTGAGATATTACTATTTATTGTCAATATATGATCCCTTCATGCGTTGAGACGATCAGTCAATTATTTTTAATAAACACGTCTATTTTTAAATGATCCGTTTATTTATTGTGACGATAAGCTGGTCCAATGTTAATGACGGGTTACACATTTTAATATGATTCCTTTGTTAAGAAGACCCTTTATTTTCTTGAGATGGTCCTTCAATTTGATGAGACAACCGGCGTATTAATTTGTTAATGACTTCTTACATATTTTGTAATGATTCTTAGCGTTTTGAATATACCCATTCATTTAATGAGAAGGTCCCATAGTTTAACATTATTTCGATAAGACCACTTGGTTTTGATGACCCGCAATGTGTTGATATGGTCAGCTAGTTCATTATTAAAGTATCTCTTGATAACACCTTTTTAAAATAATTCTTTAAATTGTCTTTGATATAATCCCTTAATTTTACTCATACTTTAAAACATATAGGTTCCCGTTATTGTTTAGGTGAACCTGTTAGTTGATTTAGATTACCCTTAACTTCATGTTTTGAGATTACCTCTTAATTGTTTCAGTTGATCAGTATTTTATTATTCTGAAGTTACGCTTTAGATCCTAATAATAGTATAGTATCACTCATTAACATTGCATTTTAATAGTTCCTCTAAGTTGTTTGAGATGACCCCTTAATTTGATCTAATAGTGACCAGAAATGTTAATTGTAAAATTGTAAATATGTTTAACGATACTCAATCGTAATCCGTAATTTAGTGCAGATTACGCCTTTCATTTGTTGAGGTGACCCTTTTTAATGACCCCCTTTCTTCTTAGCCACAATGTCTGATTCGGTCCTATTGTTTGCCGACATGTAGTTACTGCGTTACCTGGCAGGTCATGTGAGCGGGGTTTCATGTGTTCTCCCAGAAAACAAGCAGCTGACTCGTTCTGAGAATGAGGATGTCGATGATGATGATGAGGAGGAGGAGGTGAAGGATGTCATTGTCATTGTCCTCATCCTTGTAATAATCATAACCGTCATCGTCATAATTTTCGACATCATCTTCGACATCTTCATCGTACTCATCCTCAACGTCGTCGTCGTCGTCATCAGTTAAATATTAATCGTCATATTCATAACTAAGATGACGCCTTCGTTGTCCTCCTGATAATCACATGATTTCATTAGGTGACCCCGCAATGTGTTCATAGGACCATCTAGGTCATTATTAAATTACCTCTTAATGACTCCTTTTAAAATTATTCTTTAAATTATGTTTCATACAGTCCCTTACTTTTAGTCATATTTTAAGTTATTTGTGTTTCCGTTATCATTTAGATGAACGTGTAGTTCATTGAGATTACCCTTAATTATATGTTTTGAAATTACCCCTTAATTGTTTGAGATGATCCATGTTTTACTATTTTAAGATAGATTACCCTTTACCTTCTAATAATGTTATAGTATCTATCACTCATTAACATTGCATTTTGAGATTTCCCTTAAGTTGTTTAAGATGACCCCTCAATTGGATCGCATGTCTAGCCGTTATAAGCGAAACACGAGGTTGACGATGATGAGGAGGATAAGGTTAAGGATGTCATTGTCGTCGTCCTGATCATCGAAATAACTGTTGTAAAACAGTCATCGTCATATTCGTCTTATTCATAATCATCATCATCTTCATCACTAAGATGGCGCCTTCGTTGTCTTCATCATCCTCCTCTTTATCATCATAACCATTTATATTCCTCATTATCACCGTCTTAATCATCATTACTAACATCATCATCGTCATCACCATCATCATCATCACTAAGATGACCCGTTAATTGTTTTCAACTTCTTAGTCGTCATCACCATAATCATTTGTCATCCATATCATCACCATCCTCATCATCGTCGCCATAATCATCTTCATCGTTTTATTACATTACTGGTCTTTATTACATTACTGGTCGTTATTACATTACTGGTTGTAACAAACAATTCATCTGTTCTATCCTGGTTCGTTCCATTTATGAAATAATTAAGCCATACTTATTGTATGTGATGCGTTTCGGGAAATTAGTACGTGTTGTTGAGGTTAAATGGTACTAGTGCTTCTAAGGCGTATAGCAACTGTTTAGCGACCGTTGTATGTGCCAATTTAATTGCGGTGTTTCTTGCAATTAGCTGGACCGATAGCCATTGCATGTAAACATAAAATGTCAAGTAATTCTCTTAATACAAAATGTTAACAAATGATTGAGTTGTAAATGCAAAAATGGTTTCCACCGAACAATTAATGCATACGCTGAAGTGAGCAATGCATGTATGCGAATTATATAACAAATATTAACTACATTATTTACGTTTATAATGTATATATTTATAAATTTGCTCTGCGAAAATATGTGTTTTTACCCAATTTTGCCGTATTCTAAAAGTCACACCTTAAACTATTTACGTGTTGAGCGTAGTTTGGCATCGCATTCTAATGAACACTTTCGTAACGTTCCGTGGTGTTTAAACCTACGGTTATTCACATGTTGGACCAGTAACAACTACCTAATAATTAATATGTATACAATAGGGAAAAAAATGATCAAAACTTTCCGTAAGATTTTCATTTTCTAAATTAATACAATATTATATTTAGATAATAATATTCTACATAACTGTGTTTACTTTCTTTATATTTTGAACAATTATTTCGTCGATTTTCCTGTGACCGGCACTTATTATTAGTGATTCCTCCGTTTTCGGCAAACTAGATTAATATATTGTAAATTTCATTTATTTATTTGTCCTATTTCTTGTACAATTATATACGTTGCCCTATATCGGAAATTAGGCTATCATAATTTGAAACGTAACCACAACAGATTAAGAAACGTTGGGTTATTTGAACAAAACGTTGCTTCCTCTAACTTATATAAACACATGCAAGTTTTGCTTCTTGTACGAGATCACAGCTTTTTCAAGCCAGATGGTAATGCGGTGTATTATTGAGTACCGACATTAAACTATGTAGTAGTAATTTTTATGAGAGCAGTAGTGCGCATTTTTGGCTAATATTTATATTTAAACACAATAATATGGTACAAATAAATATGAAATTAACGTATTATTAATCTGAGAATATTTTGGTTAATGCTACATTTATCTTAATTTAAATAAGTATAACGCAAGTTAGTCTAATATCGAATAATGTACGCTTAGATTATTAGTTTTATTTAGTTTATTTAGTTTAGAGTTATAGAAATGTACTGTGTTTGTATATATTATTTAATACTTTCATGGGAATATGTCATGGTCTCTCCTACGTACTTTGTGCAGGTATCGACGTACTGGTTGCAAACGAGGTTGTGGTGGCTGCAACAGATGGAATATAACATTAAATGTCATCAGTTCATTTCAGTATCATAAATAAGACGTATATATGAGCGTTGTTAGTATACGCAACTGGTTTAAAAACTGATCACTAAAACTGATATATATATATATATATATATGTATATATATATATATATATATATATATATACACATATACATATGTGAATGAATGGATTTACTGTTATGAAATAACTAACACCAAACACGCAACCGTAGTGTAATATACAACCGATTTTATATTAACGACATACGTGTTTTTTTTTTTTTAACACCAGAAAGCCCATTTTCTAATAACCCGATGTACGCATTTTATGTTAATATGACCTCCATTTTGTGATTATCTCATTCGTATCGATTTTGTAATAACATACATAACATTTATAAAAAACAATAAATATAACCATCTCATCATGACAAGATGACAGTGATGACGATGACGTGACAACAATGTATAGGAGGATGGCGATGCAACATAAGACGAAGACGATGATAGAGACGATAAGGAAGACGAAATATGTGACGGTGATGTTGCAAAATTTTCTCATTGAAACTAAAGGGTCGTCATTATTTCTAAGAATATTGTTATAAGAAAACACGCGAAATGTAGAACAGCACCAATGTCTTTGACATAATTACTGTCAGTCAGTTGTCTTAAAATATGGCATAAATAAAAAAATTTCTAATATTTATTACAGTAAGCACAACGACATGCATCTTTTGCGCTATTTGTTTAAACACGAATCATTGAGTAAACATAGATGTGACGTTCAAAAATCACCATTAGAACAAAGGACCGCCGACGACTTGGGGTGGGACGGACCCTGAGGTAGAACAATCACCACCATGGTTCCAAATCAACGAGGGTGGAAACGATAAAAATAGAAAGAGTGATAATTCAAAATTGGAGTCACCTCACAAACTGTCTTTTTAAATCAATGGGTCATATGAAATGAATTTGATAATCATATAATATATAAAGGATCACATAAGACACAATGATCATATCGAAATAAAATATAACGATTTACATTGAAGCATAGTGCTGGTCACTGTGCATGGTTTATGGCGGGATAACTGATTAACATTCATAGCCAAGCCAAACCGGTTCAGACTGGTCATTTCCCGCGAGACAGTAAAAGGGGAACAAAGGGGGACCAATCAGCATCCACGCGCCCTCCTACGGCGCCAACAGAACCCCAGCAGCGGGCCTTTCCTGTCTCAGCGCTCGGCAGAGACACACGCAGATCGTTCATTCTCCCTGTTTCGTTCGAGGTGTACTTCACCATGCCACGAGGACGCCCGAAACGATCGGCCTCTGATAGTCGTGATCATCCAGCAGTACGTCGGCGTGTGACGTTCTCTCAATCTTCCCCGCGTGTTGCAACTAACGAAGAACGGAATGATGGCGAGGCGCAAACGGGGGTCACTCGCCAACGGGACATGGGGCGACCCGCCAACTGGCCGGTGGCGACGCTACGTTTACGAATCGAAGAGCGTGGCATCAAGCTACCGACGGGGATAAAAAAAGTCCCAATTGGTGCGGATGTACCTTGACAATTTCGGCGACGGTGACGCCACGGTCGACCCGCCAGGAACCGATGTTGGCGTCGTTGCGTGCGCTCCTACCCCGACTACGACGATGAGTGACATCGCTGATCGCGATAGCACGAGGCCCGTTCCAACATCGCCGACGACGCGTTGGGGAATCGCTGCCGAGCTAAATGGCTTGGCTTCCCGGGCACGACAACGTTATCAGCCTGTACCAGCCGTGACGACAGCCGCCGCAGGAAATTCGATCGCCTGGGCCCGCGGGCTAATGCCGAGCTACGACGAGACGGGAATTCGGGCTCACGATAGCCACGCCGCTAGCGAAATGGAGCCACTGGCGGACGTCGTACGCAACCTTCAGCGGTCGATGATGGATATGACCGAACAACTAGGCCAAGTGATCCATTCACAGCGCGTCGCAGACGGATCGTCGACGGCCGTAGGCTCGTCAGCCACCTCGCAGCGGCCGCTACACTTCTCCGCGCCGCCGATGACGCCGCCCCCTCCGCCGCGACCGATCGCCTTCAACCTGACGACGGCCATGGAAGCGATCGAGCAATCAACCGGCGCGTCGCTACGCGCCGCTCCCGCATCCGCCGACGCCTATCGATGGCACCGCAGCTCGACGACCGGTGTAGCCTCCGAGAGCCTTCCCGAGGTCGAGACGGTGTCGGCAACACTGAGGGCGGCCATCATTGACGGTAAAGACGTTAATCTGGCTACCCTGTTGATCCCACACTTCGACCTGGCAGAGTATAGTCGCTATGCGGGAGGAGACGGCTCTTCCCACCTCCTCCGTCCGCTGTCCTCCGACCCACGGCTAAACCGCAACCTAACTTTAGCCGAATTCATTGCAGCATTTAACAAATATAGGAATATCATGTGTGAGATATGGGATAGGCGGAAGGAGCTCAATGCTTACGATGCAATGGTTGTAGGCATTGCTTCCAGGATCGAAGGAACTGCCTTCTACGAATACCACAAGGCTTTTGCTGCTTGATCCGCTGCCCTTATCCAGCAGCACAATGTGAAGGTTGACTGGGGGGTCAGGGATAATGGTTTGTTTTGTTCCCTATTCGTGGGTCAGACCGCGAACGTGTGTTCGTTGTGTGGCAGTGTGGCACACTTGAGTGGTTTCTGCCCTATGTTGTTGAATGTCAAGTCGCCATCTATGGGTCCAAATTTCTCCCGGGGTCCATTAACGGGTAAACCCAGCCATGCCCTTGCTGCCACCGACATCCAGGGACGACCTAGAATAAGCGTTGGTCAGAGGGAACTCTGCAACAATTTTAACTCAGACCATGGTTGCATGAGGCAGAATTGCAAATTCCTACATTCATGTCTTTTCTGTAGAGCGCCACATGCTAGTGTCACGTGTCCGAATAAATCCCGAGTTAGGACACCTCAACCGCAGTCTAGGACGAACAACAGACCACCGACTGCACAATGAATGATAGCGACAGACCCCTACAGACATTGACAGACTGGAGATAGAGTTAGCCGAGCACCCAGATATAAATTTCGTGTTCAATCTAATCAGTGGTCTGAGAGAAGGTTTTTTCACCGGTATTTGCGAACCACCGACAACTACCTTAGAATGCCCAAATAATAGGTCAGCTACCATTCAGCCAGAACTAGTTGCAACATTAATTGATGATGAAGTGCAGAAGGGATATTTGGTAGGTCCATTTGAAACACCCCCTTTCTCAACCTACAGGGTGAGCCCACTTGGTGTGGCTGAAGGCACCTACTCTGGAAAGAAACGTTTGATTGTCGATTTATCTGCTCCCCACAACAATGATAACCATGATAACAATGATAACCATGATAACCATGATAACAATGATAACCGTGCTAGTTTAAATGAACTCATCAACAAAGAGGAATACTCGTTAACTTATGTCAAATTAGACGATGCTATTAGAGGGATTTTAGAAAGGGGCAGAGGATCATGGTTATGCAAGACTGATATTGTTGATGCATTTAAGCTGGTGCCTATCCACCCTTCATTGTGGCATCTGTATGGGGTCAAGTGGAAAGGGGCATACTTCTTCTACACCAGGCTAGTTTTTGGCAGCCGCTCAAGCCCTAAAATATTTGACTGGCTTTCACAGGCTGTGTGTTGGATAGCCAAACATAATTACGGGATTGAGTTCATTCTCCATCTTTTAGATGACTACCTGACAATAGACCATCCCAGTGCTACAGCAGAGAGAACAATGGCAATACTTACAATGATGTTCAATAGGCTACGGATCCCAATAGCACGTAATAAGACAGTGGGACCTACTGTCCAGTTACAGTACTTGGGTATAATCCTCGACACTGACTCTATGGAAGCCAGATTATCGTTAGACAAGCTCACCAGAATTCGAAAATTTTTATGTAAATTTGAAAGTAAGCAAAGTGTATCAAAGAGAGCTCTGTTGAGTTTGTTGGGCCATTTACATTTTGCTTCTAGGGTAATAAGACAAGGTCTAAGTTTTGTCTCTTACCTCCTGGCTTTGGCAGTCTCGGTTAAAGAACTACACCACCATGTCAGGCTAAATGTAAAATGACGCCTTGATTTGGCAATGTGGCACCGATTCCTTACAGGTTGGAATAGAATAGCACTATTTCTTGACAAAGAAGTGACTAAAGCAGCTGATTATACCTTGTATACTGATGCAGCAGCGACCATAGGGTATGGCGGTTTCTTTCAAAACCACTGGTTCCAGGCATTTTGGCCTCCAGAATTAGTGCTTAAAGATAACAAGCAGCTGTCTATGGCATTTCTAGAACTATACCCCATAGTCGTAGCAGCTATGCTGTGGGGATCAGAGTGGGAGGGAAAGAAAATCCTTTTCTACTGTGACAACGAAGCTACTGTTCACATTATAAACAAGGGCAGATCACAAGCGCAATCTATTATGAAGCTTATGAGACGTTTAACCTGGTGTGTTTCGCTGTAATTATGAAATTACCCTTCGCATTATCTCGTTTCCAGATCAGCCGATTCAGACATCTAGCACCAGGGGCAGCACTCAGACCATGCCCATGTCCACCACCCGCTCAAGTAATGTGGTACTAGATGATGTGATAGACAAACTATGGGATATATCTATCAACCGCTCTACTAGAACAGTATACGAGGCAGGTTTTAGAGCCTTTCATCGATTCTCAAATATGTATCCCTCCGGAAATTTGAGCCACACTCATCCCGTTACATCTGAAGACATTTTGATATATTTTGTCGCATATTGTAATATTTCAAGCGTCAGCTCATTACGCTTGAAATATTCCACCATTAAAACATATCTAGCAGGTACTAGGTTTGTATGCGTTAAAGCAGGGTTTCAGGACCCATGTTGTTTTCCGAGTGGTCAGCCATTTTTACGATTACAAGCTATTCTTAAAGCAGTGAAGAAGTCACAAGATCACATTGTTAAACCTCGTCTGCCAATCACAGCTTCTATTTTAAACCAACTATGTCAGAAACTCAGGTCAGGATTTCTAGGTGCATATGAGGACCTGGTCCTTGAGACTGCTTTTTGTCTGGCCTTCTTCGGATTTTTGAGATGTGGAGAGTTTACTAGTAAGTCAAGCGCATTTGACCCACTCACAGATTTAAGTCTGCAAGACATACAGTTGCACACATGTGACCACTATTTTACACTACAATTGAAAGTTTCAAAGACAGACCCATTCCGCAGGAGGGTATCACTTACTTATTTTTCTACAGAGCAATCCATATGCCCTCTCAAGCCTATGTTAGCGCTCATGCAGACACGGTTGGCTATGTCAGCACAGCCACATGATCCCCTGTTTACCACATTCGCAGGTGCACCTCTGACAAGGGTTTTCGTGATTGGCAAACTAAAGATCCTCCTATCAAAAATGTGTTACAATTCAGCCTTGTATAGTGGGCACTCTTTCTGGATAGGGGCCGCTACTACGGCCGCAGCAGCTAACATCCCAGATCACATGATCAGAACCCTGGGTAGATGGAATTCGGATTGCTACTGCAGATATATCAGAACATCACATCAATCTCTACAACAGGCCCAACAGGCTATGTGTGAGCATCTCAGATGAACACAAGTGTCAGGTAATGGCTTTTGCAGGGGCAGGAGTCGTGACTGACACTTGTAAATGTCTTGAGTGGAAACAATCAGACATGTGTTTTGCTTAAGGATGTCTCTGTACTTATGTCTTTAGAAGACAATATACGATGCACGACTTGTTGATTGTATCCACAGCTTGGTCAACCACTTGGCTTTTAAAATTGAATGTTACAGTATTAATGGCCTGCGTGCCATGCATTACATAAATAGCTAGTTGATGTATGACTTTGATAATAACAAGTACTTGTAGGTATGTAGTTATAATATTGATTGACATTACAGTAATAAAGCCAGAGCTTTGTTTTAATTTTAGGGATTTTAGGTTTAACCACCTGATGTGCAGGAGACTAGCATGGGCTTAGTCACAGGCCTGGCATCGGGTGGTCGGGTCGTTTATTATAAAACATCTGATACTTGAATCTATGTTGTTGCCTACTTGCATAATATGTCTTGTTGAGCATGACTTGTTTACCGAGGCTAGAAATGGATACATAAACAGGGGATTGTAACTACTCTTATGCACATGTATATAATGCCTTGTTGACAGGTCGAGTACGTAGAGTCACAGTACTGCATGCAGCATTTACAATAATGCAGGATATACTATGTGTGGTGTCATTCTGTTGTCATACAAGAAGTAATTCGGCAGGGCACAAGAGCCAGGCAGTCTCTCTTGCAGAGGGCAGTAGTCTCGACTGTCAGGCTTTTGTATGATGAAAATGACGTTATATATATGGACAATGTGTGGTGATCGATCTTTTCGAAAGAAAAGGACATTACTGTACACAATATGTATTACAAATAGGTGATTATACCTTATTGTCAGCACGATCACTTATATATGTTAAGTATTATGTATGCTAGTATAGTAAAGTGCATGAAGTAGGGAATGTACGTACAGGAGCTTGATCTCCAAGTGTGCGTTTTTGCACGAGTTGTACATCATTTCTGCGCAGTGAGATTGGCACAGCGGGTGTATAAATAGGAGATTTAATTGCATGGGAAATGTCAAGCATTCTCAGCATGAACCAGCATCACCCCGTCCTAATATCTTGGGGCATTCGGTTAATAAACAACCTCTCTTGGGAGGGCTTGACACCGAGAGGGATGCAGGCCCCAGGATTGTCTGGTCACGTGGCCGCAGTCACGTGATCATGATCGAGTAGCTGGCCCAGGACCATGTCCGGTCACGTGAACATATCCGGGCCTCGCAGCCAATCCGCTTGGTGTCACAGCTTGCCCCAGAGAGATCCAGCCGGGCTGTCCCATTTGCCAAAGTTTTATAATAAAACATTGCTTATATGAATGTGTTTGTGTTGTTCTGTCATAAATCAAAATACCAACTTAACGGGAAATTGTCTTTAAATAAGTATAAATACTAAAGGGTAGCATAAACAAATATGAAAACTATTACTAGGTTTCATTATTTACTGTAACTATGACTACTTTTTCAATATTACCATTGACTTAGATTCTTAAAATTATATCAGTTTTGTTTTTATTTTATTTTATTAGTTTCGATGACCCGTTGAATTTGAATGTCATGCGACTCCTTATATCTGCATTTTGCGGTTATATATTAATACTCTAAGACGACTTATTAATTGTGCTTTTATTATCAACTTTTATTTATATGACATGCTACGTTTGAATTTGAGTTGTAGTTTTCCTCTTATTTCTAGTCATTCTCGTTGTTCTTATCCAATTCGTCTCGATCATTATCATCAGTATCTTCGTCTTTGTTATTGCATCATCATAATCATAAAATTAATTTCTGTCCCATCACAGACATCACCATAATTGTCATCATCATCATATTATTGGTGTTCATTGTGAACGTGATGTTCATATTCATCTTCACCTTCATCATATTCATAATCACCAACATCATAGTCGTCTTGATCACTAGTAACATATTTGCAAACATCACCATCATCGTCACCATCATATTCATAATCATCATACGTTTCTTTATTCGTTTTATCATGTACTCGATATTCATTTTCGTGACTAACACCAACATCATCACCACCATCACCATCATTGCCATCATGATCTTGATAGTTCATCATCATCTTCATCTTCGTCGCCGACTCAATGTCATTATTTTCATCTCTATCGAAGTCTTCAGCATATTTATTATAATCATCTCGTGGCTGCTGATTGTGAGCTCAGAAGTGTAACAGAAACAAAGACAGTACACATGCTGAACACATACGGACGTCTTCTATGTACAAGGGAACTACAAGGTCCAACCGACCGCAATAGCTACAACAGATTTAGTCGTACTTACCTGTTGTAGTAGTCGTTCGATCCGTCGTTGTGGTGGCTGCTACAGATGGATAGAAAAGAAGAGTAAATGTTAAGATAATCAAGTCGAGAGTCCAACCCTTTTATTTACATATATCCAGCCCTTCTGAGGTATGTGTCGATTTTATTGTTAAATATATTCACGCTACTAGCACCCACACAATCATCAGATAATCTGTTCCATTCATTCACAGTCCTTTGTGAAAATGAGAACTTTCTTACTTCTAATCTACACTGCTCCTTTACTAAAGTAATCTCATGTCCTCTAGTCTTTCTATCTTTCTTAACTGAAAAAAAAACATATTTTTATCAATATTTTCATAACCATTCTATATTTTAAATACATCTATCTGACCTCCTCTCAATCTCCTGGTCTGTAGTGTTGTTAAACCACATTCGTTTAGGCGTTTTTCATAACTAAGATCCCTCAGTTTTGGAATCATTTTACTCGCTCTCCTCTGTACTCTTTCTAGCATATCTATGTCCTTCTTGCGGTAATGCCTCCACGCTTGTACACAATATTCTAAATGAGGCATAACTATTGTTTTGTACAGCGGTATTATTAGTTCTTTTCTTTATATGCTGTATTCCCCTAATCAATCCAAGGATTTGATTTCCTTTTGAAGCTGCAATTCCACACTGCTCTGAAACCTTCATGTCAGCACTAATTGTCAGCCCTAAGTCTTTTTCTTTTACAGTAGTATTTAGTACAGTTCCTCCCATTGTATATTCTACATATTCGTTCCGATGTCCTGTGTGAAGGCATTTAAATTTCCCAAAATTGAACAACATTTGCCACTTTTCAGACCATTTGATCAACCTGTCAAGATCATCTTGAAAATGTCCATCACGCAAATTTCAACACCTTGCTTGCTATATCATCGTCCAAATCGTTGTTTATATATTAAGAATAATATAGGTCCTAGTACTGATCCCTGTGGAACCCCACTCAAAACTGATTTCCACTTTGAAGCCTCCCCATCAAATACTACCTGATATTATATTTCCAGCACTATCTTCTAGAGGATCGACTTTATCCCGAACTTTCTGTTTGCATCGAACATACGCATAAAAACTCTGGCTGTCATGTTTTATATTACAAGCTAACTTATGTTCATAGCTTCTCTTTGAATTTATAATTTCAGCTGTAGCTTGGTTTAGTGTTTCTTGATAAATGTTGTAGTCTTCGTCATTTCGAGTACGTCTATATGACTTCCACATCATTTGTTTATACTTAAATTTTCTAATGGCTTCTTTCGATAAGTGTTTTTTTTTACCGTTTCCCGTGTTTTTTAAGGGAACAAATTTGACGATGATGCATTCAATTTCACTCCAATATTCCAACATTCTGTTGCTGTCTTTTTCTTCAGTGTGTTATTCCAGTCTTTCTTTGCTAAATATTTCCTTATGTCCTTATATTTTCCTTTGTGGAAATTTCTCCTATACTGCTTTTTACTATTCCTTTTTGATTTTACTTTGATGGTAAAATGTATCTGGTTGTGATCATTATTCCCCAGTGGCTCACATATCCTGACATTGTCAACTAATTCATTCTGTGAGGACAAACCTATGTCTAACGCATACTCTCCCCTGGTTGGTTCTAGCACATGTTGAGAAAGGAAACTATCTTGTACTAAAACTAAAAACTTATGGTCCTCACTTCCCATACTCTGTAGAGATTTCCATTTGGTTGAAATCCCCCATAATAACACAGCCCCGTTTGCTCACTTCCCTTAAAGCGTTTCGTGTCTTGTCATTCTCTTCTATGCTTATGTTTGGACTTTGATAAACTAACCCAACTGTTAACGTTGAGTTTCCTGTAACAATGTACCTATTATGTGACGGTCAATATCTTCTACCATAATGTTTAGTTCATTTCTTTTGTTTACTATACTCGTTGCATTTAAACAAACACATTTATATCCAGCTTCAGAACAGTTTTCCAGACTGTTCTTTGCTGAATTATTGTTGCTGTCTTTATCTATGCCTCCAATTTCAGGCTTCTCTGTGAGTTCCCCCTGCGAATTTAGTTTAAATAGATGCAACCTGTCCCACTGTCAACAGATCTCAACAGATTCTCACACATCTGCTCAACAAGTGCGTTGATCGCCATCCTCTTACAGTTGCTGTATGATGCCCCCCTTCCTCCCATTACTGGCATAATTCCTGAGAGAACAATCTGTTCCACTCTTGTCTTCTTTAGCTTCGTTACTAGATGTCTCTACTTCTGAACTATCCCATTTGTTCCCTCCTTGTCTGCATTGTTTGTCCTTACGTGTACTAGTATAGACCCTCCCTTGCCATGCCCCAATACCTTCTCTACCCTTTCGGTCACATGCTCTATTCTAGCCCCCGTTAGACATACAACAACGTCCTTCCCCTTGCATATAGTCTTGTCTGTTTTTCTCAGAATTGAATCGCCCATAAACACTCTCTCTTTTCTCCTTGCCCCCTCAGTCACTGCCTCGGAGTAGCTCCTCCGGTTTGCATATGTCTGGTTGTTGTCTTTTCCTCTTGCCGTCTTCTGTCCTGTCACATTCTCTTCCATTCCCTTCTTTCCTGTCGCGTTTTCTCATGCCTTCTTTCCTCCTGTCATCTTCTCGTCTATCACATTGACTGTCACTTCCTTTCGTCCCTTCATCTTTCCTCCCATTACATTTTCTTCTCTCCTCTCCCGTCCTTTTCCCCGGCTACCTCCTTCACTACGGTCACTTTCTCACCTGTCACCTTCACGCCTGTCATGTTTTCTGTTTTTTTGCTGAACACTCTGTCTTCTTCCATCAGTCTTCTGCCTCACAGTCTTACCAACTGCCTCTGTGGTATCTACATCTTCACCACCTGTATCGCTGTCGCGTCTCTCCTCGTTCTCTACAGTCTGACTACCTGTTGATCTATCCCCACTGACCCGTTTATAAACGTGTTATATCACGTTACGTGGTTTTGGCAAAGCAAAACAGTGTTTTACACTAAATTTGAATAAAATAAAATACTAACTTCATAATGTTTTTGGTAATGGAACATTTGTATTTATTAGTAACACGCTGATGCATCATGTCAACTAATGTAAGGTAAGATTAGTAGTAGTTAGAACTCTTTGGAAAAGTGAAAAAATGGGTATTCTTATATTGTTTGACACGCTTGTGGAAATATAATTCGTTCTTGTCTGTTGCCTCTGTCGTTGTAGTGGTTGGAGACGTGTAGATGGTCATTACGGCAGATATAATGTAATATTCTTTATCACCAATTTTTTCTAATTGAAAACTGACAAACGTTACTGTTGATATTCAAGAAGCAGACGTAATGTGAGTTGAACAGCAGAAAGAGGAATAAATATGATAATTGGTTAAAAGTAAATGAGTTCAAGCAACAACGTAGATATAGATATGTTGCTACAAAGGATATTTAACAAAATGATGTAGTGTTGCTGTGTCTTATATACATGCTCTACCAATTTTGCAATAATATGAGTTCCATCTTGTAATAATCTCATTCGTACCAATGTTGTATCATAATAAAGTACATATTGTTATAATAATAAACAAATACAAAATAATGTCGAGACAAAATAGACGACGGTGATGATTTGACAAAATGTATAAAAAGGATGGCGATGACTTTCAAGATGAAGACGATAATAAAGATGATGACAAAGATGACTACTCTGATTGTGATGTTAAAGAACGAGTATGATAAAGAATATGATGACGACATAGACTATGAAGAGGATGCTACTGATGACGAAGATGACGCTGATTATGCTCCCTGAAACTACAGTGTCTTCGTCATCTCTAAGAATTGTTTTATAAGAAAACACTATGTCGGCAGTTTCAAAATATAGAATAAGTAAGGGTAGTTTTATTGTTTATTGAAATAAACATGAAAACGTACAAATATTTCGCTATATTTCCTTAGAATATTGAGCTCAGTGGCGTAACAAACAAGAATCATCACGTATGATGGGCGCGCAAAAGTCATCACTAGAAAAACGGATCGCCGACGATTCAGGGAGGGTATAACTTGGGCAATCAGGAAGCACACGTAATCAAAATGTCTACCATAGTTCAAAATGAAGGAGGGTGGGAATGAAAAATGGAAAGAGTGGTAATTGAAAATGACTGTTACTTCCCAAACTGTTGTTAAACAAATATGGGGTCATATCAAATGTATTTGGTAATCATCTAACAAAAAACATGGTCACCTAAGAAATAAACAACATATCAAATAAAATACAACGAGGTAATTATCAATAACAATTTAGGGTGTCATTAAAGATATGTCAACCAGAAAGGGTAGTATAGAAAATATAACTTAAAAAACCCATTCGTTTACTATTTTATTTACAGTAAATATTATTTTTGTTAATGTAATACATATATAATAAAATGTCCCATACTTATTTAACATTGTCATTTATGTAAATTATTGATATTACCTTCGTTTGTTTGAACTGACCCTTAATTTTAGTACTTTTTTAAAGATCCCTTATCTTTGAATCTTACACGACTCCTTATATTTGCATTTTTAGATGATCAGGCTGTTCTTAGTGGACAAGCTAAGTTTGTATTTTATTTTGATTCCGTATAATTAGTTTCATGACGGGGTAGTCGGTGTTCAGTCGTTCTAGTCGTTCTCATTGTTCTTATCTTATTCGCCCTCCACATCCTCGTTTCGATCATTTTCATAATTGTCATCGTATTAGTTATCATCATAATCGTCATAATTATAGTCTATTCCACCACATCACCTCAATTGTCATCATAGTCATCATCATTATAACTTTCTTCTTTGTCATCGTGATATTCATATTCACCGTCTCCTTCAATATCATTATTACCATCACCACAAATAAATAAAGATCATATCAAAATAAAATATAACGATATACATCAAGATACCAAAGGAACGTGTCTTTTATCCTTAAAGAAGTGTCAACACGAAAATATAATATAGAAATAAGAAAACCATTAGTTTACCCTTTTATTTACGGTGAATATGATTTATTCATTTTGTAAAATGTAATTCATATAGTCATCAATGGGTATTACAATGGCAAACAGATCGCAATATCTATAACACTTTTATTAGTTAGTATTTACCTGTTGTAGTAGTCGTTGCATCTGTAGTTGTTCTGGCTGCAAAATGGAGAGTAAAGGAGAATAAATGTAAACATAATAATTGTCTCATATATCCAATGATGAATGATATATTATGTTATGTGTTCATTAAAAAAAAATAGTATGTTACAGTAGATTTGAATAACATGGAATTTTAACATAAGGATGTTGTTGATAACGAAACATGTGCACTAATCTATATCAGGCTAAGGCAATGTACATCATATCAAGTAATGTAAGCTAAGAAGATAAAACTCTTTAGAAACATGTAAAGCTGGACTTTTTGTTGGAGCGCAATGACTCACTGGCCAGAGCAACGGACGCTCAAATAAGAGAACCCGGGTTCAAACACTGTGCTGCTATGTCAAACCTTGGAAAAGTTCCTTCGTTCATTGTGCTTTGCTCCAGTTCACTCAGCTATACGAATGAGTACCTGGCTAAATACAGTGGTGGATATGAGTGTACTTCGCGCATTGATTGAAGGTTGGTTGAATGCTTCCCAGATATGTCGATACGGAGTTCGATTGAACAGTTCTGAACAGTAAAATGCAAATCGCTTCAAGCAGTCCTGTGGATATTGCGATACTGCGCTTAATACGAACTTTCCTTACATTTACGTTAGTTTACATTTTGTATGTATATATTGTATATAAAACACAAAAAATAACCATCACATAATGCCGATATAAAGTAGATGACATTGATGATGATGATGATGTGACGACAATGTGTAGGAGGATGGCGATGCAACTTAAGACGAAGACTATGATAGAGACGATAATGAAGAGGAATACTGTGATGGTGATGTTGCAAAATATGCTCATTGAAACTAAAGGGTCGTCATTATCTCTAAGAATGTTGTTGTAAGAAAACACGCGAAATGCAGAACAGCACCAATGGCTTTGACAAAATTACTCTCAGTCAGTTATCTTAAAATTTTGCATATATAAAAATACTTTTAGTATTTATTACTGTAAGCACAATAACATGCATCTTTTGTGCTATTTGTTTCTGGAACTTCAGCTTAGAGGCATGCTAAACACGAATCATTGTATAAATATAGATATGACGTACAAAAGTCTATATTAGAACAAAGGAACGCCGACGATTTGGGGTGGGACGGACGCTGAGGTTGAACAATCACCACCATGGATCCAAATCAACGAGGGTGGAAACGAAAAAATAGAAAGAGTGGTAATTCAAAATGGGAGTCACCTCACAAACTGTCTTTTTAAATCAATGGGTCATATGAAGCGAATTTGATAATCATCTAATAAATAAAGGGTCACATAAGAAACAATGATCATATCGAAATAAAATATGACGATTTACATCAAAATACCAACTTAATGGGTATTTGTTTTTAAAGAACGATAAACAATAAAGGGTAGCATAAACAAATATGAAAACTAGTATTTTTGCTTTTTTATTTACTATAAATATGACTACTTTTTAAAGATTACCACTGACTTTGATTCTTAAGATTATATCCGTTTTGTTTTTATATGACTCCTTTACTTTATCAGTTTCGATGACCCCTTGAATTTGAATGTCATGCGACTCCTTATGTTTGCATTTTGTGGTTATGTCTTGATACTGTAAGACGACATATTAATTGTGCTTTGATTATTAGCTTTTTGCAGATAACATGCTATGTTTGTATTTGAGTTATAGTTGTCCTCTTATTTCTAGTCATTCTCGTTGTTCTTATCCAATTCGTCGTTCTCATCCTCGTCTCGATCATTATCATCATTATCGTCGTCTTTGTTATTGCATCATCATAATCGTGATATATAATTTATGTCCCATCACAGACATTACCACAATTGTCATCATCATTATATTGTTGGTGTTCAATGTGAACGTGATGTTCATATTCATCTTCACCTTGATCATATTCATAATCACCAACATCATACTCGTCTTGATCACTATTAACATATTTGCAAACATCACCATCATTGTCACCATCATATTCATAAGCATCATACGTTTCTTTATTCGTTTTATTATGAACTTGATATTCATTTCCGTGACCACCACCGACATCGTCATCACCATCACCATCACAATCATCGCCATCACTATCATCGACATCGTGATCGTGATAGATCATGATCATCATCTTCATATTCGTCGTCGACTCAATGTCATTATTTTCATCTCTATCGTCGTCTTCAGCATATTTATTATAATCATCTTCGTGGCTGCTGATTGTGAGCATAGAAGTGTAACAATAACAAGACAGTATTGCTGAACACATACGGACGTCGTCTATGTACAAGGTAACTACGAGGTCCAACCGACCGCAATAGCAACAACAGATTTGGTCGTACTAACCTGTTGTAGTAGTCGTTCGATCCGTCGTTGTGGTGGCTGCAACAGATGGATAGAAACGGAAAGTAAATGTTTAGATAATCAAGTTCGTAATTTCCACGTAGTTACAGTGGTTAATGTTATATCACTTTACGTGGTTTAGGTAAAACAAAACAGTGTTTTTCATTAAATTTGAATAACATAAAATACTAACTGCATAATGTTTTTGAAAGTGGAACATAACAAAATAATTCGGTCGTCTTTGTTGCCTCTGTCGTTGTAGTGGTTTGAGACGTGTAGATGGTCATTACGGCAGATATAATGTATTATTCTTTATCACCAATTATTTATAATTGAAAATTGACAAACGTTACTGTTGATATTCAAGAAGCAGAAGTAATGTGAGTTGAACAGCAGAAAGAGGAACAAATAAGATAATTGTTTAGAAGTTAATGAGTTCAAGCAACAACGTATATGTAGGTATATTGCTACAAAAGGATATTTAACAAAATGAGGTACAGTTGCTGTGTCATGTATACATGCTCTACCATTTTTGCAATAATATGAGTTCCATCTTGTAATAATCTCATTCGTACCAGTTTTGTATTATAATAAAGTACATCTTGTAGTAACAATAAACAAATACAAAATAATGTCGAGACAAAGTAGACGACGCTGATGATGTGACAAAATGTATAAAAAGGATGGCGATGACTTTCAAGATGAAGACGACACTAAAGATGACGACGAACATGACTACTCTGATGGTGATGTATGTATAAAGCTGATTATGCTCCCTGAAATTACAGTGTCTTCGTCAACTCTAAGAATTGTCTATAAGAAAACACTAAGTCGGCAGTTTTAAAATATAGTTTTATTGTTTATTGTAATAAACATGATAACGTACATATCGTTATCTATTTCCTCAGAAAATTGAGTGCAGTGGGGTAACAAACAAGAATCACGTATGATGGGCGCTCAAAAGTAATCACTAGAAAAACGGATCGCCGACGATTTATGGAAGGTATACTTGGGCAATCAGGAAGCACACGTAATCAAAATCTCTACCATAATTCAAAATGAAGGAGGGTGAGAATGAAAAATGGAAAGAGTGGTAATTGAAAATGACTGTCACTTCCCAAACTGTTGTTAAACAAATATGGGGTCATATCAAATGTATTTGGTAATCATCTAGCAAAAACAGGGTCACCTAAGAAATAAACATCATATCAAATAAAATATAGCGAGGTACTTATCAACACCAATGTAAGGTGTCATTAAAGATCTGTCAACCAGAAAGGGTAGTATAGAAAATAGAAATAAGAAACCCATACGTTTACTATTTTATATACAGTAAATATTAATTTTTTAAATGTAATACACATATTATAAAATGTCCCATATTTATTGAACATTGTCATTTATTTAAATTATTGATATTACCTTCGTTTGTTTGAACTGACCCCTAACTTTAGTATTTGTTCAAAGATCCCTTATCTTTGAATCTTACACGACTCCTTATATTTGCATTTTTCGACTTCGACTAGATACTGTAAGATGACATATTAATTGTATTTAGATGATCAGTTGTTTTTAGTTGTCAAGCTAAGTTTGTATTTTACTTTGATTCCGTATAATCAGTTTTATGACGGGGTAGTCGGTGTCCAGTCGTTCTAGTCATTCTCATTGTTCTTATCCTATTCGCCCTCTACATCCTCGTTTCGATCATTTTCATCATTGTCATCGTATTCGTTATCATCCTAATCGTCATAATTATAGTCTATTCCACCACATCACCTCAATTGTCGTCATCGTCATCATTATTATAACGTTCTTCTTTGTCATTGTGATATTCATATTCACCTTCTCCTTCAATATCACTATTACCATCACCACAAAGAAATAAAGGTCATATCAAAATAAAATATAACGATATACATCAAAATACCAATGGAACGTGTCTTTATCCTTAAAGAAGTGTTAATACGAAAGTATAATATAGAAATAAGAAAACCATTAGTTTACCCTTTTATTTACGGTGAATATGATTTATTCATTTTGTAAAATGTAATTCATATAGTCATCTATGGGTATTACAATGGCAAACATACCGCAATAATTATAACACTTTTATTAATTCGTAATTACCTGTTGTAGTAGTCGTTGCATCTGTAGTTGTTCTGGCTACAAAATGGATGCAGAGTAAATGTAAACATAATAATTTTCACATATATCCAAAGATGAATGATATATATCAAGTTACGTTTTGTAGGAAAATCAAAATAGTATGTTACAGTAAATTTGAATAACATGGAATGTTAACATAAGCATGTTGTTGGTAACGAAACATGTGTACTAATCTATATCAGGCTATGGCAATGTACATCATGTCAAATAACGTAAGCTAAGAATATTAGTAGATAAAACTCTTCAGAATTTTGTAAAGCAGACCTTTTTGTTTGAGGGCAAAGACTCAGTGGCCAGAGCAACGAACACTTAAACAAGAGAACCCGGGTTCGAACACTGTGCTGCCATGTCGAATCTTGGAAAGGTTCGTTCGTTCACTCTGCTCTACTCCAGTTCACTCAGCTGTACGAAAGAGTACCTGGCTAAAGACTGTGGTGGATGTGAGTGTACTTCGCGCATTGATTGCAGCTTGGTTGAATGCTTCCCAGAGGGGTCGATATGGTGTTTGATTAAATAGTTGTGAACAGTAAAATGTAAATCGCTTAGAGCAGTCCTATGGATACTGCGATACTGCCCTATATACGAACTTTCCTTACAATTACGTTACTTTACATTTTGTATGTTTATATTGTATATAAAACACACTAAATAACCGTCACATAACGACGATATAAAGTAGATGACAGTGATGATGATGATGATGTGACAACAATGTATAGGAGGATGGCGATGCAATTTAAGACGAAGACGATGATAGAGACGATAATGAAGACGAATACTGTGATGGTGATGTTGCAAAATATGCTCATTGAAACTAAAGGGTCGTCATTATCTATGCGAATGTTGTTATAAGAAAACACGCAAAATGCAGAACTGCACCAACGGCTTTGATAAAATTACTCTCAGTCAGTTATCTTAAAATTTGGCATAAATAACAATACTTTTAGTATATATTACAGTAAGAACAATAGCAGGCATCTTTTGCGTTATTTGCTTCTGTAGCTTGAGCTTAGAAGCATGCTAAACACGAATCATTGTGTAAATATAGATATGACGTGTAAAAGTTGTCATTAGAACAAAGGACCGCCGACGATTTGGGGTGGGACGAATGCTAAGGTTGAACAATCACCACCATGGATCCAAATCAACGAGGGTGGAAACGATTAAAATAGAAAGAATGGTAATTCAAAATGGAATTTACCTCACAAACTGTCTTTTTAAATCAATGGGTCATATAAAATGAATGTGATAATCATCTAATAAATAAAGAGTCACATAAGACACACTGATCATATCGAAATAAAATATAACGATTTACTTCATAATAACAACGCAACGGGTAATTGTCTTTAAAGAACTATAAACAATAAAGGGTAGCATCAACAAATATGAAAACTATTATTTTTGCTTCATATTTATTGTAAATATGACTACTTTTTCAATATTACCATTGACTTAGATTCTTAAGATTATATCCGTTTTGTTGTTATATGACTCCTTTACTTTATTAGTTTGGATGACCTCTTGAAATTGTATGTCATGCGACTCCTTATATGTGCATTTTGTGGCCATGTCTTGATTCTCTAAGACGACTTACTAATTGTGCTTTGTTTATCAGCTTTTTGCAGATAATATGCTATGTTTGTATTTGAGTCATTCTTGTTGTTCTTATCCAATTCGTCGTCCTCATCCTCGTCTCGATCATTATCATCAGTGTCGTCGCCTTTGTTATTGCATCATCATAATCATCATAACTAATTTCTGTCCCATCACAGACATCTTCATAATTGTCATCATCATCATATTATTGATGTTCATTGTGAACGTGATGTTCATATTCATCTTCACCTTCATCATATTCGTAATCACCAACATCATAGTCGTCTTGATCACTATTAACATATTTGCAAACATCACCATCATCGTCACCATCATATTCATAAGCATCATACGTTTCTTTATTCGTTTTATTATGAACTTGATATTCATTTTCGTGACCAACACCATCATCGCCATCACCATCAACGCCATTATCATCGTGATAGTTCATTATCATTTTCATCTTCGTCGCCGACTCAATGTCATTATTTTAATATATATCATCGTGTTCAGCATATTTACTATAATCATCTTCGTGGCTGCTGATTGTGAGCTCAGAAGTGAAACAATAACAAAGACAGTACTGCTGAAAACATATGGACGTCTTCTATGTACAATGGAACTACGAGGTCAAACCGACCGCAATAGCTACAACAGATTTAGTCGTACAAACCTGTTGTAGTAGTCGTTCCATCCGTCGTTGTAGTGGCTGCAACAGATGTATAGTAAAGCATAGTAAATGTTAAAGTAATCAAGTTCGTAATTTCCACGTATCTACAGTGGTTAATGTTATATCAGGTTATGTGGTTTTGGTAAAACAAAACAGTGTTTTATACTAAATTTGAATAAAATACTAAGATCATACTGTTTTTTTTTGTAAATGAACATTTGTGTTAATCAGTAACAGGCTGACGCATCATGTCAAATAATGTAAGATAAGATTTGTAGTAGTTACAACGATTTGGAAATGTATTAAAATAAATGGGTGTGATTATGTTGTTTGACACGCTTATGGAAATATAATGTGTTCGTGTTTGTTGCCTCTGTCGTTGTAATGGTTGGAGACGGGTAGATGGTCATTATGGCAGATATAATGTATTATTCTTTATTATTAATTATTTCTAATTGAAAACTGACAAACGTTACTGTTGATGTTCAAGAAGCAGACGTAATATGAGTTGAACAGCAGAAATAGGAATAAATATGATAATTGGTTAGAAGTAAATGAATTCAAGCAAAAACGTGGATGTAGGTATGTTGTACAAAGGATATTTAGTAAAATGAGGTAGAGTTGCTCTGTCTTATATACATGCTCTACCAATATAGCAATAATATGAGTTCCATCTTGTAATAATCTCATTCGTACCAATGTTGTATTATAATAAAGTACATATTGTAGTAACAATCAACAAATAATAAATAATGTCGAGACAAAGTAGACGACGGTGATGATGTGACAAAATGTATAAAAAAAACATGGCGATGACTTTCAAGATGAAGACGACGATAAAGATAATGACGAAGATGACTACTCTGATGGTGATATTGAAAAAAAACGAGTATGATAAAGAATATGATGATGACGTAGACTATGAAGAGGGTGATACTGATGACGAAGATGACGCTGATTATGCTCCCTGAAACTACAGTGTCTTCGTCATGTCTAAGAATTGTTTTATAAGAAAACACGCGAGATGCAGAATATAACAAAAAGCTTCCACACAAAAATTACTAAGTCGGCAGTTTTAAAATATAGAATAAATACTAAAATGTGGGTTCAAATAAATGTATTTGGTAATCATCTAAGAAAAACGGGGTCCCCTAAGAAATAAACAACATATCAGATAAAATATAACGAGGTACTTATCAATACAAATTTACGGTGTCATTAAAGAGCTGTCAACCAGAAAGGGTAGTATAGACAATAGAAATAAGACACCCATTCGTTTACTATTTTATTTACAGTAAATATATATTTTGAATGTAATACACATATTACAAAATGTCTTTTTTTTATTATTAATATTACCTTAGTTTGTTTTAACTGACCCCTAACTTTATTATTTATGTCAAAGATCCCTTATCTTTTAATTTTACCCGACTCCTGACATTTGCATTGTTCGCCTACTACTATATATTCTATAATGCCATATTAACTATGTTTAGATGATCAGCTGGTTTAGTTGAAAAGCTAAATTTGTATTTTAATTTGATTCCGTATATTTAGTTTTATGACGGGTAGTCGGTGTCCAGTCGTTCTAGTCATTCTCATTGTTCTTATCCTATTCGCCCTCCACATCCTCGTTTCGATCATTTTCATAATTGTCATCGTATTCGTTACCATCATAATTGTCATAATTATAGTCTATTCCACCACATCACCTCAATTGTCGTCATCGTCATCATCATTAAAACGTTCTTCTTTGTCATCGTGATATTCATATTCACCTTCTCCTTCAATATCACTATTACCATCACCACAAAGAAATAAAAATAATATCAAAATAAAATATAACGATATACATCAAAATACCAATGGAACGTGTCTTTATCCTTAAAGAAGTGTTAACACGAAATAATAATATAGAAATAAGAAAACCATTAGTTTACCCTTTTATTTACGGTGAATAAGATTTATTCATTTTGTAAAATGTAACTCATATAGTCATCAATTGGTATTACAATGGCAAACAGACCGCAATAATTATAACACTTTTATTAGTTAGTACTTACCTGTTGTAGTAGTCGTTGCATCTGACGTTGTTCTGGCTGGAAAATGGAGAGTAAAGGAGAGTAAATGTAAACATAATTAATTTCACATATCTCCAATGGTGAATGATACATTATGTTATGTGTTGTAGGACAATCAAAATAGTATGTTACAGTAAATTTGAATAACATGGAATTTTAACATAAAGATGTTGTTGGTAACGAGACATGTGTACTAATCTATAGCAGGCTAAAACAATGTTCATCATGTCAAATAAGGTAAGCTAAGAATATTAGTAGATAAAACTCTTTAGAAATTTGAAAAGCAGGACATTTTGTTTGAGCGCAATGACTCAAGAAACGCTGAAACAAGAGAACCTGGGTTCGAAAACTGTGCTGCCATGTCGAACCTTGGAAAGGTTCGCTCACACTGTGTTACTCCAGTTCACTCGGCTGTACGAAAGAGTACCTGGCTAAAGACAGTGGTGAATATATGTGTACTTCGCCCATTGATTGCAGCTTGGTTGAATGCTTTCCAGATGGGTCAATATGGTGTTCGATTGAACAGTTCTTAACAGTAAAATGTAAATCGCGTTGAGCAGTCCTATGGATACTGCGAAGTTTCCTTACATTTACGTTACTTTACATTTTGTATGAGTACATTGTATGAAACAGTCATAGAAATATTTTCATTCGTGCTTGTTGCCTCTATGGTTGTTTTGGCTGGAGAGGAGGTGGTGGTGGTTACAGCAGATAAAATATATCATTAAAGATCACCACTTCATTTTTTTATTGGAAACTGACAACCAATACTGTTATATACTAGTAGGTATTCATGAATTCACAGTTGGTTGGAAATAAATGACTTCAAGCAAGTAAGTGGGTTTAGGAATATTACTACAACGGTTAACAGTGATTGGCAATCGGATGTAGAGGTGCTGCGTCGTATAAACAAACTTTAACGAGTGCATGACATTCAAAACAAAACTACGACGTTGTAACAAAAACACTAGCCATAAGCACATGAACAACAGGCATACTTTTTTTGTAATCACAGACCAGTATGTAATCGAACATGTTACGCATTTGAAGGTAGAGGTCGCGACAAAGTTCAGCTGAACGGCAACATTGGAAAGAAGTTGTGTTTGAAATACGTTGAAAACACATTTTGTGAGAATGACTGAGAACAAATACGGAGAGCAAAGGTGGAGTACCAAAGAGGAACGCAACTGCTGAGATGGGTGGACTATTTATAGATGAGTTTTAGAAAGGCGAGGGAAGATCAAAGTTGGCGGAGGGTTGCAGATAAGGTGTCATAAAGTGTAACAATAACGAACACAGTGCAGCACAACAAAACTAGATGTCGCCCCTGAACGGAGGAGCCACGGTGGCAAACCGACCACAAAAGCCCATAACAGCTGTATTCGTACTAACTTGTTGCTGGAGTACTTGTTGCTGGAGTACTTGTTGCTGGAGTTCTTGTTGCTGGAGTACTTGTTGCTGGAGTACTTGTTGCTGGTGTTGTATTCGTTGTATCCGTCCGTGTGTAGGCTGAAACAAGCCAATGGTAAATTGTCTTTTTAAGTTCATCAAGTATTCGTTATCACACACGCACACATGCACACTCTTTCACACACACATTTACACACAAACTGTGTTTGTGTGTGTGTGTGTGTGTGTGTGTGTGTGTGTGTGTGTGTGTGTGTGTGTGTGTGTGTGTGTGTGTGTGTGTGTGTGTGTGTGTGTGTGTGTGTGTGTGTGTGTGTGTGTGTGTGTGTGTGTGTGTGTGTGTGTGTGTGTAAATGTGTGTGTGAAAGAGTGTGCATATGTGCGTGTGTGGTAACGAATACTTGATATATATTTAAATGTGTGTGTATATATATATATATATATATAGTGGCTTCTTACGAAACCTGGACACATTTGTATTATTTCATTCAATAACAAGCCAGTCAAACATACTTCAAAGGATACGCACAACTAATATGCCGTATGGTTTATAATAAATATGGGCAAGCAATATTTAAAATTGTTGCGCTAGAGTGAATGAGTAATTTATGATATTATTTTTCTATTTGCCATGTCTGACAAAAGCGTTGACGATCATGGCCCTTCAAATCGCACGGTCGTGTGTAGTTTGCAGCTTTTCTGCTGTGCTGCTTCCACACCATGTTGACATACTATCTATTGTTTTTATTCGTTAGCGTCCTCTAGGTCTTTTTCCTTCTAACTTTCCTAATGTTACTATATGTTCGAACTTTTTGTTTATCATGATATGGCCTATAAATCGTGTTTGTTGTGTTCTAATATTGTTTATGATCTTTCTTTTTGATTTGGCTGTCCCAAGGATGACTCCACAGCTTTGCTATGCAGTCAATGGCATTCGCAGCATTCTTCTTAAGAACCCCATTTCAGTGGCTTCTATGGTTTTTTGTGAACTTTTGGTTATTGTTCAGGGTTCACATCCATATGTTAATATGGGCTCTATGTAGCATTGCAGTACACGTTTTCTCATTTCAGGCGATATATTGTTGTTTGTTAAAAATGTTTTTCATGTTGTGAAAGGCTGCTTTGGCCTGTGCAGTTGGTTTCTTGATCTCATCGTTGCATCGATCGTCGGATGATATTAGTGATCCCAGATAGCTATATATGTTCGCACTTGCTTCGAGACAGTGTCATATGCTACTACGTTGCATGTTATATCGTAAATAATTCACGTTGTATCCCCCTATTTGAATACGTTGCATATCTTCTAATGTACGTAAGATGATTTCGAGATCGGAGGATAGGACACACCCTTGTCTTACACTACGTTGTATTTCTGGAGATTTACTGATGTAATTTTATGTTCGTATTGCCGCCGTTTGTTCCCAGTACATATTTGTTTCACAATTCTCATATCTTTCCCATCAATGTTCAAACTCCCCAGTATTGAAAGGATTTATTCATGACGAACTCTGTCAAATGCTTCTGTGTAATCAATAAAACACACATATCTTTCTACACTTTCAATGCTCTCTCAATCAATGTTCAGATGATGGATATTGCATTACTTGTAACTTTATCTTCTATAAATCAACATTGTTCTTCAGCAATGTCCACCTTTATCTTGTTTCTCATCCTGACCATAATAATCTTAAGCAACATCTTGGTGAAGTGCCTCATGATACTAACTGGCCTGTGTAATTCACATTCAATCGCGCCTAGTTTTTGTGGTATTGCTACAGAAATGGATGTTAATAAATCAGTTTGGATTCTTCCGCTGTCATATAATTTGTTCAAGAAGTATGTTACTATATCATTATCAAATTCATCTAAACACTCAAGCGCTTCAATAGTAACATCGCCTGGTCTAGCAGCTTTCCCTTCTTCATTGATCTGATGGCTTTTCGAACATCATCCTCCAATATTGGAGGACCACCAAAGTTCTTCTTAATTGATGGTTTTTCATCCTTTTCATCAATGTAAAGTTCACCATTATATTTTCTGACCGTTTCTCGAGTATTTTGGTTTTGTCCATTATTAGGTTTCCTTCGTTAGATTTCAAGCAAAACCTGTAGCTGAGCATGTTTTTTTCTTTGTGATTTCTCTTATTCTAGCATGCATGGATTTTGTTTCGTCCTCATGTTTCTGTTCAATTTCTTTGCATTGTTTGTTAAGTCACTTCTTTTTCGCTAGATTACATTTGGCCGTTATGTCTTTGTTCATTGTTACATACGCATCACGATTTTTCTTAATTTTCCTCCGTTCTTCCATCAAATTTAGAATGTCGTCAGTCATCCATTTGTTTGCTTTTATGCACTGCCTAGGAATAGTATCTTCTGCAGTCTGTGTGATTGATTCCTTCATTTTTTCCATTGGTCCTCCACATCTTGAAATTCATTCAAAACATTGAATCTGTTCTGATCTGCTACGATGAATTTATCTCTGATCGTTTAATTTGATTTTAGTACACTCCTGTCCAGTTTAATGTTCCTTGTTGCTCTTTTCCTTTTCTTCAGTTTCAATCGAAATGTGGCTCGCACTGACACTTGATCAGAATCGCAGTCTGCTCTTTCTGTTACCAGTAGGGCAATTCTAAACCTTTTATTGACTAAGATGTAATCAATTTTATTTATTGTGGTGTCTCCTGGACTTTGCCAAGTCCAAAGTCTTCTTGGGTGTTGTTCATATGTTAATTACACGATTGCATGCACTTGAAATTGATCAACGCGAAAGGGGATACCAGGCGACCGCATAAGTTGTGCAACAAAGACTTATTTAAAAAGTCATTGTTGTGGCATTATTGTTAGTACACCCATTACTTACCTTTCAAAAATGTGTTTAATCAACAATTCTATGTATGCTGATGGGAATGTTAAGTTAACAGAAACAAAATTGTAAGTCGAAATATGTTATTAAATATGATTGACCATGTGTTCCCTGTCAAGCTAGATGTGAAGTGTTTTCAGAAAGTGGTGGAGTTCATATAAATACAGTATTAGCTCTTTTACAGATACACGATTATAACAGATATATGCGATCCCGACGAAACACATTTTGTAAGTGTACATTTGCCGTATAATTAATGATCCCACAAAAACAAGTTCGATACCTTTTCGAAGCCATATTTTTTGTATTTAGTCAGAAATAACAACATTACTTTCTACGCACAACATAAGTAAACTTACAAAACTTGACATGGTATGAGGTAAGACGTGGACCAAGTGCACATAAACACGATACCTTTAAACAACCAGAACACTATTAAACCGTGCGTTGACCTGTAATGAAATTACATTTCACATGACAGTTTATCTATCCCATGAACCAGAAACTCATCAGAAATGCGTAATGACTAATATTGTAGAGACAGGAGATGTTGCAAGACGGACGTTCTGTGTTATTCGCGTGGTTTCACACGAATTGTACATGTAAATTAAAACCCCTCTCTCTGGCAGGAATAAATATATTAAGGTGTCACATGTCTTGTTTTCAAATCTTCAATATGTCTATTGTATCATATTAAAAAAAAATGAAAACTGTATATGAAAGTCGTCAAATCGTCAATGTGTTTAGGTGTCGTGAGAATGGATATATATATATATATATACACACATATATATATTTATGTATTTATATGTATATATATACATATATATACATATATGTACATGTATATATACATATATGTATATATATATATATATAAATAGTAGTGAAATAAACAATAAATATGAATCAAATAGAAGAACCATTTCAGAATAATTGTCTCAGTTATAAAATTTAACATTTGTATTAAGTTACAAAAGGCTAACGCAACTTACCGCTATATCAATTGATGTAAGCTATTATTAGTAGTATGTTCAACTCGCTGTTTAATTAAAAAACACCATGTGTCTGTTTATAGCAGTTGATTATGTAATGAAGATATAATTAATTCTTACTTGGTGAATCTGATGTTCTGGCTGCAACAGACGCAATGAAAAAATTAATATCACAATTTCATTTCAATGACGTAAATAGGACATACATATCAACAATATTAGTAGTTAGAATTATTTAGAAGCAGGCGACTCTTACTATTTAAAATTAGTTGATAGTAAAAATGCAGAAGTGACGTGGGATAACCAACAGTGAGAGGAATAGTAATATGTATAACAAGTAGGTGGACGTAAATCATACAAGTCAAATAAGAGAAGAGGGATGGTGTTGGAACGCTTACTGAGAAATAACGGTCAGAGATGGAGCAGCGTATACAAGCGGGGACTAATGCTTGATAGTAGAAGGACAAGACACACCAACTACGTTGTAAGACAACTAATCACCCAGTTGTGGACAACAAACATGCTTGGTAGCGCCGACAGCACTATAAATAATCGAACACATCATACCTGATTGTCCAGTTACATACCGAACAAACTGAAAGAAAACGTACCAAGAGAGAATGCAAAATTGATATCCCCGTATAGTCCAGTTGCAATTAATGAAAGGTATCGTGGTGTTGTTCTGGTTAATAATACTGATAATAGGAATATGAACATGACTTACATTGGAAGGTAGTTTGCTGAGAACGGACGAGGCCAGCTACCAAGCAAAGCCGAGGTTGAGTAACACGATGGCCATGGAAAAGGGAAGCACCATCGATTCAATAGGTAGACTGTCTGTAAAGGAGTTTGAGAAAGACGGAGGGAAAGAAAAGGTGGAGGTAGAGGGCTGCTGATAGGGATCAATGAAGGATAGCAATAGCAATCACACAGTAGCTGAAAACTAGGTGTCACTCATGTACATTGGAACCACTTTGGTAAACTGAGCATAGTAGCTTAAGTCTTACTTGACTCTTCTGTAGTCGTTGCATCCGTCGTTGTGGTGTCTGCAAACAATCGAGTGATTTAAAAAAGGCGAAGAAAATAACACATGAAATAGACCGTTGCTGATAAGGACACTGGATGAAAACAAAATAGAACAGTACAAATGCGTGTGCATGTGAGTGTGCGTGTGTGCGTGCGTGCGTGCGTGTGTGTGTATGTGTATGTGTGTGTGTTTGTGTTTGTGCTTGTGTGTATTTATGTGTGTAGGCATGTATGTATGTAAGTATGTATGTATGTATGTATGTATGTATGTGTGCATGTGTGCATGTGTGCATGTGTGCATGTGTGCATGTGTGCATGTGTGCTCGTGTGCATGTGTGCATGTGTGCACACATGCACACATGTATGTATGTGAAAATAACTCGCATGAGGTCAGGAAACACCACATTCTTAAAGGAATAGAACATAGTTTTTGGGGGTAGCATATAAAATCGATAATAAAAACTAACCACTGGCGACTACCATGAAGAACGTTATGTTAGCAGTTTACTAGTACACCTTTTTTGAAGACACATAAACGTCTAAACTGCACTCATTGTGACATAAATTATGACGTCATCGAAGGAATGTGAGCATATAACGTTCGAGCTGGTATATTCATACATATGGTAATAAAACAAAGGCATTCGACGCGTCGTCGGAGCGTAGAAGTTATAAAAAGTTATATGTGCGATTGTGCATGATGTTTCGACACGTTAGTCGCAGGAAAATGTAAGATTTCACTAAAATCTAACATTTTGAAAATAAATGTTGAGTTAACCACAGGCGTAATATTGTTGACTGTAGTTCCAAGTTGTCAAATGTATTAGCTTTATTATGTAAATATACTCCTTTATCTTTCCATTAAAATGGCATTTCCACCTCTTCATGCTTGTGGATTATACTTAAACATTTTACTGTACTGTTCGTCCGTCAGATGTTAGCGTGTCAATACACTTGTTATTTGTATAACATACCCGATACAGTTACACCAATCACCGGACCTGATCTGAACGTGTGCGTTTTATTTTAATGTTCACTAGGTTACGCTAGTGTATGGTCAGTTTAAATATGCTTAATGTACCGTGAACGTTTGCTAATTTTACAAGGGGTGTAGGTGCAGTATAATGGACGCTAAAGATGTAGATGACCGTGCTCTTACCTGAACACTGGACTGCATTTGCCACGCATATACTGTAAACATATATATATATGTTAGAGTCAAACTGCGTAATCAGTCATAAATAACTGAATTTTTTTATATTTCACAAAATTACCGTTTCATTCAGTCATATTGTGAAATACCTGAACACTTGTAACCGTTATTCATACTCATGTTGACTGTCGTCTATGTTATCCACACTGTGCAATAACAATGGCTAACTGTTAATTTTATCTGAAGTTTACAGGGGAATGCGTCGTCAAACTCAACTTTCGTAATTCCATATACATCCCCTTTACCAAAATACACATTCGTAATTCCGAATTAATTGTTTGAACATTTATGGAATACAGAAAACATAAATAGCAATAGCAACTACATTGAAACCGTATTTGACATATTTGTATTAAGTTAAAGTATTTTAGATGTTTTTAATAAGACGTGCAAATAAATTATTTCCAACGGAAGTTAACAGTATATTTACACTGTATGACATTCAGAATTATAAATAATGATTTCAAACATAAATTATGTATTCAATTAATTTGTAACTCAAATGTCACGAACATCTGAGCTGTTTATAAAAACAGCATAAAATTGTTAACTTGTTAATTGTTAAGTTGGTAATGTGAAAATCCATCCTGACTTGACAAATTACTGGGTTCAGCCCACTTCCATATATAATACATTGTTAACTTTTGGACAGCTGGAGCCAAAACGCAACAACCAGAAAAGCAGAAATGTTATGCGAACAACCAGTATAATAACCATACCAGAACATTCGGGGAAATATTGTTTTATGACATAGGGTCTCCGCCCAGGGAAGACAACTTGTAAGCTATTCCTTGATTTCTTGGTGCACGATAGGTGTACATGTTTCGTGAATCCTCTTCGCTTTCTGTGCCTCGCACTCAGATTTATTCATGCCAATCTGGATTCGTCATTGTGAATGAGAACATATATTAAAGCTAGGATTCCTTATGTATGGAAACGTCATGTGGATGCGGTATGCTACAAAAACGTGAATGTATAACTTTGAGGAAATTAATATAAGTGATTCTTTATGGACATGGGCGGATGCGTTTTTTTATGTCGTTGCGTATTTGTAAAACATCGAATTGGACAGGAAATCCCAAGAAGTAACGTTACTACAAAGGCACATACTATTATGCATGCCGTATCCGGACGCATTCTGTAATTGTCTAAGAAAATAAAAACATCACCCGCATAAAATAAGTGCCATCTGGTGTATATAACACGTCACATTTTTGGGAAACTAAACGAACTCACCTGTCATGTACCGTCAGTACAGGTACTTTGACATTTGCCATAGAATTCTTTTGGAAAACGACGAGAGTGAGAATGATGGGGTTCAATCCTGCAGTGATACCTACACAACGACATTGTTCCTGTGTTACACAATATATGAACTAGTTATACCATAATGTAAGCAAACGAGTTTAATATCACAACACTGAAACTGTGATACTTGATGCTACTGATGTTTTGCTCTATTGCTGAGTGTAAGCTAGTACACAGCCAGCTTAAAAGAAAATGGTTTCAGGGTTGTTCTATACCGTTCCCAAAGTACCTAGTCAAAATTAAATAACTCTCTTTATATATGTACAACAGCAATTCGTGGTGTTATTTACACACACACACACACACACACACACACACACACACACACACACACACACACACACACACACACACACACACACACACACACACACACACACACACACACAAACACACACACACACATATATATATATACACAAACAGGTTACACAAATTTTATAAAATGCAAGGTAGAGATTTATAATATGAATGTGTTATTGAACACTTTTTTCGTGATTTTTATTAACATGATTTGTCGCAATTGCCTACTGCGAAATCATAGTTACCGATTCCTGGTCCAGCCAAGTTCTACTTGTCACAAAGTGGTTTGAACAGAAATAGTCTGGCTCAAAATTAAAGGGTTAATCAAGATACTAGACAGAAATTCCATTGTATGGTGCTGCCATCCTCGAGTACTTGAATGGAACATATTACACTAGGGCCATCTTGCGACCAAAGCGCAAATCATATTATCAGCTGGCTAACAAATTATAATTGATTAGTTATTATACTAATTTTACGTCTAGGAACGTCAAATTTAGTATGATTAAAACAGGCATAGCCTAACTGATAATGCGGTGTTATTGTAAGTCACTTTTATTGACATTGGTAGCGTGAATTGGGAAGGTAGGTATGCTTGGTAGGCTTTATTTGGAATTGTATAAATCATGCATACAAACATAAACAATCGGTAAAACAATCAACATGATGTGATATACAATTTCAGGTTGACAGCAGAACCAATTAAGGCTGTAACTAGTTTGTAAGATGATAATGATTAAGTAATCTTGTCGCCGTCATCCACAAAATATATATTATTAACAATGATTTAACATGTAGTGTGTTGGTTACGTTGTTATAATTAATAGAACATATATGTACATATAAGAACAGTAATGTCATAAGATAAATGTTCGCATAAGTAGTCTTGCGAAAAAAAAACATGTTGCTGGTCCTAACCCACGGAATAATGGCGTTGTATCGTAGTTTTAATTTTCTGTGAATGGATGCCATGGGACACATGTTATAACGGCGTGACTTGGTGTGTACTTTTTTGGGTTGTGGGTGTGCGGTGAAATTTTTTTCTCACTTCAATACTGTCCCACACTATTTTCTGCACCCGTTGTCATTACTTGTACAACAAGACAAACACATAGTAGATATGTGCATACTGTTCAAGTTTAAGGGGAGACCGTGTGTTATCCATTGGTATTGATGCTATGGCTATAACCAGTATATTTGTAGAACTGGATACTCATTAGAAAACGGTACTCGGACGATAACACGATTTTGAAAATCAATATAGAATCTTAATATCAATGATTAACAGTAATTTTGTTAAGTGCCGTAGGACATGTAGTGTATGTTGCATTATTAGCCACAACTGTATCCCTTATACACGTATACCTTGTTCTCTGCTTTCCTATTCTTTGTATTCAGAGTGCAAGCGTTGTGATAGATTCTTATATGTTCACATTTTTATTAATTATAATCGCTACATTTAATTACTGTGATATATGTTTTTGTATTTTAAAACGTTTATACATTGCTACCTACACTCGGTAATATCTGCAAATAGATAGCTTCATTTGTAAATGCATTTTGGGCTATAATTCGTCAGTACTCGGACGATAACCAATGTTATGAAAAGGTTAACAAATACGACACGTACACATAAAATATTACGAATCGACAACACTTAGGTAATATAAATTGATCATCTGTCCATCACATTGTCTACTCAGTGACCCTCATAGTGTCTACTCACCATCATCATCCTCTTCCTCCATAGCAGCATTACTTTATAGCTTCTACTTCATGAAATTGGAAAGTGAAAATCTTGCCTACCATCGTAGAAGGTGATACTACCTTGATGGTGTCTGCTGGTTCCACAATCCCAACCTCAAGCATCCCCCGCTTCTAGTTTCCTCCAGTGCAGGTCATGTATGCCACCTCATACATGCCATCGGTTATGGTACGCAGCACCTGGGCAATGTACCATTTCCTGTTAAATCAAACGGCCAACCAACTATCAACCACCACATTGTGTACTTCAATTCCGACTCCCTTTCCTTAACTGCACGGTGATTCTCTACATTTTGTTCACCTTTATCTCCTGCACCTCTATCTCTATCACCTTCACATCTATCTCATGCACCTCTGTTTCCTTCTCCTTCACTAGTGTCTTCTTCCACTGGACATGCAGGGGTGTTTTCTTCCACCCTAAACACATAGGGTGGAAACTATCCCTTGATTGTGGCAGCAATCTTGGAAGCATGATGAGTGTTGCAAAATCATGAACGGACCCACTGGCACGATCGTATGTGCATTCATGATGCCGGAACTACTGGCTCCTTTCAAGATTCTTGCATACTTCTTGGCTTCCATGAGGATCCTGTTCCAAACGTTATCGCTGTTTGGAATTATCTTAGTCGCCCTCGACAGTGGTGTCTGTTTGTTCTTTAATTTGTCGCTGCTTAAATATTAACTTCATAAACAACGACACAGTCTTGGCCAGCTCGACCTGTTAAAAAGACAAGACAAAACAAGTCAGCACAATGCAGTATTACCATTATCAACGTATTGCTTTATTATCCATGGATCACCGTTATCGACAGTGTCCCCCTCTTAAAATAATTATTGTATTAAAATTTTGCTCAAATAACCCCTCGCGTAACATACAAAGTTTGCGTTAGAATGCATAAATTGTACCGTGGTGCAGACTGTCTGTTATGACGGCTTTATCCCGTACCTAATCAATCAGGAAAAAAGTGTATAACTTATTTCTTAAATGTTCTACTGCCAAGCATAATGGTAATTAATGCACTTAATGAATTAAATTAGACATGGATATGTGTTGGCTGTGACATAGCACATACACATTTATATATTAACACTCTATTTCACACAATTCCTTTCTTAATGCAGTATTACCAACGTATTGCGTTCCCATACATGGATAACCGTTATCGCCCGTAAAACACTCTCGTACATTAAACAATGTAGCCCGCCAAATTATAGCTCATGCGTCATGTGGTTGTCGTCGAGAGCCAAATTTAACATCAAGTTCGAGCACTATCACACATAAATAACATGTGTATGACTCTTACCGTGGATCATCATGGTTTAGCAAAACAATCTACATGCAGCAACACAGTCTAAAATATGGAAATATACATACTTAGTGCAATCTTTTGTAGAACACAGTGACAATATCTTAAAAGGTCGTGTCGTTTCGCTGGAGGCCGATAGAGACCCCTAAAACGTACCTTTGACACTACCGCCGTTTAGCGAATCGGTCTATAACTAGAATCGGACGGTAAATTGGTGTTTTGCCGAGTCATACCATACAGAGAAAATATGTTCTGGGTTTGCCCAAATGACTACTCTGGTAGCCAGAGAGATGTTCTTACTATGAATAAAATGTTCAACTATTCTATACAAGTTTGTGTTAAAAAGAACAAAAAGAAGCCCCAGGTGATAACGCGAAAAACGTTCCCAAACCTGATTCGGCGGAGAAAAAAATAAAATAAAAAAATACCAAAAGTTACACGTCAAAATAGCACTATGTCTTGGTTCTATACATGTTAGGAAATATGTACAGCTAAATATTATATCGGTTATAAATTTTACAGGAATAAGCCACTATGATAACTGCTCCCGGGACAAGAACACCAACATTCCCCACGACCAATATAATGTGATAAAATCAAGTTATTTGTAAACTGCATTAATTACTGTGCAACAACAATATAGACACTTGTGATGATCTAATAAAATAGTAAACAAAGAGCATATTCATGGTTTACGATGACTACTAACTGATTTAATAGAGATATAGGTGTCAACATTTAAAACATTGCCAAAAACGAGCAGTTTATCAGCACTAGCCTCCACAATTTTCAAGACTGAAAAGCAAAAGCATATATCCCCCGAAAGATGTCATCGAGCCGGATAAATACAGTATATGTCCACGCTTTTAATCAAAAAATTACTCAAGCTACATGTTAATCATGCTATGTACCTCCTTCGTTGAATTATACCATATATATATATATATACATATATATACATATATATATGTGTATATATATATATATATATATATTTACATATATATAGAATATATATATATATATACATATATACAATATATATGCGTTATATATATATATATATATATGACATGACGGAATAAGCGATATATATATATATATATCGCGTAATCCGTCATGGCAGAATAAGCGATATATATATATATGTATATATATATATATATATATCGCGTAATCCGTCATGTTTCTTTGTAATAATGCTATAATAATTTGATAGTATAGACTTACTGAGCTTGGTGCGTTTATCTGGAACTTCACATGAGCATATCTTTCCAGATAGCGTTCCAAAAATCGGGAACCCCGCACTGAGGGCAAGTATTGTGATGGTCGTTGGCGTTTCTGCAAAACGTTTTATTTCATAAATCGAAACGCACATATATGTCAAATGAAATAAAAATAACAACAATGTGAAGGTTTAGTGTAAGCTACAGTATATGTGCGAGTGAGGCCTTGTCCGATCAATTGCACTATTACGCCACCGCCGAATACGTGTGAAGTGGCAAGCAGGTCCTAAAGGCACAATTTGATAGTTATGTCATATTTTAATTAACACATCGAAAGAACCGTTTATAAACAATTGAAGGATCCAGAAACTTATGGCCCAATGAAGTTAACACGTGACCTTCATCAAACATCTCATTGTATCACCTAGGGGGAATGTGGGTGGAACGAACATTGAATGCTGTAACATATCATATCTACGTATATCTACGATCACAAACTACATGGACAAACCTATAAACAAGTTTCTGGAATGTTTGTGTGTTTATCCCCCAAGGAAACCCGTCGAAACCCTTAATGAGCTAGCGTTGTATGTAACACTTTCCAGCTTAATGTGTTTTTCCCTTTATAAACGATGACACCAGTTCATGACAGCTTGTGTAGGCTCGAATACGAATATTTTTAAATCACAGACATTACAAAAACTATTTTGATATTTAGAATACTCCTAAATAGGAGAACCTTAACATATGCGACCGTCGTTCCAGCAAACGGGCGTATACACTTTGCGGATACAGTTGCAATGCAAGAAAGGGTGTGTTGTGAGCGGGACAATACTAGATGCCGATACAAACGTAGAATTATTTATCGAGATCTGACTGCGAGACGAACATCGATACAGAATCAATGATCTAACAATGCCTGCGTTCGAGTTCACGAAACTCAACTTCTCCGTGAAACGGGGCAGTGATCTAGGTGTTTTACACAAAAGCTCCCTAAAATTGGTTATGCGCACACCTGTCATGACACAAACCCACTTTGTGCTTCAACAACGCTCGTGTAGAAAGCCATCGTATTACTGTGGTATATATATATATATTATATATACTGTGGTATATATATATATTATATATACTGTGGTATATATAATATATATATATATATATATATATACACCACAGAGCATGTACATATAATATATATATATATACTGTATATATATTTACATACACGTATATATATATATATGTATATATATATATATATATATATACATATATATATATATATATACATATATAACATTTAACCAACCAGGAAACACCAGCATCATTGCCAGGGACGGATATGTTTTAGAGAAGGTTGAGGACTATAAATACCTTGGCTCCTGGGTCTACACAACAGACGAAGACATAACAACCAGGAAGGTAATGACGTGGAGAGCACTCGACCAACTAAACGTAATATGGAAATCTACAATCCCACGCAATGCTACGAGCCGCATTAAGCATTCACTGGTAGCAGCATACGATAAACACAGAACTGCACAGTGGAATGTGTAAAGTCATTGATAAAATAAGAAAAAGGCGACTGAGATTTGCCGGACACTGCTACAGGCATTAGGGTGAAATGGCATCTAAGACCATCTTGTGGCAAACAACACATGGAAGAACAAAGTTAGGAAGACCAGCAGCGACTTACATCGATTGCTCAATAGAATGTGTGGGTCTACAGTCGGCTGTAGACTGCAATGGTAGACAGATAGGCGAGTGGTACAATTACCTGCCGGACCAATTTAAATGCCCCTCCTACAAACATCAACATGTTACATCATTTGAAAGGCCTACTCGCCCCGTCCCAACGAGGCCTGCTAGCCAATATATAATTGCAACGAAATATTCTCTTTAGTTGCCAATCTTCTCAGCTCTGATGATGTCCAACATGATCTCCATACTTTCCCCGTATGTCAACCAGATCCAGCAATGTTGATTCCTCCAAGAGGTATATAATTGTCTCGTTCCTCAAAACATCTGACAGTTGGTCGGCTGTGTTGCGAGTAGAGTTCTAATCAGCGATTGTCACCTCTCTTCTTCAACATCATAACTACATTTTGGGCACGTTCTTTGACTTTTACGTCATGTTAATGACAAAGTAGTGTAGTCATAAATTAGTATGCGTAGTAATAAATAATATGCATATTATATCAACAGGCTTACAAAGAATAATTGGGTGTGTAGAAACGTTGCTGTACGTGATTAACACATGTGGGAAGATCACGCCTTTATATTAGATTATCCCATATATGTATGGGTAAATTCAAAGTTCAACACCTGAGGACACAGACAATAAATCTATAAATTATTAAATAGTTGGTGTTATGCAACGGTGTGTACAAGAAGATGTCAATTAATTAATACTAATATGTTGATATAAGTTTGAATTTGTGACAGTCAAATAACTTTCAAAATCGAGGGTGGCATCCATAAACATATATTTTCTTATCCCTCGTGTGGTATACTAGCAAGAATTTTTGCCATTAACAAAAATGCAGTTAAAAGTATAACATCACATGTTGGCTAACCTACTATCTGCGAAAATGCATAATTTCGAAAATTTATTTTATGACGGTGCCCTTGTTTAACCCATACTCCACAGTCACAGTTTGAGCACCACTGTACAACATCACGCCATATCTCATTTTGATGGGGATACAATACCTTTTCAAACAGTGTGTAAAGTGGCCTAGTGTATGTTGCTACAGTTGCTATACAACCATTGTAAGTGTAGACCTTTTGCGGAGTGGCGTAGATTTGAACATTCATCGTTTGATCGTGACCTTGTTTAACCTTCATTCCACACTGCACCATGTGATAGCTCCCCATCGTACAACATATTTACGGGGACACAGTTGGCTTTCCAAAGGTATATGACGTAGATAAATAATGCAGATATACGAAACCATTTATATTGTATGACGTTTGCGGGATGACACAATTTCGAACTTTTATTACTTGACGGTGACTCTGTTTGATCGTCGCTTCATACCTACTCCTTCAACTGACAGCTCCATGTCATATCTCGTTTTGAAGGAGAGAGAGGTTCTTTCACATCTTATATGACGCTTACATATATATATAAAGTAAGTACAGGGTCATTGTAACTTTATTACTTTCGCGGTATTGCAAATAAATCGAATGTTCTTCATTTTACGGTGACATTGTTTGACCTTAGATCTTCTTGTAGCATATCAGGTAACACCTCCATGTCGTACCTCATTTTCACGGGGAGACAATAAACTTTCCAAACATATATTACTAGGCCATCTTGGTATTAAGAACAATGTTTGGCCATTGTAATGCTAAAACGATTGCGGAAGCGCACAATTTCGAGAATTCATAATTTGAAGGTGACCTTGGATTCACGCTTAGTGCACCACTTCGCAACTGTACAACATGACTCGTTGGGACGGGAAGATGTAGAGCTTTCGTATGATATAACATGTGGTTGTGTGTAGGGTGGGGCATTAAAACTCATAAAATAAAGCACTTTTTGGGGATTTGCCGGTCGTCTAAGAGGAATCCGGAGGCGGATGGTTGAAGCCAGTATTGTTCGACCCCAGTGGCCGGCATAAGTGAGTGAGAGTGTCCCAAACTGGAAAATCAAAGAAAAGCAAGCAAAAGATTGATGACGAACCGTTGGACCTATGCCATTCGTCCCATCCCCATCCTCTCTTTCATTTAAAATTTGATCGAGCAAGTCGTCCTGAAACGCATGAATCTGCACATAGTGACGAATAAGCTGCTTAACGAAAGGTATTCGACTTATGAACAACATCATGCAAAGGAACAACTCTGATCAAAATACCACACGACATTATTAGCAACCTTGTCTCGAGCATAGTATAATGCTGGTTTTTATTGATAGGAGTGCAGTGTTTCTTACGACCCAGTTTGTAATAACGACCATTTTGTAATAAAAACATGCCTATTTTGTAATAACGACCAATATTGTAATAAAACCAGCCCGATAATGCACCGTAATGTAATAATGTAATAACATTACGTAATAACACTGAGGCACATTTTTTAATACTTTCAGGTGTGCACATGTTATAACAACATGCACGCCCATTTTGTTATAACAATGACTGACCATCAACTAATGTCAAAAAAAGACTTGAACATATTAACTACAACAGGAACATCCTACATAGGCGCGCACACGCACGCACGCACGCATTCTCTTAATATCTCTCTCTCTCTCTCTCTCTCTCTCTCTCACACACACACACACACACACACACACACACACACACACACTCACACGATATGAGACATATTCAACCTCACCACAATCATCATGGTAACCTTCATATTCATCAACATTATTTAGCATCACCTACATCAAAATATCTACATATTTCTCGTCTTCTTCGTCACAATCACCTTCGTCTTCGTCATCTTAATCTTCTTTGTCATCATATTTCATATACATCACCGTCATCATTTTCGTCATCATCATATATGTTTCGTCGTCGTCTATATCTTCCTCTTAATCAACATCTTCACTTTCACTATAACAATTCTCTTCACTAAAATGATTGTAGTCTTCATCATAACCATCATCGTCGTCTTCATCATCATCTATATTTTAGACTTCATCATATTCTTTTTCTCTGTTCTCATAGTATTCTTCTTCATATTCGTCATTTTCTTAACATTGTGAGTGTGTGTGTGTGTGTGTGTGTGTGTGTGTGTGTGTGTGTGTGTGTGTGTGTGTGTGTGTGCGTGTGCGCGCGTATGTAGGATGTACGTGTTGTAGGCAATATGTTCAAGTCAAAATGGGTCGTTGTTACAAAATGGGTCGTAACAAGCGTTCGACACAATTAATATTGACGATTTGTTGAACACTCGAATCAACATCGACGGTGCGGCACCTGACTGGCTTAGATCATACTTGAGCGGATGTGTGTTGCTATAGGTTCGTTCTTCTACGAAAGCAATCTCCACATATCACTGTGTACTTCAAGGTTCAGAACGTGGACAAGTGATGTTCAGTGCATATGCAACACATATTACTGTCATCTGCAAGGCACATCAAGTGATTTACGTCGATTCCCTGATGATGAGTTGTACGTCAATTATAACAATGCTGTGTCTGGCGACCTAGAAAACGTTAAACACCTTCTGAACCAGTGCATCGATGAGATTAGAGCATGGTTGCGTATACATCAATTGACTGTATAGTGCTGCAGTCAAGACACATTCTACGTGTTTACGGCAGCCACATATTGGAGCTACTTGGATTTACTTTGTAATCAACATATATGCAGCCAGGAACCTGGGCTGCTACTTCGACTGACACTAGCAGTTAGATCATCACCATTCAGCGAGACCCTCGCCATGCTGCAGTACGTTGTCAGGTGCAGAGTCGTAACCCCGTGTACTACTTGGAGAATTGAACAATGGACAAACCAACCGAGCATAGCTCGGTTGAGCAGAGCTCGGTTGCACTACTTATCAACAGCGTCAGACTGCGAGAACACATCAACCGATTCTATTATCACAGCATTGGCTGCCGATTAGAATGCAAGTCATCTACAAGCCACGGACTACCTCAACTGTGTGAGTGCACAACGTGCCCACACGTGCTTTGCGATCAGCGAGTGACAAACACTTTTTCAATGTGACAAAGTAACGATCGGACAGAAAAACTTTGTAGTCACAGGCAGTGGCATTTTATACTCTAAATCGTTTCTGTTTTACCTAAATTTATTGGATATTTTACAATTTAGTCTACATGTCAGTTAATTGTGTGAAGCGCTTTGGCCGGTAATAAATTACCTAAACAACGCTAAATAAAAACGGAATTATTATATAAAATATCACATTTGTTCAAACATTCCAAGGAAGCTTTGCTCAAGAGATCGATATTGCAATTTACTAGCAATTTTGTTTTCACGAGAGCGCACGCAAATTGTAAGATATATCGTTTGAGATACATACTAAATGACAACACCTTTTGCAAAAACGTCGGCGCTGCACAAAAATGCTAATACATTTAATTAAATAATGCATAGTTGGCAATACTTTAATTTAATAAGTTAATTTAAATGCGTGCGTCATGCGTGCGTGCGCGTGTATGTAACACAACTTACTTGATAGTATCTTCGGCAGAGGTACGATTGGCCACGCAACTACGATGGTTGGAGTCACGTTTACTGTAGCTCTAGCCTCAGTCTCCACATCTCCGCCGATCGATTTCGTTTGGGTATGTCTCATCTAGGGAGGGGGCTCACATTAAGTTGTCTACATGTACTATAATCAAAATATTACCAATTATAGTTTTAAAAAAACGACATTTTAAAATAAATGTCCATTTGAACACTGGCTTGTAATACGTAGTTTGAATAAGTGTAACCAAAGTTGCATTATGAACTTTCGAGATGTGTTCTTCGTATTTTCTGAAAACAATACTTGCACACCTACATTATGAGTATATTTTATTTTGGAATACTTGTATTATACAATCTCTACACTAATATTATTTCTCGCAGAGTTCGGTTCGTCAGTCACTATAATATTGGATAAGTGCAGAGCAGTAAACATTAAACGACAGGAAACAGTCCAGTATATTATGTTCACTTTGACACGTATTACTTACTTGCAACGGGTCAACAATTTTGCCTGTCCATTTATTCCACATCATGCCGACAACGAAATTGTAGTTGGCGTTGTACGTTGCTGAGAAAGTGACTTCTCCCTACAATAAAACCTTGTATCATGTGTGATAAGGAACCAATGGCTTAACAACGCTTAGTGCTTACTGTTGTTCCAAATCAACACCCATCCCACAATAATGGAGCTGTAATGACGTACAATTGGAGGACATTTAAGTTTTGTTGGGCCTCAATGGAGGTACAATTGGATATTTGTTGGGAACGCACCTTCCACCAAACAAACCACTAGTTAGGCCTGCAATGCCTACATAATATTAAATGGTTTGTGATATAACATACACGTCAATTAGACAAATGCATTAATATAAATTAATTAGGCATATAATCGGTACGCCTATGTAGGCTATCAATGACATGATGATGAAGATGACGACAGTTATAAAGAAAATGAAGACGAAAGTGATGATGTCAAGACAAGACAATATAATGCTGATTACGAAGAGGACACTGGGGATGAAGGTATTGAGGACAATTTTGAATCAGACGAAATACACAAAGGTGTCGCAAATGACGTTGATGATGACACGAACGATGTTGGTGACATGATGATGATGATGATTATGATGATGATTATGATGATTATGATGATGAAGATGAACATCGTCGTCCTCTTCAGCCAAATGTGCATATTTATCACCACCAACATTTTGGACATAATTTTCTTCATCACCAAGACCTTCGTCATCGTATTCTACTTCGCCGTCGTCATCTTTATGATCATTATCATGAACAACGCCATCATTATCATCAACATAGTCATCATCATCGTCATCGTTATAGTAATCGTTTTCATCTTCATCATGAACTTAATATGTATATTCATGCTCATCACTAACATCATCTCTATAATCATATCTGTGTACATGTTCATCTTCGTCGTCGTTGCCTGTCTCATCATCATCGTTAGCATCACCATCATTACATATTATTATTTTTCATCATAGCTCGCACCGCGTAGTATAATTGTAAACGTCACGGTGGTGCAGTATAGTAAGTGAGTCCAGCTAAATGATAAGACAGGCCATTATGTTGGACTACACAACTTAAGGAGTTAATGATCTATAACTATTTACAACTATACTAAAGGGAATAAAAACATATATGGCTTGAATCCATATTATATTACATCCTGCTATCTATTTCCATGTCCACCAAGCCAAAACAATAAAACAAATTCAATGAATTAGAAATTCCACATTTTATGCTGTGCATCCGGACATTTTCGAATACGCATATTTTTGGCGCGCTTTTCGGGATGCCGAGATGTGACGTCACATATGACTCATAGTCGCATCAGGCCGATCCTTTCCATGCATTCAGAGCATGTTTACAAAGATAGCTTTTGGGTCGAAACGAGCGTCAAAATGAGTTATTATGCGATATTCCGATGTAATACAAACACTAGTCATCACAGAGGAACAAACAGTTATCTTACGGCTCCACATGAATCCAATTTTATTCAAAACAATGAATGGGAATGGGTCTACACGTCGACTAGGTTTCGCCGAGCTTGGGCTTGTTTTTAGAATAATTATATCGGATGCAACCAACGGGAGATAATCTACACCAATAAACATACATAACAAACATATATTGTATCCAGCTACAGAAAGTAACGTGTGTAAGTGTATAATCTTATAATATCACTAGAATATCGATGTATGAAGGAGGAGTTGTACAATTTATCATAACAACTTAAATCAGTCAGCCAATTTCTGTCGGTCCTGCTAGCTCAGTTGGTAAAGGCGTTGGTTTCTTGGCATTTATTTTGTAATCGGGCGACGTCGGTTCAATCCCGACACCATACCATTGATTTTCTTTACACTTTTTTGTTTATGTTTTCACCAAGTAATATGAACCAAATCATTTTTATACTATGATGCACTGAGTGTAAATATTTATTTTTATTTTTGAGTAATTATTTATTCGCCACAAAAATTAAAACATGGGAATTATGTAACAATGTTTCTAAATTGTATTTATCCAAACAAATATAATGTAATGGATACATAATTGCCCGATTGCAAAATAAATGCCAAGGAACCAATGTTAAACTTTGTGTACACATGGAAAACGGATTTTAGCCAATGCCTTGTTTTTATTTCCTTTAAGATTTCACACAAGTGGTTTTTCTAATAATTTCTTTTTAAAGTGGGGGAATTTAGTAGTGAAATCTCACATCACCTAACGGCTGATATGTTGAGACACTCCTCCGATGCTTGGTTAATAAGCGCCTAGTGCTTATTTGACCATGAAGCTGTTGGGACGCATCGAATGCCACTGCTTCCTTGACATGCATACGAACATGTCAGCTTATATATGTTGATTTATCGTGCTCCCTTCGATGCAGAGTTCCATTTGTAACAACTATTATTATGTCATTCAGTGTATTTTGCAAACGTTATATCTTAGCAATTACTTTGTTAAAACAAATACGGCGGCGCAAACTTTATTAGTATCCTCGGTTCGGCGACTGGCGAATTGGGAAGAGTAGAAATTGCAATATAAAGTATGTGTATCCAACAAGGGTATCCTTTTAAGCTGATGGTATGATAGTATTGAATATACTTACTAACGGTTAGCATTTATTAACTAACGGTTGGTATTTATTAACTACATGTATGAACTATATTAACTATAGGCCCAAAAAGATGCCGTTTGTTTCTTGTGACATACTGTTACGCAAGCGGGGTGTGCGTTTGTGCTATTTTGGTGCGTGTGTGCGCGCGTATGCGTGCATATATTGCATAACAAAGTGCTAACAGCTTGGTATATTTATAACTAGATAAACACATTTTATTACACGAACGTAACACTAGGACTATCAGCATCACCGTTGATGTATTTTGGTGACATACCTTGTAACGTATTGACCATCCCAGCTTTAACTTCAGTGACACTTTTCCGGGTAGGGGAATTCCACCAATTGGTATGACAAATCGTTTAACATCCTATACAATGCATTGGAAACATAACATATAAATTGTTTAAGACATGTATGCGTACACCAAACGTGATTTTAGCAGTATTTAATAAACACAAAATCAATAATATATATGTGTATATATATATAATTATTTAAAAATGGGGCAATTGGTTCTCAAAAATGTGTCACAATCGAAATCATATGGCATTTTTTTCCAGAAAGATATGTTGAAATTCAAGTACGATGCTGTAGTATCTAACAAATGTCCAATACTTAGAAATGCAAACGTGTTTCATTAACTAACACATGGAAACTGCTAGAAAACAAAAAGTTAATTTACTACAGCAATTATTTTAATTGTATATGGTTGATTGAACGCATTAAATTATTGTGAGGAAATTCACGTTTTTTTAGTCATAAATCGTAAATTTAATTGATTTTTTTTAACACAAACACATTTGCAGTCCTCTTAAAATAATGTATCAGTCTGTGTGTTCACCATATCATTTAACTGTAAAAGTTGTAGCACATAGGCATAATACTCTAAGACAATTTGTGTGAAACGTAATGACACACACACACACACACACACACACACACACACACACACACACACACACACACACACACACACACACACACACACACACACACACACACACACACACATACACACACACACACTCAAACAATCACACACACACAAGATTTGTTGCGGATACTTGTCCCATTGTACACGTTACTTGTGATGTGCGTATGTAGGCAACACAAGAACGCAATTTTCCCTAATGTTAGTCAACTTATCACAAAAATATTGTGCTAAAACTGTAAATTTGTCACATTATATAAAATGTAATATTACACATAACGACAAACAAAAATCACACACACATATATATGTGTGTGTGTGTGTGTGTGTGTGTGTGTGTGTGTGTGTGTGTGTGTGTGTGTGTGTGTGTGTGTGTGTGTGTGTGTGTGTGTGTGTGTGTGTGTGCGTGTGTACAATACAACTGTGTATTCATACGCGTTTGCGCATGCTCATGATTGTGCGTGTTTTAGTTATTCACCATTCAAAAAGCACATACTTTCGTAAAAATGGTTGACTTTCCATCAACACCTCCATTCCCCGAATAAGACAACGCTGCGGTGACTTCGGGAGACAAGGATCCTGTGAGTGAAAATCCAGCTCGAATCACTTCTGATTTCAAGATGTTCAAACCCCACTTTATCTCCAGAGTCACTCTCATTCGGATGGAGAAACTGACGGATGCTGTCACTGACGCTTCCTGATGAGGAACACCGTCATTATTATTGCTGCGCAGTTGTTAGGATGTTGAATGATTTCACTCGCATGCCCTTTTGTGTATCCTACTTTGGAATATGTTGGAATTCTAGTGTATGATACACCCATTCATAGATCAGCCAAACATAACTCATCATTGAATGTTAATACATGTTCATGCCTCATGAAATCTATAACATTTATATTTTCGTGAACCTCAGTTCTGAGGCGCAACATACAAGAATGGTAAGGTAACATCTTGTACATGGAAGAGCAAGATTAATCAATAGAGCAATTGACTGCTTAGGTTTAGGGTGAGAGTGCAATTCCAAATAAATAAGTCAAACAAAGAGTTATTTTAACGAAAGGGGGCTGTTGCTTCAGATTATTTTAACGCAACGTGGAGGTGATTCCAGGTTGTAACTACTGCGAAAACACGTTTGCTATTGTTAGGCACAGATTTGGCGCAACATGTTATTGTGAAGCAGATGATCTGAAGTTCCAGTGGATACGTGAAAGAACCAGGAGTATACCCCAATAGGATGGTTGATGTGTGTAAAACCTGTACGGTATGCAGTAGTTAACTTGAGTGTGATTGAATACACAATGGGTGGCCAATGCAACTTATAGGGGCAGGTGAAAAAAGAGGGACACTGCGTATCACACAAGAAATTATGTACACGTTGGAGATTAGCATAGCTTTAGTTATTGTTAGCAAAATTGTTTAGCTGTGAGTTGCAATAGCCATTCCGGCTGATCTAATATTAAAAGTAAATAAAGATAATTCATGATTAATGGTACCGAAAGCAGCTGTACGATTTAGTAAGGTGAGAGCAGTCACTTTGGTATTACCCAAATCGACTATTATGTCGTTGAGTAGCTTAGGAAGAACCGTATAATTTGAATAACATCGCTTAAATGCAGATTGTGCATTACTTGATAAGTGATGTTATAAATATGTTCAAACAAACGTTTTGCAACAATATTGCCCCAGTACTTTCGTCAGAAAACTGAGAATAGAGTTAGAACGATTATTCATTGGATTATGTTTGTATAGACTGTGCTTTTATAAGAATAGAAACATTTGAAATCACATGGAAGAACACAATCCTGCAGTAACATATTTGTAGTCTTGCAATCAGACTGATCAGTTGAACAATGCTACATGTTCGTAAACATGTTGGAAAAGGGTCAAGATCTTACGGTATATTAGGACACTTGTGTGTGGTGATTCCGACCTTCACTGGTAGGTGTAAGTGTAAGACATTGCAGTGTGCTAACAAAAAGCGCGAATGTACAGTACCATTGTAATCACCATAATAAAATGACAAAACGTGATTGAATGTGAGTATTCTTATTGGGGAAATATAAAAAAGTTACCGCAAAATGGATTCATCATCAATAATGCTCGGGTCGGTGACGATATTCTTGTCTTTACATGACTGTTGGTTGCTTTGTCTACACTTAATGCACTTAGCTGGATCATTTCAGTGATATTTTTGATCAGGGTTTCGATGTCGTATGGTTCTACACTTAATGGTCTCTTATGTTTCAAATTCTTCCTTTCTGCCTTGACATCCAGTTCGGTGTTGCCCATTACCATTCTGTGGTCACTTCCGATGTTGACTTTGTTGATGACAGTTACGTCAGTGACCATGTCCGGCCTGTTTGTCAGGGTGTAGTCAATTTCGCTCTTTTTTCTCCATTTGGGTTTGTCCACGTGTCCCTGCTTTCTTCTGGAACATGGCATTCATGATTTTGTACTTTCTTTATGTTACCTATTCTACCAAGGTGTCGCCTCTTTCGTTTCTCACACCTACGCCAAATTTGCCTATTGCCGTTTCCGAAATGTGTTCTTCGTTTCCCTACTTGCGCATTAAAGTCTGCCATCACTATCGTGTAGTGGGTTGGCTTGTAGAAGAAATTCATCAACGGTCCTTTGCCCTCAAAGAGGCAATCGATCCCGACAGCCACGGCGACATTACCGGCGGCTCCGACAGGCACGGCGACAACCCCGGTGGCCCCGACAGCCACTATGACAGTGTTGGCCCCGACAGCCACAGCAACAGTCCCGGCGCCGCTGATACCGCACTTCGCGTGCTGTGTGTGCAACACCACCTTCACGCGGAGAAGGGATTGCCAGCGTCACAGAAGGACCAGCGGCGGGAAGCGCACTTTGAAGAAATAATGGTAAATCGATCATGTTGATTAAATGTTTTCAGATGCTGCTACAAATGTCATCTGTTCATATTTTGTATACCATGATTAAAAATCAACTTGTGTTTATTTCAGGTGTTGCTACAATCCCGTCTCTTTATCCTTTGTATATCATGATTAAAAGTCAACTTGTGTGTTTATTTCAGCGCCAAGAAAAGGAGCGCATCGCTGACAGTGTTCCAACTACCTCTGCCCTGCCTGCGTCGGTGACCAAATACACTACGGTAAGTAATCTTTGAAGATGTCGGGTATTATCACTGACCACGTCTGTATTTAGGGCCCGTCCAGAGAACCTACAACATTCGATTAACGAACACTGACATAACCTCATTACATCCAACATTGTGGAACATTTTTTATGAACAGACTACCACTTTCAAAATTAATTTAAGCTTCGGATTTATTTTATATAACCAGAAAACGAAAGAACATCGTTATTTTCATTCTTCAAAAAATGTTTCGGGTAGGTTTCTTTAATTATTAATGCAGATGAGTTTCAGTCGTTTTTAAATTCCTTTGAAGAGAAAGAAATTTTATGTTGGGCTATTGTGCAGAGGCCAGATTCTCAGTGGATATGTCGTTTGGTAACCAACATTACGTTCTTTTTAAACATTATACATGATCATCCTATAGGTACTTGTGAGCACATAGTCCTTCCCGACTATGTGCTCACAAATAAAGGTTTAAATTTGTTGGTTTATGACCGGTCCCGACACAGCAAGCCTCCGTACGAAGATCATCTTTGTTTCTTCCGTGCACTAACGCTAAGTCGCGGAGCTGATATTTATCATCTTGAGCATCATGTTGTCGCTTTGTACAACATGTACCAAGAGGCGATAAACGATGCCCCGTCTATGAAGCATTTCCCTGGCTTTAAATTAAGTGATCTTTATGACATTGAGAAGCTTTTACATGTCAATATTGTTGTTTATGAATTACTAGATAATCACGACGACGACGAGAACTAGGTAGCGTATCATTTACTGAGACGTTCAACTTGTAAATTCCCCGATACTTTAAATTTGAATCTTTTCGAAACACATTTTTCTTATATCCACGATGTTAAGACTTACACACGGTCTATCAAATGTATCAAATGTGACAAACTTTGGCATACAGAATGGTCCTTAAAAAGACACCAACAAGGTTGCGACGTCGAGGTGAAGAAGATTTTCCCTGGTGGTATATTTCATGTTCAGGAAACCGTTTCTCAGAAACTTTATGAGTTGGGTATTGACGTCGAAGAAAAATACCGGTATTATCCGTTTCGGGCCACCTTTGATTTCGAATCTTATTTTGACACTACCAACTTACCGGTAAATACTCCAAAGGTTGAGTGGTTGGCTCGACACGAAATACTTAGCGTTAGTGTATCATCCAATGTTCCCGGGTACAAGGAACCACACTGTTTTATTAGCGAGGGTGAGCCGAGCCAACTAGTCGACCGTTTTTTAGATTACCTTTATAAAATTAGCGACAACGCTTCCGAAATTCTCAAAACACGTTATCAGTTTGTTTTTGATTAATTATACCAACAACTAAAATATATTCAATCACCAGAGGCTAGAATGCTCGAATCTGACTTAGACGAAATTCTAGATGACGGGTCACCTTTACCTAGTATCCCAGAAGAACAAATTTCAAAATTAATTGGTATGCTTCACGGATTTCTTGAAGAACTACCCGTCATTGGCTTTAATTCCGGAAAATACGATTTGAATGTCATAAAAAAATGTATCACACCACACTTCCTGACAACCGACGTAGGTGACGAGACGGACGAGAACGAATCTAATAAGAAATCGAAAAATTCCATGTTCATAGTAATGCGTCATACTAATCTGATGTGTTTAAAAACAGCGACTTTCAAATTTTTGGACATCATACATTATTTGGCCCCCGGTTTTAGTTACGATAAATTTCTGAAAGCTTACGGATGTGTACAAACTAAAGGATACTTTTCCTACGAGTGGGTGACTTCGTTAAGTAAACTCGACTGTGAATCCCTTCCTCCAAAGGAAGATTTTCACAGCGATTTGAAAAAAGAAGATATTTCTGACGAAAATGACGCGTACTGCGAACAAATTTAGCGCGATCACGATATGAAAACTTTTCGTGATTTTCTTATTTGTTACAACAATAGAGATGTTCCTTTCCTTGAAGCTATAAAAAACAGTTCTCTTTTTATAAATTGCGCCACATTGATATGTGTAAAGATGGTATTAGCGTTCCAGGTCTAACCATGAAATTTATGTTTGACACATTACCACGTGATATTTATTTCAGTCTGTTTAATCAAAAAGATTCGGATTTACATGATATGTTAAAAAAGTCATCGTAGGGGGCCCGTCCATAATATATCACCGCCATCACGAAGTCGACGTTACACGGCTTCGTGAATCGGAAAGGGGCGACTCAGCTCGCCCCTGACGTATTACTGTCGGCTATGATGCTAATGCCTTATAACTTTGGGCTCTTTCACAAGATATGACTACCGGATGATATACGCGTCGTAGCCGAGACCATAATTTTAGACCTAAAACATCACGTGTTTATGGAAAAATGGCTCTTGAATGGCTAGAGAGGGTAGCTCACGAGAAGAATACAACGATAAGGCATCAATTTAACGGAGAAGAGAAACGCATTGGGGATCGTAAACTTCCCGTTGACGGCTGGTGTGCCCAGACTCGTACCATTTATCAATTTCACGGTTGCTCTTTTCACGGTTGTCCTTGTAACGTGGAGCACACCAACTCTATCAACGGAAAGTCTATGGCCGATCTCCTAACATAAACTAAAAAGAATACTACGTATTTGGGTAAATATGCCGAGGTCGTCGAAATGTGGGAATGTCAATGGAAAGAAATTCGGAAAAATTTCGAAATAAGATATTTTCTAAATTCAAAATGTCCTCACCGTAACCTGAAGTGGGAAATGACCCAAGATAAAGTTTTATAAAATGTAGATGAAGGTCGCCTATTTGGCATGGTAGAGTGCGACATTTTTGTTCCAGATCATCTTAAAGATTAGTTTGGTTAAATGCAACCCATTTTCAAAAACATTGACATTACCCGTGACGACATCGGTCCCCATATGCGAGATTAAGCTGAAGAGCCCAATACATTATCTACTCCTCGACGTACACTGGTGGCTTCGTATTTTGGTAAACAAGTTCTTTTAGGTACACCTTTTTTAAAATGGTATTAGAAACACGGACTGATCGTATCTCATGTTCATCAAGTTTTAGAATACGAACCCAGTCCGTGTTTCAAACATTTTGCCAATGCCGTCTCGAATTCACGCTGCGAAGGTGACGTGCACCCGGACAAGGCCATTATTGGTGATACGATGAAATTTCTTGGGAATAGTGGCTATGGAAAATGTATCACTAACAAGGATCTCCACAGAAATGTTATCTTTTGTAATAGTAAAACGGCGACCCAAGGAATTAACAGTCATCGTTTTCGCCAGCTAGACCCAATTACGGAATCCGTGTACCAATTAACAATTCACAAGAAATCCATTAAATACGATCTCCCTCTTCAAATTGGTTTCATGGTTTACCAGTATGCAAAGTTGAGAATGCTGGAATTTTATTACGATTTCATAGATTACCACGTAGAGCGCCCTCTCTTCCAATATTGCGACATGGATACGGATTCCGCATATTTATGTCTAGCTTTTTCTTGTTTAGACGATTGTGTTACCACTGATAAACGACAAGAATACTTTACAAACTTGTCCCGGTGGTTTCCTGCTGTTTTATGTGACGCGCACGCATCCGATTATTTCACTTGTCGGATGGAAGGAAAAGAATGGGTCCCTTCGGAATCGTGTTGTATTGCGCGTGCACGTCATGACAAAAGGACACCTGGCCTATTCAAGGTCGAATAAGAAGGTAGAGGTTTTATCGGATTGTGCAGCAAAACATATTATTGTTTTGGTGATACGGATAAATTCAGCACGAAAGGTCTAAATGAGAGACACAACGAAATTGACAAAGACACATTTTTGGAAGTACTTAAAACCAAAGAGAGTGCGTTGGAAAAAATCGAGGGTTTCGTGTGAAGAATGCTTCAGTTTTTACTTATATTCAAGAACGTTCTGCACTAACATATTCTTATTGCAAACGACCGGTACAGGCCGATGGAATCTCTACCTCTCCGTGTCTGGTATAATAGTCACACCAGTAAATCTTCTCGTGAGCTACCCTCCCCGTGTATCATTCGTTATTGGTGTAACGTTTAATCTTGGTGTAACATTCAGTCTTGGTGTAGCTGTGATCAGGTATGATGTTTATCGACCACTGACTCCTACTTGTCGATTATTAAAGAGTGTACATTTCACATTTCACATTTACTGTTTGGTACACTCGAGAGATAGCCGTGTAATATCCGGTCTTAATATACCCGTGATGAGCTATTGTGTTTATCGACTCCTATCTTGTCAATTGTTCAAGAGTGTATTGATACACAAACGTCATTGTTGCATCATCATCCCCACCATCCTGTGCTTTCTGTTTTTAAGTAGGACACTGGTGAAAATAAACGAAGTATATTGTATACTTCAATCGCTGCAAAAATCGTTTCATAAAATAAATAAACACAGAGTGTAGCATACTGTCTAACAGTGACTGTGCATCATATGGAGTCGATTTGTGTATAGTTGTTAAGGTTTACAAGATTTTATAATAGTGATACTTACTCTTGGGTGTCTGACAACAAGAATATATGTGATATCATTCAGAGGGATACTTTCTCTTGGTTGTCTGAATAAAAATTTCATGAACGCACATATGGTGTCGACTTTGTTATTGCTTAATTAAGGTAATACAAGAACATGCATGCCAACATTACATACAAACATTACACACCACTCTTAAGTCAAAATTCACTTAGGTATATTGAACACCACCCACATTGATACGTTCACAAAACAATTGTTGTCACTGAAACGGGAAAAAGTGAGGTGTATCTTGATGACTATGAAAACTAAAAACAAACACATTCATCCATAGCATCAACACGATTTTATTTCTCATTTCATATATTTCTGATAAATAATGGACAGAATATTCCCGACATGATGTCTCTTGCACACTGTTCCTGTAGATTCCAAATCGGTAATGCTAATAAGGTTCCCAACGTGTACATCACCTCGCCGCGATCGTTCCACCTTACGGCACTTTTCATTTTATCGAGTAGTCTTCGTGCTTTCTGCTTCATAGTTTTTGGAACGCTGTCGATGATTTCGTTTTCGATGCTCTCCTTTTCGACGATTTCATTTTCGTTAGCAGGTTGTACTTTGTTTTCGACTTTGGTGGGAAATTTATCGATGGCTACACGCAAGGGTTCTTGCCTACGTTTGTCGGAAAGATACGGGGATCGACCAGGGCCATCTTCTTTGTATTCTTCATGGTCACCTGAGATGGAAACGGGAATGTCGAGTTTGTAGGCACATGCGTCGTAGTAGGCGCCTGAGATGGAGACGAGAATGTCGAGTTTGTTGCTGGGATCAAAGACACAGATGTCGAAGTGGGCGCCGGGACAAGTGAATTGAACAACGTAGTGCCTGTCGACGTAGTGTTTGTCGATGACCTACAGCGACTGTGGGCAATGTGCTTTTTCCTGTTGTTCCGTCGTGTGAAATGTCTCTTGCAATCTGGGCACCGGAAAGATGCCAAGGAGGGTGATGGTGTAGGCTTGTTGGCAGCTGGTAGACTAGGCCATAAGCTCATGATGTACGTGTTTACAGTTCAAATGCAAACAACGAAATGAACCGCGAGTTGAATTTTACGCACTAAAACATGAACTCGTGCTCCCTTTTACCTGTCTATTTGAACCATTGCTCCCTTTTTACGTGTCTATTTGCTCCCTTTTTACGTGTCTATTTGCTCCCTTTTTACGTGTCTATTTGCTCCATTGCTCCCTTTTTATGTGTCTATTTGCACCATTGCTCCCCTTTTACGTGTCTATTTGATCCATTTCTCCCTTTTTACCTGTCTATTTGCTCCACTGCTCCCTTTTTACTTGACTATTTGATCCAATGCTCCCTTTTTACCTGTCTGTTTGCTCCATTGCTCCCTTTTTACCTGTCTATTTGCTCCATTGCTCCCTTTTTACCTATCTATTTGCTCCCTTTTGTAAGTTTAAACGTGTGTTGGTACATTTGATTGGACGTTTGTCAGTGAAAGTTTACACTTCTAGGAGAACATCCATACACTGGTCGAACAAAGTCAGCCATATAGATCGACCCGTCGCTGTCTCGACAAAGCACATGCGCACCACGAAATGCATGTCAGAGGCAACGTAACCGTGTCGTTCGCATTGCAAATGTCCCCTATCCTCGACAGTCATACACTTCTTGCAGTATCTGCACCCGATGTAGAAGGGAGTATGCTGGCGTACTTTGTCGATGAGGAGACCTCTGATCTTGATAACGGCGTCGGCGCTTACCGTTGCTTCTAGAGCCGAGATGTCGACGACGTCTGGTTCCGACGGCGCGGAAGGGCGGTTGATCACCGGCATGATGGGTCGGCTCGTCGGCTCATCCTCGTCGCTCGAGTCTGCCGCATTGCGAGGTCGGTAGTAGGGTGTCTTCGACATGATGATGTTACCCGTGCTGTCGTCGTGATACGAATGACGGTCCGATTGGCAAAACACCGCGCTTATATAGTTAGTAAATGTGCCAAAAAGTCACGCGGGCGTGCCGAAAGATCACCGACTGCAGAATAGAAAATCTTCAAAAGCACGGACCTCAGAGTAGAAAGTACAAAAGCGCGGACTGCAGAGTAGTTATTTAGTTCACCACTTATCTAACAGTGGTGCTTTCAGTTGATGATGATATATCCACCAGGAGTAAGCACTTGACAAAAACAAGAGACACGAACTTAAGCAGTATCGATATTTGGTTCACTAATATCCGTCAGGGGGAGTTATTTGTACTTCTCTTTCAGTTCGTAACCTTTCCACCAAGGGGCACCAATTTTCATAAATAAGACGCATAAATGTTGGCAGTACTCGTACATTTAGTTCAACCCTTGTCCGTAAGGTTGCACCACTTGTAGTTCACGAATTGTCCACCAGGGGAAAGTTAGTTTGTTTTAAAAAAATCCGCTAGGGGGCGCTTTTTTAAGTTCCACAAATCCGCTAGGGGCGCTATTTTAGTTACAAAATATCCGCTATTTTTTAGTTCCTAAAAATCCGCTAGGGGTGCTATTTTAGTTCACAAAATTCCACCAGGGGCGCTATTTTAGTTCCAAAAATCCGATAGGGGCGCCACTTGACCTACATCCGGTACTTGATCTTGACCTTTGACCTTGACCTACTTCCGAGTATTTTCCACTTCCACCGCGCCGCGCTAACCGTCCCAGGTAGACCACCGCTATTACTACTATCATTATCATTGTCGTTGTTCTTGTAAAAGTTGTTATTATTATTATTATCATTATTACAAAGATGTAGGCCTGTCATTAATACATAACACTAGATACAAAAACAAACATCAACTAGAAGTGCAGGCGTTACATCTATTAGCTGTGTTTGACCGGGCTCGACTCTACTTGCTACTTTATAACTCCAAGTGCTGTTAGATGGGAGGTGCAGACAATGCAGCTCAGCCAAAACAACCAACTAAAATTGTTATTTATACATGTATAATCATACACATATTAAAGATTTTAAGTGCTAGTTATAACAAAGAACAAGAACAAAAATAACATAATACATGTATCATGTCGGAATAAACAAAACCACTACGTAATAAACTAGCCAAATTATTAACGTTGGCAGTTTAACGGAATGTATTTTTATGGTAACTGCCAAAGTCTGGAAATACATTTTATTAAATACTAGCTGATGTATGTGCGGAATGAGTGACAGCGTTATGTAATCGAGTTAATGCTATATTAAGTGAGTCAAATGAAAGGAAATGTAATACTGGTAAAATAAAGGAAATACAATTATGAATATTAAATCGGCGGTCACCTAGCAACTCATAAGCTATCCGCCTTCGTATCAACTATCCGTCATTTTTACGGAGTTTAAATCCCCATCCAGTCCCAGATATATCAGAAGCAAACAATATATTGAAGTGTCTGAAGAAAATATTGTCTTATTGTGCGCATGCAAATAATCAAATAATCGTTGTATGAAAAGTATTTACAACAATATTACAACAGTCAAAATGGCTACTTGTAATTTTAACAAGACTGTTCACCGCATCGTGGTTTGCCTGGGGATACGTGTAATTTTAAGTTTTGCAACAATAGGTTATCATTAAAACAAAACAGTGGTAAATAAGATAAGCACCGAAGTCAAGGTAAGAGAATGGAACCGCAGTTGAGGCAGCCCGAGAAAGGATGAAGACAGCGAATATCTGACGCCAGAAGGCAGACGGAAAATGAGTCGTCAAAAGTAAACGTAGCAAATAAGCAAAATATAACATTAATATGACAAAGTACAACTTGTCATGGAAAGCTCACATTAATGTTTACAGAACACATACACATGCGAATATTGATGAATGTCTAATAATACAAAATATGTGAATATTTTCATATTGATATGCATTATTAATATTGACATTTTATATTTGAAAGATTGATGTTATTTGTTATATTATACAGATATTGATATTAGAACTGTAGATTTATAATATCATTTAGGTACACATTTTTTATGAATATAGTATGTTTAGTATAATTGTATTACTTTGAAATGTTATGTAAAGCTAATATAACTGCATGTTGTAGCCATTTTAAAATGTCTCTATAATCTTGGCGTGCTTATCGTCATACAATAAATATTTTACTATATTTCTGCTACTACATATGCACAGAAATACATCACACGTATACACATTAAATTCCTTAAGTATTAATGTACAAAGTGTATCAGCTAAATTTGAATACACCTTGCTATAAAACTTACCCCCTTTTGAACAGATTCTACGTAGCTGTCAGTAATCGGTGTGTTTACAATGTCTCGTTTCCGTCTGATGACTTGTCCTGCCTTAATATCTTCAATGTTTAGTCGAGTCATAGCTGAGCCGTTTTCCACTCGTTCTACATTGGCCACTTCTAGAATAACGAAGCTGTCAGTGTAGCGTACTTTAAGCACTTTCGCAAATATAACTGATGATTCCCGTCCAGAAACGACATCTCCAATATCCAAATGTATCTGTGTGTATTGATCATACATCAACAGTCCTGGGTTGTTGTCACCACCGACACAAGATGTCCTTCTCAATGGTGATGTTAGTTTAAGTTTAGAGATGTCGAGGTTAGTGCAGTCTGTCAAGGTTGTGTTAACAAAGGTTCCCACGCTCGTTGGCCACACACCGAGTACTGTCTCCAAGAAACCGGAACTCATACTACTCGTCAGAATGTCTCCTGCTTGAAATATATCGTTATTGGTAGGGTCAACCTTAATCACTAGATTAAATGACGTCGCTGTTTTGACTGCAGTAGTCTTATACGTCGTACCCAAACACTTGTAAACATTGGCGTCATTTAAACTATGAACAACTGTCCCAGAATTTAGTTGTAAGTTGCCTGAAATGACGTCGTCGAACAGCGATACCGGAGGTGTTTGTTCTAAAGACGTAACATCGTCAATTTCTAACAAAGTTGCGTCGGTGCTAAAATCTGCGTAGCGTATGGCCTCTGACAATGTTGCCATTTCGGCTCTCATGACTGTAAAATGCAACACTTTTGTGACCTCGAGGATTTTGTGGAAGATGCCACCCGCTTGAGCGCTTGCCACAATGTCGGCAGCCCTCAGGTTGACATTACCTGTTGCCACCAACTGCTGATATTCTTCGGATGGATAGCGGTTGTCAGAGCAGTAGTACATAGTTGTGTCTTCAGGCTTGACGACGTGCACATTCTCATAAAAAACTGTGTTGTCGATTCTGTTTTGATCGTCATAATTGGGATAGACTATACCGTTATTACAGCGCGTTTCGTTCCAGGCGCTACAAGCCGACGTGTCGCTGTTGTTGCTGTAGCAGTATTCAACGTCCTTGCATTGTTGGCATGCTCCTGGATTATCGTCGTTGAAACTATCATTGCAACGTTGCTCTACGCAGTCCAGAACCGATATATTCGTCGAACATCTACTGAACGGTCCCGCTGTGACGCATTCGCGGAAGAACCAAGTGTCGCAGTAGCCCGTAGTTGGATCGGTGGAATTGCCCGGCAGACATGTCTGGTCTGAATCACACCACCCACATCCTGTGTCTTTGATGCATGAAGAACAATTCCCGAATCGACGGCAGTAGGTGACGGAACATTGTCGACCACCTGGCAAACCACAGTTTTCAAATGACTGCCCTCCCTTCGTCATTGTGACGGTTGGGTGCACTGATTTAGCTGTAGCTATATATAACAGCGACACAAGCGGCAGCAGCATCAGCACCCAGCACTTTACAAGCCCGGTCGACATCGTTGCAATGTTTCGGCTCCTTTTGTCACCTCCAAAAATAAAACAACGTGGTATTATTGTCAAAATGCTGGAATAATTAATTAAATATAGTCGACTGTTTGGTTAGTTTTCACGACGTAATGTTCACCTTTGGAAGAAATCAAAAAAATTGGCAGTTATTATTTTTCATTTGATACGTTCAACCGGTAATAGCCAACAAATTCTTTGCACATCCACGACACATTTGTAGAAAAGATTGTTGTATGTACGGTGATATAACAATATTATATTCAGCGCTTGCAATTTTCGGGACAGCATGAAACACCAACACATGCAGCTGAATATCATTGCAAATGACAGGGCGAGATAAGCGGCCCTTCCTCCTTCGACGTCACCAACGGTCGCTATGTGTCTCAACAAAATGTACAGAAACTTTTCAGGAAAGTGTGACGAAAAGGTTCCTTGAACAGGGTCACGGAGCGGGTTAAACCTTATATAAATATCTGGAAACTAAATTTCAAACCGATCATGGTCGAACTGAAGGGACACGCGTGAAGAGGATGCGTTACGCTCATCAAATGATAGCAGCGTAGCTTTCGATTATGCCAAGGGACGCATACACAAAGTACGCGAGTAAATGTCAGGAGAGTTGGATCGAACTCCTATCGTTCGAGGCATAGTATAAACAGAAGGGAGGAACGCTGCCTTAAGTAGAATACTGGCAAAAAAGCTCATGGCATGGAAGTGTTCCTGCTGCGTTGAGTCCGTTCATTTCGTGTTTGAGACTTAGATATGTACGAGAGGTAGTTAAATGAGGTTACAGGTTGTTTTTTTATTATCGATCACAGCAATTACGCCCACTGGCTCCCACTGTATATACATGATTTGTGAACCTTCGGATAAAACATCCATACCTCTACAAGCAGTTTGCTGAGGGGTTCTTCATCATTGCCAAGACGCAAAACCAATTCTCCGTGATCGGATTTGACCAAAACTGAACCAAAACCACGAGCAGGAAAATAAAGAACTGAATGTACATGGTGGGACCCTTAATCTGAATGATGACTGCGCTTTACAGGACCGGGAGTTGCACGGGTCATCGCGGAGATTGAGGCTGACATGCGTTCAAGCAAGGGCTCTGTTCTAAACTATTATGATCAGAATCCAAAGGACCAGAGGGGGCTTGCAGATGATAACAGCGACGGGATCATCGTTCCCGACACCAAAGAGGTAATGTGTTTGGAGGTCGCCCAAAATATCATGTGCACCCACGAAGAGGGAAAGAAACAGCACTCAGCTTTTGTGAAGGAGCGCCTTCAGTCTCAAGCAGTCATGCGCCAATCAAAATTAACAAATCCCCTTTCTCAGCTATCCACACTAAAATCCTAAAGCAAGCATGTCGACAGCACCACAGAAGACCCTATCTACTATGACAGTTCTACATCGCGCTGCACGTATGGAAAGGCAATTCCGATCGCCTTTTTGAAGTCGAGAATGTTAATGACTCACCGATCTTATAAAACATGGCAAACTGCGGAGTGGCCAAAAGTCCAATATGCTGTCATGCTTGGAAGCATACTAACCGTATACTGGTCATCCGACGTCGAAGAGGCTGACGCGAAGCTTATTGATGGTGCCGATATGGTGCATTTCCTGAGACCGGAGAGAAGCATCAACAAATTCCGCGATTATGCTGAGAAAAAGGTGAGTCCCTTAAATGAGAAGCTCCTGACCACGGCAGAACGTGTTGATGTCATTTGGGACCGGTATTTATCAGACAACCTGAAAGCGACGGCAAGAGAGAAAAGGGGAACAGGAATCCGACAGCATTTACCAAGTGATGGGAATTGGAAGATATCGAAGATTATATTTAATAGTACTGTATAAAATAAATTGAACGTTTCGAATAAATATCAAAAGTAAGTGCCTAGTACTATTGTAACATTTCAAGGAGTCATTTAGCCGGCCTGTTGAAGAAACTATTCCCACGCAAAGGAGAAATCACAAAACAGCACATAATTTATAGTTATTCCATTAAACTGTTGAGCTGAGTACCGTGGCGCAGTGACTAGAGCATCGGAGCATCAATCTCGTACTATTTGCTTATGAAAACATAACGTGATTACAATATTATCTATAAATACATCACCTACCAGTCTTGAAATGCGGCGATATTTTCTTCCGTGGATTCAGCAGCTTGCGAAAGACATCGTATGCCGCTTTAAAGGCATAATCAAACGATCTATCTTCAGTTATGTGCCCTGCTATTGGGCGAAACAATATAACCGGTGTTTGTCGCACAGATCGCAGGCACGTATTACAGATGGTGACAGCACCGCCCACATTACTAGAAAGTTAAATTATGAGAGCAGGTGTGACGTAGTTTGTGCTAATTTGCGTGTTGCCACTGCCATGACGACATGAAAGTAAATCTGCAGATGCATACACACGTGATTATACATGTCATGACTGCATTCGTTTTTCAACGGTGTGTGTGTGCGCGCGCGCGCGCGCGCGTGTGTGTGTGTTTGTATTCATTTACACAATAGCTATGCAGCGGTAAGCACTTAAATAAAAATATCATATGGATGTTAGCTAAAATAATTACACACAGAGAGACACACAAACACACACGCACACACACTCACACACAAACACACACACGCGCACGCACACACACATATATAAATATATATGTGTGTGTGTGTGTGTGCGTGTGTGTGCGTGTGTGTACGTGTTTGTGTGTGTGTTTGTGTATGTTAACGCATGTAAATTCAATAAAACCTAAAGTCATTGTGAAGGATTTTTATTAATCACCTACATTTGTGTATCCGGAGTTATCACTCTCAGTTTGGATTCACATAAGTGCAAATGAAGCAACATCGATGCACAGTGATAATGAAGTGTTACACGGTGTGTATTACAAGATAACTACCTTTATTTATTAGTAGTGCACTTATACGTAAATCCGCTCTTCCTCCCCTTTGATCATTTGACGTTCAATACAATATTATTGTTAAAAACTCATTAAAAAGTTCATGTTTAGCTTGTCCTCGAAATGTTCCGCCAATTTATTTAATTGTTGCCATGAATATTTAATGATATACATCTGTATGTCTTTGTCAAAAACAAAACAAATTACTGATGATATATAAATTCGTTTCGATTACGAAGATGCAGTTCGCGTTATTCCCGGTACATGACTTGATGCAGAGTGAGCTAACTGCCCGATTATTCACGGTGCAAACACACTATTAACTGTCGTGGCGTGGAATATATATGTAGGGTTAGGATAAAAATAGCGAACACGTCGCACGTAAATTATACATTCATCGACGTTTTCTTTGCCAAATCTATTTCCCACTTTCACATCTGTGCAGTGGCCGTGGGCAAGAGATTCTACATTACCGGTGTATTTCCGTTTGATGAAAGTATGAGCGTGTAGGAAGGTCCGATAGCATATGCAGCCGATCCCTCTGAAACAGGACACACTGTGTTTATACTGATGAATGGTGTTTACCTACGTCCAACAGTTGTCATATTTCGAATTAAATACATATACAATGTACCATCCCACTCATGTGGTTAATGATTTATGAAGTGTTGGAAGTCGCATTGAAAGTAAGCTAATGTATGATTCGTGTCTTATTCCAGTCGGCGAGACAATACATGAAATGTATACCATACATTCTGATGTAAATGGCTAGTTGATTTTCTAAATTTGCACAAATAAAGGACGTGTATCATCGACCTATTATCAAGGTATAAATACATAAAATGGATGTTGCAACGCTTTGATTCGAGTCACGTTTCCTTCACGTTGCACTGTCTTATGTTTCCCAATCCGGATAAATCGATAAATATCATAAACTGAGGAGATTCGTATCATTACAACATCTAGAACGTCTACAAATATCGCTACCTTCTTCCTATATAGACGTGTGTATCTTGTTCATATGATATGTGACGCTTCTTTCACATATCATCCACATTTCTTCCGTCACATCTTACTTCCATAATTCCTGTTTGTAAGTTTATGAATATTTGGTTTGCAATATCAAACATTGAAGTATTAATTATTTGGATGTAGTTAACCTTGGTGTTTTCTTTCAGTCGTATTTCTTAGAAACATCTGTTATATTTACTTTCGTCACAGCTTATTGTTCATGTGACAGATGATAATGTTGTCATAATCTTGCTTAAGTGATAGTCCTCAGGCGCGGGATCATAGACACTCCCCAACCAGGCAAAGAACAAGCTAGCAGTCGAACAAACAAAGTTGGAAAGAAGTATGTTAAACATGACATATCGGGAGAGAAACACAAACATCTGGGTAAGAGAGGAAACAATGGTCATAGACGTGATAGAACAAATCAGAAAACAGGAGTGGCCTGGGCAAGGCACAACAGTAGAATACGAGATAACGGATGGACATCGCGTATCAGTAACTGGAGACTTTACGAAGGGAAACGATCTAGAAGAAGACTGGTGAGACGGCGGGGAGAAGAACTAGACAAGTACCATATGGCAGAGGATAGCGCAAGTCAGGCAGATCTGGAAACGACATGCTGATACCTTACCCAAACCAAGGGACACTACGGCTCCACAATGTTCATGATGCTGATATTTTTAAATCTGATCATAAGGTTTGTCGTTCGAGTACACGGCAATAAATTCTTGTTATATACGGATGTGTCAACTGATGTTATGGTATTCCAGGTACTATGGTGGAATTGTGATGCCTTTGACTATACAGCCATACTGAGCATAATGTTTTAGAACTGTTCTTTTCTTTAGGAAGCAAATTAAATAATGTATACCTATTCACACGTTTTATGTGGCTTTATAACTTTGGTGTCGTTTTAAAACACTGGGTCACCTTTTTCACAAAGTAACTTATTAACTTACTTATGCCATCCACTTAACGTGGCGTCATGAAGATTTGTTTTTATTGTATGTTGTCTGACATTGCGGCAACCACACAGATACAATGAGGCTGCTGTAACTCTGAAACGTGTCTATCGTGGTTATATTTGATCAGAGGGCCGTTGGATATCCAAACGAGAACTCGGTTAGCAATTACATCGTAGCGCATAACATGTCCTACCAGACGTAGACGTCTTTGCCTCTCGTGGTGGAGATCAGTGATAGACTGCCGCAAACAAATATAGATATTACGTAGTAATTTTGTATGTGTGAGCCGTGAAGATTTTTACCGAGTGTCTGTGTCCATTATTCACAACCATATATGAGGATCGTTTCCACGGTTGTCGCAAATATGTTTAGTTCGATATATATGAGCATTGACGATCGCAATCCGTTATCCATATTTTGTTGTCGTATTAAGAGTTAGTTTAGGAGCCGAGCTATGTAAGGATTTCTGCTCACTCAATTTGACTCCCATCTAATAGGCGAGTGGTAGGTACCAGTTAACGGACCGACTTAAATGACCCCTACACACACACAAACATACACACATACACAAACACAAACACAAACACACACACACACACACACGTCTCCCTGTTCCAAAGAACCTTGTTATAGAGGTGCCAAGTGGTGCAGTATAGTCGAGTTGCCATTTTTGGAACCTGGGAATGGTTGGTAGTGTTAGGTTTATATCCTGAATCATGTAGGTTATGGGTCCCTCAACTCAAATCAGCAGGATGGCAACGCGCCATCCTTAGGCAACCCCTAATGGCCGCCATTTTAACCGAAAATAGCCAAAACTTGAGCGTAACTTTTTATTGGTTTATGCTAGAGACACAATTTTGATGTACACCCCTATGTTTGCCATATTTCAGGAATTAAATCTTGCAGAATGACAGCTACATGCATGACTGCGGCAAGCTTTCCCTACAGCTTTACACTGACAGTTGATGACGTCCACGAGGGCAGGGGGGCTGCTGGTCCTCTTGCGATGTATGGAGTTGGCACACCCCCTGCACCAGTGACAAACTCTCATCCATAATCAGCGATATCAACCTCGGGCGGAGTCTGCTGATCTGCTGCCTTCCAGAACATGACTGTGTAGTGAGCACGCAGGATGTGGTATGCCAGATTAGCGTCTGTCGGAGGAAGAGTCTTGATACATATAGCTTTCTCTCTGGTTGTTTAGGAGTAAAGCGCATACCTGGCAGAAGCTATGCTTGTGCCTTCAGCAACACCATAGAGCGAGCAGATGAATTTCCGTCCAGTCTCCATCAACTGTTCTAGAGTATCACCCTCTTCACCGAAGACAATGTAGTGGCCAGAGTGGTCAGCAGACGTCAATACCTTTAGCGCCATCGCTTTGCCATGACCAAATGGATAGACAGCCTGACAATGTATGCATACCATGCAGTTGGAGGTATTCCTGACCAAGGAAGAAAGAACTTTCATTGATGTTGAGGATAGCCCCACTCCATCGATTTAGCTGCATACGGGCTGTCAGCTGCGTACTCCACACCCAGAAGATCAGCAGAACAAAGACGTCGGTGTCAATACTGATCACTCGTACTCTTCACAGCCTCCAGAAAATAACTAATATATAGTTATAATGTAATAATGTAATATCTGCTTCATCATGGGTTCTGTACTCTCTCTCTCTCTCTCTTCCATCCATCGTCACACTGTTGCCAAAATTGAATGTGATGAGAGCCTTCTTATTTGCTCTTCATGATGGCATCGCGGCATGGGAGCTTGCTGGATATTGTGATGTTGTAGTCTACAGCCCCTTCACCTGGACGACGGATTAGTTCATTTGCCAACGGTTCATCATAGCGATCGAAGATGACCGCACTTCTGTTGATTGGTACTGGCTGAGTATGTCCTTCATACTGTTGGCGAGATCTCAAGCAGAGCCAGCACAGAGCCAAACAATATGATATAGAAGTTGATGGCCATCGACGATCACTATGTCTGGAGCTGTTGGTTGAATATCATCCATTTTCAGCTTAGATACGAGAGTGGATTTTGTCCCAGTCATCAGACATCCATATTCACCAATGATTGATGCTGATACAGCGCACAGTTCGTATTCAAAAATTGTTTGAAGTTCGACTTGCTGCCCTACCGTTATGAGACGACTGAATAGTGATTACATGTCTTAGAGCCTATGGCCACGCCACATTTGATTTCTTCCATGGTTTTCACTTTTCTTTCCAGGGGAGCGTGGAAGTCATCAGGCAATGATGACCTGAAGTCTATGAGCATGCTCTCCCCTATCTTGATGGCTTCCTGGACGTTGACAGACGCACGCACCACTTTACCATTAATAATGTTATAGAGGCTTGAATTTGTACTTCTGAGAGGATAGGAATGCTTCTTCAACTTCTCGTAAACATGATTCCTGTCATCTGTATCGAGTATGCATACCACAGCATGGGGTTCACTTTCGTCGGGCCTGTGTACCGCTCCATCACAACCGACTTATTTCCAAACCGAACAGATGCGACTTCAGACTTAGCAAAGCTTGGTAGGGTGAGGTTCAGCATGCCACGCTTTGCATTGCCACATTCGAGAATACCTGAAGGGTGCTGCTGAAACTCCATTGCCATGGCGTGTGCCTCACGGCGACCATTGGGTGTGCACACAAGGAGGGCAACATTGTCAAACCAGCCGAATATCGGGCCTACTCTCTGAATCAAGCCGATCGCCTCATGAACTTTGCTCCCATTTGCACTCAAATACTTGGCGGCTGATTTGCGAAATCGCAAGACCTCATCATATATTGTAACGACACCATGCTCCTTGAGCAATTTTACCAAATCTGAACTACCAAATTTATGATGCAATTTCACAGCAAGACGAAGAGAGTTTGTAATGTGCTGTTGCATACACAGTGAGATGGTCACTGCTGATTTCTTTACTTCTCCATTGGATACCAACTGAGAAACTAATGCTAGTAATGTAGGACGTGTGTTGGCAACAGTCTTCTCAAACGTGAACTAGCTTAAATCGTAATCATAACTACGAGAACCTCAGCTTTCACCCTACGTACTACAGTTTCTACACTCTCCTCATCTACACCATCAAGCTTGACCACCTTCAATGTCATGCCCACAACATATCTGAAGCCAACAATAGATGCACGACCGTCAGTGTGTAAGACAATTATCTCCTAACAAAACTAATCACAGAGATTAGCGAGCATTTGCTTTTTATGAGTTGACCACCAGCACTACAATCATACAATTCACCAGTGGTGTGTGTGGCAGTGCGCTTCTCGTACATATAATCAATACATGAGGTGAGAGCAGTATCTACATTGCAAGGTTTGACCGACATACACGAGGAAGTTTACATAACTTATCGTAGCATATCTTACGATATCGGGCTTCAGCTTTAAAAAGATCTGCTTCCCCGCGAATTCTGATATCATCCTGATAACCCCACTCATTATTCCTACGCTCGCAGATGTCCGGTCCAGACTATCTTGGATAGTCTTCATACCAGGCCTCTCAATGGTCTCACACTGGCTAAAATGCTTATGTCTATCAGAGTGTTTGGGATCTGGTGGCAGACACTCTACAGCATAAAAAAGTAATGTGTTTTTAGGTCCACTTGAGGCTGTTGATATATACGCCTACGTACTGGAGGTTCACTGTGAGGTCTACAACTACGCTTACATTGTGCAACTGTCTTTCTTGATGTATATGTTGAATAGCAGGACTTGTGACAGTCAATACGAGCTTCCTCTCCATAAGAATCAAGTATCTGTTGTAAAGTCACGTGCAGATTATCCCCTCGTTCGTGGCTTTTCGCAATGATGGTGCGTATTTCAGTTGCTGTAGAAGTACGCCGTGGCTCTTTGCCGCGACATGGAGTAAACACGTAGGTACCACCAGCCACCATCACGACCAAAACACACATACACACAAATTGGCGGTCTCTCGCCGCTTCCCTCCTCTTCGTCTTCATGCTGACAGACATTAAGTCGCTCACTACGACATCCTCTTTATGCGAGGGTGCTTGATCACCGAGCCTCCGTACCCAGCCATCACACCACCCTTGAAACGAGGTGCTTCAAAATAAATAAATTGAATGTCAAATATAATTGAATGATACATGGCAAAATAAACACACTCCTTATGTGAATTCCAAGCAATATTTTTAAAACATAAATATGCCTGGGGTGATGTTGAAAGATTGAATTAACCAAATGTAGGCAAAGATACAGTTATAACGGCAAAATCTACGTGGGTCCGGATTCTACACAACTGCCGCATGAATACGCGGATTGTTGGAGTTTAAATAAAAAAATAATGGCTAGATTTTATCTAAACACAGAACAATGTTTAAAACTTTCTGACTGCGTACGTATTAAGACTATTTGGCTGGCGATGCACGTAAAATGTTCAAAAAATCGGACAGAAAACAAAAATTTTAAATGTACCTGCACTGTTTCCCTCGTAGATGCGTCCTCATTGCTGTAAATGAGTTTGCGTTACATCCTGGTATCCATGATGTTGTATAATGATGTAGAATTTTATTTTATGGGAACACATTCATTGGAGGTACGTAACTGATAAATGGACACGACAAAATTTAATTTGCATTAGGTGTGCGTCAAAAATGTAAACATAGCTATAGACACCAAAATCGTTTCATTGGCATATTTTCGGTAAAAATGGCGACCATTTTGGTCAGGTGTTCATAGTCGGGCATCATTGGAAATGATTCCATTGAATTCCTGATATGGCAAAACATACGGAAGGACACCAAAATCGTGTCTCTAGCATGCTCCGGTTCAAAGATGTAACACATTTTCTTATTTGACCTACATCTGTAGGTTCACGGCAGCCATCTTGGATTTGCCTGGCTCTCACAAGTTGCCCAAGGATGGCGCGTTTCCATCCCGCTGATTTGAGTTGAGGGACCCATAACCTACATGATTCAACAAAAAACCTTACACTACCAATCATTTCCGGGTTCCATACTGAACATAGTTGGGCGGCAACTCGACTATTCAGCGTGAATCCAATGTTAAACAAGGTCACCGTTAAATGATGAATTTTCGAAATTGTGCGTTTCGCAAACGTCTTAAAATAACAGTTGTTACATATCTAGTTCACAAATTACAAAATGGCATATCTTTTTTGGAAAGCTTGTTATCTCCTCGTTAAAATGGTATGCGATGTCGAGCTGATATCTAATATCGTAAGTGTGGAGCTTAGGTCAAATATGGTGACCGTGAAGTGATGAACATTCGATTTGTTGCAATACCGCGGAAGTATATACACACACCATATACTTTGTGAAAGAACAATGCCAACTTGTGAAATTAAATATGACATGGAGCTGTCAGTTGAAGGAGTAGGTGTGAAGCGACGATCAGAGTCACCGTCAAGTAATAAATGTTCAAAATTGCCATGCCGCAAACGCTATATAATACCAACGGTTCATACATCTACGTCGCCTATTTACTCATGGCCACGTCATATACAGTCACAGTAAAATGGGATACGACGGGGCGATATCCGGTAGTGCAGTAGGTGTGGAGTGATGATAAAACAAGGTCACCATCAAACGATGAATGTTCAAAACTGCACCATTCCACAACATTGTTCTACAATTGCAATGGTTGCCTATTGACTATCTACACTAGGCAATGTTATATACTGTTCGAACGTGCATTGTACCCCGTCGAAATGAGTTATGACATGGTTTTGATAAGTGGTGGTATATAGGTGTGTGAAGGCCTGTCCACATCGATAGAGTTAACATTTATAGTAAACAAGTCAAACATTGAGAAGTCCTCTAGATCTTTAACGACATTAAACAAATAGTGGACTTCTATGCTGGATAAGTCACACAAAGGATGAGGAAAAAGATTATGATGTATGCCATTCTCGACTTTGAAGGTAAAGGTCAAATTGAAGGTCACAAAGTCATATGGCGTAAAAATGTCGGCTTTAATATATTTGATAATTAACATCTATATGAGCACATCTTTGCATAGAACCAAACCTGTAATGATTTGCAGATGAACTTTCTGTGTTACCTGGTGATGTAGATTTTTTCATGATTATACATTATAGGTAAATCATACACCATTGATCTGTTGCACATCACGAATAAAGCATGCCACACACAGTCGTATGCAGAAAGTTATAGTGAAACATTGAATTTAGTTTGGTTTAAAAACAAGTATAGTTGAGTGGGCACGAACGACTGCAATTTTACACACACAAATACATACCGATATATATCGCTTGAAAGCAACACACTTTACAGCGTTTGTTTATTAAATTCAAACAACCCCGACCAAAACCATGTTATATACATACTACATTATGATTAAACTTGATAGTGAAAACGATCAGTTACCATTTACACCAAGGTAAACATAATAAATATTTATTTTGCCGTTAGTCGAAACTGGGCACGAACGGCTGGTGGGCACGTTTTTACGCATGCTTTAGGTACCATCGACTGGATCTATCTATCTATCTATCTATATATCTATCTATCTATCTATCTATATATCTATCTATCTATCTATCTATCTATCTATCTATCTATCTATCTATATATCTATCTATCTATCTATATATATATATATCTATCTATCTATCTATCTATCTATATATATATATATATATATATATATATATATAAACACACTTGCCATCTAGGTTTTATTATCTGGGTGGCAATCGTGATAAATCTTGTTAATTTTGTTCCCCTTAAATTGGTAATCCTGGCGAGCGTTACATTACGCCGTTGATGCATTACGCTAAAACTAATTCAATACAAAGGTTTGTGTTTACCTAAACATGTAACTGCGCATTTACTTAATCACATAACTGCGACACAATTTCGTGACGTACATACATCATTCTGTACATTCAGGAACTCGTGAAAGCAAACCGCCGGTATGATGCCCATCGCCTCCGTAATGCTATCACGATCGTTGTAAGGGTATACACATACACACGACCCTTTTCCTGTTTTTAAAGCACACAAAGAATATTCTGCTATTATTCATATGTTGGTAAAATACCCAAACCGAGCTGATGACGTCTCCTTCGGTATTTGTAAAAAAAAAATTCTACGCATTTTCCCCCATCATGGTCCATGGTTTCATATATGTATTATTATTATAAAGCATTTATAGAGCGCCGTGTGTCCGGATAACAAATCTGCTCAAAGGCGCTGACAATCGTAGAGTATAAGTCAAATACACTAAATGACCTAAAAGAAATATTAAATAGAAAGGTCAAAGAAAATGATTTAAAAGTAGCATATAATAATTACGTAAAATGTCAGTTAGATAAACCTGAATAAAAATAAATATATATATATTTACAAGTGTATATATTATATATAAGTTAAATTAATTAGCCGTTTAAATACCTAAAATAAATAATGTGCTTAAATTAAATTAAATTAATACATATAATATGCTAAATAAAAATAAATAAATCAAATAACTGCAACCTAAGTACATAACCGAATGTCAACATTGCACAAATGTCACTGATGCGGACTGCTTTCTTTGAAGGTCTGTCGAAATAAGTATGTCTTTAAGAGTGATTTGAATGTGGTAACGCAATTTGCATGCCTGACTGCATGAGGCAGGGCATTCCACAGGATCGGGCCAGTCATCGAGAAGGAACGACGGCCATAATGTACCCAAACAAACCCGTTTATTGTCTTAGGGTTCTCCCTGTATTTATACTTTGTCTGTATTTTGAGTACTTCTGCCATAAACTATTAATTCACCATATTTAAATGTTCCTGTATTTGCTTAACTTTCTTCGTGACTACGTTACTCGCTTCCAAATAACTAATCTAGTTGGATACACCCGATATTACTGTGTTTATAAATTACCAGCACACGTTGGAACTGTTTTAATTTGATCCATTTTGTCGGGAGTCATAACAAGGTCATAAATTCCCAGTCACTCGTTTTAAGAACCGGTACACTGGTAATGGAACCCTGATGTGTGTCTTTGTGTCCCGTCCAAATGTAGGCCAAATATCACATGTTGAATCCGTTACTTATGGTGTGAGTCACATTCATGTAGCTGACTGGGTACGGCATGCAACCCCTGACAACTTCTGCATTATTCGCAATTCGAAAACAAATCCCATTCATAAAACGGTTTTAAAACGCATCCGTACAAGATGCTTTCTACGCCGTAAATTTGATCAGTTAATTGAACCACATGTTACGTAAAAATTCACCCAAATGATCGGCGTACCTCGGAACTATCGCCTTGTCTGTTTACTATCCGGTTCTAATACTAACATCGGTAATAACCATTAAACCATGGGAATGATCAAAATGAAGAGGTACGTTTCTTCCGGGGATCGTTAATGAATCTTGATAGTTTGACAGACAAACATACAGACAGGCAGGCAGACAGACAGACAGACAGACAGACAAACAGACATACATAGCGAAAGACAGATATACAGACATACAAAAAGACAAACAAACATACGGAAAGACAAACATAAAGACAGACAGAGTGGAGACCAGCATAGCGGTTAACGAATATTATTGGGATAATTGAGGAGCTAACGGAGGATCCGAATTAATAACCAGACATCACAAGTAATGTAGAAACTAAGTAGATCGTTATGCCGACGCCTTGTGAAGAAAAACAACCAGCAATGCATGGAATGGTGGGTACAAATTCAGAGAAGTGTACCACGACTGAAACGAATGTACGGAGAATTAGCAAGAAACCAAAGTGCCTCGAGCAGGAGATCGGGCGTATCAAGAAAGAAACTCTGGATCGGCCCCAATAAGAAATTTAAGATGTTCACTGATTTCAAGCTACTCAAAATAACCGTGTCTTTCTGTTGGACAGTATTGAAGTTGCTCACCAGAGTTCAACTAACGCACCCTCTCTCGAAACAACAAGAATCTCGGAACAGTCTAGCGCACTTATTTGGATGGAACCGTACGTGATTAAGTGATCTGTGACTGCAAAATGCATATTTCACGACAGTTGCTTCCATTCATTGTATACCATACGGTGGAGATGTGTTCCCGAATCTATGCGTCCAGCTACACATTCTGATCACAATAGAATTAGATGTGAACATTCGTTCAGTAAGTTGACGCTAATCCTTACGTATATGTAAGCGTCTGTGGGACAAGATCGCCTCAGTGACGAGGCCTTCCTCGGCATAGAGAATAAGATTGTAGAACAGATCAACTTCGAACAAGATATTGAGCAATTTACAACAAGCATCAAACAAATCGTGCTTTTAGTGAGTTTACAATTTATAATATTATGGTGTATCTACTTCATGACTGTGATGGATATTGACTGTGAAAAAATTGTATTTTTAAAATTGATATTTATGTTATAACTGTATCAGGTTATGAAATGTAAATATTGTGTATCCTCCTTGTCACCACAACCATTATCAATGTACGGGTAAGGGGGTTATATGTGTGGGAATATAAGTTTGTAGCATTTCTGCTATTTGTGGGTGTTCAAATCTACTTTCCTTAGGTTTAATTTGGTAAATGAGGTAGGTCAAGCCAATAGATAGGCAGGTTGTTGACCAACCGCCTTAGTTACGTAATTACAGCAACTCGGTTGCAGATGCGCTCAGTAGGGCGTGGTATTCCGATGCTTGCGTTTCTAGGCAAACAGGTGGTTCATTGCATCTTAGAGGGTGTTCCATAATGCGTAGCTTGACTTGCATATTGTATTAGCCAACAGAAATGATGGAAACCTGCCATATGATGTGTAAATGAATTCGCTTATATAAACGTCTGTCATACGCATTTCGCCCTCTGGGCGCAGGCGAAGGACTGGAACAGATCCAGGGTTGAACGACACAGGTTGCCCTGCTGCCAAGAGAATGGCAAATCAACTCGTGAAGCGTGGTGGGTATCGTTAACGTGGGCTACGTTCCCAAGCTTTTGTGTGTGTAATATTCAGCGTCCCGAGTGACTGTTCGAGCTTCGAAGAAGCCATGCCGCCACGACAGCGGTTTATTGAGACAACTTTCCGGTCGGCCCCAACGTATTTGCGTCGATGAGCTCGGGCCATCCTCGAACAGCGGTCTCACAGCGACATCGAAAGCTTGACCGAATGCGACTCGTAGCGGCCAGCGGTAAGCGTATACTGCCAGGCGTCGTCATTCGCGCGAACCCGTTCATCCGACTTCTCGATCGTTTGCGACAGGGCGAGACCTCTCGATCGAATTACCGAATGCGACTCGAGAATTCGTAGCAGCCGGCGGTAAGCGTCTACCGCACGACGCCGTCATTCACGCGAACGTATTCAACTGACTTCGCAATAGTTTGCGACCGTGCGAGACAAGTCGATCATAGAACGGAAGCGACTCGAGAATTCGCGGCGTACGACGGCAATCGTCAATTGCCCGGCATCATCACTCGTCCGGCCGAGATACACCGTTCTGTTGTATTTTGAACTCGGCGTGTTGACTTCAACAAACGTTCGTATATATTCGAGATGGGATTAGCCCAGTGTAAATGTCTATTTTATAATTGAACGTATCTATTATTTGCTGTATTATGAATGGTAGTTATCTGTGGTTTTGGAGTGAGGTATTATTACCCTAGAAGTATTCATATATATATTTGGTGTAACCGATTACTGTAATGAGAGTCCGCGAGGGCTAGCTATATACTGTGTATTTATCTTATAGGAGTTATTCTTAGATAACACTTGGCGCCTAGTGTTTGGTCGTGTAGAGGTATAATCCACCTTAGAAAGGAAGTGGAATTTTATAATTGAAAGATTAATTGTATATTTATTTTCTTAGTTAGATAGATTCAAAGATTCAGAGTTATTGTTTAATATGTTCTGTTAAGATTTGGTTACGGGATTTCTTTATTCTTTTCATTTTTTGCTAATCGAGATTGTAAATAATGCCATTGACTCATTTGACGCCCTATTGCGCAAACATGGTAAAAGTTTCAGAAAACGGGTTCTTCATATTGACAATAATATGATAATATATTATGATGAGTAACTGTTGAGAAACTGTTAATGGGCCCATGTGTTCCTGCTGGTCAAAATCTCTATATGTTGTAAAATAGTAACTAAATTATATATCTTTCTTACATTTTATTTTATTTAGTTTTCATTCTATTTTTAGTACTTTTTATCTCTTAACTTATTAGTTTGGTTAATTCATTTCCATATTTTATTTATTTTTTAATGGTGTACCTGTTATTACTATCTGTATGTGTTATTTAATTGTACATGAACTATGCGATTTGTACCTGAAATAAAAAGCATTCAATCATTTATCAAAACTGAATTAGCCAAATAATCACAACTTATTCATTTTTATTATGCGTGATATAAGAGGTTATGTCACGATGCTATTTCTTGAAGGCTACCATGGTGTCATCTCCAATGCCGACGAAGCTCATGTTGATTCTTTCGTCGACAGCCATCTTGCGGTTAAGTGCACGAATGCTTTCGGTCAAAGAGTCGGTATACTTCGGGTCAATGACACGTCCTCCCCACAGTATCTATGTAAATTAAAGTAAACTATAAATCACTCGACATACGTTTATATTTATTTAGTTGTTAGTGAATGTGCATAATTTATGTTTAGAAATGTGTTGCATCATCTTTTTAATTGTGCGCGCGCGCGTGTGTTGATTTGTTTGATAGTGATTCTGCACATATATATGTAGAATCAGTAAAATATTTGCTGGTGTATTTATAATAATGTCGTTACTTAATTGTTTATATCCAGTGGATATATAATAGCTTACCAAGGACAAAAGACGAAGGGCTGCATTTATCTAAATTATGAATTTTTGTATTTATACTCGTTCCCTTGAACGTTTAATGTTTGACGTCGACAATTACTGTATTACTACATTCAACAACAGCAGCAACAGCAGCTACGAACACAAGTTAACATGAGCCACCAGGGAAATGGATGACCACGACATTTGCCACCAGAAAATACTAATTTACTTTAAATAACTTTTTATTTTTATAAATTTGCCACTCGGTTGATATGAGACCGGAAGTAATAGGACGCGAATGTACTTAGAAAGAGATGAGTGGACCTCGGCACATGTGAGGAGATGCATTTACAGTATCGTAGTATTGTCTGCGTGAGTATGTGTGCGTCATATGGTACGACATGATGACACAGCACGCATGAGTTCGGGAGACTCACGTTATCCAATGCAATGATTCCGCCGGGTCTGACGAGTTTCAGACACAACTCGTAGTATTCGTCGTACTGCTCCTTGTTAGCGTCTATGAACGCGAAGTCGAATGTGTTTGCCTCCCTGTTCTCCACAAGCGCACATAAATGAACAACATTTTGTGCAAGCGTGCATGAGTGCGTACAAGTGTTTACAAGGAAAGTATGAGTGCGCGCGTGTATGTGTGCGCGTATGTGTGTGCATGTGTGTGTTTGTGTGTTTGTGCGTGTGTGTGCGTGTGTGCATGCGTGCGCGCCGCCCGTATGTGTGAAAAATTCCAAAATCAGCAAACCGATCCCATGCTTTTCCACCTGCATCTCAAAAGAAGTGTCGGTGCAAAAAGAATAACGGTGATGTAAGATGGCGTATTTGCATGGTTACACACACACACACACACCCACACACGCACACACGCACACACATACAAACACACACACACACAGACACAAACACAAACAAACACACACACACAAACACACTCACTCAAACACACACACACACACACACACATACAAATACACACAAATACACACAAGCAAACACAAGCACACAAACACACACAAACACACAGACACAAACAACCACACACACACACGCACGGACGCACACTCACACAAACACACACTCACACACAAGCACACAAGCACACAAACACACACAAGCACAAAAACACACACACATGCACGCACACACACGCACGCATACACGCGCGCACGCACATACACGCACACACATACAAACATACGCACACACTCACACAGGCTCACATGCACGCACACACCCACACGCACGCACGCACACCCAAGCACACGCATACACACACGCATGCACGATACTTATGCAATCAACGTATTGCAATTGCTTAATAATAAATACAAACATACAGAGAGTTTGCTTTGCTGGAGCAATCCGCAGGTCAATCTTCTGAATTACACCTGCCTTTAAAGAGAGAAGACATACCAAAACGTGCACCATACATGATGTTACTTCATTGTTCTAATATTTACCACACGATTACAAAATGATACGAATGCAATGTAGCACTTGTCGACATCTAGTCCACGAGAGTAGTAATATAGGTGGTCCAGCGTGTACGGTTGGATTGGGAGTGGTGGAAGTTGAAGGTCAAGTACCCGGACGTAGGTCAAGGTCAAGTACCCGGATGTAGGTCAAGGTCATCCGGATGTAGTTCTAGGTCAAATATCAAGTGGCGCCACCAAGCGGATGGTTGTGAACTAAAATAGCGCCATTTGGCTGATAGGTCGTGAAGTAAAATAGCGCCACTTGGTGGATTTTTTTTAAACTACTTATATGGACCAAAGTTCAGTGCCGCAAAAATTCGTGCTTCTTAGTTTGAACAGTAACGTCACCTGGCGGAATTTTTATTAACTACATTTCCCCTTGCGGATTGTTATGGACTAAAATAGCGCCACCTGTCGGAATTGTTTATTAACTAACTATATGGACCAAAGTTCAGTACTGCCAAAATTCATGCTTCTCACTTTGACCAGTAGCGCCACCTGGCGGAATTTTTTTATAAAGAGAGGTAGTTTGAGGGCTACATTGAGAGGTAGTTTGAGAGGTACTTTAAGAGCTCTTTACTTTGAGAGCTACTTTGAGAGGCAGTCTGAGAGTTATTTTCTACTCTGCGGTCCGTGTTTTTTGTACTTTCTACTCTGCAGTCCGTGCTTTTATATTTTCTACTCTACAGTCTGTGATCTTTTGGCACGCCCACGTGATCTTTATGTTCATTGTGTTCCTATATAAGGCCGTGGAGACGATCTGCTTGTCATTCGTATCACGACGACAGCATGACTAACTTCACTCGTCTTGGCTTCACGTACGCAGATGCGACCAGAGGGCCCCAGCCCGTTGTCGATAGGACAGCGGGTTTGGCCGAAATAACCTACGGGGAGGCCTTCCCTCCGCTACCGGCGTCCATCCCGGCGACAGCCCTGATACCATTGGCCCCAGCAGTCCCGACAGCGGCAGCATCACTATCGTCCCGTATGGTAGGTCTTCATTAATATTATATTTCCATTTCACTATTTTTCGTGTGTATAATTATCTAGCATTAAGACACTGAAGAAAACGTCTAATAACAATCATTCGTACATTTAGAACGTCGACTGTGCCCCGGCGAGACAACTACCACCCCCCTCCCGGGCAGGCTTTCAGTGCCCAGTATGTAGCTTGAACTTTAGTCGCCGAGATAGTTGGAAGCGCCACATCGCACGCGGCAGTTGTGGGGGTCGCAAAAGGACAAGGAAGGAGGCCGAGTTGGACGCATCGGTGGTGAGTTAAACTTTATATTGCGTTACTATACACTTTCGCCTAAAATGGCAGCTCCTGCCTTCTTCCCACCAAAAAGGTGGCTCCCTATGTATTTCTCCACTAAAATGGCGTCCACGTCTATGATTACCTTCCTCTAAAACGAGGGTTTCCCACTCAGTTCCCTTAAAATTTGTCTCCTTAAAAATTTCCGCTAAAAAGCCGTGCCTGTATATTGTTTACTTCCGTCAAAATGGCGTCCCTGTATATTGTTTACTTCCGTGAAAATGGCGCCGCTGTGTTTGTTTACTTTCGTTAAAATGGCGTCCCTGTATATTGTTTACTTCCGTCAAAAGGGCTTCCCTGTATATTGTTTACTTCCGTGAAAATGGCGTCCCTGTATATAGTTTATACAGGGACAACCCATTTTCTAAAATATTGACATTACCCTTGACGACATCGGCCCCTATATGCGAGCTTACGCTGAAGAGCTCAATATAGTATCTACTCCTCGGCGTACGCTGGTGGCTTCGTATTTTGGTTAACAAATTCTTTGAGGTACACCTTTATTAAACTGGTATTTGAAACACGGACTGATCGTATATCACGTTTATCAAGTTTTAGAATACGAACCCAGTCCGTGTTTCAAGCATTTCACCAATGCCTTCTCGAATGCAAGCCGCGAAGGTGACGTGCACCCGGACATGGCCATTATTGGTGATACGATGAAACTTCTTGGGAATAGTGGCTATGGAAAATGTATCACTAATAAGGATCTCCACAGAAATATTATATTTTGTAATAGTAAATCGGCGACCCAAGGAATTAACAGTCATCGTTTTCGCCAGCTAGACCCAATTACGGAATCCGTGTACCAATTAACAATTCACAAGAAATTCATTAAATACGATCTCCCTCTTCAAATTGGTTTCATGGTTTACCAGTATGCAAATTTGAGAATGCTGGAATTGTATTATGATTTCATAGATTATTACGTAGAGCGCCGTCTCTTCCAATATTGCGAAATGGATACGGATTCCGTGAATATAAGTCTAGCTTTTTCATGTTTAGACGATTGTGTTACCACTGATAAACGACAAGAATACTTTACAAACTTGTCCCGATGGTTTCCTGCTGTTTGTTGTGACGCGCAAGCATCCGATTATGTCACTTGTCGGATGGAAGGGAAATAATGGGTGCCTTCGGAATCGTGTTGTATTGCGCGTGCGTGTTACGACAAAAGGACACCTGGCCTGTTCAAAGTAGAGTATGAAGGTAGAAGTGTTATCGGGTTGTGCAACAAAACATATTATTGTTTTGGTGATACGGATAAATTCAGCACGAAAGGTCTAAATAAGAGATACAACGAAATTGATAAAGACACATTTTTGAAAGTACTCAAAACCAAGGAGAGTGGTGTTGGAAAAAATCGAGGGTTTCAGGTGAAGAATGCTTCAGTTTTTACTTATATTCAAGAACGTTCTGCACTAACATAGTTTTATTCCAAACGACCGGTACAAGCCGATGGAATCTCTACCTCTCCGTATCTGGTATAATAGACACACCAGTAAATTTTCTCGTGAGCTACCCTCCCCGTGTATCATTCTGTATTGGTGTAACATTTAGTCTTGGTGTAACATTCAGTCTTGGTGTAACCGTGATCAGGTAAGATGTTTATCGACCACTGACTCCTACTTGTCGATTATTAAAGAGTGTACATTTCACATTTCACATTTACTGTTCGGTACACTTGAGAGATAGCTGTGTAATATCCGATGTTAATATAGCCGTGATGAACTATTGTTTTTATCGACTCCTATCTTGTCAATTGTTAAAAAGTGTATCGATACACACACACACACACACACACACACGTCATTGTTGCATCATCATCATCATGTGGTTAATATTTTTAAGTAGGACACTGGTGAAAATAAACGAAGTATATTGTATACTTAAATTGCTGCAAAAGTCGCGTCATGAATAAAATGAATAAGCACAGAGTGTAGCATACTGTCTAACAGTGATTGTGTATCGCATGGAGTCGATTTGTATATAGTTGTTAAGGTTTACAAGATTTTATAAGATTGACACTTACTCTTGGGAGTCTCATAACAAGAATATATGTGATATCATTTGCAGGGATACTTTCTCTTTGGTGTCTGAATACGATTTGTGTATCATGTGGAATCATTATGTATTTAGTTAAGGTTTACAAGATTTTATAAGATTGACACTTTCTCTTGGGTGTCTGAATAAAAATTTCTTGAACGCACATATGGTGTCGACTTTTTTATTGCTTAATTAAGGTAATACAAGAACGTACATGCCAATATTACATGCAAACATTACATACCACTCTTAACAAAGTCAAAATTCACTTAGGTATATTGAACACACCCACATTGATACGTTCATAAAAGAATTGTTGTCTCTGAAACGGGGAAAAACGAGGTGTATCTTGATGATTATGAAAACTAAAAACAAACACACTTATTCATAACAACAACACGATTTTATTTGTCATTTCATATATTTCTGATAAATAATGGCCAGAATATTCCCGACATGATGTCTCTTGCACACTGTTCCTGTAGATTCCAAATCGATAATGCTAATAAGGTTACCAACGTGTGATTTGCAAAGGTGTCGCCGAATGAGCTGCGCGCCGCGACGATGAAGGTCGTCAACGATTCCGATGACGATCGCTGTCGAATGGAATGCTGGTTTCCTTTGACTTGTCGTCGTCCACTGACGCTGTCTGCATGTAAAGCCAACGATTTGAGTTCCCAACTAAATCCATTGGCGTGTTGACATCCTTGAGACCACGAGCGAAGGTTTCCCATCCCACTGGTTCAAACGACTTCCGTTTTCTTAACACGTCATTCACAAGGTCCACGATATTACTTCCGGGAACCGCCTTGTTTCTATATACTATCTCGCCACGATCGTTCCACCTTACGGCATCTTTCAATTTATCCAGGAGTCGCCGTGCTTTCTGCTTCATAGTTTTTGGAACACTGTCGATGATTTCATTTTCGATGTTATTTAGATATAGCGACAATTGGTTTTGACGGGCGTATATATGAATGTCAACAAAGGTCATGTGTAACATATTTAAAATAACTGACCACAATTCTGCATATTGACATAGATATGATGACTCTAGGTGACATAGTTGATAAGTAATTATGAAATTTGTTTTGATGACCGCCATCTTTTAAAATGACGTCGTCGAAATTAATGTCCTCTTGCGGGTGACAGGGAGAGTCGTACATTTCTCTTGGTAGAAAGCCATGTCCCATCGTTGTACCCAGTTTCCAATCGTTGAATGTAAATTTGTAGCTTGTGTTGGTCGCGATGTATGGTGTAGAAGCGATATACAGCGGTGTCATCAGCAAACAGGCGTGTCCGCGAGGTAATTTGCTCTGGATGTTCGTTGATATAGGCCAGGCATAATGCTTGATTACGTGAGACACATAAGAGTAGTAACTACACCGATTTTTTTATTAACATTGTGTTGGAAGGAGTACAACATAACTGCTACAAAACTACAAAAGACCGTGTGGTTTGGAGGGCCATGACCGCCAACGCCTGAGACAGACATGGTACATAAAAGTAAGTTCTTATATAGCGCAGTAAAGTGGCAAGATTGACCATGTTACTTAAAATCCATAAAAATCAAGCAGTAGTCGATCGTTCCAAGCTCATTACTGCCCCGATCATACAAAGAAGAAGGCATTCATAGCAGTTCTGCCAGATCCAGTGTAATACCAAAGACCGACAACATTCTATCCTCCCCAAAAGCATCAAAGATTGGAACGAGCTGCTGGAAACAGCTGTGCCTATCAGTATCCTTGACACCTTCAAAGCAAGTGTGCCACAAATCTAAATTCTCCATAGTTAGATTAGGTAGAGGTATGTATTTTATTTTAGTTACCCATTTACTTATTTTTTATTTATTTATTTGTATTTGTTTGTTTACAATTGTATTAATTTGTATATGGTTTTTTTATTGTCTGTTTTAATATTTTATAGTGAACGTTCACCATAGGTGTGACTCTCTAGATATTTTATCTTGGCAAAAACAATTCCTACCTTTCACAACCCGCAAAGTGCTGCAGAATATTCAGCAATGTGATTGTGGTCGCCAACAACATATCGATCAACAGTATTGTGTCACATTCGTCGATTGTCGTCATCATCATCATCAGTGTGCAGCCTTAGTATCCCGTGATTGGGTGAAGGACTCATCATGTCGTTTCCAAATCTACCTGTCTTCCAGATGGTGCCCTTCCAGAATTCGTCTAGTTCGTCTCTCCACCGTCTCGCCGGTCTACCTCTAGATCGTTTCCCTTCGTAAGGTCTCCAGGTTTTGATATGCGATGTCCATCGGTTATCTCGTAGTCTGCTGATATGCCCTGCCTAGGTCCACTTCTGTCTTCTGATTTGTTCCCCTTTGTCTACTCACTTACCCAGACGTTTGTTTTTTCTCTCCCGATATGTGATGTTTAACATACTTCTTTCCACCTTTGTTAATGCAGCTGCTAGATTGTTTTTTGCCTGGATGGTGAGTTCCCATATTTCCGCGCCGTATGTCATCGCTGGAAGTACGCATGAGTTGTAGACTTGTTTCTTTAGGCAGGTTCCAAAATTACCCTTGAAGGTGTATGGTGAATACTTTCCAATCGGCGGTGATTCTTCTTTGACTCTTCTTGACTTGGTTTTTGTCTATGACACTGTATTGCTGTAACAGACAGCCCATACAGTGTTAGAGAAAAAACCATGAAATTGGACCATATACGTAAAATTTCAGGCGAATCCGATTAGGGGCGGCTCCACGTCAGATTATGTGTCCTTGTCCTTGAATTTAATTTTAAGGTCAAATGTTACTGAACATAGAATATATATGTTTTCACTACCACCACAGTTTTGTAAGTATGTACGAATGTATGATGTAATGAAAAAACTTACTCCGTAAGGTGGCGCTATGGTATGTTAACCAAATAAACTATGCGCGCATACGCTGTGACTGTGTGTACTGTGTAAATGAGGTGGAATGACCCCATGTCGATACGGGTTTTCCGATTCTTCTGAAGACAACGAAAACCAAATCGATTCCGAAGCAGCTGGTTATCGGTTTGAACCACAAAAACAAGGGCCTGTGGTGGAAGACTGGGCAGAGGCGCGTGTCGGTGGGCAGGAACAGGAAGACCCACGAGCAGTGGAAATGTCGAGGCGCATAGCGTGCCGAGATGAAATTGACTGGTGTCGTTGTGGAAAATGCTGCAGCGATCTCCGTGTTCAGGAACAATAATTAAATATGTCTGCTGCTACGAGGCGGTTGCGATTCGACAGCACGCCGAGCCTGTTGGTATAGGTAATTATTAATCTGTCTAGTTTATTGTTTAAATAACCGATGAGCCTAAATTCCGGGCTGCGTGTGAATAGCGAGAGATAATCGCTCGGACCGGGACACGTCACTTGTCACTTAGTTAGATCTCACTCTCAGTGCCACTGGACTTAGTATTTGAACTTTGACGTGTCCATTTTCGAATACCACTCAAGGCTGTACCCTGGCATTTAAAAATAAATGTAATTGAATGGTTCCATAATTCACGTGAACCATACTTGTACAGGAATTAACTCCCTTTTTGTTCTATCCCCGTCGACACTCTTCACATTCGCAATAATGGCTATACATGCATGAGCAATATGTGGCAGCACTACTTTTTAACTCTTAAACACATGGCAGGTAGATAGGAATTTAAACTTTATGCATACAGCAATTTTTCTGCCGAAAGTTTACAATGGGTTTTATGAATAAAATATAAATATTTTTTATATGGACCCAGGTATAATACTGGGATGAATACAGTTAGAGGATCGTAATGAATTCTGTGTGAAATTTGTTCAGAATAATAATCCAACTTTGCTTAACATTCGTGTAAAACTGTTATTTAAAATGTTTAATTCTTTGTTACAGGTGGACTGCTGTGCATTACAAACAGCAGGGGATTTAGAATGCTTTGTTTGGAGCAGGTGGTGCTGCAAAATGTACTAGTTGCCATGAACCACATACAGTTACATGACTAGACCGTCCAACAAACAACTACGTATATATGTGCATGCGTTGTTAAAAGACCAGTCAAATGTGTTGTTAAATAATTATTGAAATGTATTAATAATGAACACAATACAACATCATAGTAGCACTAGCAATACAAATACATAAATAGATTATTTCGTCAGCAATCTCATGCCTGATGCCCAAATTATTAGCAATCTTCCAGGGAAATTACTTTGTGGACTTAACATACATTATCTATCATCCACATGCTAAGCAAATTCACATCACTGAACTGACTACCATTTGAAACTAACATCAAGAAAGATCATGTATTCAAAACTAACAAGTATGCCACACTAATCCATGATATAAACAATAAGGGGATAAAATCAGAATCAACATGCATTGAAATATGTTGCAGAGGCTATATATTTGAACCCAACAAATCTAAGACTGACAACCTCCTTAAAATATCTTGGAACAAAACCACCAACAAAACAAACAAAACAACTAATTCTATCGATTCCTTGTCTAAGGTAGCCCTGCTAGCGCCATTCACACTTTCTAAATGTAAAGACGAACCACAATGGTTTGACCCAAGACTAATTGAAATATGATGACCATCACCCTAATATGACAATAATTACAAAATAAAATTCCCCTCAACAGCAAGTAATCCTATACATAAATGAGTTAATTTTCAGTATGACTTAGACCGTTAGTCATTATTTACCCTAGGCTGCTACAATATACTACTATACATAGCTATTTACTGTATTTTACTGTATGAATGTGAACACATGTTTAATGGTAAACAATTTATATAAAGGAATAGTGCCATTATAGAACAAATTTTTATATGTCACTTATATACGATGTCAGATGTTTATTTGAGGTTAATTTATTTCAGATCTCTCAGGTGAGTTGCATACAGGCAGTTTACTTGGTGGATCCATGGCAAGCTGGGCCGAAGCGTACGGAGAGTTCTATCAGTATGCGCCAGCCATGAAATAAGATCACGGTTCCCTGTCCCCGATGGGGAACAATACGAGGGATACCACTCTGGACTTGAAAACTAAACTAGACAATGTATGTGTGACATATGAAGCTGTAGATGGGTGGTTGCAGTATTTACACTTTCTTTATAAATCGACTGATTCTTGCTGCCAGCAGATCCTCCTTCTCTGGTTTTGGGACATCTGTCCCAGTGACTGTGATCGGACGCAGTGTGATATTTCTTATAAACACATCTGTCACTCGATCCATGACCATTGGTAGGTGGGTACGTGGGTTCACCTGCTGCGGTCTGTAACGAAGCACTCATTGCTTACGTCTTTTGGACCACACGACACCAGCCTCAACAGGTTTGTCTGGGCTGTGACGTGGTCGGTAGTTCCACGCCAGAGCAGATAGTATCAATCTAGCTTTCATTCCTACAGTGAAGAATAATGCATGCAGTATTCTAATAAAATGTCTGCAAACAACTGGTGTAACACACTATATATGTTGTTAGTAAGCTGCTGTTATTTACCTTATGACTATAGCATTCAGTAAACTTTAAAATGCTTTTCCTGTGTAGAGTGGCCAATCATGGTAATCATACTGGTACATTAATAAAATGATACTGATCCTTACAAATAAGGCATCCCATCTTCACATTCCTTCACATAATTTATTTTATTAACTTGTTTTTTTTTCTTAATTTTTTATCTACTGTATATACAGTCACTGTATTTTGATATAATGTTTTGATTTTACATTTCTTTAATAAAATTGGTGATAATGACACAAATGCTCTTATTTATTTCATTAAAGACAATTGCATTCTGGAATATAATTATTACACTGTTTCACTTCTGGTCGACTCAAAGGGAAACAATCTCATTATCCTTCGCTTAACTATTGTTACAAGCGTATGCAGAACAGTATGGCACATTGCAAGTCAGGTTTTCATTGCAAGCCGAACTTATACTAATATAACGAACTGCATGCCGTAAAGAGTATTGACAATTGAGCCAACAACGCGAACTCTAGACACTGTGACGTACACAGCAAAAATGCTGCTGCTCGTTTATTGGTTGCTTTCGGCCAAATCGACGCGTCATCAGTAAGATGGGAGTCTTCATGTTATCGCAGATTTCGTTAGAATCTTCCACTTTAAGACTACAATCTGAGTAAACCACAGAATTGAACATTTTGATTGTAGATGCAAATTATTAGTTTATGTTAAATCTTTTAGGTGCTTAACACCAAAACGTTGCCTTTTGTTTTACTTTAAGCACCGCTGTTTATATATATATATATATATATATTTACATATATACATACATATATATATATATATATATATATGAATGTGTATACTACTTAAGCATGTGTGTATATATGTATGCATATAATTATTTATGTATGTATATGTTTGTACGTATTCAACACGATTTTTAACACAATTGCCATCCAGAAAATTAACTCTAGATGGCAGGACGACTAGGAAGCCTTTTGGCTTATCGAGAGTCCAATTTTTTTTATCTACGTGTATTTAAGTTATGTGTCAATTTTATTGTTAAACATAATCACGCTACTAGCACCAACACAATCAACACAGTCAGTTTTGAGAATGAGGACTTTCTTATATATAATCTACACTGCTCCTTTACTAATGTAACTTCATGTCCTCTGGTCCTTCTATCTTTCTTAACTGAGAAAAAATTATTTCTATCAATATTTTCATAACCATTCAGTATTTTAAACACTTCTATTTGATCTCCTCTCAATCTCCTGGTCTCTAGTGTTGTTAATCCACATTTTTAGGCGTATTTCGTAACTAAGATCCCTAAGTTTTGGTATCATTTTAGTTGCTCTCCTCTGCACTCTTTCTAGTATATATATATGTCCTTCTTGCGATATGGCCTCCACGCTTGAATACAATATTTTAAATGAGGCCTAAATATTGTTTTGTTCAGCGGTATTATTAGCTCTTTTTCCTTATACGCTATGTTTCGCCTAATTAATCCAAGAATTTGATTTCCCTTTGAAGCGGCAATACCGCACTGCTCTGAAACGTTCATATCAGCACAAATGGTTAACCCTAAGTCCTTTTCTTTTATAGTAGTACTTAGTACAGAACCTCCTATTGTATATTGTACATATTCGTTCCCATGTTCTGTGTGGAGGCATTTACATTTCCAAAAATTGAACATTTGCCATTAATGTATGTATGTATATACGTATGTATGTATATTAGTTACTTTGAATGTCAAGGTCAAATATTACTGAACGTGAAATGTATATGTATACAATAATTATATATTTTGAATACCATCACAGCCCCATCAAAGTTTCTCAGGCACACATTCATACAACATGACGACAATATTACATACATACATTTGTCGCTATAGAGGTATAAAACCACTACGAATATAAACCTAAGCAAACAATACAAACATTCCACCACCAATAGACACATGCAATTACAAAAAGGTGGGGCCATTCCGCCAATCCTGTATAAACATAAGGAGAAATATACCCTTTGTAAAACAAAAAGTCTGTCGACGCACCAAAACCCAACACATTTAACAATTGGGGATATGCCCCTGTGTTCAAACCGAAATTTGGGAAAGCGTTGCAACATTTTCCAACTTCTTGTTCTACCAACGGTGTACAATAATTGTTTAACTAAACGTGCCTAGGCAGAAAGGTGGGGAGGAGGGCGGATTTAGAAGTATCAGGAAATACACGACATGACGCACAGCTACCCAACGCAGAAGTGGCGGCTTAACCGTTAATCCAATTCAAAGGCTGGAGCCTAATCCTGCCATGTCGTGATTGGCTGAAGGCGTGACTGGCTGAAGGCACTGGGCGGTTTCACTAGGCCAAATAACCTGGGTAGCTGGAAGTAATTATCGCCTCAGCCAGTTAGCTCGATAGGCTTGTCCTGGCCACTGCATAAATTACAGTATGCGCTCCGTTCATACCTTCATTTATGCAATCAAGCATGCATGTAAGCCTGCACGTATGTAAGTATGTATGTATGTAGGTAGGTATAAAAGTGTATATATAAATATGTGTATATATATATATATATATATTTGCGCGTGTGTATTCGTGCATACGAACGTGTCTATATTTGTAGACTTGTATGTACGTAAGTATTGTTTTTACCTTTTTATTTCATCGCCCATAGTAACTATAATCATGTGTCACCTCATGATACAGGTGCAAAAGTCCAGCATTAGAGCACGTGCATCGCGCTGCATAAGGCCTTCTACTTTTGAATCGGCACTGCAAAAGCTCACGGCACGCCTTGCTAGCTTCGGGAAGCGTTGTCCAAATAGGAGAATGTCTTCCATCCTCAAAGTTCTACCCAAAATCCTTAGGAGACGTCATATCCGGACGACCTACACAACTCAAAGACCATATGCTTGCGTGGTAGATGTTGCGCCTGGCGTGGTGTAGAAATGCATCCCATGTTGGTGGCAAACGATCAATGCGCAGTTAGGTGAGATATATGATTATAGATAATATGGATGATGAAACAATCAGATAAAAAACAATACTTACATACATACCAGTTTACTAATATTGACACAAACACAACGCCTGTACACACACGCGCGCGCGCGGACACACACACACACACACTCACACTCACACACAAGAATGTTCGAAGTATATATAGTTCACTTATGCCATTTCAACGATCTGCTCCGCCAGTCCTCGCCATTCGAGACACGCAACAACCCGAGATCTCCGCAGTTGTGCATATCCAGACATACCTTAATACATACATACGTACGTCCGTACGGCGGATCCAGAGAGGGAACTCTAGGGCACACAAAAACCTACACTGGCGGGCAAAGCAAATTGTGAAGACAATTTTTCGCTGCTGCGCCCTAACTTCAACTTCTCCGCTGTCTCGGCTCGACTGGTGACATTGGACGACAGGGTGGGGGGTGGGGTGCTGTTGAATTTTTTCGCCGCCGCGTCGCCGTAACTTCAGGTTGTTGTAACCTGAACGGGGATACATTTCCAAGGGTCTAGGAGGGCACGGTCACATGGGCCATTTCAAAAAAGGTCTACGTGCACTTGAAACTCCAATGGGCATGTGCCCCAGGCCTCTCTGGATCCACCTATGCATAAATACATACATACATACGACGCTCCATATACCTGAGGACATCAGATACATGGAAAGTATGACATTTCCGGATCAAAGCCAATCGGACGTTCGGCAGCCGACAGCGTCGCTGACCAGACGAAAGGAAACGGTAAATATAAGATATTGGAACGTGAGACCGCTATATTCAATAGGTAAATCAGCACAACTTGCAAAATAAATGGATAAATACAAAATCGATGTCATGGGCATTAGCGAATGCAGATAGACGGGACACGCATTACTAGAGTGGAAACCTATCAGTGATAGGATTATTTATGCTATATTATTTTCAAGATATGTGAAACTATAAATCATACAAACATATGCACCAACAAATGAAACAAGTGACGAAGAGAAAGATAAGTTCTATTAAGGGTTGCAGTCAGTTGTGAGCAATGTACATAAACATGACATGTTCATAGTATTGGGCGACATAAATGCCAAAGTTGGAGAAGACAATATGGATAGCCACGGAATTGGTGAAAGAAATTAAAATGGTGAAAGACTAATTGACTAATGTGGATTAAACAACCTTATAGTAACAGGTACCATAATATTTCCACATCGACTCATCCATAAGCAGACATGGACATCTCCAGGAGGGCGAACCCAAAACCAAAAGTTAATGCGGCTCAAACAGCAAGGTGCATCACCAATGTGTCACTCCCAAATCGTAGTGCACAGCCACAGCAGACACTGCCATTTTTACTGAAACTGACAACAGAGCGCATCAGCATCGCCTCTCGAGATTACGTTCTGCCTACTACTATACGTGGAACAGTCATCAATGAGGATGGTTGAATAGTAATACAAAATATCTGAAACAATATTTGTTGCATATTTTTTATCACCATTAAGCCGTCTTCATTGATGAATATAGTACTGTGACTTGAATAGGGGAGACCGGGGCACAGTCGATCGGAAATTTTCTTTTGCAGCGTTTCTGCTAGCTTAGACATTTCAGTACTACAGCCTTGATCAGCTGTGACCACTAAATACTGCTTCCCAGTTCAAGACAATGGAATAACTCACTTCAAGTCAAGATTTGAGCAACAAAAATACATTCTACGAATTGGAATGTTCTACATGTTCGGAAAGTAAGATAATAAGATAATCCACGATGACCACTGCTGAATAGGTACTTTATTCGCCATGACAACCGTACACCACAAGTTGCTCCATGTAGTGGATAATTATGAGTAAAAACGATTTGAATAGCGGACATCGTCAATGCCGCCACACCGGCCTGTCATACTGAAGGGTCACACTCCACGTAGCGGCCTGTCGTACTGAAATGGTTAATGACAGCACGGTTCATTTATATGGTGGAGACGATAGATGGACATATTCTCGTTAAAAAAAAATTTCTTCATATCCTGCCACCTGCCACCAGTTTTTGTTGAAGGGGGATTTATAATAAAAACATGTATTCACTATGCCCGAGTACCGGCAGATTGAATGCAACGCTATATTATAATATATTATTCATGAATATTGCATTCATTTGATTGAAATAAGCTAACTAAGTAACTTATACATTAAGTATGATTAAACATAATGTTCTGGGTTATAATTATTAAATAGTATGCTTACCTTACAATCGTAGCCTGTGTCTAATGGTTGTAGGCAAACGTACAATTTAATTCAAAAGTATTAGGAAAACGGATGCAAATTACTGGTAAATATCATGCCATAGGATTATGGTCAGGATTATAAAGATTGAAAGTTTACAAAGATAACTTAATTATTACATTTCGCATATTGAGCCACTGTATCGCGATTCACTGTACCCTGAATTAATCTGTACCCATCTCTCTACAAATGGCCATCTGCAGCGTAGAGAGCACATGTTCTTTAACTTCACGATGCATCCCTGTAATTACTATAATGTGCTTTGTTTCCTATTCCTGGATGATCCACGCTAAATTAAAAACAATAGAGTCATGAAATTTTACTCTTAATAGTGAAAAGCGAATTTTAACTCGCTATTCGCCACCAGCGAAATCTGTCTCGAATAGAAGCACTAATTTAGAAGGGGCATTGCCTAGAAGCATAAAATGATGAAAGCGTCTTTGAATTCCCGTGTGTAAGTTTCTGTAAACAGCCACCAATTCACTGTTCCCCTTGATCCAATGTTACCCCGTCTCCCCTACCCATGAAGGGGAACGATACATTTTAGTGGTACACACCACATCTCAATCACTCCAATGCGGTGTTGATATTGGGAAAGGTGGCGACATATTTAAAAGGTAACTAATCGACGGGTAACGTGATCACGGTTCAATGATTTACACACGACGGGTAGTTGTGATTATAAAGCAATCATTCTTAATTTAAGGACGATGATGAATATATTCCCGTTGTATGTCAATATTTCTCTTGAAGGACATGTCACGCTCTCAAGCGGCCACTCCCACCAAAGCTTACAATCAAGAATCCTTTCTTGAAGGAAATTCGGTGTAAAGGGGTCGAAGGGTATTGTACAGCGTCACATATCATTTCGGGTGACTCGGTCCGAACACAATTGGACTCACAACCAATCCATAAATTGCTTGATAACGATATATTTATAGATATGTGTAGGTACGTTAATGTGTTTTAATTGATATTACCAAATGAATGCATGCTCTTATTTCTGTAACTAGTTTCCGATGGGATACTTATATGTTTGTTGTAGTAGTCGTGAGATTAATTCATTATAACAAAGCAGGGTAAGGTTGGGCAAAGAGGGATACGAAACCCCCTTGTCTTTCCAAAACTATACGCCCTTGATGTCTAGCCCTACGTGAGATGGTTAGTGCTTAATCGTGAATAGATCATAGTTATAGTTTCTGAAGAGTGCAAATAACGCAGATGCTGGCAAGTGAGCGGTTATCAATCACGAAAGAAGAACCAATGCATATGACATGACAGCGATATTCGGGTATACCATCCTGCGATATGCCACATCAGACACCGAATCATCTACAGCTTTGACGACCGCCGGTTCATCCATAAGCATACGTCCTACCGCCAGATCACCAACAACCTTCCTACCTGCCGCCGGATCATCTATAGCCTTGCCGTCGACACACCAGTTCAAAATGACATTATGTCCCTCACAAGGGAGCGCTTTGTCCCCAGGCGTGGGGGAAAACGCCCCCTTAGAATAATAATTTAACTAACGATTACTATAGGGTTTGTTTTAGTGAAATAACACTCATTCTTTGGGAATTGGTTGCATAACCATACAGCAATCGTATGACAGCAACATGGCATCAAAATGACAAGATCATGAATAATTATGCCGACTTTCCCGCAATGTTTTGATCATGAATAGCTATGTCCACCCTACCCTAGTAGTAATAAAAGTCACGAATAGTTCACCTTTATTAGTTATGCAATTAATACCAGTATATACAATTCCGTCTAGTTGGTAATTTCAAACATATTCGCTAAATAGTTATTATGTAATTATGTAAGACAGTTCGTATATTTTTCCTTTCCGTACAGTGATCACATTTATTATTGACTTTTCTATCACTGTATGGGAATCTGCGTTGTTACATCAAGATGTATTGACCCAAGGTGTATGTCGATATGCAAATGGAGGTTCTGTCCACCTTCGTGCCAGGTCAGACAGGATGCTCATTATAGGCCCAGTTTACGACGACCGGGACATACCGTCCCATCCTCTCATTCAATCTCACAAAGGACGGGGCGTTAACCAATTGTCAAGTGTGAACCTTTGATCGCAAATTCTTTTGTGCGGGGAGGTTGTCACGGAAGAGTAGTTACTGTGAAATGAAGAAATTTGCCGCCTTAAAATAAGACAACAAACACAAGTCGTTTTGTAAAGTCTGGACCCCTTCAGGGCTGCGTGCGTATTGGGTCCGACCTCACAGGAGTGTATGTGTGTTGTATAAGTCGGGTTCACGCTAGCCAGAATCGGACTTTAAAAAAATGCTCCCCCGACTGTCGTTGTCTGTCTCTGTATGAGTAATCGGTAAGCATCCTCGCGCGCCAGAGGTCGCTGCAGCTGATTACGTCAGTGCCAGCCAGCAGTACCCCCGGCTGATCGCTTTGCGAAACCCTGAATTTAAGCTGAGCCTATGAAATCGCACACTAGATCAGTGGATCTCGACTGGTCAGGTGGTCATGTTAAAGCTAATTTTAACCAACCGTGGCTGGAACTGGAACTGGAACTCGAACTGGAACTGGAACATCTTTATTCGACAGATAGTAAATGAGCACATACAAAGCATATAACGACAATGTCAAAAAGAATACATTTATGTCGGAAGACTCTCACTAAGGCATTATAAAGATGCCGCTGACGTGGCTCGTGTTATATGCAATGTCTACAAAGTAGAAGCAATTAATCGAATACACAATACCGCTCAACTGCTCGTGCTTATGGGCGAACGAGTCATTATATATTGGGATTCGTTTATCCGTCTTCAAATTGGGGCGGGTATTTGCGCTGTTCTCACGGGTGATGCAGTCGCGATTGGCGAAGTCAATTACTAGTTTGACTCAGCTAACTACCGCACTTCGCGTAGGAGATCAGCCAGGGCTAGTTTCGCATGGCGAACAGCCCTGGCTTGCGAGGATGTCGGAAAGTAGAAACGCTTGATTCCAGTTTCATGTCGAATTTATTCACGGATAATAGAGAACACTTCATGTCCACGTCGTCGATATAAAGTAAGTACTGCTTTGACTCCTCAACTAAGTGAAATCAAGACTGGATCTGGCCGTACTACACTCCCGCCGTCTCCAGAGTATCTACGTTTAAAAGGTAAAAAGTCGGCCGGTAATTTTAAAGGAAACAGAGTATGGGCTAACAGTCCCATATTAAAGTTGTAATTTCGATTCTAAAGTAATGCCATATACATATTCGACCGTCCCTGTGGATAGTTTCGCCGCCCCCCTCCTTAAGTCTCTCAAACCAACCTTTTTAAAGCCCTTCTTTATTACCCGGCAAACCTCTTTCACGCATGCGTGTTTATGCATCCGTAGACCACTGCATATGCGTATTTCACTTATTAAGGCTTCCGTCTCTACAAGAACGTCAGTCTAACCTAACCACGTTTTGCCTGTCAATTCAGGCAGGATGAGCGTGTTCTTTCAACCTACCTAATGTGAATTATTGTGTACCCTCTATTGAATTCCTTTGTGTCAACTGCGACTTCCACAAAGCAAACTAAATGACACTCGATCACTAGCAGAGACGACGCAGATTAATGTTACCACGCCCCCAGAAGGCTGCGTCGAGTCCGACATACCTTTATATACAATTTCTACCTTTCCAGTTATACAAGCTGGATAATAGTTATTACGCCCCTATGCTGCGTCGGGTCAGACATACCTTTCTATACAATTTCTACGTTTATTTTAAATAATCCAGCGCATTCCGATCTAAATACATTGCATTCGACCACTCTTCTTAGAAATGGTTAATTATTTCTACCGAACCGAGATCCAGGTGGTTCCTACAGTGTGACTAAATACACTTTAAATACCAATGATTGTAAATATTTTACCCCAACTGAATTCTAAAAAGCTTTCCACTGTTACAATATATCTCTATCGATGTTATGTATGAATTGTCGCAGTTTGGAGGCACACTGGGATTCTGTGCAAGAAGTACTTTTTAACTTATCTTCAAATGGTCTCAAACTTGATTTAATTGGCTTACCAGAAATATTTAGAATTCGTGATTCCCAGCAATACAAAATAAGTGGATACCACAGTTTATTTTTTAATACAAGATTACAAAATGATGATGGGCATGGTGGAGTTGGAATATATATCAACGAAACCTTCATCTACTCTAAACGTGAAGATCTCTCTATATTTATTCCCCGTGTTTTTGAATCTATATTTTTTGAAGTTCAAGGTAATCATAATAAACCTTTTATAGTAGGTGTAATTTATCGTCCTAACTCTGCTCCTCGTGCAGATATCGATATGTTTATAAGTAAAATAATAGAAATACTGGATAATATATCAAATGAAAATAAAACTGCTTATTTAATGGGCGACTATAACATTAATTTGCTAAACTTTGTCACCCATCAAAAAACCAATGACTTCATAGATAATGTAATATCTCAAGGATTTATTCCCCATATAACTAAACCAAAATGAATAACATCATATTCGGCAACACTTATAGACCACTTATATTCAAATCATACTCATCCTAGTTATGAATCGGGGATTATTATCACTGATTTAGTCGATCATTTTGGAATATTTCATATAATGTATGGCACACCTCGTCACAAAAATCAGTATATAGGCAGGTACGACAGTTGACCCCACAAAACATTGCATCATTTAGAAATCTATTAGATATGGCTGATTACTCAACTGTACTGTCCACTGCTGATGCGAATGAAGCTTATGATAATTTTATGATAATATACAAATCACTTTTTGAAATATCTTGTCCAATTAAATCTGTGAAAGTTAAGAAAAAATACATTAAACGAGAACTATGGATTACTTCAGGCATATTGACTTCATCTATAAATAAAGCTAAATAACTTCGAAAGAAATTAAACAACATAATACAGAAATCATCAATGAATATAGAGAATATTGTAGAGTCTTTAATACGATTAAACGAGCAGCAAAAATTGCTTATTATACAGAAATGCTAGAAGAACGTAAGCACAATATCAAAGAAACATGGGCTGTACTACGACAAGCAATACATAAACAAAAATAATTTGCCAAACTACCTGAAACCTTCATCATAAACGGACAAGAGAATACAAATTTAAAACAAATTATAGAAGAATTTAATTTAAAAAAAATTGGAATAGGTAAATCGATAAGCAACTCAACAGCTCTACAAGCGACCATACATGAAGTAACCACTGCGCTTGAGCATATACTAAACCAATCCTTTGTCACGGGAATTGTTCCTGAAAACTTAAAAACTGCAAAAGTCATTCCCGTCTTCAAATCAGGTAACAATAAACTGTTCAACAATTATAGACCTATATGTATTCTACCCGCGATTTCTAAAATAATGGAAAAAATCGTATGCAATAGATTAATAATGTTCTTAGAAAAATATAACATTTTGTATAAACATCAATATGGGTTTCGTGCAAAACATTCTACTATTCAACCAATACTGCAGCTATAAAGAACTGTCAACATCACGACGTGTATAATACAAAGTACGCAGAAGTACATTAAAACCAACTGATTCTGTCGAGACATGCAATGTTCCCAGCTCGATTTATTTGATACACGCCCCTGTCAATCATTACAGGTCGAATTATATTATAAAAGGCGCGTAGTTTTATAGGAGGTGTCAAAAGTTGTGTCGGTGTGAACCAGCCCCTCCCCCATCCTTGTCGGTCGCACTACAACACCACAGTCATGTAATGACATGATCATTTATGTGATGTTGACTAAATCGTGTTTATACAATTTATGAAACGTGTAAGTGTTCCGTTGTTAGTGTAATTATTATTATAATCCATCGTCATTATTGCGATAATTATTTTAAATTATTTAGAAAGCCTGATTTGGGATTTTATGGAACTCGCTATTGTTCAAGGTTTCTCACAACGTGTGTAGTCCCATGTATGTTTGGTCCTTGACCGGGCTTGGCTTCCACAGTATAAGCTTGTTATAAAGTAGCTCAGTATGAACAAAGCTGTAACATACCGGATTGAGTATAATTGTGGAAATATTAATATTGTCAATTCGCCAAGTCAAGTCAACATTTCTTATATGTTTAATTGTTTTCATTTGTGTAAAGATGCTGACGCTACGTTGTACCATCGCATGTTTTTGTTACTAGGCGGCCTCAATTGTTGTATCTAAACTATCTACTGCTCATCAGCCTCGTTCACGCCTCTTTGTTGACGAAAGCGAGGCTAGGTAATGGGGACGCCGTCGCCGTCGAAGCTCCAGACGTCGTTCCGGCGGTAATTCTGGCGGCAGTTCCGGCGGTGGATCAAATGGTAAGCACTTCGATGGAACGGTGCAGCACTACGAACGTTCAGATAGTCATTGTTCGATCAGTTGGCGTATACCCCTTCTAAAGATTCAACATAATGGTATTAATGATCTACAAGAAGCGGCTATTACATATTTGTCAGACAGACTCTTCAAATAATCACAGCAGCAATTTGCGTTGGTTTGGATCCATTAATTCAGTGACGTTAAAATCTACTTAGTTTATAATATTTTCAAACAAAAGGAACTAACATTTGTTTTACGGATGTAGTTGTTCCTTACTATCACTCTATGGTCGGCAATAAACTTTGTTTGTGCACACATTTTGTATTTGTGATTCCACTTAGCAAGGAGTAATTATGACAATGCTTCCTACAGTTCGATGAATGAACGAACAAATGAACGAACGAAAAAAGAACAAGCCAACGTACGTACATACGTACGGCCGGACGGAAAAACGGGTGAATGAATTACGAACGAGCGGTGTATTCAAACAGTGTTACACTCACTATAAAATAGACAATACATACAAGGACATACTACTATGCATACATATCCGACAGCAAAAGCAGATTTAAATTCATACCAAACAAGTTAACAAACAACACCTTGTTCCGAAAACAGGCCCGACAACATCCAAATATCGTCAACGCCAACGTTACATATCCCCACAACAACATCCCACCCCTCCCTGTCTTCCGATAGTCACGTGTACAGGAGCTCCTACTGATACATTGATATTTGACACAAATTTCCACACATGTTCCGCTTTCTTTAAAAACGCACCCTGCTGTTATCGGAGACAATAGGTTAACAAATCATCGTAAAACACAATCCCTGATCAGTTCACATCCACTGTTTTCGTACTTCCCGATTAATCGTTACATTCTAAACCATTATTTTACTGTCCTACAGCAGCTAGGCATATAGTGGAACATCGTGTTTTATGCTGTCGATCCTAACCAATTTCGTTGACACCTGTGCAAATTGGTTGGTGTCCATCTGAGGTCGATGACAGGAAAATATCCCAAACCTGTCGTGTATATACAGTGTCAACGTGCAATTAGTGTAATGTATCATGTTGGTTAGGTTGCCTACGTGCCGTAATAAAACAGTACAGGACTTTACTTAAAGGGAGGTTGACTATTCGTTCCGTACCGACAAATATTATTATATTGTGTAAACTATTATAATATTATTTGTGAGTGACCGGCAAAATGTATTTAATCAACCATTTATTTGTGACATTTATATATATGTGGAGTAAAACTCGTGTTATTTTGGTTGCCGTGTTGTTTTTAAAACTTCTAATCATTTGACCTATTTCTGAAAATAGGACTTACATTCGAGCCTATGAGGTATCTTAGTGGCCGCGTTGTCATATTTTGATATTGGTCAATATTCTTAGAACAATTCTTAGAAACTGACCTTCAAGGCTAAATTATGTTTTGGGATATCCGAAATGATGAGAGTGCATAAGAAAAAGAAATATCCTATTGATATATTTCATTTTTAGGAGGTCGTGAAACAAAACATTGACCAACTTGTCGAAAAAGCCACTTCGGTTTCGTTGTCGACATCACGTAATATTTAACATGGTTACCTTCATACATATTAAAGGTGCGGACGTTTCTGTTGAGCTTCAAAAATTGTGTATGTCGCCGAGACAAAGAACAGCAGCAACCCCCTCCAGATCTGTCCGATGCCACGATCCGACAAACCGGAGTGATGCTGAAGCTCCGATTTTCTGCTCCCCCTATATTAATTTTGTTTCCGTGCCAGATGATTGTTCGCAATATTTTGTTACTGATACGACGCATTAGTAAAAATATGAGTTTGTGCCAGGCGAACAGTTCAAGCCATTGCCGCATAGACCAGCGGTCGGCAGCCTGCTGTAGCATTGTAGGTCGTGTGAATTACACTGCGACTTTGAACCTACTACATTGTCTGGTCGTCAACCTAGTGTAACCACAACCAATCATTTCACAACAGAAGATTCCAGGCCCTAGAGCGTAGGTTGATGACGTTATTAAATACAAGCAACAGAAATGTTACAAGACAACTATAATATGCAGTTGCATAATCAGCATACATGTTTGTGTCACCAAATTGAGTGTAAGTATTAATAAATTGGCGGTACCCGATTTGACATAACAAGTTATAGGTTCAGGTGCCCTAGGATTCGGAGTGAACGAGAGACATAACGTGACATCAGATATGTATGTACGAGAAGCCAACTGGCATTCCCATTTAATACATCAACAATAAACAAAAGCGGTTCAGTGATAGTTGGCCAACTGTTCCTCTGCTATGACATTGTATTGATAACACCATACATTGTACTCAACGAGTATGCATCCAAAAACGAAATTACATGGGAGACAATTTAAACAGCTGGTCACTTACATGAAGACGGGTATACACCGTTGTAAAGTCTATGAACTGTAACCAATGAATGTCTCGTGATGTGTGAATGTCAACGTTCGCATCGGTCGCGTTCGGCGAGATGTCAGGACGAAGTTGAAAGTCGCTCGGCGTTCGGCGAACGAATTGACGTAGATGAAAGCAGGAGACTCGGGCGATCAAGTAGACGGTAGATTTGCTTTGTCGATCCCACGCGAATCACCAGGCGACAACACGGAAACGATGTCACGACTTCGGCGAGAAGGTCTGTCACGGAGTCTGTGTTACGACAGCTAGCAGACGAAACGGTGGTGGCCTTGCATTCGAAGATCACATCAAAACGGAACTGCAGTCGGTTATCGCTCAGTCTTCTTCAACGCGTGAGAAGTGCAGCGTCTCACAACTTATCAGTACTGTTGAAATCGTAGAAATATTTACTACAGGCGTTGGGCGGACACACGTTTCAGCCCAATTCCTGGAGACGTGAGTGCAACACTTTCTTCTGCTCAAATGTTCGTCTGGACACGAATGGCCGTCCTGCCCTTATATAGCTTGTTGGCCGGAAGTTAATCTGACTAATTACAACACTTAATACAAATTAAAGTCGCTTCAAAACCTGGCTCCCGAAACCATTCACACTTCGAAGCAATCCATTCAACTCGCTGAGTTTTAAAATAGATTTTGCGAGATAAACGTATGGCTATATAAGTGCTCATTCAATCTTTAACTTACGTGAATTACTTACATAATTAATATCACTGGATTCCCTGTATCGAGCGGGATACCACAATATTCATCGTACATTCCTACTCTTATGAATTAATCCATAATTTTAATAAAACACGCACTCTATTCATAAGCTACGTGTGACCCTAGTGTTTTTCACACCTACATTTCTGTAAACAACTTTTATAAGTTCATAATATAATCTTTTTATAACAACAACATAAGTAGTTCGACAGGTCACCATAGTACCAGTCATGTTAAATAATTTCTACAGGTACCAAATTTGGTATACCTAACCGTAGAATTAGTGGTGTACGCTACAAATGAAATTAATTAAATCTGACTCGTCGGCAGTTAAAACGTTACACGCCTTAATCGCCAGAGGGCAACAGCGTATACCTCCGCGACAATACATACCAGAGATGGCAGCACCATCCCATCAACCATACTTTGAATACAGAACCACTGTTCTAAAGCCTGATTACATTCTACACAAACCACTTTGTGACAGTATGCATACGAGTCAAGCATAAACAATAAGCATAAGCAAGAATGCCATACCCAGCATCGGGCCTGCTTTATATATAGGTGAGAAATATGTGTACGTGGTGACCGTCGGATACACCACATTTCGTTGAAGTTTCATTGAGGTGTCTCAATATGATTTACTGGTGCGTCTACTGAAACTCGTGTTATATTTAACTAGGTTTTTCTATGGTACTCCAAATATTACTAATTTCTAGTTACTAGATTTTTGAAGCTCTATCTGGGCCTTTGAAGTAGTCCATCCTACTAACTATGTTCCTAACATCTCAATTAAAATTGTGAGTAATATTTTGATCGGTTCAGTCTCGAACTATACCACTCCTACTTAAATCATCTAGCGCACCCTCTCCTTTAACATCAATAGTATACCGATCGGGCCACCCACTCTCTCCCCGGTTACCTGGTTTTCTCTAGTTACTATAAACTATTCAATTAACTTATTAATATTTATAACAGTTATGGTACTTTACATTCGTCCCCTTTCAACAAAGATGACACGTCGTGTCGTCTTAAACAAATGAGGAGATAAAGGACGTACCCGTGTAAAACATTACATAAAATACCCAGCAACAAATTAATACCATAACAAATAAGCCATTGTCAGAAACACCATACGTGTAAGCATGTCTGCTTGACTAACATGACGCAATATACATCCCGTGAAAACTATAAAACAGCAATCCATGTATCTTTTTTCTCGTCTTGTCTTTGTAGTAGGTCACGATGACCCGTTTCATTCCGCCCCAAACTGTTTCACCCGAACACAAGAATGATATAAGCGTATGAGTCCGTCAAGAGGCCCGCGTGGTGATTTGTTCGATGACGTCTTTTGAGTAGTCAAGCCTTCAGAGTAATTACGCTTCCATGTAGGAAAGCGAATAAATAAATCATAGGTCCATCCTATCAACATAAACTTAGACATTAGTGCACCGTCATCCCTTGACGTCAATAGTAGACCGATCAGGCTACCCATTCTCTCTCTCTCTCTCTCTCTCTCTCTCTCTCTCTCTCTCTCTCTCTCTCTCTCTCTCTCTCTCTCTCTCTCTCTCTCTCTCTCTCTCTCTCTCTCTCTCTCTCTCTCTCTCTCTCTCTCTCTCTCTCTCTAGTTGCCTGGTTTTCTCTAGTTCATATAAACTATAAACTAATCAATTAACTTATCTATATTCATCACGGTTATGATACTTTACATTAGTCCCCTTCCAACAAAGATAACACGTCGTGTGGTCTGGAACAAAACAGGAGATAAAGGACATAACCGTGTAAAACATGACTTAAAATACCCAGCACCAAAATACTACAATAACAAGTAAACCATTGTCAGAAAGACCACACTTGTAAACATGTCTGCTTGACTAACATGACGCTATATACAGCCCGTGAAAACTCTAAAACAAAAATCCACTAATTGTTGTAAATAACACATCATGAAGTGGAAAATGCTACGGACGTCTTACAATCGGCCCTTGGAATGTTGGCTGAAACATGTCGGCGTTATACAAGCGAACATATAATGGCCAACCAGAGTCAATATATTGGCTATCACAATAAGTCGAACTGTAGTCCAGCCAGTAGCGCGTTCCCGTAGTCCAATCTAGATATGACGAAAGCGCGTACAAGTGATTTATTCGCATCTATTGTGAGGTTTCGTCTGATATGTCTAATGTTGTGGAGGTGCATATACGCTGTTTAGCAAATGGCACTTGTGTGGTTAATCATGTTGACGGATGGGTCGAATCGAAGCAACGTATGAAATATGTATATGTTTTTCTCGTCCTGTCTTTGTAGTAGGTCACGATGACCTGATTCATTCCACCCCAACCTGTTTCTCACGTACACATGAATAATGTAGTCGTAAGAGACCGTCAAGGAGCCCGCTTGGTCATTTGTTCGATGACGTCTTCCGTATAGTCAAGTTATTTATTGAGTAATTACTCTGACATGGCGGAAAAGGAAAAATAGCATAGGCCCATCGTATAAATATTATGTTGTTATAAGTAGCAAAACATTAACATAAACTTAGACATAATGCACCATCTCCCTTTACATAAATAGTTAACCTATCGCGCCACCCTCTCTCTCTCTCTCTCTCTCTCTCTCTCTCTCTCTCTCTCTCTCTCTCTCTCTCTCTCTCTCTCTCTCTCTCTCTCTCTCTCTCTCTCTCTCTCTGGTTGCCTGTTTTTTGTTCATATAAACTAATCATTTGACTTTTTTAATATTGATCACGGTTATGGTACTTTACATTCGTCCCCTACCAACAAAAAAGACACGTCGTGTCGCCATAAACAAAACAGGAGATAAAGGACATAACCGTGTGAAACATGACATAAAATACCCAGCTCCAAAATAATACAATAACAAAAAGGCCATTGTCAGAAAGACCACATATGTAAGCATGTCTTCTTGAATAACATCACGCAATATACATCCCGTGAAAACTCTAAAACAACAATTTACTAATAGTTGTGCAATAACACATTATGTAGTGGAAAATGCTATGGAAGTCTTACAATCAGTCCTTGGAATGTTGGCTGAAACATACCGGTTATACAAGCGAACATATCATGATCAACCAGAGTCAAGAAATTGGCTATCACAATAACTCGCTGTTGTTGATTCAAACTATTCACGACTCGCACAGTTAACATTGGGGTGAGTCAATCAAGCCAAATGCCATACACTGGCATATTAATATACATACAAGTAAGAAACTAGGTACAGGCGTCCTGCATAAGGCATCCGCAATTGGTTACGTAACTGTTCTCTCGGAACGGCAAGGTTGCTGACATGGACATGCATTATAGATACACATTCTGCTGACGTCATTTCTATATCCTCCAGTGACGTGGTGTTTGGACGTCGGGTTTCATATATAGGCAACTTAGGTGCAACAAATGCACGGCAACAGAACAATTAGTTTTTTTGCAGATAACATAACACAACAGTAATAAAAATGGGAATTAGGAACAAAAACAAAAATGACCACCATATGATGCTGGCAGATAGGAACCAATCAGTCAGGTCAGAAAGTTCTGAAGATGGTTGCAATTTGGAAATGCGAATGTTCTCCATTTTTGAAAGCGTATGCCACTTTGGAGAACGTAATGATACACCATTTCAGGCCAATTTAACGAAGTAATGGGAATAATAAGCATGTCCAATTCGAGTTTAACCGTCTGCATCAAAATACCATGTAAGGTCCACTTTTGACCAGCAACGCGACATCCAGGGCGTACATGCAGCACTGGGCAAATAACCAGTCCTTCTCTGCAGTTCAGGGCAGCATACATATGATTCTCCCTGTAACAATATAAGAAATATATTAGTGCGTATTTCACGTATCCTACGTGTCAGGATCGGCAAACTTGTGATCGTTACCTGACACGTTTTGCGAAGGTTTCTATCATTCGTAACGATTCCCCTTATAAATGTGAGACCCTCCTTAACATAACCGAGACCCGTGTTACATGAGACGGGATCGGTACCTAAACATATCTGCAGTAGAAAAATAGTCTCTCACAAGGTACCGTAAGCCAAATCAGTCTGTATCTGTATCTATACGGTATATTCCGTCACGTCGAATTGGCCAGGTCCAGATTTTATACCGGAGATAAATGACATGATCCGTTAGCGGGAGTTTAGCGCTGAAGACAAGACTATGCTTGTCCTGTCACATTGGGCGAATGCGAACGAACTGGTAATACCACTCTTCTCTTGTGGCACACCTTCCACTTCCACGATTACTCTGTAATTAATACATTGTATATCCATCACCTTATATTTTTCCGGATAAATAAAATTAAGAAACATTGTTATATATATTTACCTTATTTTAATTTTTGTGTCGAATAAATAATTACTACACAATTTGTTTTATATTTACAAACAGTGCCTCATAGTATAACAATGATTTGGCTTATATTACTTCGTGAAAATAACAAAAAGTGTCACGAAAATCAATGGTTCGGTGTCAAGCTTGAACCGGCGTCGCCGGATTGTAAAGCAAATTACACGAAAGCAACGCGTCTACCGATTGAGCTAATGGGACTAACGGAAATTCACTGACTGATTTAAGTTGTTATGATAAATTATACAACTCCTCCTTCATATATTGGTATTCTTGTGATATGATATAATAAACGTTACTTACTGTAGCTGGATATAATGTATGTTTGCTATGTATGATTACTGGTGCATATTATCTTCGGTGGGTTGCAATCGATATAATTATTATGAAAACGAGCCGAAGCTCAGCGAAAACTCGTCGGCTTGTAAGTCCATTGGCGTTCATTGTTTTTTAATAACATTGGATTTATGTGGAACCGTAAGATAACTGCTTATTCCTCTATGATGACTAGTGTTTGTATTACATCGGAATATCGCACAATAACTCATTCTGACGCTCGTTTCGACGCAAAAGCTATCCTTGTAAACATGCTCTGAATGCATGCAAGGGGTCGGCCTGATGCGAGTATATTTCGTTTGTGACGTAACAATATCACGTGATCGCCTAGCTCATTAAATTTCAATTTGCCCCGGGAATCGCTACACAGGCGGGTTTTAAATCGAAGTTATGCAACAAATGTATGTTTCTGTAATTGTTTAAAGTTCTCAAAACTGTGTGTATACATGGAAAACGGATTTTAGCTAATGCCTTGTTTTTATTTCCTTTAAGTTCCACTGCCCAAGAATAATTAAGTAACAAATAATTGCTGAGTAAAAGCAGAAACGAGTGAAATGACCTTCCATCTTGCGCTTTTCTGTTCAATTGCCGTAGGCGAAGCAATTGTCCGTTTACGAGTGTGCCACGTAGCGTCACAGCGAATAATGTCATTGTGTTGCCATTGGCTGTCACACCAGCGTAGCGTAATGGGCGGCACCACTGGCCTGGCAGTGCGGATGACTGGCTGTGCTGTCAAGCATCGTGCGTCAACGGCCGATTGTGACATATTATCGGTATGACCGTGTCATTGGCGTCCCCTAATTTTAAATTGCCAGACTACCTCTTGCATTCATCAAATCTCCTGCAACTAATAATTTGTAACCAGCTGCACGGTTTTAAACATCTTCCTGGTGGTAAATCTTAAGTTTGATCAAACCGTGATCAACAAACCCATTTATGAAAACAAAACGTTTTGAGACATTAACGTGCGAGCGGTTATAAGCAGTGTTCGAAATTACTGCCGACCTGGAGGCCCGAGACTGTGAAATATTTCATTGTCCAGGTAACTTGGAAAAAGTGCCGGCCGACAAGCCCAGCAGATTAATAAGATTACATTTTAAAAGAAGATAATGGAATACTTGTCTAGTACCGGGCCAACCTCGATTTCGTCATTATAACTACAGGTTTGCCTAAATTTAAAACCTAAGAGATTTACTTATATCATTCACCGTCATTCCAGTCATTTTTATATTTCGAAGCACAATTTTGAGGCCCAAAATGCGATCCGCTGCGGCCGCGCGTTACCGCGGTGAGCGACAGTGGGTCGCTCTTTTGGGCTTCAAACATGCGCTAAAACGCGATATTTTGTAACGTAGATATGGATAGATGATGTTGAATGGTAGCAGTAACACATGGTATGTCAAAAATTAGGCAAAAATGTTGACATAACAACAAAGTCAGGGTGAGCCCGGATACCAGACAAGTGCCACTAATGGTAACATTCGTGTACTTCCGAACGGGACATTTTACGTTTACAAGCGTGGTACAAAACAAGTTGGAAAAACAATAAAATGTTGATGTGATCAATGCTGATAGATTGATTTAACAAGCTTTAACAAGATTGCCACCCAGAGAATTAACTGTAGAAGGCAGATGGACAAGGAAGTCCTTTGGCATACAGAGAGTCCAACCCTTTTGTCTACGTGTATGTACGTCTACTGATGTATGTGTCGAGTTTACTTGTATATTTCTGATGTATGTGTCGAGTTAATTTGTTTAATATCCACGCTACTAGCACCCACGCATTCAGCTGATAAGCTGTTTCATTAGTTTACTGTCCTTTGTGGAAATGAGAACTTTCTTATATCTAATCTACACTGCACCTTTACTAATGTAACTTTATGTCCTCTAGTCCTTTGAGCTTTCTTAACAGAGAAAAACATATTTCTATCAATATTTTCATAACAATTCAATATTTTAAACACTTCTATCTGATCTCCTCTCAATCTCCTAGTCTCTAGTGTTGTTAAACAACATTCGTTTTGGCGTATTTCATAACTGAGATTCCTCAGTTTTGGTATCATTTTAGTTGCTCTCCTCTGTACTCTTTCTAGCATAGCTATGTCCTTCTTGTGATATGGCCTCCACGATTGTATAACATATTCTAAATGAGGCCTAGCTATTGTTGTGCACAGCGGTATTATTAGTTCTTTTTCCTTATACGCTATATTTCGCCTAATTAATCCAAGGATTTGATTTACCTTTGAAGCTGCAATTCCGCACTGCTCTGAAACCTTCATATCAGCACTAATGAATGAATAACCCTAACTCGTTTTCTTTTGTAGTAGTACTTAGTACAGTACACCCTATTTATATTGTACATCTTCGTTCCGATGTCCTGTGTGAGGCATTTACATTTCCCAGAATTGAACAACATTTGTCAAGATGATCATGTAAATATTGTCTATCTGCATCACTTTTAACTCTTCTAAACACTCTTGTATCATCCGCAAATTTCACAATCTTGCTTGTTATGTCATCGTCCAAATCGTTGGTATATATTAAGAATAATATAGGTCCCAGTATTGATCCCTGTGGTATCCCACTCAAAACTGATTTCCAGTTTGAAGCCTCCCCATCAACTACTGCCCGTTAATCCAGTTAATTATACCATTTCCTATGCCATGCCATGATAAAATGTATCTGGTTGTGATCATTATTCCCCAGTAGCTCACATATCTTGACATTGTCGCCTAGTTCATTCAGTGAGGACAAAACTATGTCTAACACCTTCTCACCCCTGGTTGGTTCTAGCACATGTTGAGAAAGGAAACTATGTTGTACTAAAACTAAAACCTTGAGATCCTCACTCCCAATACTCTGTAGATATGTCCATTGTATATGCCCATGATTAAAATCCCCCATGATAAAACAGTCCCGTTTGCTCACTTCCTTTATATCGTTTGCTCCTTGCATTTAAACAAACACATATATTTCCAGCTTCATAACAGTTTTCCAGACTGTTCTTTACTTATTTATTTGTGCTGTCTTTATATATGCCTCCAGGTTCTGGCTTCTATGTGAGTCCCCCCCTGCGAATCTAGTTTAAATAGATATGCAACATGTCCCACTGTCAACAGTACTCTGATAAGACTGCTGTCTCCTTTCCACTTAGATGGAGGCCATCTGTCATGTACATATCTTCCGTCTTAACAAAGTATCCCAATAAATCTCTGAATCCCACCCCCTCTTCTTCACACATCTGTTAAACTAATACGTTGATAGCCATCCTCTAGCAGTTTCTATATGTTGCCCCCACCCCTCCTCCCATTACTGGCTAAATTCCTGAGAGAATAATCTGTTCAACGCTTGTCTTCTTTATCTTCCTCACTAACTGTACTGCTATTCTATCTCACTTGTTCCTCCCTGTCCGCATTATTTCTCCATATGCGTATTAGTATAGATCCTCCCTTGCCATGCACCAATACATTTTCTACCCTTTCAGTGACATGTTCTATCCTAGCCCACGGTAGTCAATCAACGACATCTTCCGGTTCGCTTATTGTCTCATCTGTGTTTCTCATAATAGAGTTGCCCTTGAAAACCCTCTCTTTTCTTAATGCCCCCTCAGTCACTGCCATAGACTAGCTCCGTCTTCTGTTTGTATCTGTCTGGTTGTTGTCTTTCCCCCCTGCCGTCTTCTCTCCTGTCACCTTCTCTTCCGTTCCATTCTTTCCTGTCGCTTTTTCTCTTGTCACCTTTCCTCCTGTCATCGTCCTTTGTATTGACTTTTGTTCTATCACATTTAATCTCACTTCCTTTCATCCTTAATCTTTCCTCCCAATCACATATTCTTCTCTTCTCACCCGCCCCATTTTCTCTCCATTGTTCTCTACAGACACCTTCTCCCCTAACACGTTTTCTGTCATTGATTCGTCAATCTCTTCCGCTCCAATCACTTTCCCTCCTCTCAGTCTCCGCTCCACAGTCTTATTGCCACTACTCTGCTCCTTCAGTCTCACAGTATTCCCAACTATCTCCCTGTCGTCTCTCTCCATTCCACCTGTCTCCTTGCTAATTCTCATTTCTATCCTTTTCACAAAATATGTCCACCTAACTTTCTCCTTCTGTAGACACTCCACCTTCCAACATCCCACGGACTGAAAGGTGAATCCCTCTTCCTTGGTTTCTGCCTATGACTTCCCACAGCCGAACAAGGCTAAATCCACCCAGCTATGGCAGTGATCTCACATCAAGTGTCGCTTTGCCTTGTGTTGCCGCTTGCAAGGCGCCAAATCAGAATTTATTTAAGAATTTATCTAACTTAGTGTTTATAAAGATAAAAATAATTACACAACTGAGTATTTATCCTACCACGAACGCTAACGTTACCTGTAGTGACCTAATTTAAATACAATCAATTCTGTTACGCTAGACTGCCTTATTTATTAAGGTTATACCTTGCCCTAGCGAATATGTGGGATACTTAGTACATAAACAAACTGGAGTTGGCCCGACTATCGCCCTTGCTTAATTTTAACAACAATGCTACCTTATCAAAGTATCTAGCAGGTACTTGTTTACGCAGATATTATCTTATGTAAGTAGTTTTATGTGTGTTACTTTATCTCCTATGTATTCTACCACATAATCAGGTTTGTTTAATCTTGTTAAAAGAATTGTCGAAGGCTAAGTTACCCTAATATCACTCACTAGACGAAAGTGTTCTAAAATACTTTAACTAACTAACTTTAAGCACAACTGTTACTCAGTATATGTCTAGTCCTACTTTATGAATAGTATTAAGGTAAGAATAATACATATATACCAATATTTCCTCTTGTTTTTTACCTTTTCTGCATCAACAATTCTCCACGATCCAGATTCGCCAATGTGAGTTTAGATTGAGTTTAGTTTCGTGGTGCTGGCACTTCCGGCGAGTTCCGCTGAATGTGAAAGAGACATCACAGCACAGCGAAACAATTGAAGAGTTCAAATCCGAGTTTGACCCAGACAGTGAGTCACTATCCGAGTCCATGTCAAATTCAGCTGGAGACACTGTCTCAAGCGAGTGTTTCACGGACAGTCCTGCTGCTCCTGCAGATGATGGCAACAGTTCTGGGTAGTCCCCTGCTGACATTCGTGTAATGGTGTTTGTTGTAATTTGCAACATTGATGTTTTTCTGTCAACAATAAACTGTTGCCTAAGTTGTCTTTTTAATTCGCTGGTTCTTAATCTGAATATCGTAAATTAATATGCAGGACAGACTTGGCCTGAACTAGTATATCAATAATTGCCATGCATTACTGCTGCAAATGTATATTTCGCGTGTAAGTTTGTTAATATTTGGACCACCAACTTTTATTTTGGAACCACCAACTTGAGAAAGTTGAAGGTCCGACTGATCACCGACTTTTCAGCTAAGGTGTAGAACTCTGGTTATAAGCCAATATCACCAACGCAAGATCCGCAGTTTCAGTAACAATTTCCCCTAGTGGCAAAACAGAACACGTTTCTCCCATTTAGTACTGCGATAGACGTTATGTGTAACTGTAGATACGAAGTCAAAGCTAAGCCTATATCCTCGCGGTCATCTTACACGCGCTGAACGAGTCATACAGTCCGCTACACTAAATATCATAACGTATACCCTAACATTAATTGTACAAGCCTCCCAGGTAACATTGTGTAATTTTAACACGTGATATTCCGTTTTTTTATAAAGTGTAATACAATTGGAGCAAAACGTAATTCGTAAGGTACTATTTTCGTGCATTTGTCTAAAAGAATACATCAAATAACATGACTGCACAATGCAATAATACAATGTGAATCACCCATGAATTTACACACTCAACAACAACTATATCAACAAAACCAATGGTGTCAGTTCTAAATGCCACACCTCATTCATTACGGAGAATGGAAAACCAATAAATCCTAAGCTGTGATCTTGACAGGTCGGTCCCTGTTCAATCACCTCAACCCGCAACAAGAACACTGATACATTCAAGAAAGTATCCATGTCTGTAATGGTGTGTACTTGTAGCGTAAGTGACAAGTAAATACAATCACATGGAAATGAGAAAACAGGATATATTAATCTACCCTACTGGTTTCAGTGAGTAATACATACAACTCCAAACGTAGGCTGGATTTGGAAATAGCATCGACTCAAACGCGCTTGGCAGGACAAAGCCTCTATCTAGGGTATGTTTACGTCCCGACCTGGTCGGATATGGATACCTGATTAGTGCTCGACAAATCGCTGGAACTGGTCACAAGAGCTTTCAACCCTGACTGCGACTACATTGAAACCATTCTGACGAGGCAACAAAATATGATGGAACTGATGCTTCAGAAACAAAACACCATGATAGCGGATATGATGAATAAATTTGTGGAATGCATCAGCAAAACGGTAGAAACAAAGCTGGAATCAAATGCAAAGTGAAATTTTTGTAATAGCGAATGATCATCAAAAACTAACCAAAGAAAACTCTTTGCTGAAAAGAACCGTTGAAACTCTCACAGACAAATTACAAACCGTAACAAAACAAAACGTTGATATGGAAACACAACTGGACGAAATCGAACAACATTCAAGACGAGATTGTTTGGTTATAAATGGATTGCCCGAGGTAACAGCCGAGACAGATAAAACACTTTCGTAACTTTTGTCCAGAGCAAATTCCCAGATGTCACGATAAACGTATGCGACATTAGCAAAGCCCATCGACTACCAACCAGGGACAAACGCGACAACCATGACAACCGACGCCAAGGAAGACCAATGGTCGTAACATTTGCGACTCATAAAAAAAGATGAACTCTACTCTGGTCGAAAATCTCTTAAAGGCACCAACGTTTACATGAACGAACTGTTAACAAAAAATACGTGTTGAACTACATAGCTTCTGCATCAGCAACATCAAGGAGAGAAAAACTGTGTGGACGAAAGATGGCAAAGTCTTCGTCAGAGTGGGAGAGCAAATCGTTCAAGTGAAAACAAAAGAAGACGTAAAGGCCTTTGTGTGACTGTGCGAACAATGCGTCAATGTCAGAATGTTATATCTGGCTATCATCAGGTATTTTCTTCTCGTGTTACTGCGCGAACAATGCAGCAATGTGTGTTACCTGGCTATCTTCTTGTTTGACTGTGTAAACAAGACATAATCTACTCTATGCGACCTTTATATGTATGAATGTTTTTTTGTTTTTGTTTTTTGTTTTTATTCAGACGCATGCGCGTTATATGCGTTATATATATGATTTTGCCAACATGTGTTTTTTATTAACAGTAAAATTAGTCTTGTCATGCTGTTTAATTCTATTAATTTGACAAGCAATATATTGTTTTTAAAATGATCAATACTGAACGTTTGTTATGAAGTTACGGTGGTATAGAAAATAATTCTTTAAATAATATTTTAACAATATATATAAATGATGAAGATGGGGAATTAAATCTAATTCACCAGTCACCATATTTTAATGATGACGACTTAATTAATCGCATAAAAACAAACAGGACAAATTTACAATACTAAGTCTAAACTGCCAATGCCTAAACGCAAAAATTGATGAAATTGTTATTAAGCTAGACATACTTAGAAACAATAATTGTAAAATCAACGCTCTTTATTTACAAGAAACGTGACTTAAGGATGATTTTGATACCTCCTTATTACAAATTGATGGATACAATTTAATATCACAAAGCAGAATATGTAGTGGTCACGCTGGCCTAGCAATATATCTTGATACAAATTACAACTATAAATTGTTAGGTATATATACAAAGTCAAACATATGGGAAGGACAATTTATTGAAATAACATAAAAACACCGTCAAGAAAAAAATCATCCTTGGAAATATATACCGACCTCCTAGATGTCATTGAGAATTACCAAACATTCATAGAAGAATTATGCCCTAAATTACATCATCTGCAAAACCTAAGTGTTGAAGTAATACTAGCCGGAGATTATAATATTGATCTACTGAAAATAAAAGCAAAAAACATAATATGTGAATATTTTGATACAATCAGAGCACATGGTTTCTTTCCTAAAATTACTTTACCAACACGTTTTTCAAATACTAACTGCACGCTTATTGATAATTTTCTATGCAAACTCTCAAAAGGTCTTTTTAAATCAACTGCCGGCATTTTAATCAGCAGCATTTCTGATCACTTTCCGTATTTTATATGCCTTTATTGCAATGCAACTGTTATAAATGTCCCTACATTTATCAGAATTAGAAAACAAAATACTGACAGCCTTGAACATTTAAAAATAGAATTGATGCGTTCAAATATTTACAATAAACTAACTAAGGATAGAGATACTAATCCCAACGACAATTACAACCTCCTTGATGAAACTATTACTACTGCTATGGATAAATTATAACCTACTAAAATCATTAAATATAATAAACACATACACAAAAAGTCATGTTGGATTACACAAGGTATCATTACATATATAAAATTTAGAGATAAATTATATTCAAAACTTAAACATACTCATATAGGTACAGCAGAATATGTTTCGCTCAATACAAATTTTCATACATATAATACAATTCTTAAAAGAAATATTAGATTAGCCAAACAAGCATATTATCAATCCAGTTTTGAAAAAAATAAGCACGATATTTAAAAAACGTGGTCTATGATTAAAGAAATTATTTAAAAAAAGAGAGGGAAAAAACATTTCTTGATTTCTTTCAAATTGATGGGAAAAAAGTAACTGACAAGACTATTATTGCAAATAAATTTAATTAATTTTTCATCAATATTGGTTCTACACTTGCATCACAAATAAGCAATACTTGAGATAACTCTTACACAGACTATTTAACAGAGAGACGTATAAAGACTTTCAACTTTATGCCAATAGACAATAGTACAACGATTAGCATAATTGATAGCTTACATCCAAAATCTAGCTGTGGTAAAGATGATCTATCAACCAAACTACTAAAGCTAATAAAAATGAAATAAGTGAAGCAGTCACTCTAATCATTAACCAATCAATAACAACTGGCATATTTCCAGATAAATAAAAAATTGCTAAAGTTATTCCACTTTTTAAAAATGGTGATGAGACAATCTTTGATAATTATCGTCAAATGTCTATCTTACCAGCTATTTCCAAGATATTTGAAAGATTTATGTTTAATCAAATACACGAACATTTCAATTCCAATATCTTATACTGTGAGAATCAATACGGGTTTATGGAAAACCATTCTACGGAACTTGCCACACTGGAAATAATAGACAGAGTTGTCCAACAACTTGACCAATCAGCAACCCCAATAAACATATACCTAGACCTCTCTAAAGCCTTTGACACAATTGATCATAACATATTATTACAAAAACTAAATTATTATGGAATAAATGGTGCAGCACTAGATCTAAATAAAAACTACTTACACTTACAAATCGGAAGAAGCTGCCATAAACACTGGTGTCCCACAAGGGTCTATTTTAGGACCCCTTCTATTTATCATATGTATTAACGACATAATAATTTTTTCAAATGATCATTTTAAATTCATAATGTATGCAGACGACACCACTCCTTTTAGTACATTGAATAAATTCCAATCTCCGGATGGCCAAGTCCAAAATCAAAACATAAATAAAGAATTAGAAAATATATGCAGGTGGCTAAAGGCAAACAAACTTTATCTTAACATTAAAAACACAAAATTCATGGTATTTCACATGCCCCAAAAGGAAAACAAACTACCTAAAATAGAAATAGATGGGACAAATATTGAATGTGTACATGATTTTAATTTTTTAGGTATCACCATAAACCAACACCTAAATTGGGACAGCCATATAAACAAAACAGCGAATAAAATCAATAAAATAATTGGAATTTTAAATAAACTTAAACATGTATTACCTAAGAATATAGTATATATAATGTATAATTCGCTCATTCTTTCCAATATTAATTATGGCATATAGGTATGGGATTATCAAGCCCATCGCATTTTTAAACTTCAAAAGAAAGCAGTGCGAATAGTTACTTCAAGTAAATACAATTATCACACAGATCCCGTCTTCAAAGAATGTAAATTTCTTAAGCTGGATGACATCTATAGACTCCAACAGCTCAAATGTTATTACAAATTGATCAACAAGGTTATACCAGAATATTTCAGTCGTATTCCACACACATATAACTTTGCAATTCACCGATACAACACACGCGGTAAAAACAACTTATTTATTCCCAGAGTTAATCATCAGTATGCAAAAAAGTACATCAGACATAACATTATACAAACTGTTAACAATACTCCAAACATCATCCTTGATAAAATTTATACACATAGTTTATATGGTTTTTCCACTTATACCAAAAATTACTTCATCAAGAACTATGAATCATGTTGTCATATTTCTAATTGTTACATCTGTCATTCTTAAACTAGACATGACTTTGCATTTGTTTAAACTAATTTATGTGTTTTACTATAATATACTATACTAAACATTATGTTTACACATATATGTATGCATATATAGTTGATCACGTGATAATCATATAATTATGTTACTCCAGTGGTGTGGCTCCCATGATAGCGGCATATAATTGTCTTAATGGGAGCCTCCCTGACCTTACAATTAATTTTATATTTTAGTTTATGTACTTTTAATGGTCAAAATAAATACTGTCTCTCTGTCTGTCTGTCTGTCTGTCTGTGTGTTACTCTTGGGCGATTTCAATCGAACAGACATTCAATGGACACCATCAAACAACACAATAGGCCTCATGCCCCATTCATGGTCCAATCCAGAGTACGAGTTGTGTGTTGAAATGTCATCTGAATACGGCCTTGTGCCGTGTAACGCTGACCACACGTGCAACGAGCACACACTAGATCTTGTCTTTGTGCATGGTGCAGAGTGTAATGTTAATAAAATAGACAAGACGGTGAAATACACCCACGACGCCCTACATTGTGAACTGTTATGTGCCAACCGACCAAAGCAGGAACCCTCTAAATATTTTGTTTATAACTATCGCAAAGCGGACTTTAGTCACCTAAGACACTTATTGTCTTGTATCCCGTGGTCATGTCTCACGGACAGTACTGACATTGACGACAGTTTTGATATATCTTATGACATTTTTGTTTGCTGCCGTAAACGAATGCGTTCCTCTTATCTGCATTCGTGGACGTAAATACCCAATATGGTATGATAACGATATGATCGCAACCTTGAATGAGAAAGATCGCACACAAAGCATGGAAACGCTCACATTCGTTATCTGATTACCAAGTATTTTCTGAACTACGAATCACTTTTAAGAAACTTAAGAGAGAAAGGTATTGTGACTACATATCGGAAATTGAAAAGTCCGTCAACCAAAACACCAAACGTCTATTCAGTTTTGCCAAAAGCAAACAAACTAACGTAAAATGTCCTAACTCAGTGGCATATCAATCACATTCACAATCTCAATACTTTATCGTCCCTTGGGAGGGAAATTCATTTGGAGTGTAGAGCAGCATATTAAGACAAATCAAACAAATGTACATGCAATATAAACAATGTAAAAATTAAAAGAATAAAAGGCATTGAGGCAGACCGTCCAGCTGACATAGCAGAACTATTTTCTGACCACTTCGAATCTGTCTTTACATTAATAGATAACCTTGTTTATCCAAGTATTTCCTCCTTTCATTCCGACTCAATGACTACTATCAATGTGTCTTATGGTGATGTCATCGGGGGACTAAGAACCACCGATGTGAACAAAGCATTCGGTCCTGACAATATATCAGGTGTAATCCGAATTAGCAGGTCTACTAACTATGCTTTTTAATATGTCCTTAAACTGTGGAACTTTTCCAACTTGTTTAGTAGAGCAAATCTTGTTCCTATGTACAAGAAGGGAGATAAACGAAATGTGTGCAACTACATACCTATCTCTCTCTTACCACTATTTAGCAAAGTTTTTGAGAAAGTCCTATACGTATGAGCATGTGCGTAACACAATTTCGGACAAACAACACGGATTTATGAGATGTATAAGTACAGTATACAATCTAGCTTGTTACTTGAGCGGCATTTCTAACTCTATTGACAACAAGAAACAGGTTGATTATGTTTTTTTGGACTTAAGTAAAGCCTTTGATTCAGTATGCCACCCATTGTTAATTCACAAACTTAGATCATGTGGCTATTCCGGGCAATGCATAGAGTGGTTACAGTCTTACCTTGTCAACCGAAAACAACGCGTGGTCCTCGAAGGCAAAACACCTGACTGGAAACCGGTGTTGTCTGATGTACCACAAGGTTCACAAATTGGACCACTGCTGTTTGTCTTGTATATTAACGATCTCATTAATCATTTTGATTCGGGTGAAATGTCATTGTAAGCTGATGATTCCAAATTGTTTAAAGAAATTACGTCGGTGACCGATTGTCAGTTGGTGCAGGATCTAGACAGTGTATGTCTTTGGTGTGAGACATGGCACCTTAAATTTACCGTTGAGAAATCCTGCATAATATCATTCAATAACAACAAGAAACGCATGTATCCTATTTTACGATTTTAAGCCAGTCTCTGCCCAAGGTCACCGCTGTCAAAGATCTCGGTATCACATTGACCGACAGTTTGACTTTCAAAGATCATATTAATAGTTGTGTTTGTAAAGCTTTTAAGATGAATGGTTTTATTAAGCGCGTTTCCACAACATTTACCGAAGTACATGCTTTGCGATCCTTGTATATATATATATCTAGTCAGAAGCCAGTTGGAGTATTGCAGTGTTATCTTGAATCCCTGGCAAAGTACGTTTATTGACAAAATCGAACGTGTTAAAAAAAATCATTAAATATCTATGTTACAAATCCAAAATACAGTACTCCTCTGACAGTTATCCTGAGCTTTGCCATCATTTTAGACTACCTTCCCTTCAACATCACAGGCAAGTTGCAGATCTTATGTTTGTACACAATGTGTGCACTCCCAACTAGACTCGTAGTATCTGGTAGGGCCTATCCAATTTCACTGTTTTTCACGATCTCTACGAAACTACATCCCTTTTAGAGTTTCCAATTGCAGAATCAACATTAAAAAACATTATGTTTTGAATAGATGTATGACTACTTTCAAGACATTAGTGATCCAACTTGTGATATATTTTCATGAGCTGAAACTTTTAGATCCTCAATTCACAAAAATGTCTATGTATAACGGATGTTTGCCTGTTATATGTGAAGTTGATAGTGTGTGTGTTTTTTATGTCCTCATTGTTCTTGTCGTTTTTATTATTTTATTATTGTTTTATTGTTTATATGTATTGTTTCAGTTATCAGTCCTGTTACTGGGTCCACTGGACCTGTTGGAATCTGAATAAATGCAATACAATGCAAAACAAAAATGAAGTAGAAAATGCTATGGATGTCTTAAAATCAGCCCTTGAAATATTGGCTGAAACATTTCGGCGTCATAAAAACGAACATATAATAATCAACCAGAGCCAAGTAATTGGCTATCACAATAAATCAAACTGTAGCCAGCCAGTAGCGCGTTCCTGTAGTCCATAGCAGATATGACGAAAGCGTGGACAAGTGATTTATTCGCTTCTGTTGTTACGTCTAATGTTGTGGAGGTATATGCTGTTCGGCAAATGGCACTTGCGTGGTTAATCAGGTCACGATGACCTGGTTCATTCCGCCCCAAACTGTTTCTCACGAACTCATGATTGGTGTAGACTTAAGAGGCCGTCAAGGAGCCCGCGTGATCATTTGTTCAAAGACATGTTATTTCTTCGCTTTCCGACATGTCATAGTACTTACTCACTAAGCATGACTACAGAAAAGTCCATCCTATTTATACTATGTTGTTATAAGTAGCAATATATCAACATAAACTTAGACATTAGTGCACCGTCATCCCTTGACGTCAATAGTAGACCTAGGGGGCCACCCTTTCTCTCTCTCTCTCTCTCTCTCTCTCTCTCTCTCTCTCTCTCTCTCTCTCTCTCTCTCTCTCTCTATCTTTCTCTCTCTCTCTAGTTGCCTGTTTTGTTTCTAGTTCATATAAACTAACCAATTGAATTTATCACGGTTATGGTACTTTACATTCGTCCCCTTCCAAAAAGATGACACGTCGTGTCGACTTAAACAAAACAAAACGGGAGATAAAGGACATAACCGTATAAAACATGACATAAAATACCCAGCTCCAAATTAATACAATAACAAAAAGCCATTGTCAGTAAACATGTCGGCTTAACGAACATCACGCAATAATCATCCCGTAAAAACTATAAAACAACAATTCACTAGTAGTTGTACAGTAACACATCATCCAGTGGAAAATGCTATGGATGTCTTACAATCAGCCCTGGAAATGTTGGCTGAAACATTTCGGCGTTATACAAGCGAACATATGATGATCAACCAGAGCCTAGCAATTGGCTATCACAATAACGCGAACTGCAGTCCAGCCAGTAGCGCGTTCCCGTATCCAATCAAGATATGACAATAGCGTGCACAAGTGATTTAGTCGCATCTGTTGTGAGGTATCGCCTGATACGACTAATGTTGTGGAGGTGCATATACGCTGTTCGACAAATGGCACTTGTGTGGTTAACCTACTGAGAGATGGGTCGAATCGAAGCGGTGTGTCAAATGAGTGTGTTTTTGTCGTCTTTTCTTTGTTGTAGGTAACGATGACCTGGTTCATTCGGCCCCAACCTATTTCACCCGAACACATGAATGATGTACGCATGAGAGATCGTCAAGGAGCCCGCGTGGTCAATTGTCCGATGACGTATTTTGTGTAGTCAAGCTATTTATGGAGTAATTATTCTGACATGTTGGAAAGCGATAGATCCATTCTATTAATGTTATGTTGTTAAAAGTAGCCAAATATTAACATAAACTTACACAACGTTATCATAAAAGTGAGTCAATGTAAGACTCGTGGACAGGAATATGTATTTATATGTTTATGCGTTGTGGAATCGGCGTCATACTGTATCATACAATGGGAATGGGAATATCACATATTGTCGTCTATTGTTAAAGCAGCATACAGTAGAGGAACGGTATTATAATTAGGAAATGTGACACGCGTTGGCTGCCTTAGATAGTAGTCATGAAACATTTTTGGAAGTGAATTAAAACCGTGTGATTCTTCGCATACTGTTCCCATTGATATTTAAATTACACGGCCATCAATCATTGCCACTCCTTGCGTGACACGCCTTCCGCTATAAAGACTGCCAGGAGTCCAACGAAACGGCAGTGGTCGACTTGCAGTCTACAAACCGCATCGTCCGTCATAGTTCCAGAAGAAAAGACCAACTACAACGATGTAAGTAGAGTAAAAGCGGGTTTTATTGCTATTGCAGTTTATATATGCCAGTATTGTTTTAATTGCTATATTACGAAGAACATTATGTATATAACTGTTTAGGCACTAGCACTGTGTGAATAGAGATTAGGTGAATTTGTAAGGTTGGGCAAATTGTGAGCGAGAGCCGGAAAAAGCGCCGAAACTAATGCAACAATCCATATTCAGTAATCGAGGAGGCAGGCTTAATCCCAGATGTCGAGGAAAAGAGTAGAGTATAATTGCTGTTTATATTATCCTAATCGTAGTCGTATTCGGCGTCGACGTCGTCGTTATCATCATCATCATCATCATTAGTAATAATGCCAGAATGCAACGATTTGCAACACATTGTGGTATTGATTAACGTACTGTTTTCTGTCTTTATTCAAATGACATAGAACAAGTCAGTGGCATTAAAATATATTGCAAGTGATTGTCTGGGTGTGTTCGTGACACACATATGTCTTCCTTCTTTCCATGTTTGTAGCACATAAATATAGGCTCAACCCAATCGGAAAGATTTATAGAAACTAACAGGGACAGAATAACGACACATTTTAGTTCACCCGTGACAAGCAAGTAATTGTACACGTTATAGGGATGATATGCTACTGGCATTTGTCATTTAGCAAAACAATCTACATCGGGTCCATTCAATGCAACAAATTTCAGATGAGAAATGAAATTTAAACTATAATTAGTAGATATAATTTATTATTTATGTTTAACTTGCTCATGTGGGATATTCGTTATGAATTGTTGTGTTGAATGTTATTATCGGCCGAAAACATAATTCATAGTTCGGGTTGTTATAATGCAAAACACCTACTTAGCCGGCATTCATAATGTGATTGTCGATGTAGATAAGGTGTTCGCTTCGTGGGATCATTAATGGAATCCAGAGGGCAACAATTCGTTTGTTCTGCGAATATTAATATTGCATGCCATTTATATCATTAAATGTTTTACTAGGCGGCGCCAACTGGTGTATCTGCTGCTCATCAGCTTCGTTCTCGCCTCGCTCTTTGTCGACGAAAGCGAGGCTGGATGGTGGAGACGCCGCCGCCGTCGAAGTTCCAGTCGTCGTACCGGCGGTAGTTCTGGCGGCAGTTCCGGCGGTGGATCAAATGGTAAGCATCTTCATTAAACCTTAAAATGATATGCATTTTCAGATTCTTACATTACCATTTTTTATGTTCTAACTAATCGCCCACTTAAACGTATATACGTTATAAAATAATTGCTGATTAAATCACAGTAAATCCATAAATAACAGTGTGCATATTGCTTGCCTAGTTGTTTGTTACATTTAATTCTTCAGCAACAAAGCAGCACGGCATTATGTGAAATGTCTACTTCCAAATTAGGCACGCTGGTGTAACTAACACTTCCATTGACGTCACTCTCCTGTCATTAAAATGTAAGATCTTATACAACGCATACTTAAACCGCTTTACTATTTTTCTACATGGTAGACATTTTATATTGAACACCATCTCCACTAATATGGAAGCATTCGTCCACCCTGCAGTTAATGCGCGAACATATTCGTTCACAAATAGTATCCACTGTGCTGAGTGAACCGGTGTAACGTTCAGGGAACGAACTTGCCCAAAGTTCGACACAGCAGCATATGATTCGAACACGGGTTCCATCTCATTAGTAACATTATAGAATAATGGCGTATAAAAACAATATACATCCAGTCGGCATGATATAGTGTCATTACACTGTATTTAAGGATACGTTATGCGGTCATTTCTATATGTTTTAGGTTGTGGTAATTACAATCCACGTTTCGACATGTGCTGCGCCGGCAGGCTTCAAACTAAGGGCAATAACAACGCCTGCTGTGGCACGACTGCCTACAACAGTCGTTTTGACATCTGCTGCGCTGGAAGGCGTCAAAACAAGGGCAATAACAACGCATGCTGTGGAACGACGGCCTACAATAGTCGTTTTGACATCTGCTGCGCTGGAAGGCGTCAAAACAAAGGCAATAACAACGCATGCTGTGGCACGACGGCCTACAATAGTCGTTTTGACATCTGTTGCGCTGGAAGGCGTCAAAACAAGGGCAATAACAACGCATGCTGTGGCGCGACGCCCTACAATAGTCGTTTTGACATCTGCTGCGCAGGAAGGCGTCAAAACAAGGGCAATAACAACGCATGCTGTGGCGCGACGCCCTACAATAGTCGTTTTGACATCTGCTGCGCTGGAAGGCGTCAAAACAAGGGCAATAACAACGCATGCTGTGGCGCGAGGGCCTACAATAGTAGATTTTCTATATGCTGCAATGGCCGCGTAGTATTCGGCCGTAGATGCTAGTGACTGTTAATTGTGAACGCAGTCCTATCAAGCAAGAATGAGCTTATACATTCTAACAATAACTATACTTCATAACGAACATTGCATGCATGCCGTATGCTAATACATCATAACAATACGACCATTATTCTGGTTTAAGTTTTCTGATAAGTATTTGGCTTTTTTAATTCTAGCAGGTCGTTATGCTATGTTTTCTTGAAATACAATGTCTTACCAATACATGGTTATATTGGTGTTTTTATTTCACATGCCATGCTGACAGTGAGAAGGTTTATTTCACCGTTGGGCCG
>CM034531.1:67176310-67413810 GCA_020002185.1 Paraescarpia echinospica | reverse complement strand
CGCTGGTTGTTCGACAGTGTTGTATTGTAAGTAGCCGATATGGTTGAATAACGTGCTAACACTTAGTTAGGGGATAGTTGGTGCTGGGAGCAAATGCTTCAGGCGCTCTGTGGCCTGCTGGCTGATGAATGGTCTTATAAAAAGTTAGAACATCAAAAAACGTTGTGTTAAGCACTATTTCAACCCCCCGCCCCACTACAGCTAATACGTGGTACGGGATATGCAAAGTTTACGATCTAAAATTTACATTGCCGTAAATTTCCATTAGTTTATCGTACCACGTCAGCAATTTGTTTTCATCGTGATACATGGTGACGTAATACTTAAACGTATTTCGTGACTGCGAATTTATGCCACCAACTCTTAGTGAAGGGGTACGGACGGACGTAAAATATTGTTCCTTAATAGTTTTGAGAAGTCTGTCCCAACTCTGGTAGAACCTGTACTCTCAAAACGGTGTTACTTTGGTCAAAGAACATGTGGGAGCTGTGGGTTGTGCCACCAAGAATACGTGGATCAGTGTACATTGAAATCACACTCTCTCTGCTAGCAGCGACAGCCGAGCCAACAGAAACGACGCAATGCCAAATTGACCGGAGATTTTCCACTTCATACGGTACAATCAAGTTAGTTGACAATGCATAATTTCCGTGAGAGTCTTGAAGAAGAGTTCGTGTTTTACGGTCATTGTGTTTTATATGAGTTTTATATTATTGACTAGGCATCTGATATTGTAATTGTCAACGAATTAATAAAACCACATAAGTAATTTTAACGACGCAATGGGGTTCCGCAATTTTAATTTAGTCGATAGGTGGCGCTTTACGCAATGCAGGCCGGAAGTGAACTTGTTTGCATGCCGCTACGCTGCCTTTGTTCGACTTCATGCACGAATTCACTTTCTGAAAAGCCACAAGCTGCCCACCAATACGCAGTTCTGTAGTTGGATATACTTAACAATGCCAACAGAGTGTTGTGTGCCGGGATGCATAAACAGAACGGGTCACACAATCCCGTGGTCTGACTCAAATCGAGTGAAAGTGTGGGTACTAGCCGTAAAGAGAGACCACTGGCAGCCGACGAAGCACAGTGTCGTCTGCAAGACTAATTTTGACCAGAATGACTACGAAAGAAAAACAACTTATGGTAATTATATGATTATTCTATGTCTGTAAATTTACCGTATCGATGTGGTGTGGTCAAATGTGCAGTATCAAAATATTGTTTTTATTATTAAAACGGTTGTGCTAGCCTAGACCCTGGTGTCGTGACGTCTGTATTCCGAGTAGTGCAGGATGTAGCCTATTCTTCAGAACCATATTTTCAATGTTATTCATTAGATTTATATGGTAAAAATACATATACAATATATAAATAAGCAACGAGAATAACGCACAAAGCATAATAAAACACACATTTCCAATGTGGTCCCTATGGCTATCAATAACATCAGATGGTTGGTTGTGCATGCAATCGACACTGAGATCATACTAGTTTGATAAATATAAAAACAAACATGACATATGAATATCTAGTTTTGCAAACATTCACTGCTAACATTAAGATTAAGTTATTTAATAATTTATTCAGGGACTGCGCCACTCTACAAGAGGCTGAAGAAAACGGCTGTCCCTCACATATTCCCATGGTCGCAACAACCAACACCAGCAGCAGTCAATCGGAGGAACCGGGCAAGGAGGAGGCTAGCTGTAGCAGAGGAGGCTGTTCAACAGAGAGAACTGGCAGCTGAACATGTTGGGGCAGAAGAAACAGTGACATCAGAAAACACCAGTTTCACTGGTAGGTGTAATGCTTTTAAAAATACAAAGTGGATGCGAGACCGACAGTTTTTATATCCTTTGAAGTTTGACATTGCTGTTCCATCCTGTTAGTTACTTCCGCCGATCAATCTGTTCGTAATTAGAGTCAGGATTGGTAGGCTTAACCATAGACAGACAGACAGTATTGATAGGGTCTATATTATTATAATGGTGTTTCCTTGTCAGTTCTGTCACCACGGCTTCAACAATATTGTAGTACAAGTGCTAAGCCATTCAATTCCAGTTTTAACATATTCTTTAATATAATAATCTCCTGTAAGTTCATCTATACGGGTAGTTGATTGAAAATATAAATACATTGTAGACTTTAAAACACTGAATAATAGCAAGTGTTTTTGTTTGATTTATTTATGTTTATTTAAATATTTATAAAAGCTCGTTGTCTGCTTGCAGACCGGACAAACGTGGAAATGTCTTCACAAACTGACAGGGTGTGTACACAGACGATTGGAACGCAGAGCAGTCAGATGTCAAGTTTCAGTGCAAGCCGCTTTACAGATGATCCTCCAGGAATTCATTTTTACACAGGTCTTGAAAACTATGAAAAATGTATTGGTGTGCTGCATACTTTGGGTTCAGCCGCTCATGAGTTAAATTATTATCATGGTGCCAAACCCTCATCTGTTGAAGATCAGTTTTTTTTTACTCTTGTAAAGCTTCGGCAACATAAAACCAATTTCGAAATGAGTCGTATATTCGAAACATCAGAAGCCACAATAACAAACATCTTTGTAACTTGGGTTAATTTCATGGCTTGCCAATGGGGAAAAAAAACTGGTGGGCTTCATATGATTTGGTCCGGTTCTTTTCACCAACTGACTTCAACCAGAAAATTCCTTCAACTAGAGTCATTGTAGACGGGACTGAATTTCCCATAAAAAAGCCGATGGAACCTACTGCACAACAAGCCACATTTTCGACTTATAAAAACAGAAATACGGTTAAAGTTCTAGTGGGAACATCACCTTGTAACTTATGTTTTCCCAGCATACGGTGGATGTGCCAGTGACCGTCAGATCTGCGAGAGATCCTCACTAACCGAAATGTGTGAACCAGGTGACAGCATAATGGTTGATAAGGGTTTTAATGTTCAAAATCTTTTTGAAAGTTCACTGGTTTCCATTAATATTCCCACCTCCTTCCATAAAAAAAACATACTATCAGGACGTACAGTCATGAAAGACAGGAAAATAGCAAGCAAGCGAGTTCATGTAGAACGTGTTATTGGCCTAGCTAAAACATATAAAATATTGCAGCACCCAATGAATAACACAGAATCTGCAATGGCAACGCAAATAGTGCGAGTGTGCTTTCATTTATGTAACTTCTGGCATTGTCCCAAAAGATGCTTGACCATGAGTATGGGGAGTTGTGGCTCAGCGGTAGGAGCACCAGACTGTCAGTCGAGAGGACACCTCTCACTATACAAATGCCGTGTCTTGTCATCAAGTTTCTTGTCAAACTGTGCCAAGTATTCAGCGAGCCTTTCCATGGTGACAGCAGGGAAGTGCTCTACCATCCCACCATGAAGGTCTTTGATTAAGCTGGTTGGAGGCAGCGTCATTTCATGCTCTTGCTGAGGCTCTGGTTGACTGGTGCTCTGGTAGGTGTCCAAAAACTCCAGTCTGCATAATAAACGCATGCATTACGACATACAGTATAATGCTTAGCCTGTACTGCAGGCATAATAGACAGTCAAAGTATGACATATTTGATAATATACAGTCATAGTCTTAGAGTCATAAACAGATGTAACAAAACAATGTATTTATGTATGGCTCTAGAATAGAACTAGTTACCACGACGTAACCCTAGGCCTCACCATGTTAATGCTAGGACATACTGTAGCGCCAATGGCTTGCCATGCAAATAAATGAACGATTGTCATTGTTTTGCTTTTGGACTGGCCCTGGGTTTAAATGTTTATGCTGATGTCTTTGGGATAATCCTGTGTTATTCAACACAGGACATGGTGCTAGGTGTAGCACTGCCATTGTTCATTCAATGGGGATGCATTTGATGAGAAGAAAATCAACATTACTCCGTTTATTAAGCGCTAAGGCGTTGTCATTGACAATGACATTAGCAATCCTTACGTAAAATAACTCATATTATCGCCCGACAGATTCAGCGCACCAGACGTAAAATCACTTACCTTGCTATCAAATCTCGTTTTCTTCCAGAAAGCTTGCCATTTCGTTTCCTCAAAGAATCTTTCAACTGAATTAGCGTCATGTCTGCATATTTGGTGGTCGACATGGCCGTGTATATGCAGTTGCGTCAGTTGTAAAAATCGTTTCGAATAAACAACAATTGTACATCGATGACCAGCTTTACGGCACAGCGCCCTCTGTCGGATTAGTTATTGAGGTACCCCATCACTAGTTGGTATATGCCGCTATAGCACTAGCACTATAAAATAACATGTGTTTTCAGTACTATCCTCGAGAGGGCGCCACTATAGTACACGGAATGACGCTGTATATGTGGTAATTTATAGCTGTGGATGGATAGAAGAATTTTGTGTAGGCGGCGACCGAGGAATTACAGCAGGTGATTACCATGGGTGGAGTGTTTTGCTTTTTCCTTGTTGTAGGGTTATGTTTGTGTTTAGGGTTACAGTTAGATTTAGGGGTATGGTTAGGTTCACATTACATAGTAATTACCTGGACGTTGCCTGTCAAAAAATGACGTCGATGGATATGGCCGTCTGATGTTTAAAGATGACCAATCATAATCAATATACAACGAAGTGGGGAGATTTTTTCATGGATATGCATAACGATTCAAAGCTTTGAATATCCGTTGCTTAAATCCGAGGCAGTCAAGTTTTCGCAAACATCATTGCATATGAGGGTCTGCGTAATAGATGTTGTGCGCACATCAAGGCTCTCCATAACTTTGAAGCATGTGTGCTATCGCTAATATATTGTTTTGCACAACAAGCCCACAAACACGGACACTCACACACATTTGACTGTCGTAACTCACATGCGTACTCGCGCAAACGTGTACACGAATACACGTGCAATCATATGCACACTATAACACACGCACGCACGCACACACATACACGCCGGGACTAAACCTGTTGGCCAAAGACGGGTAGGTCTAAGCCCGAGGTTCTCTAAGCATAAACCACTATATAATAACGCAACGATAATTATAATGTCTAGTACACATTTATTATGTCATTAAAATAACATCAATACCATTAGTACTCGAACACTGCCTAATGTCTAGTGATATGAAAAACGGATTCCGCCTATTTATAAATCATGCGTGGCCATGGCAGAAATGGCGCCCCCTGCTAGGTAGGAAGTTAGCAATGATGCTTTGGTTCCCAGTGAACCGTGTTCAACACTGCGGTGTTAGCGCCATTGCAGGCAGGTGTAATCATCAGCTACTCGCTTTGTTCTTAGAGTGCTCGTGCATCGAATTTATTAAGTTTCTTTCTTCAAGAACGTTTAAGAATTATGCATAAAATAATATATTAAATTAATACATTAAGGCATTACATAAACGTCACCAAATCGGTTAAGTCAAAACCGAGGGTGTGTGTATGTGTGTACGAGCTCGCACAATAGCGTGCATGTGCATGTACGAGACCTGGCTAATTGTTTTGCTTATGTGTGTATACATGTATGTGCAGTGTACTACATATAATATATATAATTACAACCATCAGGCTCGACTAATTAAAATACAATGTCGTCTTTTGCAATGGTTCGTTAACTAAGTTACGAAATTGAATAAAATCATAACTAAGTAAGAATCGTGATGCTTAGTAACAATATCCTTTAATTAAGCAACTTCAAAAATCTCCCGCATATTAATGAGACACATTTAAGCCACTACAAGTAACAGGTGAACTATCTTTGCGTTTGTTCTGTTCTGACAACGCATTAGAATGTCCCAGCAAACATGGCAGTATTGGGCCAATGCTGGCATGGTACTGGCGAGTACCGTTTGTACCGTCAACGGTACAGCCGGTACTGAGCCGGTACATTAGACAGTCCATGGTGAAAGTGAATGTAATGGCCCGGCACTGGCCCAATACTGACAAGTTTTCAACATTGTTCCACAAGATGGCGCACGTGCAGCTTTTTGTAGCGCCACCTATGGAATGCAATTTTACCGCCAAATTTAGAGTGAATCCGCAGAGGATTACTGGATTAAGCTAGTTTGATGTGTTTGAATCTTTTTGATGTGCGATGTTGACTTGTCTGTGGAAGATTTGAAATTGGAATGTTGTCAGATAAATTGTACTGATTAGTAAAAGTGAATAGCATACATTATGATATGATACTTGTGAATACACAGAATTGTATAATTGTACCTAAATTAATGTTTTAATTGAGAAATAACATATAAACGACTATGAAGCCCCACTAACATTAAGCACTGGAACCGAAAAACACAAACTCTTAATACTAGACCCCGAAGAAGAAGATCTGACCATTGAGGAACCGAGAGGATCCTGCGATCAGAACAGTCCTAAGGTGATAATTGAAGCAGTCTGCATAACTAGCAAACAATAGACCCTGCATCAAACTGGTCTGGCTACATTATTATTATTAATTATCAGCCTAATAGATAACTAGCCTTTTAATTGAAATATTGTTTGGCATACAAAATACATAATATTATTATTTAATTCAGTCATTCTTGAACAGAAGTGGTATTTCAATGATTTTTCTTTCAGGTTTTTTGGATATATAAGTTGGCAGTCCAATTAAAGCATGTCGTATTGGACAAAACGTCGAATAATTCTAGCAGGAGTCGAGAAACATATGCAAAATATTGCAAACAATGATGAGAATAATGAAATGACAGTCATTGCAAAGCGTGACGTGGGATGTAGTCAGGGATCAGAAGTAGGACACAGGGTGGTAGATGTAGGAGATAGTCATCATATTCATAGTGATGTGGATGAGGGCCATCCTCAAGACAATGATGTTTCAGTCGGTGAAAATGAAGAAGAATTTATGGAGAATGACAATTTCTACTCCGATGATCCAAACTCTTCACCATCTTCATCTGATGGTGAAAATGACGACGAACATGATCAAAATGGTCTCTATTCTTTGTTGGCTAGATGAGCAATAACAAATGGGATTACCCACATTGCTCTAGGAGAATTGTTGGGTGTTCTTATACGTTTCCACCCTGATCTACTTAAAGACCCCAGAACACTTTTGTCAACAACAAAAGTTGATGGCATTAAACCAATAGCTGGTGGTTTGTACTACCATTTTGGAATTGCAGTGGTAATCAAGTATGTACTTGCTCTTGATCCCAAGCTGAAAAACGGTGACACTATACAGCTACAGTTAAATATTGATGGGCTTCCATTGTTCAAGAGCAGCAATGTACAATTTTGGCCAATATTGGGGCGATTGGCACAGTCAAGCAACACAGAACCATTTGCAATAGGATTGTTCTCTGGGAAGTCAAAACCGTGTCATCCGGATGAGTTTTTACAGGATTGTGTGGAAGAAATGGCTGATCGTCAAACAAACGGTTTGAATTTCAATGGTCAACTGTTCAACGTAGCCATTTCCAATTTTGTGTGTGATGCTCCAGCACGTGCTTACATCAAATCTGTCAAGTCCCATTCTGGTTATTCAGGTTGCGATAAATGTACACGGGCTGGAGAGTACAAGGGGAAGATGACTTTTCCAGAAATTAATGCCCCATTGCGCACAGATATTGCATTTGATGAAATGGTCGATGAGGATCACCATGTACGGCAATGTGTACTGAGACGGCTATCACCACCACTGGGCATGGTTTCACAGTTTAGATTACATGCATTTAGTCTGCCTTGGTGTGTTGAAGCGTCTCCTCTTACTGTGGATGAAGGGTCCTCTCCATTGTCGTTTAGGGGGTCAGGCAAAACAATTCATTTCAGAATGTCTTTTGTCTATGCGTAATCACATTCCAAAGGACTTTGCTAGAAAGCCCAGGGCTCTTGCTGAAACTGACAGATGGAAGGCTACTGAATTTAGGCTTTTTCTGCTATATACCGGCCCAATTGCTTTGAAAGACAAAATAGCTAAAGAATTGTATGATAACTTTCTGTTACTATCAGTTGCCATCCACCTGCTAGCAAATCCTGCTTCAGCATGTAGTGTGACTTTATGTGACTATGCTCATAGTCTCTTAGTTCTTTTCAAGCAACACTTTTCGCAGCTTTATGGACCAGACAAAGTGACATACAATGTTCATGGCTTAGTTCATTTAGCAGAAGATGCAAAAGTTCATGGTAATCTTGACCAGTTTTCTGCATTTCCATTTGAAAATTTTCTTGGACAGCAAAAAAAATTGTCAGAAAGCCAAATTTTTTGCTCCAGCAGGTGATTATGAGAATAGCGGAGAAGTCCAAATTACCTGCTGTTTTTTATGATCACCCAGGCTTATTTGTTCCCAGTTTTAAAAAAACCCACACACGTGGCCCACTCCCAACAGGAAATATGTATTTTCCATATTCCCAATATGGAGAAGCACAATTAAAGGATTTTACTATTGCAGCTGAAGTACCTAACCATTATGTTAAAATTGGTTCAAAGGTTGCTCTTGTACAGAATATTCTCCAATGTGACACGGGGATTTACGTTGTCTACAAACTGTTCCTCTCACACAAAGCCTTCTCCACTTATCCTTTAGATTCAGAAAAGCTGGTTATTCATATTGTAGAAAATGTAAGTGAAGTACTCTATGTCATTAATGTTGAATTTATCGAGGGAAAATATGTTACTACCATTTGGAAGAGTGCATGTTGCAATGCCTGTCATTCATACTGTTTGATTTCTCATAACTGTGATTTTTCTGAATTGCCTTACAAATTTATCCAATGTAAATTCATTTTAAAATATTTTTGTTGGTCTCCAGCATGTATGTTGTGGTGGTCTTTGATGAGCACAATGAAGTTGACGTTGCATCATCAAACTGGCTTATTAACAAAACTAAGATGCACTGGCCTCCATTCAAATCATCACAAGCGATCAACAAAGCCGTGCGAGAAAGATCCTGAACAATGGAAAGTCTTCGAGATGCGAGTGCTCTGTGCTTGTTGTAAGGAAACATTATTTCCCACTACATTTTGTATACATGGGTGTATTTAATTAGTTGTGTACATCATATTTAAAATAATCTCCTTCTACACTGCATTGATAACATGGCTGAAATATACAATAAATGCATTTAATAGACAGTGTATTAAATTATAGAAACACATAATAAATTGATTGCATAATGTGGTTTTAATTGCATCTAATTACATCGTGACTCGCATTACGGCTGCATGGGGCACCTGATTATTGATGTTGGATTGGTGAATTTTTTGAATTCTGCACGTATTGTTTGAATTTTCCCATAATGCCGTGTGCAAATATTGAAAAAAAATTCCAAAAAGTTTATGTTATGTCCCACCATAAAAAATAATTGGGAAATTCAATAACAATATTTTAAGACCATTTTGCATGTTTTCGTGAAATTGCCCTTCCCAATAAGTAAACTAATTGCCAACAGCATGCCGCAAAATCTTGTTAAATTAATGACAGTTTGGCAAAGTTAAATTTGGCTAACTAAGATTCTTATCACTTTCACATTGATAATATAGCTATATAAATATATAACTATTTGACTGCTTTATTCTATCATATTGACATTATTGTGATAAAATATACATGAAAAATATGTTAACCCAGTTTAGCCCAAAATGGAGGTTTAGTGTCGGGTGGGAGTCTTACATTCTTAAAAAGGTTAGGGATTATGTTTATATCCTAAACAAATACATCTGATTTCTGATCATTGCCCGTGACTACTCTTGTGATGTCTTCATATTATATTGTAGTGAGCTATGATGAGGGGCGACAAAAGGCACGTAAAGGTGAATTTACATATGGTGTCCAAACAGAAGAAGAAGAAGATCAAAGCAAAAGGCCAAAGAGGTGTGTTAATAATTGTTGGATTAACATCAGCTGTAGCAAGTCTAGACTATTAAGTTAATTATATTAGACAAACGGAGTAGTTGGTACGCAGTCTGCAGAAATATTTAATAGTGGTTAGTTTGTACGAAAATAGCTCAGATGAGCTAATGTTATGCAATTCCACATGTTAATAAAGCTTCTTGTATCTTGTAGTTAAAACTGCCCATGACAGTTACATAATTGCACAGTCATCAACCATGGTTGGGGTTTAACCCGGGCTAAACTGGTTTTGCCCAGCCCAGTGGGTTAAACCGGGTTTTTAATAGTTTAACCCGGGTTAAGCCTAGATTAAATTAGGCTTTACTCTATCGGAGATCTCAGGATGATATTATCAGAGGGACATTCTCAATATTATATTAGTTGGTATATAGATTGATGATGGTTTAAAATTGTTGTATATCCACCTAATGCAAATTACTTATACTTGACACCAGTTCAGACCATAATCCTTTTATGTATTTAAACCAGCCCAGAAAGTCCAACATAAAAGGCCTTTTTATCAGTGTGCCATTAATTACTAGCTGAGTCTTCTGAAGATGTGCCGTGATTCTAGTCAGACAATCTACCCTAGTACAGTGTGGTGTCAGCTTGCAGGATATGGAACAGGAGGATTTAGAGCCTTGCAGACTGGTAAGTGGTAATCTACCCTTTGTGTTCACTGCCAATAACTGGATTTATCATCAATCCTCCAAAGATACCTGAGCCACCACATATTCATGGTCAAGTTGATTAGTTCAACTCACAAACTAAGACAATACACAACACTGAATGACAGTGTCCAGAGGGAGGCCTAAGCAGTGTCTTCCAATTGCTGAATAGATCAATTAACCCTGCCCCCAGTCCCAAGTGGGTGACATTGTGCACAGGTGTTCATTAATCCTTAGTGAATGTACTTTGTGTGCTTTATTCTTTCATATTGTGACAAAATGTGGCTAAAAATAGCTTAACCCGGTTTTAACCCAGTTTAGCCCAAAATGGAGATTTAGCCCAACCCGGGTTAAACCAGGGTTTAACCCGGGTTTAACAAGGGTTTAACCCGGGGGCACGTTAACTTGCAAACGTTATCATCAACATCTGTTTCAACAACAACATTATGCATTAACCCTATACTCCTATAAATCTTTATGAAGCAACATCATATGTTTGCATAGAAAAAGATGTCTTGATATGATATGTTAAAGTATTCAACAACAGATTTCTTGTTTGTCCTAGATACACACAGAAGCCAGCTCATCTTCAAGATAACAGTGAAGATGACGATGTTGATGATAAATGCGAATAATTAGTCAGGAAATCGGAAAAAGGTCGAAGTGGAAAGGCATGTCATGCTAGAATGCAACGGGCACCCACGCCACCAACAGTTCCTGGTATTTATCTTCCTGGAATGATTACCTTCCTTCCTGTGTGAATGCCTGACCAATATATTATATTGTATCTTGTAATAAATTGGTCAATGGTCATACTTCGTAATGGAATAATGTGTAATCTTAGACATACATGTTGCAATGAATTCCATCATAGACCAGTTTAATAACATCCATTTATGACACATTTGTGTTATTCAGGTGCTAATCAACGTCTTTATAATTCGAATCACCTTGTAAATCACGGGTTTGCCCATGTGATTCTGGTACTATAATATAAAGTGCTGCTATGTGCTTGTTATTAATTGTCAAGTATCCCAGGCTGGCGTGTTGTTTGATTGTATCTTTGTAAATACACACTTCATGTTTTCAGATTTGACAGATGAGAGGATTCCAATGTGGAGGACCACACCAAGTACTCCACCAAGTTGGAGGACACCTTCATCCGCGTTGGGATCAGCAGTGTTATCGCCATCATCAACCAGACAGTTTTCAGGTAATTATTCCAATCCTAACATATGGCCACAATGCAAGATATGAACATCTATATCCTTTATCTTTACAATCTTTACAGTTTAGCCCTGACACAAATATGTAGGTATATAAAGAGTGCAAAAGCCTTGTTTTTGCAAGTTTAAAAACGAAATAAGATTAGATTTATTGCCATGTGTTATCATTGCAGTCAATACAATAAAACATTGGAAAGTGTTACGATGTTGGGTCGGACAAGTACGTATTCGTGACAATACTCTCATGCAGAAAAAAATGCATTAAAATATACTAGTAATAAAATGAAAAATATATATTTTCATGCACAGTAAATGTTATCTTAAAATAAACTCTTGACTATATTAGCACGTAGCCATCTCTATACATGTTTTCTATTATGTGTACTAGTTAAGGTGCATAGTATTTTTAAAATACTCTACATGTTGTATTTATTTTTGGCAGCTTTTGAGAGGGAGATGCTGTCAGGTATGACAGCCATCCAACTGACACTGGATGGCGTGGTGCAAGAGCTGGCCACTCTGCGGAAGCAGATAAAAACACTGCATAGTGGAGACGTTAAAGATCTGCCAGAGGACATAGATTTCCCATTGCCAAGTGTAAACAAGGTCGAGGAGCTGGAGGTCAGGCTGCTCGACAAGAACGTCAAAAACCTGGTGCTGAGTAATTGTATGATCATGCTTATTTTTGCATCGTTACATCATTCTTTCTAAGGGAAAATAATGAAAACTTCTAATTGATCTCTTAATATCTTCATCTCAAGTGTTTTAAATGTCGTAATAAAACCTGCAATATATTTGTATTCATTTTATAGTTTCCTTGTATGTTCTATGTGTAGGCATTACAAATTTTACATTTCCCAAAAGTGAATAACATCCTCCATTTTCAGGCCATTTCTAGATCCTCTCGAACATTTTCCCCCATCATCTTTAACCGTTCTAAACACATTTGCGTTGTCCACAAATTTAAGTGTTTTGCTTGTTAGTGTTATTCCATAAATATTGTGTGGGGTGTGGTATTTTTACATAATGTGCAGTGGGGGGGATTGCTATTATCACTGTACTCATAAACAATTAAATTAGAAAAAATAAATATGGATGGTGCTTCCAGCCCCCCCCCCCCGTACATTTATTTCTGTAATAGCTCTTACGTCATCATCTAAGTCATTGATATATGTAATATTGTTAAGAATAGTATATGTATTTGATCCTCCACTCAAAACTGATTTCCGATTCGAAACTTCCCCTCTGCTACCCAGTACTAACATGTTTCTATCCAGCTGATTATTCAGTCCCTATACCATGGGCTTTCATTAACATTTTGGTGTGTGCTGTATGTTTGCAGACCCATGACTTGGCCTCTATTGGCGGCGGCAACGTCAAAGAAAATGTGCGGCGTGTGATGTCGCATGTGCTTACACCATGCCGTTGCCATTCAGTACAACTGGGCAGGCAAAAGTGGCTGGAAAAGCCAAACAGAAGAAACTAAAAAGGCATTTGGCAGTCTGCTGTTGAGCAGAGTCATTACACGTGTGTACCAGTATAGCTACTTAATCCTTTTATATCTACTTGCTTACAGTACAAACTAAGGATTAATAATAATTAGGATTAGTTAATATGAGAGACGTCTTTTCCAATAATAAATTGTTATGGCCCCTAAATCCTCAGGGACTTGAACTCAAAGAGTGAGGACCACTGAGGATTTACCATAATTTCTTTGGCATATTATATAGAGAAAATTATGGTAGGATGGGATTGCAATGTAGAAAACATGTGTTAAGTTATTTAGTATTTGCAAAACGTACCTAGTTTCAGATGGTTTTAAAGTGATGGGGAGTCTATTCCTGAGTTTGTGCAAAACTACAGTTAAAGCCTGCCCAGGTTGAGCTTAATTTTGAGAACAAAAAGATGTTATGAGATCAAACTGGAAAATAAATTATTGTTTAGGAAGTGCACTGATGTTTTAGATAAAACTATATATATATGTGTGTGTGTGTGTGTGTGTGTGTGTGTGTGTGTGTGTGTGTGTGTGTGTGTGTGTGTGTGTGTGTGTGTGTGTGTGTGTGTGTGTGTGTGTGTGTGTGTGTTTCAGGGGTCATTATGAGGAATCCTTTCATTCAAGGGATCACCGAGTCGACTGTACAGAAAGAGATGATGCTGTGGCTGAGGAACGCAGGAGACAGGCATGGCGGGAGGAAGCGTCGTGCACAGGACAGGCATGATCATGCCAATGATGTATTATTATTTTTATTTGAATAAAACTGTTCATGTTTTGTTTCATATCCTGGCTTTTGTTGCTATCTCAAACAAATATACTACTATAAATATCAATGTTAGGTCACAAATATTCCTATATTTGACCAGTCCAGTATACCAGTATACAATAGTGTACTGGGCCATTAGTGTTCTAATATTATGCCAGCATATGATGCTAGTAATGGCACATTAACGTGCCAATGTACAGTGCCAGTACCGGGTCAATGCTGGACCATTACTGCTTCATCATTGGGTCAGTTCAGCAAGCCAGTATCGGCATAGTACTGGGCCAGTATTGTACCAGTACCGCCTGCCATTACTGGGCCAGTACTGGACCAATGCACTATAGCAGTACTGGGCCAATGCTGGACCATTACTGGGCCAGCATTGGGCCAGTACAACTTGCCAGTATTGGCCCAGTTAACAGCCTCTGTGCAGAGCATGTATTGGGCCAGTGCTGAATTAGGTTATCGGGCCAGTACCACATCAACCGGCGGTAGGTATTGGCCCAGTACTGTTATGTTAGCTGGGGTGAAGCCATACTGATAGGCGGACCCAGCAAGTGCCCCCTTAGACCTTATGGATTCTGCGTGTCTGCAGACTTTTTTTGTAATGGTGCCCCTTGACCGTTTGACATGTGCTCCCGTTCAGGTTATAATAATCTGACGTTACGCTAAAAAAATTCAACAACACCCCCGCCCGTTTTCAATATCACCACTGCAGCTCAGACAGCGGAGCGGCTAAAGTTACGCCGGCGCGATAGCGAAAACATTTCGACTACACCATTTAGTTATGTCGCCAGTGGAGTTTTTATGTCCCCTCCCCGACTCATTTTCTGGATCCGCCCCTGATACATGCGCCTTCCGACAACAGTATCGTTTCCAAAATAATATTTGTATTTGCAGTTGTTCAATAGCAGCTAGTCAGTTACAGCGGCGTTGACTGCCATTCGCCCCTGTTCATCTTCAACTCTCAATTGTTTTGATTACATTTAAGAAGTCGCTGACATGATCGTAATAACGGTCAGCAGGCGCCATTGCAACTTGATCAACCAGTCGCCTGTAGAGCTCATTAAGAATCTTGTTTCGTTCTTTGCCGTTTCTTTTTTTCGAAAGCCCTATCGAAAATATGCGATTGCTCCAAATGCGTATTGACTGTACAAACGCTACAGCGTGGTCTTTTGCTGCGGCATTGTCGTCTACACTCGAACCAGAATACTAAACTAACATTAACACAACAAATCAATAATGAATTCACTATTATCCTCTGGGCTAACGAGTAGGCGGCGTCTTCCCATTATAGCTACTTCCCGTTATAGCTACTTCCCGTTATAGCTACTTCCCGTTATAGCTACTTCCCGTTATAGCTACTTCTTATTCCCATTATAGCTACTCATTAAGTTTGACGGTTGAACTAGTCCCGTTATAGCTACTTTTTAATTCTCCATTTATGGATGGGGCAGGAGGGGAGAGCATTAACTTTTTCAGGCTGGATTGAGACACTGTGACATCTGATAAACCAGTTATCCTCTGTAGTGCCTTCACCAGCTGTGTGTGTTGATATAGTTGGTGGACAAGCACCCATTGTTACCCAAATTACATTAATTCCAATCCCAACAACTAATAACTTTTAATGATTACTTTGTGGAGATGTGGCTAGGTGATGATTCAAAGATCCCTATGGATATGTGGAACGTCCACACAGAAAGCAACAAACGAACCAACAACCATGTTGAGGGGTGGAACTCAAAGTTCATGAAGGTGGTGGGGAAACACCATCCCAACATCTTCCAGTTCGTGGAAGTTGTGAAGACAGAGCAGGCAGCAATGGATCTCAAAGTTGCCCAAAATGACGCTGCCATCTCGCCACCACAGAAGAAAAAGAAATACCGCATTGTGGATCAGCGCTTGGTTGTGTTCAAGCAAGAGTATGCATCGGGAGACAGGTTGTTAAGCTTTCTGCATGCGGTTGGACATTTGTTGAAACTAGAGTGATCAACAGACACTTCTTCAAACTAGAATGGTTGACAAAACACGTTATTGATGACTGTTATGACTTTTTGATAAACGCAATTCTGTATTCTGTACAATTCATTTAGTTGTGTTAATAAAAATTGTTGTGCACATGTGTTTTATGTTATATTTTCCATTTCAAATAACCGATAGTTAAATTTATGACTTTCCGGTGACTTTTAAAATGTGTCCTACATTCATAGAGTAGGATACTTTTTATGCATAAATCTCAATGCAATCTGAAATAGTTAATGCTCCCCCTTGATGCCCCCTCCAGAATTGTATAATTAAAGAAGTAGCTATAACGGGACTAGTTTGACTGCCAAACTTAACGAGTAGCTATAACGGGGAAAAAACTGTAGTTATAACGGGAAGTAGCTATAACGGGAAGTAGCTATAACGGGCCTAGACCGAGTAGGGACCTACTTTATCACACACAATCTACACTCTTCTTTTCGTGTTGCTAATATTTACCCTCGAATTTTCTACCCACTTTGAGCATGAAGAAGGTAATGGTATGCAGCTTACCTCCATTCAATACATGAAGTGTTGTATGTATACTCAACCTCTCTGACGTCTCATAGTAATTATTATCCTAGTCAATGTTTTGGTAGTCAAAACTCAACCATGTTATTCGTATAACTAACGTCCACGAGTCCCGCATGTAGCTGAGTTGTTCATCTTACAATATATCAGATGTTCCTATTCAAAAATGTATCCTTCTATAGTGTAAAAGAAACATACAATTAAGCGTGGTCAGCAATCGTTGATTTACTGGTTCCCACAGTAACTGATCTCATTGTTTACATGCTCACCATATCCCGTGATAATGTCATGATAAATGTGTAGTGTGTTCCTATTAATAAAATGGTTCATTGTACATTAAAATGAAGTTGAAATTTTTACTCAATTTTACTTAAATAAGAAACACAATATTCAGTGTTAACTGGCTATCCAGAAACTCAGCACAACAATGGTTAAACTTAATAAACATAAGACTTCCGTGCAACATAATATTTCAATTAACAAAAGCAAGAAGAAGAAGAACTGTATACCAGCCATTGCAAGAGAGGAGCGATATTATAAAAAAAACATGGATTGATATTGCAAATCGAGTATCCCGATGCTGTGCTTTGACTGCCTCGTGCGTCTCTAGGCGCGGGATCCGCTAAGTCTACATAAGGTAAGCAGCAGTTGATAGAATGGAGATTAAGCAAGTAAACCACTTAGGTGGACAAGTGTGTGAGGCCAGGCGAAGCTGCACGGAAGTACCGACGCCATTTTCAAGCCGTGGTGACGTCAACGAATTATGTAGGATAGAACGTTAAAGAAAGAGCTAAATGGACACATGTAGGAACTGCCCGAGGAAACATCTTGTAAATATGGGTTGCCTACAATTGTTCTGAAAGAGAGGGATCTGAGAAATAACTAGCAGAGAATGACTGGGATCAAAGAAAATACAATAAAGTGAAACTTTTGAAAGAAGGCATTATGTGAGAATAAAAACAAGTTGCTGAAATAAAGACATACCTGATATGTAAGGACAAGGAAAACAGTATGTGTGGGAATGTGGTGGGTTATCGTAAGCACGCATTCAAACACGCACGCACACGCACACACACACACGCACACACGCACACACGCACACACACAAATAAACACACTCACACTCAACCACACCCACACAAACACAAAGCTTCCGCACCCCACACATTATCATTTCATTACAAGAAGTATCTAGATAAATGTAGTGCTCCTAGAAAATGAACATGTTTTGTAGAATTGGCACATAAATCTTTTTCTACCTTGTTAGTTAGACATTAACCAACGTTCTCTCCAAGCACATTTTATTATCTGCGTCTCCAGAGCTACTAGATGTAGCTCGACGTTCCTCACGTGAAAAATGTTGTCGAGTTTCTGCCAGTAGTTATGTTCACTAGTTGAGTGAAACTCTTCCTATTAGCAATGGTGTATGTGTATGTGTTTTTGTCTGTGTGTGTGTCTGTGTATGTGTCTGTATGTGTATGTGTGTGTGTGTGTGTGTGTGTGTGTGTGTGTGTGTGTGTGTGTGTGTGTGTGTGTGTGTGTGTGTGTGTGTGTGTGTGTGTGTGTGTGTGTGTGTGTGTGTGTGTGTGTGTGTGTGTGTGTGTGTGTGTGTGTGAGAGAGTGTGTGCGACTGTGTGTGTGTGTGTGTGTGTGTGTGTGTGTGTGTGTGTGTGTGTGTGTGTGTGTGTGTGTGTGTGTGTGTATTGTAAATAAATACAGGAACATAATTACAACATACTAGATTAATCTTCAGCTCATTCATGCATAAAGTGTTTACTCTAGACAGCTTAAAACTGATTTAATGTATAACGATAGTAACGTCCGATTTCAATAATTACGTTTGCATATGTCATACAGTTTATTATTGGTCGCATATTATCCCAACTATGTGATTTTTGTGTACCTCGGTTATGACTTTCTCGTGCACCATCTCTCCCCATATAGTCGTCATCGTTTCGAACAGGTACCAGGTGCCAGTGCCAACATTGGTGCAAGGACATTTTGCTCTGTCCAACGTTGCTACCACGAGTCGACCGCCAACCAAATAAAGCTTGTTGATCACTTATTACCAACAACATATTCCTGGCAATTATTCTAATCGCTATATGTCTCGATTTTCTTCATGTAAACAGGTAACAATGTGCCAGGTCACCAACAATTATATATACAAGATATTACGTGTAAAGAGAACCCCGGGGTAAACTAACATTCTACCAGATGAGGGACTAATAGATATATATAACATACAATACAATATGTATAAAAAGAACACCGGAGTAAATATAACACTGTACCATATGACGGACTATTAGATATAGAATGTATACAAAATATTTTGTGTAAAGACATACCGGGGTAAATACAACTTTCTACCAGAACATAACATAATTGTTTTTGTTAATTTATTTATGCAAACTGTACAGGTAATCAGTAATAATATACCTTTTTTAAATAAAGTTACGATGTACAGAGAGGATCATAGAGACTCCTACTAAGACTTGTAGAAAGTCGCAACCGCAGAAGCCACAAGTCGTATTAGTTTAGTTCGGTTTCTTCAGTTAAGAAAGATAGAAAGACTAGAGGACATGAAGTTACATTAGTAAAGGAGGAGTGTAGATTAGACGTGAGAAAGTTCTAATTTTCACAAAGGACTGTGAATGAATGGAACAGATTATCTGATGATTGTGTGGGTGCTAGTAGTGTGAATATGTTTAAAAATAAAATCGACACATACCTCAGAAGAGCTGGATATATGTAGATAAAAGGGTTGGACTCTCGATAAGCCAAAGGGCTTCCTTGTCCACCTGCCATCTAGAGTTAATTCTCTGGATGGCAATCTTGTTAAATCTTGTTCAATCTTGTTCTGTTGAAAGACAACAATATAATTATAATGTATGTCATTCAAAATTTTAACGTTAAAATATAGTGATATGCATCGTCACTAAAAAAACTGGATTGATATGTTTAGTATGCAGCTGGGTTGTATGTTCATAGTGTATGGTTAAGTGAATAAAAAAATAAACTGCAAAATATAAACTGATGAATTGTTCTGTTTGATTATCTCTCTCATTAGTGAAATTACTTTTCATTAGTTGGTTGCTTTAATTGTCGATAGAAATCTTCAACTGATTGTTGTTTAGGCGCAGTATTTGATACGCAGTTCACCGTGAAGCTGACATGTCAGTATGATCTGAAGATAGATAGATTTATGGGGGTACTTTGTTGGGAGAGAAGATATGTAAATGAGAGATGGCCTCCATCTAAGTGGAAAGGGGGCAGCAGTATTCTCAGAGAATCTGCTGCGATCTGTTGACAGGGGGACAGGTTGCATCTATTTAAACTAAATTCGCAGGGGGGACTCGCAGAGAAGCCTGAAACTGGAGGCATAGATAAAAACAGCAAAATAATTCAGCAAAGAACAGTCTGGAGAACTGTTCTGAAGCTGGATATAAAGGTGTTTGTTTCAATGCAAGGAGTATAGTAAACAAAAGAAATGAACTAAACATTATGGTAGAAGATATTGACCCTCACATAATAGGTACAAAACGAATCATGGGCAACCACCGATATATCAGATGCCGAATTGGGACTGACAGGATATGTAATGTTTAGGAAAGATAAAATAGGAAGAAAGGGAGGTGGAGTTATTTTATATATTAAAGAATCTATCTGGCTTATGAAATAAAATTAGACAGAGAAGCAGAATGCGAAGAAGTTACAGGAAACTCAACATTAACGGTTGGATGAGTTTATCGAAGTCCAAACATAAGCATAGAAGAGAATGAAAAAATACAAAACACTATAAGGGAAGTGAGCAAACGGGACTGTCTTATTATGGGGGATTTTAACCATGGGTATATAAAATGGAAATCTCTACAGAGTATGGGTAGTGAGGACCACAAGTTTTTAGTTTTAGTACAAGATAGTTTCCTTTCTCAACATGTGCTAGAACCAACCAGGGGAGAGAATGTGTTAGACATAGTTTTGTCCTCACAGAATGAATTAGTTGACAATGTCAGGATATGTGAGCCACTGGGGAAAAGTGATCACAACCAGATACGTTTTACCATCAAAGAAAATCAGAAAGGAATAATAAAAAGCAGTACAGGAGAAATTTCCACAAAGGAAAATATAAGAACATAAGGAAATATTTAGCAAAGATAGACTGGAATAACACACTGAAGAATAAGACAGCAACAGAATGCTGAAATATCTTAAAGATTGAAATTGAATGCATCATCGTCAAATTTTTTCCCTTAAAAACACGGGGAACGGTCCAAAAAGAAACACTTATCGAAAGAAGCCATTAGAAAAATTAAGTATAAACAAATGATGTAGAAATCTTATAGACGTACTGGAAATGACGAACACTACAACATTTATAAAGAAGCACTAAACCAAGCTACAGCTAAAATTAGAAATTCAAAGAGAAGCTATGAATATAAATTAGCTTGTAATATAAAACATGACAGTAAGAGTTTTGATGCGTATGTTTGAAGCAAACAGAAATTTCAGGATAAGATATCTAGAAGATAGTGCTGAAAATATAATATCAGAAGGATTCTTAATGGCAGAAGACCTGAATAAGTAGTTTAGTTCAGTGTTTTCCAGAGAAGACATTAATTCACTGCCAGTACCAGACGCTAAGTTCATGGGGGCAGAATCAGACTATTTAAGACAGTTAATTGAAATCCCAGAAATGGTAGCTAAGATAATTAGGGCTATGACGGATAATATATCACCTGGAGTGGATGGTATTCCCCCCAAAACTACTATTGGTAATTGCATAACAAATTAGCATACCGCTTGCAACAGTTTTCAACTTGTCATTATAAGAGGGAGTGGTTCCTTTAGAATGGAAAAAGTCAAACATTATACCGTTATTTAAAAAAGGTTCGAGAAACAAGTCAAATAATTATAGACCTGTTAGTTTAACATCGGTGATTTGTAAATTATTAGAAAGTCTAATTAAAGATCACATTTGGTGGATTTTCTTGTTAAACATAACTTGATAAACCCATCTCAACATGGGTTTCTAAAAGCGAGGTCATGCTTAACAGATGTTATGTTTTTTTGAAGATATCACTAAGTGGGTAGATGATGGATCACCAGTAGATATCATCTACTTAGATTTTCAAAAAGCTTTCGACAAAGTGCCACATCAAAGATTACTGCTTAAACTAAAGGTCCATGGCATAGGAAATGGTATTATTAACTGGATAGAAAAATCGCTGATTGACAGAATACAACGGGTAGTTGTTGATGGGGAGGCTTCAAACTGGAAATAAGTTTTTAGTGGGGTTCCACAGTGATCAGTACTGGAATCTATATTATTCTTAATATATATAAACGATTTGGACGATGATATAGCTAGCAAGGTGTTGAAATTTGGAGATGATACAAAAGTGTTTAGAAGGATTAAAAGTGATGGAGATAGACAGCATTTACAAGATGATCTTGACAGGTTGATCAAATGGTCTGAAAAGTGGCAAATGTTGTTCAATTTTGGGAAATGTAAATACCTTCACACAGGACATGGGAACGAATATGTATAATATGCAATGGGGGGAACTGTACTAAGTACTACTTTAAAAGAAAAAGACTTAGGGCTGACAATTAGTGCTGATATGAAAGTTTCAGAGCTGTGTGGAAATGCAGCTTCAAAAGGAAATCAAATCCTTGGATTGATTAGGCGAAATATAGCATATAAAGAACTAATAATATCGCTGTACAAAACAATAGTTAGGCTTCATTTAGTATATTGTATACAAGCGTGGAGGCCATACCGCAAGAAGGTCCTGTATATGCTAGAAAGATTACAGAGGAGAGCGACTAAAATGATACAAAAACTGAGGGATCTTAGTTAGGAAAAACGCCCAAAAGAATGTGGCTTAACAACACTAGAGACCAGGAGATTGAGAGTAGATCAGATAGAAGTGTTGAAAATATTGAATGGTTATGAAAATATTGATAGAAATATGTTTTTTTTCAGTTAAGAAAGATTGAAAGACTAGAGGACATAAAGTTACATTAGTAAAGGAGCAGTGTAGATTAGACGTAAGAAAGTTCTCATTTTCACAAAGGACTGTGAATGAATGGAACAGATTATCTGATGATTGTGTGGGCGCTAGTAGTGTGAATATGTTTAAAAATAAAATCGACAATTACCTCAGAAGTGCTGGATATATGTAAATAAAAGGGTTGGACTCTCGATAAGCCAAACGGCTTCCTTGTTCACCTGCCACCTAGAGTTAATTCTCTGGATGGCAATCTTGTTAAATCTTGTTAAAGATTACTTAAACGGTAACCACAATTTTATCTTATAATATACCAACCGTATCAAACTGTCACCAAGTGTTGAAATATATACGTTGCATTCACACATCGTTGTGAGGTTTTGACAACGCAATCGATTCCTGAGAACGTATCACCTACGGTAGACTTCAGGACAAGACCAAAATAAATCGACAAAGACAACAACAACCATTTGTTTATGTTGTTTTCACAACAGTACTCTATGTTACATCAGCAAATACACCTAGAAAGAGTGCAATAGCAAACCTCTATATGTGACATTGCAATAGGCTGATGAGTGATTCGCGCATGTGCTTTGAACAATCCGATTCCTGATGGATTTAGTAACAATGTTCTTCTATACCAGTCGATATGTGCTTGTTTTCTCACATTCATTATAGCAAACACATTTAAATTGTGGTTGCCGTCTGAACATAATAAAACGTTTGAATAGCGCATAATTTAATATATACATTTTAATTATTCTGTTTGAAATGTCTCACGCGTTTGTTGTAAAACACATTTATTTGTCCCTCGGTCTTTTTTGCACAACAAGACACCCTTGGCTACCCTATAATGTTCGTACGTGAACTGTAGTCAACTTAATAAATATGGAAATGTCCGTCTGTATATCAGTCGGTATCGCATGTTGACTGCATTGCATAGGTTATTGTGGGGCACAGCTTAGGTCAACCAGTTCTCCCCTATCTCAAGGACGGTCACAAAGGACACGGACTTTGACTAATTGCCTATGTGTCAGCCTCGTCTATTGAACAGTAATATCTTTTCATGCAGGTAAGATATTTTAGTAATACATTCATTGGGGCATATGGAATGAGATCCCATTAAGATAGGACAACACGCAGAGATTCTTTCGAAAACAGAGCTTAACCATATGGTGGCAAATATATAACTAACGGATTTTCGAACTGAACTCTTCCTATAATGTTTATGAAAGTTAAAGTAGCTTGTTTAAGTAAGCAGATAAGTAGATTTTAGTTCCATTTAACCGGATGTGTCAATGTTGTAACCAACTAGTTTTCGTGTATAGCAAGCCAGTCCTTTCAAAAATGCTGTATACATAATTAATCAAACAACAAACAAATTTACCCCCTCTACCTTTTGTGCCAATTTTATAGGATTAATCGGGGTATGATGTGCACACATATCCATATCCACGCATCAGATCAGTCAAATTGTTGAAGTTGGTTCAAATGGTGTATAACAGTTTGTGTTGTTTGTATGTCGTGTATTATTGGGAAGGTAATACCTTAATAGAAGACGGCCACCCACATTGCTTTAAACGTTTCAGCCCCGCGAGAACTTATTCACATATTGATCAATCAGTTGCAATTATAACTCAAATAACTCACAGAGGCTGTGAGAAATTGCCACTGCCCCTCTGTGCTAATCTGAACAACAACACCTTCTTGAAACACAAATACAACCCGTCAGTATGGTCTCACACTTTATTTTTAGTCGCATTGTAAGAATAGTTTACTTCATAGCCGTATTCCATTCAGCGCCGTTCTACCATGGCCCGACTTATAGTATAAAGGGCGTGGATCACATTAAATATTTAGTGTATGTCTCGCCGAGAATCGACCGTATAGTTCATCCTTGTCGCACGCACCAGACATCATCAACATGTAAGTATGCAATCGCGACTGTGTAAAAAGGTTATAACGTGTTTCAATTACTAAGAACATGTTCAATACACACGCACACACACACACACACACACACACACACACACACACACACACACACACACACACACACACACACACACACACACACACACACACACACACACACACATTATTGACTTACAAATGTAATTTTGCCGTAGATGTTAACAATAATGAAAAATGGCGCAACTGACATTGCCTTCCCCTATTCTTCGCTTTATTGGATCACTGGCCTCTGATGTACCAAACATCAACGATAATTATATATTTTCATTTATTCACGACGTGAGCAATGTAATGGCCTTTTACATTCACCACATATAAGAAGATATGAAGACCTTACATTGTAGTAACAAATATTGTACGAAGGGCGCAGCAATTGCACCAGGTTTGGTAGGTGTGCATGTGGTGATAGTGATCGAAAACCATATCAACTTATCTGGGAAGCATTCATCCACGCTGCAATTAATGGGCAAAGACTATTCGTACACATATATCCACCTCTGCCTATAGCAGGGTACTCATTCATACAGCTGGTAACGGTGGTAGTTGTGGTAGCGTTGATAGCTGTAACAATTTTAGTAGTTGTTAGTGTGATGTCAATCGTGGTGACATTATTGGTAGTGGCGGTATTAGCTCTAGTTCTAGTTGTTTCCAGAGCTCGGCAACGTTCTATTAACTGATTAGTCGGTATTATTGTGATTACAACGAAATGGTCTTACGTGGTCGCATACAACTAATCAGCCTTTTTCACAACATTATTGCCAAACCGACCTCTCTGTGCTGGCACTGAGGGTGATCACTGCCAGGGTGCTTGTAGTCCTCAGTGGTTGTTTTACGTCCCAAATTATGAAGGGACCGACTTTAACGAGGTGGTAGTGGCGGTAGATGTGTTAATGCAATACTGTTGGTATTCGGGATAGCTGTGACAGTGATGTAGACGTGGTAATGGTAATAGTTGTGTAGTGATTACAGTGGTGTTAGTAGTGGTTGTAATTTTATCCGTGGTGGTATTGGTGGTAGTAGTAATAGTGATGGGAGAAGAGATAGTGTGGTAGTTGTAGTGGTGGTTTTGGTAGCAAAGTTTGTAGCGGTTATTTACTTCTCACTGATTATATTGGTGATTGGTAGTAACGTTGGTAACAGTGATAACATTATTAGCGGCGGTAATAATAGTAACGGATGTAGTAGAAGACATTTTGATAATCTATATACAGGCTGTAGATATATATATATATATAAATATATATGTATATATATATATATATTGACATATATGTATATATATATATATATATATATATACAATATATATATATATAATATATGTGTGTGTATTATAATATATATATATATATATACATATATATATGTGTGTGTGTTTATATAATCATACCCACTAAACTATTGTGTAGAACCTTAGTAGATCTAACACGAGAGCCAGATGTCATGTTTTGTATTTGCTTGCAATGAAAAATAATCTGCAGTATTATTGGTTGAGAGTATTCAAAACGCCGCGCGTTAAGGTGAAGTGATGTACAAAACGGTTGATGAATAATGCTGTTTGTAATCGCCAACCGAGAGAGAAACCATTTTACAAAACAAACACACACAATTTCTGTTGAAGCTTGAACATGACCATGTGTGGTATCATACGAAAGGACTCATTAGCGCACTCATTATTTTTGTGTCTACCAAATTTTTAACCTTTTGGAGCAGTGAACCAAAGTTGTTCTTGGTTTAAGCTTGGCGACCCGGGCCTGCAAACAGTTAAAGTCGCATTCTGAGTTAAATTACAATTTTTAGCTAATAATGTAATGGTAAACGTTGTCTTAACGTTGGTTATATTAAACAGCTAGCGAAATACTGGGAGAATGGTGATTTTTTATGATAAGGGTCGTACTGAAGAATCTAACGGCGTTGATGCATGTCACATTTTGATAAGCATATTTTTTATAGGTGGAGCCACCTGACGTATTTCCTGCTTGTCAGTCTCGTGGTCGTCAGTGTTTTCTTTGGGGAAAGCGAGGCGTGCAGGAGGAGTCGTCGACGTGGAGGCTCCAGCGGCGGTGGATCAGGTAAAGATCAAGTGTTGAAAAAGATCAGGTGTTGTGAAATAATGGAGTAATATGAACCAGTAGAGTCTCGCCATCAACACAGTTATTTGTGTACAGAAGCACACATATCAAATGCTATGTTTGAGTGTCTATGCGAACTATTTTTTTATGAAACTGGTTGTTAGACGGTGTTGTATTGTATGTATTATTGGCTAACGTATGATTCGTTATGATAGCCTATATGGTCGAAAAATGTGATGACACTTAGTTAGCTGCAGGTGTGACACCGGATTGTTTACGTTTGAAGATCGAAGCACCATGAACTAGTGTTTAATGGGCAGCGGTAGCTCGGCTATTCGCAATTGCTGGACAGACAGTGTTGTACTTCAATTCATGTTGGACACGTCAAAGGAAACGTGTATGTGTGGTTTATGCCCTCTAAGTATAAACAGCAAGGCTGTAACATGTCTTCGACGAAACGTGATACTTTCCTTACTAAGTGATACATTATACATTTTTAGATGAAACTGGTAATTTTATGCGCATATATGCTAATACATATGTCATTTAGCAGAACTGTTACCTATCAAAATCACAACGTTACACAACATATTTTATGGTATATTTTAGGGCACATTTGTCTTCCAAACTGCGCTGCGAATTGCACCAACATCGCTTGTTGTCGTACGCGTAATGGGCGATAATTGCACAATCAAATCGTCCATGCAATAAAATATTTACTGAAGATATCATACAATGCACGGAGGTATGCAGAATTACCATAACTTACACTAAAAAACTATCTGAAACTATAAGAAACACCCGTGCCCGGCACCAAAGGAATTTTAGCTGTGCCGGAAATCCCAATATATTTATCCGTTCCACCATTCTCGATTTCCGTGGTTAGCAATATTATGATTAGAACGATTTAGGATACTGCTCAACTCGACCACTACACCTGATGTGGTGTATACACCTAACGTATACATATTCACTAGGTGCGGTAGTTGCATCGAAATAACATGCTGACATACACATCTGTGTATGATGTGATGTGACTCGGACCAGAATCTTTAATTACCATAATAAATGTGTCGGTATAAATGTTTGAATTGGGAGTGCATACAAACGACACGTAGGAGACAGAAGAATAATGTAGTTATTATTGTTTCGGATTATTTAACTTTCACTTGGCCGTGTCTTGTGCTGCAGACTGTGAAAACTACGATCCAAGTCGCGATTTGTGTTGCTCTGGAGTAGCTCAACCGAAAGGCAATAACGACTTATGCTGCGGAAAGAAGGCCTACGTCAGCAGTGTCCGCATCTGCTGCGATGGCGTACTTCAAATAAAAGGCAGTACCAACGCCTGCTGCACCAACAGGGCCTATGATACTCGTTTTGAACTCTGCTGCGTTTACAGGCTGGTGAGCAGGAGCACTTACAACGCCTGCTGCGGTAGCTCGCCCTACGACAACAGTTCGAGTAATTGCTGCCGTGGTCATGTCGTTCCCGGACAGAGTTGCCACTAGACAGCTGTTTATAAACCCCCGGTTTTCAAACAACAGTAGAGCTAGATATCATATCAATAATTACACAAAACAACGCACACTAATTGAATACGAATACATCGTAATAATATGCATTGTGAATTGCATTAATATTTCTTACTATAACTGAACCTTTAAACCCCTGTATTATGTCCTAATTTTTCGTTTGCAGAAGAAATGTGAAAACTGTTTAATGAACGTCGTATAAGTAACCGTTGTTTCGTGTTCTCAGTCTACATACCTTACAAAAGGTATAGTTGGTGCTGGCAGCAAATGCTTCTGACGCTCTGTGGCCTGCCGGCTGATGAGTGGTCTCATAAAAAGATAGAAAATCAAAATACGTTGTGTTAAGCACTAATTCAACACCCCGCCCCTCTACAGCTAATACTTGGTACGGGATATACAACTTTTGCGATCTAAAATTTATATTGCCGTAAATTTCCATTAATGTGTCGTACCACGTCAGCAATTTGTTTTCGTCGTGATACATGGTGACGTAATACTTAAACGTATTTCGGGACTGCGAATTTATGCGAACAACGCTTATAGAGTGAGTACGGAAGGACGTGGAATGTTATCCTTAATAGTTTTGAGAAGTCTGTCTCAACGCTGGTAGAACGTTTACATGAACATGTGGGAGCTGTGGGTTGTATCACCAAAAAAACGTGTACCAATGTACGTTGAATTCACACTCTCTCTGCAAACGGCGACCGCTGGGCCAGCAGAAACGACGCAATGCCAAAATGACTGGAGGTTTTCCACTTCATACAGAACAATAACGTTTGTTGCGGATGCTTCATTTCCGATAGAGTCTTGAAGAAGAGTAGTGTTAGTGTTTTGTGGTCATTGTGTTTTATATGAGTTTTATATTATCGAGGCATAGGCATGTGATATTGTAATTGTCTACGAATTAATAAAACCACATAGGTAATTTCAACGACTCAATTACTATTAGGTATTGCAACATACCCGATGTTTGCTTTATTATTTCGTTATAGCATTAGCACTGTAACACAAAATGTGTTCTCAGTAATATCCTCGAGAGGGCGCCACTACAGTACGCGGAATGACGCTGTATTTGTGGATATTTTGGCCGACTATAGCTGTGGATGGATAGAAGAATTTGTTTTGTAGGCAGCGTCCGAGGAATTACAGCAGGTAATTACCATGGGTAGAGTGTTTTGCTTTGTCCTTGTGGTTGACTTATGTTTGGGTTTAGGGTTAGAGTTAGCTTCTGGGGTATGGTTAGGTCCACATCATTTGGTAATTACCTGGATGCTGCCTGCCAAAAATGACGTCGATGGATATGGCCGTCTGACGGTTAAAGGTGACCAATCATAATCAATATACAACGAAATAGGGTGACTTTTCCATGGATATCCATACCAATTCAAAGCTTTGAATATTCCGTTGCTTACCTCCGTGGCAGTCAAGTGTTCACAAACATCATTGCTTATGAGGGTCTGCGTAATAGAAGCTGTGCGCACATGAAGGTTCTCCATAACTTTGAAACATATGTGCTATCGCTAATAGGGTGCTGAGGCATATTGTTTTGCATAACAAACGCACAAACACGGACACTCATACACATTTAATTGTCGGATGTCACATCCGTACTCGCGCAAAACATGTACACGAATACACGCGCACTCATACGCACACTAGCACACGCACACGCGTGCGCGCACACACACACGCTGGGCCTACGCCTGTTGGCCAAAGACGGGTAGGTCTAAGCCCGAGGTTCTCTATGCACAAACACCATATAATAATACAACGATAATTATAATGTCTAGTACACATTTATTAAGTTATTAAAAATAACACCAACACCATTAGTGCCCGAACATTGACTACTGTCTAGTGATACTAAAAAGGATTCTGCCTATTTATAAACCATGCAGGAGTGGCGCCCCTACTAGGTAGGGAGTTTGCGCTGATGCTTTTGTTCCCAGCCAACCGTGTTCAACACTGCGGTGTTAGCGGCAATGCAGGCAGGTGTAATCATCAGCTACTCGCTTTGTTCTTAGAGTGTTCGCACGTCAAATGTATTAAGTTTCTTTCTTCAAGAACATTTAAGAATTATGCATGAAATAATATAATAAATTAATATATTAAGGCATTCAATAAAAACCGCCAAATCTGTTAAGTCAAAATCGAAAGTGTGTGTATGCGAGCTCGCACGAATGGGTGCATGTGCGTATATGATACCTGTCTAATGTGTTCATACATGTATGTGCAGTGTACAACATAATTACTATCATCATACTCGAATAATAAAAAATAATAAAATTTCGTCTTTTGCAATAGTTCGTTAACTAATTTACGAAATCGAATCAAATCATAGCGAAGAATCGTGAAGCATATTAACAATAACATTTAATTAAGCAACTTCACAAATATCCCGCATATTAATGAGACACTTTTAAGCCATTACAGGTAACAGATGTATTATGTTTCGTTGTGATGTAATACTCATTGTTCAACAGCACCCCCGCCCGTCTTCGATATCACCTGTGCAGCTCAGACAGCGGAGTGGTTAAAGTTACGGCAGCGCGGTAGAGAACAAAAATCCACTACACCATTTAGTTCGGTCACCAGTGCAATTTTGTGTGCCCTCCCTCGAGTAAATTTATGGATCTGCCCCTGATACTTGCGTCTCCCAACAACAATATCGTTACCGAAATAATATAAGTATTTGTAGTTATTCAATAGTTGCTGGTCAGTTATAGCGGCGTTGATTGCCATTCGTCCCTGTTCATCTTCAACTCTCATTTGTTTTGGTTACAGTTAAGAAGTCGCTGACATAATCGTAATAACGGTCAGCAGGTGCCATTGCAACTTGATCAACCAGTCGCCTGTAGAGCTCATCAAGAATCTTGTTTCGGTCTTTGCCGTTTCTTTTTTTCGAAAGCCCTCTCGAAAATATGCGATTGCTCCAAATGCGTATAGACTGTACAAACGCTACAGCGTGGACTTTTGCAGCGGCATTGTCGTCTACAATCGAACCAGAATAATAAAATAACATTAACACAATAAATCAATAATGAATTCATTATCATCCTACCTATATGGGCTAACGAGTAGGGACCTACTTTATCACGCACAATCTACACTCTTCTTTTCCTGTTGCTAATATTTACCCTCTAATTTACTACCCACATTTTGCATGAAGAAGGAAATGGTATGCAGCTTACCTCCATCCAATATATGAAATGGTGTATGTATACTCAACCTCTCTGACGACTCATAGTAATTATTATTCTAGTCAACGTTTTGGTAGTCAATATGTGAGAATATAGACAAGATGCCGACATAAAGAAATACATGGTATCGAACGCAGATGGTAGTAAACTCAGGCAGGAATGACACATATTTAGAATGCGTGAGGGCAGATTGATCTAGGGCTTGGAAAGTAAATCATGATCGAAGAAGAAGAAGAACAGGAAAACCGAAGTCATGATTGAAATTTAGTATTATAGGAGCCATCGCGAAAGGGCAAGGAAAACAGTATTTGTGGGAATGTGGTGGGTTATCGTAAGAAATGAAGACGATACGCATCGTGAGCTAACCCAACATACACGCATTCAAACACGCACACACAGACACACACAGACACAGACACACACACACACACACACACACACACACACACACACACACACACACACACACACATACACACGCACACACACAAAGACAACGCGTCCGCGCCCCACGCATTATCATTTCATTTGCAGAAGCATCTCTAGAAATGTAGTGCTCTTAGAAATTTAAAATTTGTTGTACAATTGGCACGTAAGTCTGTTCTCACCTTGTTTGTTACACATTAACCAACTTTCTCTCCAAGCACATTTAATTCTCTGCGTCTCCAGAGCAACCAGATGTAGCCCGACATTTTTTACGCGAAAAATGTAGTCGAACAGGGCAGATAGATATTCAGGTTTCTGCCAGTAGCTAGGCTCAATCGTTGAGTGAAACTCTTCCTGTAAGCATGGCGCCAATAATGAAGACAGGCGGCATGTGTGCATGCGTGTGCGTGTGCCTGTGCGTGTGCATGTGCGTGTGTGTGTGCGTGTGTGTGTGTGTGTGTGTGTGTGTGTGTGTGTGTGTGTGTGTGTGTGTGTGTGTGTGTGTGTGTGTGTGTGTGTGTGTGTGTGTGTGTGTGTGTGTTGTAAACCAATACAGAACAATAATTACAATATATGATACTAATCAGTAGCTCATTCGTGCATTCAGTTGACTCTGGACAACTTAAAACTGTTTCAATAAGTATGTTTGTATATATCATACAGTTTATTAGCGGTCGCATATTTGCCCAAGTATGTGATTTTTTGTACCTCGGTTATGGTTTTCTCGAGCACCATCTCTCCCCATATAGTCGTCATTGTTTTGAACAGGCACCATGTGCCAGTGCCAGCATTGGTGCAAGGACATGTTGCTCTGTTCAACGTTGCTACCACAAGTCGACCACCTACCAAATAAAGCTTGTCAATTACTTACTACCAACATATTCCTGGCAATTATTCTAAACGCTACATGACGTTTATTCTCTTCCTGAAAACATGTAACAATCTGCCAGATGACCAACAATTATATAAACAACATAATGTGTGTAAAGAGAACACCGGAGTAAATATAAAATTCTACCAGGTGCGGATTATTAGATATAAATAAAATAAAAGACAATATGTGTAAAGAGAACACCGGAGTAAATATAACATTCTACCAGGTGACGGACTATTATATATATATAGCATACAATATATTATATGTAAAGAGAACACCGGGGTAAATGTAACATTCTACCAGAACAAATCAAAACAGAAATGGATTTGTTTATCTAAACTGTACAGGCATTCAGTTACAATATACATTTTTATAAAGTTACAGTGTACATAGGGGATCATGGAGACTCCTACTAAGACTTGTTGAAAAATCGCAAGAGCCACCAGCCGTATCAGTAGTTTAGTTCAGTTTATGTTGAAAGTAAATAATATATAATATATGTTATACAAAATTTAAACGTTAAAATGCAGTGATATCCATCGTCACTAAAAACTGGACTGTTGTGTTTTAGTATGCAGCTGGAGTGTATGTTCATTGTGTGTGGTGAAGAGAGTAGGTGAAAACATATTATGTAGTGTTTGAGCGTCGATGACATAATTGCAGTTGATTGCGTGTATATGTGCAGGCATAACAATTCATGTTAGTGCACGTGTTTTTGTAATTTTGAATGACGTGATACTTTGCATAATTGACTAAACCGTGTAAACTGTGTGTATGAAGTTAGTATATCACACGTTGGGAACAACTGTGTTTAATACATTGTTTTGCAAATGTATGTTTTGTACCGTAAATGTGATTTTTTGATGGTAGAATGCACTGTGACCATGAATTATGGTCTATATGTATATGATATGTAGTTAATTTAGATGTTTATATTTATAATATTTTTTTTAAATTCCTGAATGGCTATCATATCATTCACTTTTAATACGTGTAGTTTTTTAAATAACGGGTCAGTATGTATATAAAAATGACTCAAAGTTACTATCCGTATAGCCTTTTCTGAAATTTATTAATTATTTGAGAGTGGAACCCCCAAGTCGTTAAGCAGTAATTTATGTGTGGTACTAATAATTTATTATACAACATTATTTTAATTCTCTTTGGCAGAATTAGTTGAAGTCTATTAAGTGTACCGATTATTTTAGATCATTTGTTTGATACATTTTCAAAGTGTTTTTTATTCCAATTTAGATGTGTGTCTAAAGTTAATCCAAATAAATTAAAATTGTTAACCTTTGTTATTACTATATTATTTATTGTAGGAACAAGTAAATTAAATATTTTGCACGAATTTGCAGTTACAATTTGTGTCAAGTTAGTACTTGAAATCTTTATCTCCTGTGTACGTTATGTTATTAGCCAGTTTTCTGCTGATGTATGTAAAAACGTGCTAAATGCGTTAGCTATACTTTGTATATAATTTGTTTGTTGTGTCTTTACTGTTTATATTGAATGATTCATAAACAAGATTTGTTGTTGTTGTTTTTTTTGACATAATTTCATTTATATTTGTCGAAGTATTTCTGATGTCAGATTTATATTTAGCAAACGTGGACGCATAATAATGTTGTTTGGATGCACGTATGCTTGTCCTTAATGTGACACTGTATGTTAAAGTTAATGAGCATTATTTAGTATTCCCGTGAATTAGGATTTGTAAGTTTCATAGTGTTGTATAACCTATATCAAAACTTTATGGATTTTAGCAAATCCATGGTGATCCATTTGGGTATTTCATGTTTGTGTTTATAAAATCTATCTAATTTGCTGAAAGTGTGATTGTTCTTGGCTTTATCAATTACTTCGCGTATAATATCGTAACTTAGATTAGGGTCTGTGTTCAGATTTTTTTTTAGTTTGTTGTAAAAATTGGATGCATTGATATAATTTATTCTATTTTGAGTGGATTTGTCGTTTTGCATGTTAATTTTAATCCATTTTGGGCTTGGTGGATTAACTAACGATCTTTCTGAGGGAATAAACCATGGGATGTGATCATATAACTTGCTTATTAATATACCTAATGTAGTTCTGGCTGTAGGTCTCTGACTTTTACATAATACATTGTCAATTAATGTGCTGTTTGAGCGGGATAATCTAGGAAGTCTGATTTGTGGAAATGAACTGTGGGATGTCAACATATCACAGAATTCGCTGCATATTGAAATGTCGGTTATCTTGAGGAGATTAAGACTGAAGTCTTCGGCTGTGTTTGATTGTTCTGTTGACAAGATAAGTGTGGTGAATTCATTAATAAATTGCCTGACCTGCTCTCTTACCATGCTTGGGGATATGTATATATTACCAATAATAACTGTTTTTGGTAGGCCACCGCCAGTTACGTTAATTATCTGTACCTCCTAGTGATCGTACGTATTTAAGTTTAGTTGGACTTTGTGTTGGAATCTGTTATCAACATATATTATTAAGCAACCACTTTTACTACTGCTCTTTCCTTGAGCAATGCAATCATACACAGGTAGTTGTCTATTTTCTAAATCGGTTAAATTGTGCTTTATGTAACGGACTATTAAATATAGATAGCACACACGACAATATGTGTAAAGAGAACACCGAAGGAAATGAGATAATGAAGACTGGTTAAACGGATGCACACAATATGAAATCGATCGCCACCGTACGCCCAGAACAAACAACATTATCTCTGCAATTATTTTGACCTATTCGGATGTAACAATTGCATATAAATTACATCCTCTTTACAAATATTAGTTACACATATGAATTGCGTTTAATTCCCGTGAATAAGGTATTATTTGACGACCAACTGTCCGATTAAGCATTATGTAACGGAACAAAATACACATCTAGATGACCAATAATGTTTGATAAAGACATTCAGCAGTGTTATACCAGAGGACCGTTTTACTAACACGTATGAGCTTCACTGGCGCTGGAAAGAAATTAATATTTGGAAGCTTGGAAACCGGAGCTTCTGCACCACTCCGCCGTGGATCACATGACATCACAAGACGGGGGGATGCTGTTTTTTTGCAGCGACCATAAACATTTGTAAAGCTCACTCCTGGACGCTCGTCAAAAACACATCAAGGTTATCAGAAAACCTCTATTTGCACCCCGTTTAAAGCTCGCCACCCCTCTCCCCAAAGCCATATATCTGCCCCACGGCGAAATTCCAGCCCCCTTGTCCCCTGTTCCGGTGCCGATTAATCGAGCTCATAAACCCGGTTTTGTTTTTTAGAATCCTTTTTGTTCCGTAGCGGTATACTGAAAACCACGGTGCCACGGAAATCCGATGTGATAAGGCGGTGGCTTTTTTGAATTCTTAAAAAGATACTTAAATTATTTTCTCAATGGATTTTATGTAATGATGTATTTTGTAATGAGGTCGTTATCGTAGTGAGTAGGTTCCCTGGAGACTAATGTATGACCAACGCTGGAACCCTACCCGGTACAAGTTCCTTGGCTCTGTGTAGCAAGAACGTTTCCCAATCGTGGGCGGATTGCGCCATAAACATTCGCTGTTCGGGGGATCCTTCCTCGAAGTGTATTGGAAACACATCCGATGACGTCACACGTGGGCTGCAAAAATTCATCAGCGCATTTACTTCAATGTTCTAAAGCAATTTAATTTTAGCCAGCACGTTTTTTAACTGTCTGCATGTTTGTGTGCCTGCACGTGCATTATGTATGTGTTAAACGCATTATGGCAACTGCGCCACATAGGTATGATGATGAATAACACATTGAAATTCGTGTGTACAGCATGCCTGTAACGAGGTTTTGTGGGGGTTCGTTTTTGATATTTTTTTATATATATATATACATATATATATATATATATATGTATATATATATATTCCTAACGACAACATACACCGACCAAATATGTATATTGCGCCGCGCTATGCAGACCGATTTCTTGAGCAGATCAATATATTATTATACTCGACTTCACGACCAATATTAATCTGAGTGATGCCACAAATAAACGGCAAACCTACTGCTACATATGCAAAATATAACAACAGCAATTGCAACGACATTAAATGTTCACATAAGAGGTTCTTTAATGGCACGCTATACGAAATTGACGGGTTTTGATTGAAATTAATTGAGATATCACAATTAATGTCTAGCAAAAGGGGTAGTGAATACAGATGGTCTTGGCACATTCAGATTGATTCACTTGAAAGTCTTCAGCTGCCTAGGTGGCATATTAGCTTTCATAGAGGAGACACCTTAGATGCAGTTTCCTTGGGAAACCGTCTGCAAAATAAGTCACTGTTTGGTTGACATCTACAAGAACATCATATTGGATGTGCATCAGTGCAAGGGAGGAGAGAAGGTTTTGGCCCATACTGGCCCGCATGAAGGTTTTCATCCGTCGTAGTGCGCTGGCACTTCTATCGCATTCGGGGATTGTATATGCAAATTGCAATATCACATAGATGTTGGGGAATGATTCTCGCTGGCATTCCTTGATTGCCTTTACACAGATATTTGGGCAGTCTTTTGGCTCCTTGCCGCGATAGCGCTGCTCCCATCGATGCACCTCTTCTAGTAGCACGACCGGAGATGACAGATCACCTTTGTACATGGCAATTGCTTCTGCAAGTCCAGGCTTCTGCTTGCACAACACTTGTGGGACTAGGCCTAGGAGTGACGTAATTCTCAGGGGTAACGCTGAAAGGACTGCTAAAAGTAACTACTGATTGCTGTGCATCTGGTTTAGCGGAAAAGCGGAGGTGGGTATGAGGGTTCCGATCGGAGGGTTCGTTTTCAGGGGTGGTTCGTAAAACTGGGATTAAACCGAACCCCCCGAAACATGTATATTTGTTACAAGTTTCAATTATGCAGCTAGTTCAGCGGGAGAACGGATGTGGGTATGAGGGGTTCGAACTGGGGGTTCGTTTTTGCATGGTATTAATCCGAACCTCCCAAACAAACGTTATCATATATAGTTTGAATTTAATTCTGAACAGATTTCACTGAACAACACCTTCCAGGGCTTTCGCTTCTCGGAGGAGGTGGAATCCAGACAGGCACCCAACCAAATTCAGACTCAACCGTAATCCCATGAGCCTGGGATCGGCAATAATAAATTGTCCCCACAAGGATCCAGCTTGATAGGTCGCTCTCTTTACACGATCTATCAGGGCGGCCTTGGTTGGTGGAAGGTACCCAAACGTGCGAGGTGACTGAGAGTATATGCTGGCGTTCTTGGTTGACTTCCGACAGAGGGCAGGACACAGAGTACAGCGAGACGACGTGTGAGAGGCCTTTCTATCGGGTGGCATAACGCGTTTGTGAGATCTGACAAAGTGCTTCACTTTCAATACAGTGATTTCTTACTCGTGCCGGAAAAGGAGGAAGAGTTGTCGTACCATGTTAGGGCATGGAATGCGGGGGAGAGGGTGTGGCTTTGTGTTCCCCTCGTACAAGACGGAGTGGGCGATCAGTCCTGATAGATACAGATGAACAGTTCCACCTTATTGGTTTCGTTGAGCTGTGAGCTGTTCCAGTTCTTCGGCATCTTTCCATTCCCGTAACTTGGTAATCACTGTCGGATTTCTGCTCCTCTTTTCTCTCTGGTCGTCACGTTCAGGTTGTCTGGTAGATACCGGTCCCACATGACGCCAACACGTTTCTGTGGCTAGGTGCTTTTCGTGAAGAGAATCACCTTTACCTCAGCTTAATCGCGGAATGTGTTATGCTTTTCTCCGGTGTCAGGAAGTGCACCATACCGGCACCATCAATAACATTCTCGTCAGCCTCATCGAAGTTGGATGGTGAGTATGGCAGCATATCGGACTTTTGGCCACTTCGCAGACTGCCGTGTTTTCATAAGGACCTGACGCGCGATGTATAGCTGTCCTAGCAGATGCAGGTCTTCTTTGGTGCTAGCGACTAGTTTGCGTGTTATTTGTTTTGATTGTTGAGAAGGGAGATTTTGTTCATCTTGATTGGCTCATGTAAGGCGACCGCTTGAGAATGCAGGCACTCCTTCATTTAAGTTGGTTGTTGTTTAGTTCCCTCTTCATGGGCGAACATGGTACTGTGGCCGATAGCCTCTGACATGACCTCTTCGGTGTAGAAATTATGACCTCGTCGCTGTCTTCATCAAACGGTATTATCTCTTGGAATGCTGCGACGACTGCCATGGTCTCTGCTGCAAACGTCTTCTGAACGCTTGGACTCTAATCATGATGTTTGGGAACAGAGCCCTTGCTTGAAGGCATGCCAACTTCAAACAACTTCAAACTCCACGATGCCCCGTGCAACTTCCGGCCCTGCCACAAAACACGATGTGAAAACGCACTCGTCATTCAGTTTGACACTAACTCACAACTAACGCAATACTACTGTACTGAATTGGATCGTTTTGTATATAATCTTGCTCAACGCCTGATATGATTGTTTTATCAATATGAATGATTCAATGTGCCCATCCCTAATTCATTGGGCTTCCTGTTTTAAAAATTATAGTTCCTGGTATGTTTCCGTCATTACGGGTTGCACTATCTTTTATAAACTTATTGGTAATCTATAAATGTGCGTCATTGAATGCTGATGTTGATAGACGCGACATTCATGATTCTGACATGATTGGTTTGAAACGTACTAACAATACACAGATCGTGCGGCACTTAGAGGTCATCACCTTGACATTCTTGACTTGACCTTACCATTATGGGGACAGCAGGATATATTTCCTTATTTTAACATAATCTGATCTAGCATGCATCTACCACAATTGAGATAAATAGCTACAAGGTCAGTTTTATTGGCAAAATATAGCTATATTAGGCGACACGTGCATGACCTTGACATTGGATGATGACAGAAATCTCTTCAATCGATCGCCCATACCCAAAACTATCATAATTCATATAAAACTCATTTGAATCGGTCTATTATTAGCTGATGTATGACAATATTGGGTTTTGGATTTATGCTAATTAGGGGGTGTTAACGAATAAGAAAATGTGTATCTTATATATCATGATTTGATTGACACCTTTCAAAGGTGAAATGTGCCACATTTTTATTTCTTCCAAAATTTAACATTATCCCTGAAAACTTACCCTAAGACAACAAAATAACATTGTGACGGTAGATTGACAAATTTAGAAGAACAATATATGTTGAGTAATAATAATAATCACAAACTTCTATACTGCCTAAATCTCAAGGAATCTGGGCTCAGAGGCGCAACATACAAGAATCGTTGGGCAAAATCGTTAACATGGACAAGCACGAATTGTCATTAGAGCAAGGGACCGCCAAAGGTTAGGGTGGGAATACAATTTCAAATAAATAGTCCTCAGTTTTTTTTATGAAAGATAGCTATAGTCTCAGAAATTTTTTAAGTGATAGCGAGTTGATTCCAGATTTTGGGTGCAGCTACAAAAAAGCACGTTTGCTAATATTTCTAATAAAGTTTTCGGAACAAAAAGTCATTGTGAAACAGATGATCTGAGATTCGTGGGGAAATCGGAAAAACAAAGGCGATTAAACAAGTAGGATGGGTGTTACGTAGACAGGGTACAATATGTGATAGTGGCTAACTTGAATTGTATTCGATATGCATTTGGAAGCCAATGTAACTGTTTAAGCATAGGCAGATATGGCGAAAAACGAGGTGCTATAATACCATTCAGACAACCACATCACGGCCATCAAACAAATTCCGAGATGAACTGTCGCGTCCGGCAGACACTGTTTGTAGAAGTTTCTTCCACAGCAGGTCACAAACACGTTCTTGTGATGTCGAAGGTAAGTCTGAGACCCAGACACGCCACCTATGTTTAAAACAACATTTTATCTTACTGACACACGCGTCTCCTATTGGAGAAATGAAGCTCTGATTGATTGGCATTATATAACATGTTCACTGCTTTAATAATATAATAATACTATTTGTATAATATAAGATCGTTTGTATAATCTTACATGCTGGTACAGTTGTTTTTGCTTTTGCAACAACTAATACTACTACTACTACTGCTACTACTACTAATAGTAAAACTACTATTATTAGTGCTGCAACTACTACAACTACTACTGCTACTATTATTACTACTAATACTAATACAACTATTATTATTGTTGCTACTACTACTACTACTACTACTGCTACTACTACTACTACTACTACTACTACTAGTAATACTACTACTACTAATAATATTAATACCACTACCATTACTGCTGCTGCTACTACTACTACTACTACTACTACTACTACTACTACTACTACTACTACTACTACTGCTACTATTAGTACTACAATTAATAATAATAATACTATAATAATAATGTTATTCAAATGTTACGTACCTTCGACTAAACGAATCAAACTGTTGAAGTCGTTGGTCTGTTGATCTTCGTAGATGATGTGAACTTGTTGATTCTCTCCGTACGTCTTCTGAACCCAGTCTGTAACATACACAACACGCAGTGCTCCACCTCCATACTCCTTGGGATTGTCTCAAATGTAATCAGTCGTCTACATGTAATAACTTATGTCGTTGATGTACAGGCGCACTAAAAAAATATGTCGATATGCATAGGTGGATCAAGGGGCATGGGGCGCTTCTGACCCCCTCGACCTTTGGAATTTGACAACGCTATGAATGCACTAGAGTTACCTGCCCCATATACGTTTGGAATGTGCTCCCGTTTCATGCCCCCCCAGACGTTCTCAAATTATGAACGTTTTCGCGAATATTGCGAGATACAACGGGGTTCAATTGCCAGACTACCATCTCCGGATCCGCCCCTGATTGCTTGTTGCCGATGATAAAGCTTACGACCGTTTTTTTATATGTAAATATTCAATATACTAATATGCCTATGCCTCCATAGGCAAATCAGACAAGGCATAGAAAGCAGTATCAGGGTATTTGCATGGAAAGAATGATGACGACAAAATGACTTACCAATACAGTTTGCAATCAAAGTGATCGAGTTGACACCGTCGGCTGTCCCGTAGTCACATATGACAAATGGGCCTCGGCCTGGTACGAACGGAATCGACCCTGTTTTGTGAACAGTTTCCATTGTAAAGTACATATTTGTCGCATAATTGCCATTGAGTAACTGCTTTGCTTAACTCCTTACAGAAACACACATCTATGCAAATTATCATCTGCATACTGCACAGTATTCGGTAATTGTTACTGTATACACAGAGAAAGTTGATCAATTGTACTTACTCAATAAATCCCTGATTATTGGCCAAGCGTAAGCTGTGACCTTCTGAAGAGTTGCTGCGTTTTCACTGTCATATGAACCGTACAGTTCTGATTCTTCGCTGGCATAGTCGCTTTGTTCTACGTTCGTCATGATTCCCAATGATATCTACAATATAATTAGGGCTAGCAAAATAAACATATCAGTCGTCCGTAATACAATTTTTAATACGCTACCTTCTTGCCCATAAATTGCAGTAGTGTGATCAGCTGCTCTTCTACGCAGACGGAGCGAACTCGCGAGTCGGCATTGCAACCGAAAAAGCCTTAGTTACAGTGTCAGTATTAACTATACGAATAAAAAAGTAAACCAGAAAAAGGTAATAGGTTGCTATTTATAGTCATAGTAAATATGTCAGTTGCTTAAATCAAAATAGTACTGATTTTGAACTAATACGATGTATTAAGCGAGCGGTAGAACCACATGTCGGACATCGGACCGATTTAAATGCCCCCCCCCCCATACACACACCTAAATGTTATATAATGTTAAAACTCTACATCTCCCCGTCCCAAAGATCCCTGTCGTAGTACTGCCACGTGGTGCTGTAAGTGTGAATCCAAGGTGAAATAAGGTACCGTCAAATGATGAATTTTCAAAATAGTGCGTTTCCGAAATCGTCTGAGCATTACAATGGTCGCACATCTACCTTATGTAATTACGAGATGGCCAAGTCATATACTTTTGGACAGCTTATTTTCTCACCGTCAAAGATGTGTACGATATGGAGGTGGTACTTCATACTGTACTAGTGGAGCTAAGGTCAAACAATGTCACCGTGAAATGATGAATATTCGATTTTGTACAATACTGCGAAAGACATTTTGGTACAATGACCCTGCAACTACTTCATTTACGTGTACGTATCATAAAATGTGTGAAAGAACCATTTCTCCCCGTCAAAATTAGGTATGCCATGAAGCTGTCAGTTGAAGGAATAGGTGAGGAGCGACGATCATACAGAGTCACCGTCAAAATAAATGTTTGAAATTGTGTAATCCCGCAAAACGTCATGCATAAAAAATGGTTGCGTATTTCTATTTTACTTTCCTATTCATGGCAATGTCGCATACCGTTGGAAAGCCAAATGTTTCCCAGATGATAACCTAGTATGTTTCTTGGTATTTAGCTGTTAGATGAGAGTTGATTACTGACCACGTCACTTGGAGCATGGCATGTCGTTACCCTATGGGTCAATCGGGTGTCTGCTGTAGACTCCTGTATGGAGTCAGCGACGATATTGCTGACATACATAAGCTTGACAGGAAAGCAACTCCGTCGACAGGGAGCAGAAACAGTGTTTAAAAGGCCACCAATCTTGCGTCCGTGACTTGATCATCCCTTGTAAGGCCGATGACGCCATTATGCATATCGTATAATATATACATCTATTCAGTTGGCTGATCAGCTGGCATTTTTCTTGAAGGGCTTTCTGGGTTTTTTAAACAAGATTTTCTTTAATGAATACTGCATGAACCTCTGGTTCTGTCTTCTCGGGGTGTTTCACATGTGACAGAAAGACTGTTCTCCATCGGGAGGGCATAGTTTGTATGATCGTAGATGGTTTGCCAATGTAAAATTGCAGCGAAAGATTATATATAGCTGCAATCGTCTCAGCCCTGATGATGTCCAGTATAATCTCCATCGTTTCCACGTATGTCAACCATATCCAGAAATGTGTATCTTTATTACTGTCGCGGTATTGTACAAAATCAATTATTCATAATTTCAAGGTGACCTTGTTTGACCTTAGCTGCACTCATACCATATCAGGTAACACCTTCATATCGTACATCAGTTTGACTGCGATACAATAAACTGTCCATAAATATCTGACTTGGCCATCTTCTAATTAAATAAAGTGGCGCACAATTTCGAATATTAATCATTTGACGACGATCTTGTTTGACCTTGGAATAACGCTTACTGCACCATTTGGTAGCACTACTTCTTTGGGTCATCAGCGTCACGCGTCCATACTTCAACCATCAGAGCAGTTGAACGTCTTCTTCGTCGTATTCCATATTGAAGAGGTGGGATCTTGATTACTTTGACATTCGTAGTCGTTCTGAACATGTGACACAAACCTTATCCCTGGCTTGATCATCCCTTGTAAGGCCGATGACGCCATTATGCATCTTGTATATTCTATACATCAATTCAGTTGGCTGATCAGCTGGAATTTACTTGAAGGGCCTTTTGGTTTTCTTCAAAACAAGGTTTCCTTTAATGAATACTGCATGAACCTCTGGTGCTATCTGCTCGGAGTGTTTCACATGTGACAGAAAGACTGTACTCCATCGGGAGGGCATAGTTTGTATGATCGTAGATGGTTAGCCAATGTACAATTGCAGCGAAAGATTATATATAGCTGCAATCGTTTCAGCCCTGATGATGTCCAGCATAATCTCCATCGTTTCCATGTATGTCAACCAGATCCAGAAATTTGGATTCCTCCTTCAGATTTCGTACGCATAAATTAAGTAGTTACATGGTCATTGTAACTTTATTACTTTAAATTAAGTAGTTACATGGTCATTGTAACTTTATTACTTTAAATTAAGTAGTTACATGGTCATTGTAACTTTATTACTTTAAATTAAGTAGTTACGTGGTCATTGTAACTTTATTACTTTAAATGAAGTAGTTACAGGGTCATTGTAACTTTATTACTTTAAATGAAGTAGTTACAGGGTCATTGTAACTTTATTACTTTAAATGAAGTAGTTACAGGGTCATTGTAACTTTATTACTTTAAATGAAGTAGTTACATGGTCATTGTAACTGTATTACTTTAAATGAAGTAGTTACATGGTCATTGTAACTGTATTACTTTAAATGAAGTAGTTACAGGGTCATTGTAACTTTATTACTTTAACCTTTAGACCTCAGAGTGTTTCGGTGTAATGCCCCTGGTTCCTCAGAGAATTAGGTCACATTCTGAAAATGTTTGGGAGTGTCCGTTTTTGTGGCATAGCTCTTTTATTATTGAATTTCCATTATTGCAAGTTGTAACTATTTTAAAGGACTTAGAATGCTCTTCACATTGGGTGTAAATACGCTTTTGTAAGAATAACAATAGTTGTCCATATCTCAGTAGGCGTGCCAGTATTTAGGTATTTCACTGCAACATGTCATATTATGAGTCAAAACTTTTTTATGCTTCATTTCTTACTGCTACAAGTTGTGTTTGTTTGAAAGATAATTTAATTACTTACATTTTGGTATAAAAATTGTTATTATATCTAAAATATACGTTGCACATACTGGAATACAATGGAAGCATACTTGACAAATTTGCAAAGCTGAAATTAAATATGAGATATGTCACTGTATGGAGTCTACCTTAAATGCACACCATGTTGCAGTGCTGTAATTTATATGATCCTAAAATGTAATTAAAACACTATTTTGGTACAACATATGTTATTGTATCATAAGTATTTTGCCCAAACAATATGTGGTAAAACAAAACCCTGTCGGACAATAATTTCTACACCGAACATAATGATTGACTGCTGTGTAACTTTTTTATGATCAATATTGTACTGCTACAACTTTATTTTATTATAAAGAGCAGATAAATGCCTACACAATGATACCTGCATTGTTAAATTATGATGGCTAGAATGATATATACTTCATTAATGTGGAATGGGAGTGTCTGGTCACAGGCACATGTAGCTGTCAAGTGTCAGCACTACCACCCCGGGCAGCCTCGGTCAAAACAACAAGTGAACAACAGGACAGTCCCGCAAGTTACAACACTTAGCAATCATGAAATAATACAAATCGAAATATAAATAGCGTATTGACTTCGTGCAAAAATAAGGAATACAGAATGCGGGACTGGTTTCGTAGTGTTTACAAAATGGGCGTGAACGACCAGCTTCCCTGACAACAACAACAATCGTCCAGTCGAAGTATCGAACAAAGTCGCATATAATTACATGAACATCGATGTCTGAATCACTTTCTTCGATATCACTGTTATCACAGACACACGACTTCTGCAGACAAACGACTAGGACCAACAGACGCCATTTTGTTCTCTCAAAAACTGGAGCAGCTTGGAAAAACGCATAAAACTTTGATAAGTCAAATAGCAACATACACCAGAAATACCCACAATTCATTGCCAATATGTTAATGAGACATTTTGAATGTGTTTCAAAAGTATCCTCCAGAGTGCGTCTCTGGAATAGATGAAACTATGAAGCTAATCTTTTCGGGCGGGTTTGGCCGAGTTGAGGAGTCTGAAGTCGGGCGGGTTTGGCCGACTTGAGGTCTAATGGGTTAATTAAATGAAGTAGTTACATGGTCATTGTAACTTTATTACTTTAAATGAAGTAGTTACAGGGTCAATGTAACTTTATTAGTTTAAATGAACAAGAACAAGAACAAGAAAGTTTTATTTAGACCCCAATTACAATATGTGTATAATATCAAATTAACGTAACATGAATAGGCATGTATATTCATATATACAAATGCAGTGTAGTTTCAAATTAGATGGGGTCTGTGACTCCTATTAAGACAATAACAGTCGCTCTCATAGGTAGGAGCCACAATAATAATTTGTTTCAACTCAATTTTACCGAAGGAAGTGCAAATGTAAATGTGCAGGAAAAGAAAAGAAACCGAGATTACTTGATTACATATATGCATGTATTGGAGTATTAATGTTATGTTAAAATAAACAAATACTAGTTGTCAATAGTACACATCAATATACTTGTAAAAAAAATTATCAAAAAAAAAAGTGTATATGCACAAATACAATACATATCCAAACATATCACATACAATAATACAGTTTTAATGACTTTGATAGCATGTATAGCAGTTTAATATTGTACACGTATCTACGTATTTTTCTAATAAATTGTTTTTTGCATAATTAGCAAAACCTCTGAAGCTATGTGTTCCAATCTTCTCTGTGACTAACTTTGAGGTATTGTTAATGACATGTGGCAAACTGTATCTAAAAATGAAGTAGTTACAGGGTCATTGTAACTTTATTACTTTAAATTTAGTAGTTACATGGTCATTGTAACTTTATTACTTTCGCGGTATTGTACAAAATCGAATGTTCATCATTTCAAGGTGACCTTGTTTGACCTTAGCTGCACTCATACCATATCATGTAACACCTTCATATCGTATATCAGTTTGACAGCGATACAATAAACTGTCCACAAATGTCTGACTTAGCCATCTTCTAATTAAATAAAGTAGCGCACAATTTCGAAAATTCATCATTTGACGGTGATTTTGTTTGACCTTTGATTAACGCTTACTGCACCATTTGGTAGCATTGAGACGGAGCGAAGTAGAGCTTTCAAATGACATAACATTTGGGTGTGTGTAGGGTGGGTATTTAAACTCCTAAAATAAAGCACTTTTTGGGGATTTGCCGATTGCCTATATTGCAGACAGCTGACGAACGAATGTTAGAGGTGGCATTTGATTAAAAAAGCCGTGGAGACCGAATAACCAATCTTGATATACCGTAGTAATGTTGTGCACACATCATAGTTGTATGAGGTCCTTAACGGCAGTATTGTGACAGAGGAAATTATAGTAGTTCAATATGCTAGACCCAAGTATTCAGTTGCAATCATTTTTGCATCTGAAAAACGGTCCCTTTGTAGTTTGAATTGAGTTTTGTCGGTCGATAGTTTTCTTAACATTTGCATATTTAAAGTTGTATTTGATCGCAGTCGAATAACGTTATTTCTTGTTATGTCTGATACTTATATTGAAGGAGAGAGTAGAGTCGTAGGGTATGATAAGTGAATACGTTGTAGGCGCTAAAGACTTTTTAGGCTATGTTATTCGATAGAGAACAATTACAGTGCAGCTTATTGAAACTCGAATAGTTTGGAATGGTGAGAGAGACAGAGGGGGGGACAAAGAGAGGGAGAGAGAGAGAGAGTGACGGAGAAGGCGTACTGAAGAACATTACGTATAGCAAAATAATGCCGTAGACACAACATATTAAAATTGTGTCGTTCTGGAGAATATATCCACGACGTAATCTTTGAAAAGAGAGTGAGTTCTTTGTTCATAATTAACTGTCGTGGAGTTTTAATATAGGACTCCCGGTACCCTTTTTAAACTGATACCCGGTCAATAAGGCTGTGTTCTGACCAACATCCGAAATTTCCACTCATCGTGTGCCCATCTTGTTCCTTGTTCTACACATGGGTCGATAATTGTGAATCAGATGACCAGTGTTCTTCATGTTACACGGCCCACAAACAAAATATTATGCGGGTTGCCATGTTTACCTCTAACAGGAAATGTTTGGTGAATAACGACGCAAACATCAGGGCAATACAACGTATCGCGCCGGAAGAAGGAGGAGCTTCGTCCAGGCATAAAACTGAACTCATTGTATGGTTTTCCTCTATTTTATGCAAACAGTTATATGCATTAACTTAGTTTTGTTATCAATAAAATAAACACATGCGCTTATAAATAGTAGTATATTTATAATCGAGCTTGCGTATCCGGGTAGGTTAATGTTTTCCTCTTAGACGGCCCGAACCTCGAGCGCCATCCTTTCAGGGATTAGTCTACGACTCCTAGAATAGGAAGTAACACCCATATATGTTTTCAAAATACCTGACACATGTCAGGATTCTCACCTTTTATTAAATAAATTTGTTCGGAACGTAAAATGTAATGCGCGCGTAATATGTAAGTGTCAATGCGCTCTTGGCAAATACATCGGGAAAACGGTCCCAGCGTCGTGGACTTGGCAACATGAAATAGAGGCTGACGCAATTATGCTAATGTCTACACTCATGCTAGTGACGTAGCATTACGATTATTATGTGACAATTCTACACTATCACGACTAAGGCCTGTCGATGGACGTGAACTTCACATGCTCTCCGATCTTTGTCATTTTGAACAAACAACGAATATCTGCGTTATGGTATTTAGATTTGGATTCACATTTTACTGGACTTACAATATCACTATAACGACTGTCATCTACCAAGGCATCCCGTCAGGTGACGACATTTTTGCTTGTAGTTGTAGAAGTAGTAGAAGTAGTAATAGTAGTAGCAGTACTACTACTAGTAGTAGTAGTAGTAGTAGTAGTAGTAGTAGTAGTAGTAGTGTAGTAGTAGTAGTAGTAGTAGTAGTAGTAGTAGTAGTAGTAGTAGTAATAACAATAATAGCAATAATATAAACGAAAATAATAATAATTATTATAATAACAACAATAATAGGGCCTAATGTACATATATAAACAATTTACTGCGATCAGTAATGCTATCTAGCGCTAACTACCAAAACATTATTACGAACTTATTAAATATTGCCGCCGACCTCCCCGTTATTAGGGCGGTTAGCCAGGATTACGACATTCAATAACTTAAAATGAAACATGCGCTGGTCACGCCACTGCTTAAGAAGACTGGTTTTGATGCAAATTACATTACGAACTACCGCCCTATATCCTCAGCTTTGTGTCAAAGTTGTTGGAGAGGCATGTCGCGGCTGACCTACGCCGCTACATTGACAAAAAAACTGCTTGACCCGTTCCAGAGCGCGTATCGTCCGCACCACAGCACCGAAACAGCACTCGTGCGCATTCACGACGATACCATGCAGGCACTCGACTGTCGAAAAGGAGTAATACTCGTCCTTCTTGATCTTACTGCTGCTTTCGACACTGTTGACCATGCTATACTACTCGGGCAAATGAAATCCATCGGCATCCGTGACTCGGCGCTGGCGTGGGTGGCATCTTACTTGTCCCTTACTGTTCACAATATACTGTATGCCAATCACTGCCATATTCGCTAAACACAGCTTGAAATACCACATGTACGCCGATGAAACTCAGCTCTGGGCTGGGTATGTCGGTGCAAGTCGCTCGTATGTGCCAGGCGGCATATTTCCAGCTGCACAACATCGCCAAGATACGACATTGCTTGACCGTTGATGCATGTAAAACCATCGTTCATGCTCTGGTGACCTCAAAGCTGGACTACGGTAATGCGGTGTTGTTTGGCATCAACGAGCGATTGCTACACAAATTGCAACGGGTGCAAAATTCAGCAGCGCGTGTAGTAACGCAGCAACGACGCCGAGATAACCTCCATATCACGCCTGTGTTGATCGCACTACACTGGTTGCCCATTCGATGGCGTGTAATATACAAAAATACTGGTGTTGACTTTCCGAGCGATGCACGACCTCGCGCCCGAATACATCGATGACATGATTGTTGAATACACGCCGGGGCACACAATCCAAACATGATGAGCATAAAAAAACATAAATTTTATTAAGTACTCCTACTTTGCAACATAATGACAGGATGATGTGCAGTTGGAAGCACAAATCGACAGATTGCACAAATCCATTTGAAACGTAGTGATGTACATATTCCCAGCAGAAGCCAAACGGAAATAATGTGACAGAACAAAGTCAGACATCTTCTTCACTACTGTGTCAGTTAACATATTGTCAAATAAACAGCACTACTATACATTTTGATACACAAAGCTATCAGATGCACACATCCATTTGAAACTCGAAGTGAGGTACAACTTCCCAGTAGATGTCGCACATAACAGAATAGGGCCAGAACAAAGTCAGACATCATTTTATGTCAGATGACCCATTGTCCAGTTAATAACCCTATTAAGTACAGCTCTTCAATTTCCTCTTTCCATCAGCTCAGCTATTTCCAAAGTTCCTGCAAATAAACTAAGTTGAATTTAGGAAACTGAGCTTAAATATGAGTTAACTAACTCAACACTGTGCAGATTAATTCAGTTTAGATATTGGATTATGGGACTTATCACCAAGTGTACATCTGGCTAAATGAAAAAGAAATACAAACCTTGTTATGTTGATTAAGTCTGATTAAAATCCAAATCCTTTACTTTGGCCAACTTTTAATTTGCTTCTACATGATTACCTGTATGCATTGATCAGATACAGTGCATTCCAGATAACCCGAACGATAAGTGAATTTTCGCTAAGTTAAGTCAATTTTTTCTCGGTCGGTCCTAGGCAAAGGTCCCAATAATGGCACATTCTGATAACTTTCTAGTTATCAGAAATTCCACTTACCAGTATTGTCATGGGTCCCTGGAAGTTCGACCTTATCCAGAGTGCACTGTATATTTTCCTTTATTCTTGCTCTAATAATTAATGTTGTATATAATTGTACATATGGGCCATTCTCATGAAAAGTGTACAGTAACGGTAAAGTAACATGTCAAAAATAAATGTTTAATTTGTTTTTACAAGTACTATTATTATCAAATGTGCTATTCACATGAAGCAGCACAACTTGATCTGATCTATTATTAGATGTTTAAAATATATTAATGGATAAAAACTTATGTATACTAGAATGCTGATCTGCTGGTGTCCAAAATTCGTGCTTCGCAAAATTCCGTGGCAACATGGTATTGTGTACCTTTTAACAAACCTAAAACATTGAACGATTTACATTTAATGATGACATGCCAGCCAGGTTTACTAACAATCGTAGCTGTAGCATTAAAAACAGTCTGTCAACGTACGAATCTCACGTTGTTATGTTTCGGTTCAAATAAGCGGGGAAACGGGGACTTTTCAAAACCGGCTGACTGGAATTTGGAAAACCAAGACCAGTGGCTGTAGACACACATACCCAAATCCCAGATTTATGCAAACAGTTACATCTACGACCAGGTTAATCATCTTGCTATGGTTGCAAGTACTGACATTTTAGTGTGCATTTTCGTTCACTGCATGTCATATGCCGGACAATGCAGTTTTACTAACTAGAAAGGCGATACCCTTGTCTAAGGCTATGTAATTTACTGTAGATGAAGCTCTACAGACTCAGTGACAGTCCCAGCGGCAGCTGACACCGACTGCAGCCGTCCGCGTCGGCGAACGTTATAAATCTATTTAATCGAAACGTTACTCGGCTGACTGCAATGGGAAGCAGGATAAATAAACAATGCATACCCTTCCTACACTTATAAAAATAGCTGTCAATATACATATGTCTAGAAACTGCGTATTTAAAATGCCATTGCTTGAATCAACTCACTTCGAAATCAGACATGTTAGCTGTGTGTGTGACGTCAACGTGTGTGTGCATGAATATTCATTATACTCGGGCTGCAGAACTAATCATCCACGTGGCAACAAGCTCAAAATGATTCGTATAAACACAATTGTTTATCGGATTTTTGCACAGATAACACCCAAATTATGCATAAACATGCAATACATAAGTAGCAGAGAAAGTATTTATGGGAAATTAATACGTTTTGATGCGGTACACCTCGAATGTATATTATGTACAAATAATCCCTTTAAACGACACCGGGGTTAGAATGAACTTATCTGGGTTTCAAAACGTCGAGGCATTGTTTTACCCCCCTCCCCACTTGCCTGTGATTTCGGAAGATACATTATCAGTAATTAATTTATTCTGTATGGTGTTTATGCCATGAAGAATAAAAGATCCAATGTAAGAAATAAAAAAAAACGAGTTTGTTCACAAAGATAATGATATCGATCTACATTTCCCATGATGGCTTCGAATTAGCTGCAGCAAAAATTTTTGCTCTGATGTTGACACCTTGCAGTATCGTATTCTTTAAACTGGCTAGTTATAACGGGCTTACGGCTTTACATTGTGTAGTCTCCGATACTATTTTATTGTTCGTTTTACATCTGTGTTGTAGGATAATTATTATACACATTTATACATTATTATAGTTACTTCTTGATTATCATTAGTTTATTATGTGAATATTTATATAAACTGTGACAGTTATAAATTTATTTATTTGTTTAATGTTTGCTGTTGTCATTCCATGCGTGCCTATGCAATGATCGGCTGCGTCATTATGGATCAATGCTACTATCAATGTTATATGTGTTTCTATCATTGCTACATAACGTGCTGTTTCCTACCTAGGCGTAACCCCCGGTTCGTGGAAGAAACTTCTACAAACAGTGTCTACCGGACGCGACTGTTCATATCGGGTTCTCCTCCTTGGCCTTGATGTTGCTCTCTACATGGTGAGTAATATATCATTACTAAATCAATTCAATTCAACTGGCATTAATGCTACTGACAGCTCAATTTCACACCATTACTCAGGCATGCATATACGCACACGGACGCACTCTCACACGCACGCACGCACACGCACACGCACAACGTTCCGTAAATACTGTGTACTTCTCAGTGGCGCCTCTGGTGGACACTATAACACTATAACTCCTCGTGGTACACTGCGGAATCTGGGCACCTTGCCACCAAAGGCTAAGGTACTACGGATCTCGGAGCAGGCTAGAACCTTAAAGGTGCAGTGTGCAGGGACCACCAGCATGTGTATACGTCCCGATGCTGTACCATTCTAACTCCCAACTATGGGCAAATCTGACTGGGCAGATCACGCTCACTAGCCAAGGTAGGCAGGTGATCTAGGAGAAGGAAAACTCTGACATAAAACCGCACTATCAGGTCAGCCAGGGCAGCGCTGCTGAGTGGCTATGATGTCCCAAATCATGTGATGGTACAAGTAACGGTGAACAAGAGGGCTACCACGTCCGGTGCAACCGACACGATTGTCCGGCCGGCAGCGATCCGGATGCAATATTTGCATTGAGACAGTTGGTGGAGAAGAGGTTGAAGATGCAAGAGAGAAAGGCAGTGGTGTTTGTGGACTTGTAGAAAGCTTACCACACAGTCCCAAGAGAAATTGTGTTGGCAACAGTGAGGTAGGCGGGAGGGCCAGAAGCAGAAGACAAGATTGAGGGAGCAATGTATGAAAGAACAACAGGAAGAGTTGTCGCTGGATCTGGGACGTCGGAAGAATGTTAAGTTAAAATCGGATTGAGGCAAGGAAGTGCCCTAAACACATTACGAGTTATCACGATGATGGAACTAATCAGCAGGAAGATCAGCACGAAGGACGTTCTCAGACAGATTATGTATACATACGATCTGGCATACTAGAATAAAGCAAACAAGAGCAACAAAACATGTTGGAGGAATGAAAGATGTTCAAGCTGAGAATGAGCCTGGAGAAGACAGAAGTGATGTGGGTTGGATAACAGAGAGTGAATTGGACATCAGGTTGGATGGAAATGAAATTAAACAAGTGGACGGCTTTTGTATTTTGTGTATCTTGGATGAATGATTACGCCGGATGGGCGTTCTGACGTGGAGGTGCGACGCCGAAAACAAGTAGGAGCAAATGTTTGGAGAAATGTAGAGGGTGTCAAGATGGACAGAAAATATCGAAACAGCTGAAGGGGAAGGACCTGAGAGTGTGTGTTACAACTGCATGCCTATATGGTCTGGACACAGTGGCGTTGACAGAACAACAACAACAGAAGCTGCAAGTTTGTGAGAAAAACTGGGTTAGAAGAATAACAAGAACAAACAGATTAGACAGAAGAATGATAAAAGAGGTTGGAATGCAACGTAGTGTAACATGAGAATTACTGAGAAGCCGGATTAGATGGGCAGACCTTTCGGCAAGAATGGATGCCGGATAAATAGCGAAGAAAGCAGAGGCGGAACAACATAAAGGGCGTAGGAAAAGTGGGAAGGCCACAGCTGAGTTGGGAGGACTGCGTGAGGAGGGACATGAGAAGATCAGGGGAGGATGAAAGATGGAGAGGGGGAGCGATGGGCAGAAAACAATGGAAGGAAAATATGCAGTGAGTGGTTCAGTTTTACGGTATCTGATCCTCAACCATGTACAGCAGCGAACAAGGAGGAGATCAACAACTGTCCATACTCGAAATCGTTATATGTTATCGCACGGCGCATTGATAGCATAATCACTTATGAAGATCGATATAAATAAATGCAATCACACTGTCTTTATTATTTAATTCATTGTTGTTCTCAACACTGCCCCGAGTTAGTTAACCTAATTCATTCGGTACATTTACGTGCATCTTCATTTCCGTCGCTATTTCTGTCGGTCAATGCTAGTAGACGACGATTCGTCGGTCTATGAGCCGTTGCAGACTTGTCGTTGACGAAGCGTCGGTACGTGTTTGTCGGGCTTTAGAAGTTTAGATTATAATAACGTAACTAGGGCTTATATGTTCCTACTAAACCATACTAAGTATGCAACATAAGGCATGGGACAATTAATTAAAAATGTATTTAATTAAATTACAATTAACTATGATATGTCACAATTAAATTAAATGACACTAAACTAAATAAACTCATACTTCATTTCAATTTGATTATCAGTTAAATTAAATTAAATTAAATTTATAAATTTACGGAGCGCAGTGGCGCAGGAGTAAGAGCTCCGTACTCTCGACTGAGAGAACACGGGTTCGAATCCTGTGCGGCGGTGTCGAACCTTGGGCAAGTTCGTTTACTCTACATTGCTTCAGTTCACTCAGCTGTATAATTGAGTACCTGGCTATAGACAGTGGTGGATATTTGTGTACGAATAGTCTTCGCATTAATTTCAGCGTGGCTGAATGCTCCCCAGTGAAGTCGAAATGCTGTTCGATTGAACAGGTCTGCCAGGGAGTAAAATGTAAAGCGCTTTGAGCAGTCCTGAGGACTGGATACAGCGCTATATAAGAACTTACCTTTACCTTTATAATGTTGTTCAATTAACTTAAATTAACAATTAACTTTAACTCAACAGCTAACTTCAATTAACATCAATTAGATTTATAATTAACTTCGATTAACTTAACAGTTTAATTAAATTAAATTAACAATTTACTTTAAATCAATTAACTATTAACCTTCTCCGTGAGCAAAACAAAGACACTTATTGAGTTGACATTGTTAGCACATTCAATAAGTTTTCTAAGAAATACATACAGACATAATGATATAATATATAACTTACCATACGTACTGTAAGTAGTACGAGTTCATCAGAGCGTCGTTCATCAGTTCTTATTAACTGTCTGAACCAGATCATTTATGACATTTCAAGAACGTCCGCAATTCAAATTGCACTTAACCAACACATTTCAACATCTTACCTGCTATACTAAATAACATGCTCCAGGTACGTTTTTTATTGCATGCCATTAGCTGGCGATCAAAGTCATAAAAGCGTGTGCATTCAATACTGTTACATAATTCTGCCGTAAGCACACTGCCATTACCACAGTCAACAGACATTAGAGACCATTAGCTAACGCAATTAAGCGCCACGACCGTACGCCAAATCTGAACGCGACCTCAAATTTGAAGTAAACCGCAGATCTCGCGTCGGCGTCTAATAAAACACCATTAGCTAAGCGCGCAGTGAGCGGTTTTACGATCGGCTCCAGCAGACAATTGTTTTCTCATATGTAGTGATCTGCTGTATGGTACTAACAGTAAAATGCAGGTACGAAATATATAGATATATGTATAAATGTGTTAACGGAACTATTTAACATTTATTGCATTCGATAATCGCAGGAATGTAGAATTTAGGACGCAAGAACGGCAAACGCGAACCCCAATGCAATCATTCCGGCTCATACGATTAGGCTAAGCAAACAACAAATTGTGTTTCGAGTCCTGTTATGCAATAACGTAGCCTGATCATTATGTTTGCATACTACAGAGTGGGGTACCGTAATGGACAATATTTTCTTTAATTGGTCTAAGATATTAGGGGGCATCCATAAAGTAAATTTAATGTCCAATAAACAAATGTGTACTGCACTGCTATTGCACCTCACTGCGTCGCTGCAGATGAAAACAAGCAAGTCGTAGGTCTTTTCAAAAGTCGTCAAACTTGCATATATGTAATTTATACGTCAACTTTCTTTACAAGCATTTGTTCCTAAAAGGCATAGCTATTACTCTGTGCAGTTACATTTGAATTATCGTAATTACTTATGTACGAAATAAGTCTGCGTTTGTACTTACGCGAAATATCCATGTTTGGCGTTCATACGCGAAGTCGAACGGTAGATCCGGCGTAAACCTCTGATTGGATCGCAAAAGCTGTGACGTAGAACTCAATTAACTTTGCGGTCGGCGTATGTTTTTGGCGTCATGTTTTTGCTTATTGCGTTAGTTAATGGTGTCTATTGGCTGGACTGGGAGACTGTTAAAAAAATCCTAGTCCTGATTAGAAACTTTCTTTTATGTTATTATTTGGGTGAACTTTGGACACCGTTTGTATCTAAAGTTCAAAATGTTCATCAAGGTTCTAACCGTTTACAGCAGCAACAAGACACCATTACATTATCCTAATCCAGAAAACGTTAATTGATTAAAATAAATCAATGTATGCATTTTGATAACGTTAGATATTTAAATTTCATTAAGCTACATAACTTTTTTAATTGTGTTAGTTGAAATAACGCATTAACTACTAGCAATTGAAATTAGCCACCTCTATACCAGTGGTTCTTATACCCTGGGTTGCGATCCAAAATTGGGTCGCCTAGCCATTTTGAGTGGGTCGCCAAGAATATCCATGACATTCCAAATTGCCCTTTATTGTCCCGCTTGCCTGTCTACCGGATGCATGATATGTTATGCATTTGAAATGTCGTGTGACATATTATCATACGACATTTTAAATTCAGCTGACATTTGCCGTAAAGTAAGTGCCTCGCATACATTACACAAGGGCAAGCAGATTGTTTGATGCTGCTGAAAATGCATCATGGGTGCAGTGGGTGAAACTATGATCATTGATATATGTACGCGTTTTACATATATATATATATATATATATGTGTGTGTGTATATATATATATATATATATATATATATATATATATATATATATATATACACACATATATATATACATACATATATATAAATGAATATGTGTATATGTATATTCTATATATATATATATATATATATTATATTTATATATATATGTGTGTGTGTGTGTGTATGTGTGTGTGTGTGTGTGTGTGTGTGTGTGTGTGTGTGTGTGTGTGTGTGTGTGTGTGTGTGTGTGTGTGTGTGTGTGTGTGTGTGTGTGCGTGTGTGTGTAAAGTTGCATTATTACATCACCCATCTTTTAAATAAAAATTTCAATTGAATCAATGGGCTCCGTACACAATATATAACTTTCCACAATTCCACATAAACTATGTTTCATATGATAGGCCAATTTAAGATCACGTGCCATAGTTTTATCATTCGCTGGCAGGATCTGACGACGGGTAACTTTGCAAACAACATATCTCTATAATTTATGGAATAACATATAAAATGTAAAAGGGACATATTTTATACGATAACAAGTGTGATAAAATAAAATAATCTGTACAATAAATAAGTATGTTCATGTTGTATATAAGCGTTTAAAAAACAGCGACTTTAACTGTTTGAAGGCCTGGGTCGCCGAGCTCAAATAACGAATAACTTTGTGTCGCTGACCCAAAAGGATAACAACATTTGTTCTACACAATACTATATTGGTAGACATAAAACTAATGAATATGGTAATGAATCCTCTCGTATGATACCACATATGGTCATGTACAAGCTTCAACAGATATTGTTGGTATTTGTTTTGTAAATTGGTTTCTCTCTCAGTTAACGATTACAAACAGCATTATTCATCAATCTTTGTGCACTTCACTTCACATTAACGCGCTGAATTTTATAATACTCAGCACCAATAATAATGAACGGTAATTTTCATTGCAAGCAAATAAATCATGTCATCTCTACAAAGGTTCCACACAATGGTTTTAATGGATATTTATATATATATATATATATATATATGAATATATAAATATGTATATATATATATATATATATATGTATGTATGTATAATCATACATATATGGTGGTATATACATATATATATATATCATATCAGCCGTACACCAATCCGTGCGCAACAATGTTCATAACACAACGCAACGGAAAGCAACACAAGTAGGATCAGTAAAGTAATATGACTTACATCAGCTAGTACCCATGTACGTAACATGAACCGTTATAGAACGACATAGGCATGTTTGCTTTAGGTATGCCACTGTTCACAAAATATTGACACTGCTTAGGGCATTATGTTACCTTTACTTTCAAGTCGATGAAGCCAACCCGCCTACCTGTTCTTGGTGACCTGCGGCCGTTGGAGATCCGCGCTACACTGCTCGACAGAGACGCACACTAGTGTTGAAAATGTCGTTTCCAAAGCAAAGTCATAAAACTGCCACAAACTGAGTACGTAGGCGTCTAGGTATTAATGAAATTTAAAAATCATGAGAAAGAGCACGGTTATAAGGAGATAGCACAAATTAAAAAAAGCAGTGTTACTTTACATAAAAGGGTCCTCTGGTTAACGTGTGGTACATATATATATATATATATATATATAACCAGAGGAGTGACCCGGCAATGTCCAGGGGTTATTACTGCAAAGTGGCCGGGAGTAATTATACAACGCAATGCATCGGTGGAAAGAATGTTCCCATTTCCATTGCCATTGATAAAGAAAACTGAATCACTTCTGGATTAGCTGAGTGTTATTGTAGTAGCGACACACCGCGTAATTGTTATGAAATTCATAGCTTTTCGCTCAGGTGCACTTTGAATTCGCGCGATAACTTGAAATAACATTTGCCCAGTTATTACGCAAACTTGTTCGCGTAATACCAACGTTCGAAAGTAAGGCCGTTGAATGGGTGGTTGACATTTTCTCTCACCCTCTCCCACTCCATCTCCTTCTCCATCCTTCTTCATTTTCCATATCCCTATCAATTTCCATCTCCATATCCATATCCCCTTCCCTCTTCATCTACATCTCCATCTCTACCTCCGTCTGCCTCTCCAACGCCATCTCCCTCGCCATCTCCCTCTTTCCTCCCTCTCCATCTCACTCTCTTCCTCTGCATAAATCACTTCTTCTCCGTCTCCCTTTCTCCATCTACCTCTTCCTCGCCTTCTCATTCTCCCCCCTCTCTCTCTTTATCTCTCTCTCTCCTATTACTCTTTCTCTCCCATAGCCATCTCCCTACAAACACTCATACGTACATACGTACATAAGTACATACGTATATAAGTACATACCTACATACTTACATACGTACACAAGTGCATACATCCGTACGTATATAAGGTCTACTCTCTCTGTCTGTCTCTGTCTCTGTCTCTCTTTCTCTATCTCTCCCTCTATCTCTCCCATCATCTCCCTCTATCCATTTCCCTTTTTCTTCCCGTCTCCTTCTCCATCTACCTCTTCCTCTCATTCTCATTCTCTCTCTCTCTCTCTCTCCCTCTCCCTCCCTCTTCTTCTCCGTCTCACTTTGTACCGCTCCCTCTCCCGCTCATTCTCGTTCACCCTCTCCCTCTCTCACTTTCCTGTCTCCATACATACATATATACATACATACACGCATGCACGCATGCATACATACATACATACACATACACATATACATAAATACATACATACATACATACATACATACATACATACATACATATATAAACATACATGCAAAAATACATATGCGCGCACACACACGCAGGCATACACACACTCTCTCTCACATACACGCACATACACACAACACACACACACACATACACACACACACAAACACACACCCACATACATGCACACACAAACACCCACACACACACATACACGCACATGCAACACACTCACAACACATGCTCGCACACACGAAAACACATACGCAAAAACACACACGCTCGCATGCGCGCGCGCACACACACACACACACACACTTTGAGTTCGCGCGATAACTTGAACTAACATTAGCCCAGCGCAGTTATTACGCCAACTTGTCCGCGTAATACCAACGTTCGAAAGTAAGACCGTTGAATCTGTGGTTGATATTTTCTCTCACCCTCTCCCACTCCATCTCCTTCTCCATCTCATTTTCCATATCCCTCTTCATTTCAATCTCCATATCCATTTCCCCTTCCCTCTCCATCTCCACCTCCCTCTGCCTCTCCAAACTCATCTCCCTCGCCATCTCCCTCTTTCCTCCCTCTCCATCTCACTCTCGCACACACACACACACACACACACACACACACACACACACACACACACACACACACACACACACACACACACACACACACACACACACACACACACACACACACACACACACACACACACACACACACACACACACACACACACACACACACACACACACACACACACACACACACACACGATCGGTAAGGGAGTCGAGATCGGGACGCTTGCAAAGGACCCCTTGCAAACACCGTCAATTGATTCAAACCTATCACTTCGCTGCGACCGTTAATTAGGCTGTAAAAGACCGTGCACAGCAATGCTGCATTCGCTGGTAATTGACGAGTGACACGCTAACAAAAGGTTAACCCTGTCGTGCGACAGCCCTGCCCTTAGACACTGTAATAAAATACACACTTAATAACTCGGAATAATAGCGCGACTCCAACGCACTGAGTTTGATTGAGACGTTAGTTGGCCTAATTGGAGGTAAACTACGTTGGCATATTCATTTGGTAGGTAGACAACTGCATTTATTTGCCCAAAGGATTTGTGTACGCGCTGATGCTGGTGAAACATTCACATGATTTAGGACATTTCTTGTAATACCATGACCTACTATATAGTTAATGAAGTTAATTGTTGCTCTAAGTTACATAATTCCACATACATTTTGTTACAACGCTGTGTGTGAAATACGCGTACGTAGGCAACTCACACAAAGTTGTCAACATGTTGATCATCTTAACTAAAACATGACTTGAGATAAAATATATAATTATTTATCACAATAAACTACGTAATATGAAATATAACGACGAACAGAAAACATACATGCATATCATATAAAACACCAATACAAAATTTACATTTAAAGACATAACATTTGAAAACTTGTTTCAGCCGCATACGTGCAAAACTACAGAGATAAGTGTGATTTTAAAACTGTCACACCCAAGATCCCGGACTTATTTTGAAAGGAATCTAATATTCTGAATTACTCAAACAAAATTACAGCTCCTAACATGCATGACTGACGGAGATAAGAGCCATTTTGAAATTGTGACCAATTCAAGATATCCACCCTCCGGACAAATTTCCAAAAAATATAAATCTACAAACCACCACGTGCGTGAAAAGGGAATGGCCACAGTGCACGCACTAATTGAACCATGATCCGCATACTATTCGTTGACTTTAGCAAAGCGTTTGATAGGGTCGACCACCATATTCTGCTAACTAAATGCGCCTCACTTGGACTCCCGAATTTCGCAGTCAAACGGCTAACATCCTTCTTTTGCCAACGTAAACAGCCAGTGACGATCGGCAGTATCAAGTCGAAGTACACTACTGTCAAAGAAGGCGTGCCACAAGAAACAATTTTCGGCTCCATCGGTTTTGTGTATCATATAAATGACTTACAAACTGCTTGTGAACATGTCAAATACGCAGATGACTGCACAATATATCATATTCACCTTCTAGCCTCGATAGCTCGCTCCAAACAGCGGCAGACGAAATGGCACAATGGACTGCCACCAACAAAATGGCATTGAACTACGACAAAACGATGGAAACGTGCATATGCTTCAAGAAAAAAACACCAGACATCCCGCCGATAATGATCAACAACAGACAGATAGAACAAGTAAACTGCACTCGCCTACTAGTTGTTACACTTTCACATGATCTTACGTGGCAACTTCACATCGACGAAATCACAGCTAAAGCGTCGCAAAGACTATATTTCATAATCCTGCTCAAGCGAGCAGGAGTTGACACCCATCATCTCGTCAATATATATACAACACTAATTCGATCGATCCTTGAGTATGCCTGCCAGGTGTGGCATACGAGCTTAACGAAAAAACAAACCAAGCAGCTCGAAAGTATTCAGAGAAGAGCTATGCGGATAATATTTCGTGTGTTACGACGAAGCCATCTCCACAGCGAGACTACAAATGCTGGCAGACCGGAGGGAGACGTTGTGCAGAACTGTATGCATGAATATACAAAAACGTAACCACAAACTGCACCATCTACTGCCTCCCCCGGACACCTCCATACGCAATCCGAAACGAATGTGTGTACAGTGCTCCTCTTTTATAACATATGGACTGTATCATTGGCAGTAACCGGACACGTTTCATTTCCTAAGAATTACTCGCAATTGACAGTGAATCTTGTTTTAGTTATTTGTTCTCTTTACCTATTTATATGCAAATGAGACATTTTATTATTTATAATTTCACTTATTTATTTTGTATAATCCATTTTATTGGTTTATTAATCTACTTTATTTAATTGTTTTATCAATTTTAATGTACCTACTTTACTTTTGTAGCCTCTGTGGCTACTAAAGAAAAAAAACATATTATTACTTATAAACTTATTATTATTAATATTACTCCGGTTAGGCCGTTCCACGGGGTTAGGGATATGGGTAGTGTTCTGATTAGTGCGCGGACAAATAAGTTATACAAGTTACATAAAATAATACTATGATACTATAGAAACATCGGAGCAGGGAAGTAACCATTTTAGCTACACGGCTGCCATAAAAGGCTGTCTCTTTGTTTGTGTTCACAACTCGTGTTAGATCATTAAGAAGCTCTATTACAGTATGTACATATAAAATCTAGGTGCTGTTTAGTTCCGATATCGTGGGGGAGAGTGAAACTGTCCCAACTGGCACTGGCTCATCAGCTAGATGAACGCATTAGTGGACGGATATCACATTCCAATGTCTACTCTAACGGTATCTCTTAACATTTTAGAAATTAATCATGTGCTCATGTAGATACATATGCGCTATATCCGTAATTTATATTGTTTTAAGCCAGTTCACATAGTCTACCTCGTTTGTGTAATTATCACAGTGAGGTGTCCTTGCCGTTTGCGTCATGTGTTTGAACAGAAACGATGATCAAATGAGTATGTATAATTCATATTGTATACAACCCAGTTTAAATTAGTTTACAATGGTTGTTAAAGTCAAATTGCCACTTTAGGTACTTCACGGAACCTGGTAACCGAGTCTAACTATCTGCTGATATCCTATACGCATATCGAATGTCGCCATCTAACAGGTTAAGGTACATTTTTCAAAATCCGCTTGGTTTCGCAAAAAAAATCTGCTTAGCTATTTGTCCTTATATTTAGAAACTCGTAGGTCTTAACAAAATCATCAAATGTACTGTCTGGTGTTTCAAAGTCAACTTTCTGTATACGGGTGTATTCGAAAGAGATCGATCTGTCACAATGCATATTTAGTTTTCAATTAATATAACTAATTACAAAACGAAATAATATGGCGTTTGTGCATACGCCGAACTTCCAGTTTTCGCGTACAAACGCCGCGTGGAACGGTAGACCTGCTGTAGACCTCTGACTGCACCACAAAAGGTTTGACGTAGCACTCAATAATTTTGAGTAATTTGTTTGCCGTCGCGTACTTTTTTACCTTCACATTACACGTAATTGGGTTAACTAAAGGTGTCTATTGTCGACACACGAACGTCGGCAGCTGTTTTGTTTTCAGCGCTATATATGCAACAATATTATTATGCAGCAAAGTGGCACGGGCACGGGCACGGGCACGGGCACGGGCACGGGCACGGGCACGGGCACGGGCACGGGCACGGGCACTGGCACTGGCACAGGCAAAAAAAAATAAAAAAATACCAGAAGAGTTCATTAGGAAATATGTGTGTGTGTGTTTACGTATGGGTGCTTGTGTGTGTACGTGTGTATGTATGTATGTATATATCCATGTAATTATGTAAGTACGTATGTATGTATGTATGTATGCATGTTTGAATGTATGTATGTATGTATGTATGTATGTATGTATGTATGTATGTATGTATGTATGTATGTATGTATGTATGTATGTACGTATGTACGTATGTACGTATGTACGTATGTACGTATGTATGTATGTATTTATGCATGTATGCATATATGCACGTATGCATGTTTGCATGTATGCATGCATGTATGGTTGTATGCATGCTTGCATGTCTAAACCATCCTGTTTATAATTACTCACACATAACATATAATAACAATGATTAGTATCATTTTCGTTTATCATTTATCCACCGTGATGCAATAAATTGATCAAATATGGCATTAATGTGAGAGTTGTGTAGCTGTATCTACATTTTGTTGATAACACATGTTATATACATCACTGGGAAGGAAGCATGACGAACGTAGTATGGTGCAACGTTGCCGTTCATGATGACTTGTACACTGATGACGGCGTTGACGGTATTGGCCCCCAAGTTGCACGGTCGTATGTAGTTTGTAGCAGTTCTGTTGCGCTCCTTCCTCACCATGTTGAGAGACTTCTATAAAATAATAAAATCAAGGAAATATGTACGGAATTTATGAGCCAGTCTTCCTCCGACCGTTTCTTGACAAATTTGCGATATTTTCTTGCTGATGTAAGAAAAGAATCCGGTGTAACCCTCTTTTAGCGACTCTTCTCTAGATACTTTATGCCAACCTCCGTCAATGACAACCAGTTAGGTTCGGAAGAACAGCACCTCTCGGTAGGCAGTGCTCTATTTGCATACGAGGGAAAAAGCAGGGTATTGAGGCCCGCTGGATGCAACGTAATTTACAACCTCAACCAAACCAGCAACACTGCTCTTATCTATGGCGGCAGTGTCACACAAGCGAGAGCGCATCGATAGATCATGTTGTGATACAATTTATAATTAGGATTCCCTTCACTCACTCCGGTATAAAATACCGAACGACAACAACGCGCAGCCTACGATAAGTTGGGCTCAATCAAGCTCGCGCGCACGCACCCACGCATGCATACGCAACACACCCTCACACACACACACACACACACACACACACACACACACACACACACACACACACACACACACACACACACACACACACACACACCAAACATACACACACATTCATTCACACACACGCACTCACTCACTCACTCACTCACTCACTCACTCACTCACAGAAACTCACTCACTCACTCATTCACTTACTCACGCACGCAAGTACACACTCACACACACACATACACACACGCAAAACACACACACACACACACACCAACCATACACACACATTCATTCACACACACGCATGCACACACATACACATAAAACACACACAGACACTCACTCACTCACTCACTCAATCACTCACTCACTCACTAACTCACTCACTCACTCACAGAAACTCACTCACTCACTCATTCACTTACTCACGCACGCAAGTACACACTCACACACACACAAACACACACACACACACACACACACACACACACCTACACCCGCCACACACACACTACAATATTTCGAATGTCCCGACCTTACCCCATATGGAAAACTCGCGGAAAGCGATCCGCACCTTCAGTAGTGCTAGGATCGGGAAACAGCAACACTGCCTTGAATTCCGCACTACGCTGAAACTCACGTAGTGCCTACTCTGACGAAATACATAGCTTCAGCCAATCCTTCCTTTATAACCTGAAGAACGTTCCCAAAGTTACGTGAACCAGGCAGCTTGTATTTACCTTGTTCCGTGTAGCAAAGCTGCTTATTTTAAGTAATGGATAGAATACGCGTTGTGTTGACAATGAAAAACTAGATTAAAATATATACACATCAATTGGTGTAAAATGATAATACGGTTGCTGATATTAACCAAAACCCGCGTTTACGTCGACGTTTGCTCATAAATGTTATTGTTTCGCGAGTATATTAGTATCAACACATTTGGGACTTAATAAAACGATAGATGTTTTCTCTGAAGTGGTTTACCAAACAGCTGGTTTCCGTTATGGCGCAACCGTAATATCTGGCTCTTGGTAAGAAATGCTGGTTACCAAACTACGATACCAAACTCTTTCGTTCCAAAGTGTTGACTGGATAACAAAGACATACATAAAGACACACTACTAGCACCCACACAATCATCAGATAATCTGTTCCATACATTCACTGTCCTTTGTGAAAATGAAAACTTTCTTACGTCTAATCTACACTGTTCCTTTACTAATGTAACTTCGTGTCCTCTAGTCTTTCTATATTTCTTAACTGAAAAAAACATATTTCTATCAATATTTTCATAACCATTCAATATATTAAACACTTCTATCTGATCTCCTCTCAATCTCCTGGTCTCTAGTGTTGTTAAACCACATTCTTTTAGGCGTTTTTCATAACTAAGATCCCTCAGTTTTGGTATCATTTTAGTCGCTCTCCTCTGTACTCTTTCTAGCATATATATGTCCTTCTTGCGGTATGGCCTCCACGCTTGTATACAATATTCTAAATGAGGCCTAACTATTGTTTTGTACAGCGGTATTATTAGTTCTTTTTCTTTATATGCTATATTTCGCCTAATCAATCCAAGGATTTGATTTCCTTTTGAAGCTGCAATTCCACACTGCTCTGAAACCTTCATGTCAGCACTAATTGTCAGCCCTAAGTCTTTTTCTTTTACAGTAGTATTTAGTACAGTTCCCCCCATTGTATATTCTACATATTCGTTCCCATGTCCTGTGTGAAGACATTTACATTTCCCAAAATTGAACAACATTTGCCACTTTTCAGACCATTTGATTAACCTGTCAAGATCATCCTGTAAATGTTGTCTATCTCCATCACTTTTAATCCTTCTAAACACTTTTGTATCATCTGCAAATTTCAACACCTTGCTAGCTATATCATCTTCCAAATCGTTTATATATATTAAGAATAATATAGTTCCCAGTACTGATCCCTGTGGAACCCCACTCAAAACTGATTTCCAGTTTGAAGCCTCCCCATCAACAACTACCCGCTGTCTTCTGTCAATCAGCCATTTTTCTATCCAGTTAATTATACCATTTCCTATGCCATGGGCCTTTAGTTTAAGCAGTAATCTCTGATGTGGCACTTTGTCGAAAGCTTTTTGAAAATCTAAGTAGATGATATCTACTGGTGATCCATCATCTACCCACTTAGTGATATCTTCCAAAAAACATAACATATTTGTTAAGCATGACCTCGCTTTTAGAAACCCATGTTGAGATGGGTTTATCAAGTTATGTTTAACAAGAAAATCCACCATGTGATCTTTAATTAGTCTTTCTAATAATTTACAAATCACCGATGTTAAACTAACTGGTCTATAATTATTTGACTTGTTTCTCGAACCTTTTTTGAATAACGGTATAATGTTTGCTTCTTTCCATTCTAAAGGAACCACTCCCTCTTCTAATGACAAGTTGAAAACTGTTGCAAGCGGTATGCTGATTTGTTCTACAATTTCCAATAGTAGTTTGGGTGGAATACCATCCACTCCAGGAGATTTATTATCCTTCATAACCCTGATTTTCTTAGCTACCATTTCTGGGGTTACAATTAACTGTCTTAAATAGTCTGATTCTGCCCCCTTGAACTTAGCCTCTGGTACTGGCAGTGAACTAGTGTCTTCTCTGGTAAACACTGAACTAAAATACTCATTCAGGTCTTCTGCCATTAAGAATCCTTCTGATATTACATTTCCAGCACTATCTTCTAGAGGACCGACCTTATCCTGAACTTTCTGTTTGCTTCGAATATATGCATAAAAACTCTTGCTGTCATGTTTTATATTAGAAGCTAATTTATGTTCATAGCTTCTCTTTGAATTTCTAATTTCAGCTGTAGCTTGGTTTAGTACTTCTTTATAAATGTTGTAGCCTTCGTCATTTCCAGTACGTCTATATGACTTCCACATCATTTCTTTATACTTAATTTTTATAATGGCTTCTTTCGATAAGTGTTTCTTTTTGGACCGTTTCCCGTGTTTTTTTAAGGGAACAAATTTGACGATGATGTATTCAATTTCACTCTTTAAGATATTCCAGCATTATGTTGCTGTCTTATTCTTCAGTGTGTTCAGTGTTACGCATGAGAACCACGTAGCTACAACAACATCGATGCACTTCCATAAACCTGATGGCTGGGTGGTATAGTTTACGCATCGTTCTGCCTTATTGCCAACTGCCTATACTGGTTTTATTTTTTTATTGTTAACATAACGCGTACCTGACACTCACCCCTCTACAGCGGGAACAAAGAGGAGAGCAACAGCATACAATGTGTATATATACTTATATAACGCTTAATAATATAATGCACCGATGAGTCATTTTCAGCAGTATCAAACAATCTGCTTGCCCTTGTCTGATGTATGCGGGACACTTTCTTTACGCCAAATGTCAGGGGAAAACAGTAAAGGTTAGTTCTTATATAGAGCAGTATCCTTTCCTCAGGACTGCTCAAAGCGCTTTACACTTTATTCCCTGGCAGACCGGTTCAACCGAATACCATCTATACTGGGAAGCATCCATTACTTTACTTACTGTTACTTTACGCCAAATATCACATGAATTTTAAATATGACAACATGTCACACGACATTTCAAATGTATAACAAATTTGGCATAATTCATTCGTCTCGCATGCATCCGGTACACGCAAGCGGGACAATAAAGGGCACTTTGGAGTGTTGTTGGATATTCTTGGCAACCCACTCAAAATGGCTTGGCGACCCAATTTTGGGTCGCAACCCAGAATTTAAGAACCATTGGTATAGAGAAAGATATGTGGCACAGCCATGAACTAATTTAAATTGTTAGTAGTCAATGTGTTAATTCAACTAACACAGTTAACCAAAGTTGTGTAAGTTAATTAACTTTAATTATCTAACGCTATCAAAATGCACACATTGATTTAGTTTAATTAATTAACGTTTATTTAATTAAAAAAGTATCAATTAATTTTCAATTAGCTTTGTTGCTACTGCTTTGTTGCTACTGCTTTGTTGCTCAGTGTTCTGCTGTAAGCGGTTAGAGCCTTGATGAACATTGTGGACTTTAGATACAAACAGTGTTCATAGTTTACCCAACAAATAACATCAACGAACGTTTCTATTCAGGCTAAGGCTTTTTTGAACAGTCTCCCAGACCAGCCAGTGTCTATTGACTGTGGCGGTGGCAGTTGTTTACGGCTGTATTATGTACGAGTTATAAATGGACACGCTTTTATGACTCTGATCACGAGTTAATGTCATGCAATAAAAACGTACCTGGAGCGTGGAATTATTTAGTGTAGCAATTAAGGTGTTCGATGTTGAAAGATGTTGGTTAAGTGACAATATGAACTGCGTATGTTCTTGAAGTGTCAAAAATGATCTGGTTGAGGCAGTTAATACGTACTGGTTAACGTCGCTTTGATGAACTCGTTCTACTTACAGTACATATGGTGGTAAATTATATAATAATTATGTTTGTATGTTTTTTATAAAACTTATTGAATGTGCTAACAATGCCAACTCAATAAATGTCAACTGCGCACGGAGAAAGTTAATAATTAATTGATTTAAAGTAAATTGTTAGTTGAATTAAAGTCAATTGTTAAGTGAATCGAAGTTAATTATAAATATAATTGATGCTAATTGAAGTTAGTTGTTGAGTTAAAGTTAATTGTTAATTTAAGTTAACTGAACAAAAATTAAAATTTAATTTAATTTAATTGAACTGATAATCAAACTGAACTGATGTGTGAGGTTATTTATTTTAATGTGTTACATATCATAGTTAATTGTAATTTAATTAACTAACTTTTTAGTTAATTGTCCCATGCTGTGGCATACTTAGTATGGTTTAGTAGGAACATATAAACCCTAGTCACTATAGTCACAATTATTATAATATAAACTTCTGAAACCTGACAAACACGTACCGACGCTTCGTCGGCGACAAGTCTGCAACGGTTCATAGACGGACGAATCGTTGTCTACTAGCATGGACCGACAGAAATGGCGACGGAAGCGAAAATTCACATAAATGTAACTATATCAAGACTAGTACGTCCTCCAAACTCCATAAGTTACAGAGTGAAAATAGAAAGTGAAAGGTTAGCCAGATGCAATAATTATAGTTCAAACAATACCACGACTGTCATAATGTAATATGTGTTTTACTAATGTTTTATAACAGCTTTTCTTGACGTTATATTCGTATAATAAATAATAATGCTAACGGTGGACGAAAAAGGAGAGGTTAAACGTAGACCCCGTTAGTTTTCCATGGTAATATATACTGGTGCAACAGGTAAGAGAGGAATAAGTGAACAAATCGTCAAATGCACTAAACAGGCCGCTGACGTTCGCCAGACGAGCAATATTTTCACAGATGTTTTTAGTGCGACAATTTGATCTAATCTAAGATTATTATATATAATCTACTGAATCAACGACGTGTTATGTAACATTTGATTGTATGTTGGAACTGGTGAATGTATTGCGTAAAGCAGATGTATTTCTTTTACGCCGACCAGTGACTTGTCTATCCCAAACCAGACGTCTGACTCCTAAGTCCTGTCACGATGGAGAACAGGTTTTGTGGTGTTTACATTCCCCACGTGATCTATAACCCAGCTTGCGCATCTATCATAGTTTATTATATAATGTATTACTATTATATATCAAAACATATCGAAAGGCCTGAAGGTTCTACGACGTTTGTGACTCAACACAAAAACACTGTTTAGCTTACTCAAAGGGTAATGTGTATGCCTATACGCATGTACGCTTGTGCGCATATACTCGTCTACGCGTGAACGCGTGAACGGGTGAATGAACGCGTGTATGTGTGTATATGTGTATATGTGCATGTAGGCATGTACGTATGTTCGTGTGAACGTGTGGATGTATGTACGTATATACGCGTGCATATGTATGTATGAATGTATGTATGTATATATGTATGTATATATGTATGTATGTATGTATGTATGTGTGTGTGTGTGTGTGTGTGTGTGTGTGTGTGTGTGTGTGTGTGTGTGTGTGTGTGTGTGTGTGTGTGTGTGTGTGTGTGTGTTTGTGTGTGTTTGTGAGTGCGTGCATCCATGCTTGTATGTATGTATGTATGTATGTATGTATGTATGTATGTGTAAAGGCATTTGGCACACTGCCTGTACTAAATGCATGTATTCTAAATAGCTATGTGTTATATTGCATGAAGTCCCACTACTAGTAGCGCCACCTATCAGATACATTTATATTATATCTCCATTAGGAAAGATGACATATGATATCTGCCCATTGGTGGTGATGTCATGGCTGCATAGATTAGTGCCCTTTGTCTGTGAGCACATTGTACAAGGTTAAGAAGAACATCAGTAGATGCCAACCCTGGAACGAAGGTAATTGCAAATTTTATGTACTCTAGCACAATTGCATCATAGTTTGAGCATGTTATATTCAGTAGAATATGATAATAATTACGTCGAAGCCCTTTTTTGTAACTGGCCTTGTTCTGTGCCTAAGTCTAGGAAAGTAGTGTTGTAGTGAAGTTTGGTCCTTCATTTCTGAGTATCTATTGGTATTATGCAGTAGTGTGTAGGTGTACGCGAGTTGTGTTCCGTTCAACCAACTTACTTATCTGACATAATAGAGTTAAGCGTTAATAGGTTTCTATGTATCAGAAATCCTTTGTTACATAGTGTATTTCATTTATAATTTCAATGGTTTTATTCCTGATTACATTACTAAATTGTCAGCGTAACGTGCTACAACGCACTTTAATCGGTCACACACTCATACCTGTGTTTTCATTTTGTATTTCAGTTTTACGTAAATAAACGGACGTCAATAGTTGATTCGATTTGGCTCGGCTTGATTTGAAACTGTTGGCGTATAAATCGCTACAGTATGTATGCATGTATGTATGTATGTATGTATGTATGCAAGTATAACGATTTAAAAAAAAATTCTACCATAAGGGTTATACACTCATTAGATATAGGTGGACTGGACTTATATTTTAGGTGGACTGGACATTTACAATAACGTAATTGAGTCCAATCCTATCTGTAGTACACTAACTACTCCCACAAGTGTGATATAGTCATTTATCTCCTACCCTTGTTTTCATTTTGTATTTCAGTTTTACATAACTAAACGGACATCAATAGTTGATTCGATTTGGCTCGGCTTGATTTGAAACTGTTGGCGAGAACAGTAAAACGTCGCCAACTGTTCTCGCATCTGACTAGAAAATGGCTACATCGGCGCTTGGAACCGAGACAGATGAAGAGACCACCACCCACGATGTTGGCCAGGTGTTTAAAGAACTGTACACAACATCGGTTGCACAGGTTGAAGACAGCTACGCGAACACAGCGGGAGATCTGGTGTCTGCGGAATTGCAGTAAGCCGCATTCTGCCAATTGTTCGGCGAATTTCAGAAGGCAGGCGAGCAATTGAAGGGTCTCGCCTGTACTCGGGCACAGTCGGCAGCAATTGCCAGTGATTACAATACTCGGTATACATATCTGGCAAAGTGCAACGTGGACATGAAAAGGTTCATGTCAAAGAAACAAGGTGTGCAAGACTCTACTGCGGCTGATGACATCCGGCCTGAGGACAGTGTCTCACAGCAACCAGTCACTCTCGTGCATCTCGAGAGATTGTATCCGATGTGTCCTCCCTTCGGCACACATCTACTCCATATGTAGATGGACAGCTGGCACCGGGCCGTGATGGAAAACACCCTTCGGCGGGTGATAACACGATTACCCAGGGCGGTTCGAATATTGGCTTACAGACTGATGCGTTACCGCGGACTCAGCTGGATCCTTACCACCACATGTGCGCCATCTATCGACCGGCCAGCATGGACGGACATGGCCAGGCTTGTAGCTACCCACCACCTGGCCACGTTGTGGACACCAGTGAAATGTTGGTGGACAACCTGGCAGAACGACTTTCAAATCGCGAACATCTACTCAAGATGATGCCTGAGACATTTGGTGGAGTCTTGCTACAATACGCACACTGGAATCAGTCGTTTGAAACAATCGTGGAACAGCACACCACTGTTGTGAGTAAAAGAATGTTCTTCCTCGGGAAATGCACCACTGGCGAGGCATACACGGCCATTCAGGGCTATCTGGCATTTAACACTGACGAGGCCTATCAGAAGGCCAGGGTTATACTATGCAAGCGATATGACGACAAATATCTATTAGCCAGGGAGTGCAAGCAGGAGATCAGAGATTGGCCACTGGTCAAGTATGGTGATGGCAAGGGACTTCGTGATTTCTCGGACTTTTTACTGCCAAACAGCCATACAGTCAACCGAACACCTCAGCTCGTTGGACTCTGAGGAGGAAATTGCCAGGATGCTAGAGAAATTACCGAAGAACATCAATGACAGGTAGAGCCGAATTGTCGACAAATGGCTCAATAATGAGGAGGAAGACAAACAATGTTATCCTCCATTCAGCCCGTTCTGTGATTTCGTGGAACAAGAGGCACGCATCGTGTGTAACGCGGTCCACTTGAAACAGCTTAAACCCGAGAAGAAAGAGGAACACAGGGTGATAAAAGGCGTGCGACATAAGACGACGGCCCGTTCATTCTTTACGGATGTTCACGAGGAAGAGATACATCCCGACTGAAGTGAGGTGACTGTTCTCGTTACTGCCCATGCACTAGCGCAGAACAAGGAGAGGAGCTGCGTGCTCTTCGGCCGGTCGCACAGCTTGGAGTCATGCGGACGGTTTCAGAAAATGAAACTGGCGGAACGCAAGGTCTTCTTGAAGAAGAAGGGGTATTGCTACGGATGTATGGGCGGAAAACATCTCTCACGGACATGCAACAAGAGAAAGGAGTGTCAAACCTATTGCGGCCTCCATCCGACTCTGCTGCATTATGATGTGGGACAAAAGGAAACGAGCACCTCTACCGAAGTAGATGCGAAGGTAACTTCTCACCGCACTGAGACCATGTGTGTGTTGTATCACACCAAACTGATAGTGATGACGTGGCAGGTATTACAACTCAATGATTGTGCCAATGATGTTGTATCACAAGGACGCACTAGATGAGACAGTCACGGTGTATGCACTGTTAGAAGACCAATCTAACTCGACCTTCATTGCCCAACAAACCTTGGAAAAACTGAAGGCTACCGGACATCCAGTGAAGATAAAGCTGGCTGTGTGGTGGTACACGGACTGTCTGTGTGTAATCTCAGTGATGGAACACCAATCTCATTGCCAGGGGCATACGTGATGGAATCAATTCCAGCACACGGGAGTTTGATTCCACGGCCGGAGACAGCTATGCAGTGGCGCCATCTCACCAATGTAGCAGATCAGTTACTCCCTTACGAGGAAGACATGGAAATAGGACTGCTCATAGGACTGGACTGTCCTCGCGCTATGAAGCCCCGAGAACTGATACCAGGAGTACACGACGAACCGTGGGCGGTGCGTACGTCAATTGGCTGGGGAGTTGCGGGCATTGCAGACCCATCATATGCTCAGCTAGTGAGTGTAGCGAACAACAAGCCTTTTCACTTGGCCTTCCGCACCCACGTCACGAAAATAGGTCTTATGACAGTATGCAAGATGTTCGACCAGGACTTCAATGAACGAAACTCCGAAGATAAAATATCACTCGACGACCGTCGTTTCCTGGACAAGCTCTCCAAGCATAGGAGACCAGATGGACATTTCGAAACGCCATTACCATTCAGGGACAATGTCAACTTGCCAAACAATTGACCAATGGCACTCAGGAGACTTGCTGGCCTGAAAAACAAACTTTTGTATAGCAACCAGTACAGGGAGGATTATTCTAAATTCATGGCAGACACCATCAGTCAAGGATATGCGGAGCCTGTACCAGCCGAGGAACTGCATAACGATGAAAGGAGGACCTGGTACATTCCAAACCACGGCTTGTACCATCCCAAGAAGCCAGGGAAAATGCGTGTGGTCTTCGATTGCAGTGCTGCATACAAGGGTGAAGTATTGAACCGTCATCTTCTTCAAGGCCCAGACTTGTGCAGATTTCGTCAAGAGCCTGTGGCTGTCATTTGCGACATCGAAGGTATGTTTCTTCAGGTGGGAGTCAACCAAGAAGACAGAAACTTCCTACGTTTCTTGTGGTGGGATCAGTGCAGTTTGAACAGTGAGCCGACAGATTACCGGATGAAAGTACACCTATTCGGCGCCACTTCATCACCAGGATGTGCCAACTATGCACTCAAAGCGACTGCGGCAATGTTTGAAAAGGACTGCGGGAAGACGGCAGCTCACTATATCAGAAGAGACTTCTATGTGAACGATGGTCTCAAGTCTGTGGCTACTCCATGAGAAGCCCTACAGCTGGTGGAAAACACCCGCAACTTGTGCAAGAAAGGAGGCTTCAACTTGCACAAATTCATATGCAACGATAATGCGGTGCTGGCTGCTATTCCCACTGAACGACGAGCCAAGGATGTTCAGAACATGGACTTGACGTGCGATTCTTTAGCTGAAATCAACAGGAAGGTGGACTGCTTTATGCGTGAGACAACAACGGCGCTGACCGAGCTCAGAGTCAGCCTGCAGTACACGCAAACCTAAGTCGAGGAGATCAACGAGAAACAGTCGAAGGAAAACATTGACGATATGTTTGAAGAAATGATCAAGACAATCGAGCACACGACTGACTACCAAGAAAATCAGTCAAGACGCTGTAATCTACGTTTCGACGGCGTTGCTGAGGTCGACGGCGAGACGTGGGAGCAGACGGAGAAGAGCGTGCGCAGGGCTATGACAACCGCCCTAGAACTCCCCGAAGTTCAAGTGCGCGCCATCAACATCGGTCGCGCTCACCGAACTGGCGGCACGGGGACGAGAGCCCGGACCATCGTGGTCAAATTCGAGTCGTTCAAGGACGGCGAGCTGGTACTGCAGGCGGCAAAGAAGAAACGGCCTCGTGGCATCTACGTGAACGATGACTATTCGCAGCAGAGGGTCATGGCGAGGCGGAAAGAACTGCTGCCAAAAATGATGAAGGCCAGGGATGAGGGCAAAGTCGCATATTTGTCATTTGACAAACTGGTAATAAGAGAGCGACATGATGTCGCAAACCGTGGTTAGAAAACCAAGTACATGCTGACTATCATGGCAAACGTTTTTGTGATGACTTAAAACCATGGCGTCAACTACACAACAAAATGACGGGTTAACGCCTCCGTATGATACTCCGTTTGATTATAATGAACACTGTTACGAACACAATATTGATACCGATTGTTTGCTGTATAACGATTTGCCCACGCAATGTAAATACTACACCACAGCACAAATTTCAACAAACTTTAGCAGTGCTGGCAAAAACCAGCCAATCAAACTGAGTATGATACACTTTAATGCCCGCAGTTTAAAATCTAATTTACCCAAGATTAAATATACTATCCAAAGCATGGAGTGTACATTTAATATAATTGCTATATCAGAAAGGTGGCTTAAAGAAAACAATTGGGACGGAAATGAAGTAAACTGTAACGACGTCGTATTTTCGGGTTATAAACTGTACTGTAATTCCAGAAAAAAAAACAAGGTGGCGGCGTTGCCATATATGTGTGTGAATCTGTACTTAACAATTGCCAGTTTTCTGATATTTGTTTAAGGAATATATCGTATGCTGTTGATGACTGTTTTGAAAGCATCTTTATTGAGATACAAATTAGTAAACACGAAAAAAATCAATGTCGGTTGTAGGTATAGAGCACCGAATACCAGCATCAGCAAATTTAATTACAATCTCTCATTCTTACTGGAAAATCTCACCAGCAAAATTGTTTACATATGTGGTGATTACAATATAGATATATTGCACTGCGAAGAGCAAGCTGAAATACTTCATTGATCAAATGTTCAGCTCTGGATTTTATCCCTTGATCACCAGGCCCACACGAATAATAAGCACGACTGCTAGTATAATAGATAACATTTTCTGTTCTGAACTGTGTGGAAACAAAATGTGCGGCATTGTTTTAAGCGATGCTACAGAACATATGCCAATTTTCGTCCTGTGTGACAACAGAACTTATGCAGTTATTAACGATGATCCAACATATAAATATAACAGAACGTTAGATGAGGACTCATTAAGTGGCTCTTATGAGAGCGACTCTTATTGTCTTAATAGTAGTCACAGACCCCAACTAATTTGAAATTACACTGCATTTGTATATATGAATACATATGCCTATTCATGTTACGTTAATTTGATATTATACATATATTGTAATCGGGGTCTAAATAAATAAAACTTTCTTTCTTTCTTTCTCCTTAAACAAATTTAAGCACGATTTAATTTATGCAAACTGGGACACTGTAATGAACGAGTCAAAACCTGATTTAGCGTTCTCGCGCTTTATGCAAATACTAAGTAATACTTATAACGATGCCTGTCCTGTAAAAATTACAACGTATTCAGGAAAGAAAAAAAAGAATGATAAACCTTGGTTATCAAGGGGGCTAAAAAACGCTTGCTTAAAGAAGAATAACCTGTACTTAGCGTTTCTAAAAAATAGGACAGAATTAACAAAAAGCCTCTACAAAAATAAAAAAAATAAGTTTACAAAATTATTACGTCTAGAAAAGAAAAAAGTATTACAGAAAACAAATCGACGATTGTAAGACTAATATAAGAGAAACTTGGAAAACTCTTAACTAATAATTTAGTACTTATGTCGAAGAATTTTTTTTCCCCCAACATGAAACTTGTTCAAATATGTGACATCAGATTTTCTTTTTCCTATTATGCTAATAGGAAAAAGAAAATCTGATGTCACATATTTGAACAAGTTTCATGTTGGGGGAAAAAAATTTCTTCGACATAAGTACTAAATTATCCAACCTCATAGAACCCTGCCCGAGAACAAAGCCAACCGACTTTGTAAAACGTACTGTATCACAATCAATGTATACGTCCCCCGTTACTGAGCAAGAAATACTCTAAATTATGTCTGGGTGCAAAAGTAAAACTCCATACGGACACGATGAAATCAGCATGAAAACAGTTAATCATGTAATAAAGGAAATTGTACAACCGCTAACCCACATTTTTAACAGATCTTTGATCAGCGGATCATTTCCAAATGATATGAAATTAGCAAAAGTAATTCCTATATTTAAGTCAGGAGATCGTTTTCAATTTTCTAATTATATACCTATATCTCTCTTATCAAATTTTCAAAAATATTTGAAAATATATTCAACAAAAGGCTAACGTCTTTCATTGAAACACAACGCATATTGACAGATGGGCAATATGGCTTCAGAAGTAATCACTCAACTTCACTAGCTTTAACAGAATTTGTCGAAAAGATTACTTCCGCAATGGATAAATGCCAAAGCACGAGTATAGATTACTGCAATTCTCAGGATAACAAAAACAATGTTCCTATATAACGCAGCCACGTTCACATGGTACCCAGCAATGATTAGGAATCACACACTGCACTAATATTCAGTTATCACACATCCATAATTAGAAGTTATATATTATTCAGTTACCTATTATTAGCAATCCTTTTTGAACAAGGTATGTGCCATTACGAATAATCCTATACCATGACATTTGACATACACCAATAATGATTAAATGTCATGTATGTAGTACGACTATTCGGAAATACTCTGATTTCCGTTAGCCATTGTCTTATTTGAAACTTCTGTTTTCGCTACCGTTATGAAGTGCTCCGCGAGGTCGCTTCCCCGCTCGGCGGGCGCCATTGCTACTTGTTCGACTAACCTCCTAAATAACTCATCCAGTACCCGTTCTCGCTCTTCCAACGTTCTCTCTCTTGAAAGTCCGTTCGCAAAAACACGGTTGTTCCAAGTTCGTATCAACTCCACTACGGATTCTGCGTGGGATTTTGCAGCTGCACCATCGCCTACAAAAAACACGTACATAAACCGGATTATCATTTATGTATGTATGCACTATTTAGAATATACCATACCCTGTCCTACAACTTAAACATAAACCGTCTGATAAAATGGTATGGATGTTGCAAGAAGGTTACATTGATTTTCACTTAGTATGTCCTTTCATAATGATCTAAGAATATCCTTCATCGACTATTCCAAGGCTTTCGACTGTGTGAATTATCAAACGATGTGGAAAACACTCAATGACATGAGCTTCCATACAAAGATAATCGCCCTCTTGAAATCACTTTATAGCAAGCAACAAGCAGTGGTCAGGCTGGAAGACACAACTACAGAAACTTTCTCAGTGGGAAAAGGAGCAATATAAGGATGTATTTTATCTCCATATCTATTTAACCTATACACAGAAGAAATAACGAGAGAGGAATAATTATATGACAGAAGTACAAGATAAGATGAAGTGAATATTCATGGTCATAGAATAACATATATACGATAGGCAGACGATACCGCACTCCTGTCCACTACAACAATCGGCCTAAGAAACCTAATTATGTCTGTAAAAACACAGTGAGAAAAACGGCTTGTTACTCAATGTGAAGAAAACAAAGATCATCAACACTGACAGATGCATTGAAAAAACAGAAATTGCAATCAAGGGGGAGCAAGGTGAAAATGCGATCCAATACGAAATCCTTGCAGCAAGACTACAAGGAGACGGCAAGACATCATCAGAGATCAGATGAAGAATAGTCATAGCGACGCAGAAACTAAATAATCTGAAAAATGTATGGAAAGGCCAAAATATACCAACAAAGATAATAATTTTAAAAACGTTTTCCCAACAGCTCTATACAGGAGCGAAACGTGGACACTGAACAAAGAAGACATGAGAAGAATACAAGCGTTTGAGATTAATTGTTACAGAAAAGTCTTAAGAGTGCCATGGATAACAAAACAACCAACGCAGAGATTATACATAAAGAACTGCCAACTAGTGAACAGAATAAAAGGACTAAAATTTATTTATTTTTGCCACATCAAAAGACACAATTCTTTAAAGAAAACAATCCTAGAAGGCAAAGTGGAGGGAAAGAGAGGAAATGGGAAGAACAAGGAGTAGGACATCAGCGACTGGTTGGAAGACAACATCTTGAACGCAGGGAGACAAACGGCAGACAGAGCAGAATGTCGTCGGATCATCAGGGCAGCTATCTCGCAGAGATATGCTGAACTGAAGAAGAAATGTCCGTTGTGAACAGGAATAAACATATTTCAATAAGAAGCGTCGAAATATACAAACCAACATATTAGCATTCGAAAAATCAATAATGAAAACAACACATGACAGACATGCACATTGCATTTGTTTTCAAAGAAACATGCAAGAAATTAAAGATGTGGCCAACGTGTGTGGACAGTACGGCACAACGAGTCATCTACGACTTTCCAGATACCCGCATGATTTAGTTGTTTTCTCACTTTTTTTAGTTGACATCATCCATCGTTCTCGCCAGATGCATTTGTTTCTCCGTGTCTCCAGTGCAACCAGTTGTAGTCCAGACTTCGTGACGCTAGAGGACTTGTCATCGAACGGGGCAGACAGATCAGCAGATGTGTGCCAATAGGCCTGTTCTGTAGTCGCGATATATTCTTCCTGAAAACATAAAAATCATAATATTGAATGAAAACTAATATTATGTGTGTGTGAGTGCGTGCGTGCGTGCGTGCGTGCGTGCGTGTGTGCGTGCTTGTGTGTGTGTGTTTGTGTTGTGTGTGTGCTTGCGTGTGCGTGGGTGCGTGTGCGTGCATGCCTGCGAGTGCTGTGCGTGAGTGAGTGTATATCAGGGCAGTGCCGAAGTACTTTGTACTTAAGAACTTTTGTATTTCAACACATTTTAGTACTTGTACTTGTACTTAAGTACATTTGCGAAATAACAAAAATACTTGTACTTGTACTTAAGTGGATTAGTGAGCAGTCCAGTGAACACGTCTTGAAGACAGTTTAAAATTGCAACAGAAATGTGTGTTCAAGCTCAGTGACCAGTTCAGGTGAGCAAATCTCAAATTCAAATATAAGTGATGTAAATGTTTATTGATTTCTTTAGCACCATATTTATACAATAATATTCTATGGTACAATAAAGAATGCCATGTACTAATAGTCTTAAGACATCAAAATCATAGGTAATACACGAGACTGTCTAATAGGCTGCCAGGTAGGCGCACATGCAGATAGATACTTTCACAATACCTCGCAAACAATAAATGAAGTTTCTTCTGTTATCGAAATTCCTCGTTGGTTAAATGTTCTTACCGGTCCTTCGTTACATACGTGACGTAAGACTGACACAAATCAAACTCTTGCTAACAATGGGGTTTAACGTTTCGCGTGTTTTTGTGATTCTTCCGAGCTAAGTTAATCGTGCAACGATCAGTTACACAAAATCGTTGCGAATACTTCGATGCTCTGCACTGGCAAGCTGTTGCCAAGGATATAAGCATTTGACGAGCCTGTCTTACAGGCGGTTCAGCAATTGACAACGAAGCATATCGGACGAACCAGGAAATCAAGCTTGCAAGGTGTCATGCCAATAATCTAACCCAGACGAATTCAGTTAAGACAAACATTGTCTCTCGAGACAGAAGCTGGCCAATACTATTATTCTATTAATGACTGAAAAATAAATAGTAAACTGTTTACCTCCAATACGAGCTTTTCGTGCATCATCTCTCTCCATATGTTCGTCATGGTTCTGTATCTGCACCATACGCCAGTTTCGTCCTTGTTGCACGGACATGTTCTGTCTAGCGTCGCTACCAGTAGACGTCCGCCTGCCAGACACGTTACGTCGTTGAGTATAATGCACTTAGCAACTCCGACGTGTTTGGTGGTTCAGAGCCGGTAGGTTACGCAAAAGTAACGCGTCCTATATTGTTGCATAAATAGATTACGGTACCACAACACTGGTAGAAATTCCAAAATATGCTACGGGCTAGCCAATTTGTCGCTCAAACAACATATCGCTAATACCAATTGTAGCAGAGTTACTGATATATTAAAATAAGATAAAAGCTACAACCATACCGGGTACAAGTTCCTTGGCTCTGTGGAGCAAGAACGTTTCCCAGTCTCTGGCGGATTGCGCCATAAATAGGTGCTGTTCGTTAGATCCTTCCGCGAAGTGCGCGCTGAACACTTCCGCTGTCGTTACAAGTGGCCTAGAAAACATGTTGCCTCTTTATAGGAATATATGTTTTTATATAAAATGATTACCAGATTGTGCTAGTTAAGACTTGACCGATTGAATAAAACATAGGTCTTAACACAAACAATCAATAAAGCTAGCCGCCCAATGTATAATGCAGTAATTAATAATAACTTTATGGTAGTAAATATTGGGTGATCATTAACATGCAGTTTGGTACCCATAGTTTTGAATGAAAACAATTGTAACGTTACATTAGGGGTCGGTCAGAATTGTGGACATTTATATTTCTGTCCCATGCGAATTGCGTATAGCTATAGAGAGTGTAAGGAAATGTTTTAAAGTAAGGGTAAGTTCTTATGTAGCGCAGTGTCCAGTCGTCTGGACTTCACAAAGCGCTTCACACTTTATTATATGGCAGACCTGTTCAATCGAATACTATCTCAACTTTTCTGGGAAGCATCCAGCCACGCTGCATTTAATGCGCGAAGACTATTCATACGCAAATATCCACCACTGTCTATAGGCAGTTACTCATTCATACGACTGAGTGAACGGGAGCAACATAGAGCGAATGAACTTGTTCAAGGCTCGACACCGCAGTATATGATTCAAAAGTCGGGTTCTCTCGGTCGAGAGTCCGAAACTGTATCCACATCACCACTGCGCTCCATTTATACATGGTAATTACGGTTGTTGTTATTATGTATGCTGTCCATGCCCCGAATGATAACATATCTATGTACGATTTCAAATCTGGACAGTAATCGTCATCTTAAAGTACTAATTTGAGGGGAGGCAGGGGTATGATAGTTGGTACGCTCTGTACGAATATTACTGTGTAATATTTTTTAAGAACTGTAGAACGGGGCTAGCGTTGCGACGGACATGCATTTGTTCAGTAAACAGTTTCTCAAGTACAACATCGTGTCGACAATTGTAGTATTATAGTGTCCATCAGAGGCGCCACATAGAATTTATAAAGGATTTATGGAACGTTGTGTGTGTGAGTGTGTGTGCGTGTGTGCGTGTGTGCGTGTGTGCGTGTGTGCGTGTGTGCGTGTGTGCGTGTGTGCGTGTGCATGCGTGCGTGTGCATGCGTGCGTGTGCATGCGTGCGTGTGCATGCGTGCGTGTGCATGCGTGCGTGTGCATGCGTGCGTGTGCATGCGTGCGTGTGCGTATGCGTGTGTGTGTGTGAGTGCGTGCGTGTTCGTGTGCGTGTGTGCCTGTACGTGCACCTGCTGCGACAGCATGAGAGCATGTATGTGTTTGTTCGTATGTTAAGTATTTGTGTGCGTGCATGCATGACTGCGCAATGGTGTGAATTTGAGCTGCTATGTCAGGAGCATTAGGACGTCAGGTGAAAGTAATTGAATTAGTAATGATGGCCTACTCACCATGTAGAGAGCCACATCAAGGCTAAGGAGGAGAACCCGAGATGAACTGTCGCGTCCGGCAGACACTGTTTGTAGAAGTTTCTTCCACAGCAGGTCACAAATACGTTCTTGTGATCTTTAATGTAAGACCACGATCCGGGGGTTACACCTAGGTAGAAAACAGCACGTTATGTAATAATGGCGCGAACACATATAACATGTAGCATTTATCCGTAATGACGCAGCCGATCATTGCATAGGCACGCATGGTATGACAACAGCAAACATTAAACAAATAAATAATTTATAACTGTCACAGTTTATATAAATATTCACATAATAAATTAATGATAATTAAGAAGTAACTGTAATAATGTATAAATGTGTATAATAATTATCCTACAATACATATAAAGAACGAACAATAAAATATTATCGCTGACTATATAATGCATAGCCGTAAGCCCGTTATAACTAGCCAGTTGAAAGAATACGATACTGCAAAGTGTCAACATAAGAGCAAGCATTTTTTGCTGTAGCTAATTCGAAGCCATCATGGGCAATGTAGATCGATATCCTTATCTTTGTGAATTAACTCGTTTTTTTCAATTCCTGTCATTTTCCTGTGATTTCGGAAGAGAAACACATTATTAGTAATTAGTGTTTCTTCTAATGTCTCTTCCGAAATCACAGGCAAATTGTGGGGGGTAAAACAATGCTTCGAAGTTTTGAAACCCAGGTAAGTGAATTCTAACCTTGGTGCCGTTTACTGACAATCCGGCGCGAGTACCCGCCTACATATTGTGAACCAAGCCTTAGGAAGCGTTACGGGCGTCTCAAAATCGTTCACACGTTGCGTAACGTACTTTACGCAAGGCACCAACACAACACCAGATAGAATGAAAATGGCCAGGATTTATTTCTGACATTTGAAACGTGAAAACATGCAATTTTTATAACAAATGTGGGCCAATGAAGGTCCTCATACATTGCGTCGTTTATCTAAACATCACACGACAAGAAGCCCACATTATGGTTATGAACAATAACATATGGAAATTAAGCAATGATCCACAAATCACGTGGTGCAATGATTCTATAAATATATCAATATTGTAGCTAATAAGGTTTTAGATAACATCCAGAGAGGTGGGGCCATTCCGCCCCTATAACGATACAAGTTTTATTCCGAACATCCTAAATACGGTAGGTGGGGAGGGAGGCGGAATTCAATTTCGTTATCGGGAACTCGAATACCTGAAACAGAAAACTTGTTTAGATACGTCCGCTCACTTGAGAACCTAGATCCTTGTGTGCTGCAATTGCCCCGCGCACAAGTTACGCGGTCTTTCTGCGCTACGCTGATTGGCTTGGAGTTGCCCTTGTATTATTATGCAGTTGTCATGCAACAGCTGCGGCTGTATGGGTAATCTACATATCGGACCCTGACCTGGTTAAAGTCCACCTCACCCACAAAGGGTGGCTCATATCAGTAGTGCTGCCACCTCTCGTAAAGATCAGTATGAAATCTAATTTCATACCTAAATTTACACAAGGCACCAACACAACACCAGGTAGAATGAAAATGGCCAGGATTTATTTCGTGAAAACATGCAATATTTACAACAAATGTGGGCCAATGGAGGTCCTCATATATTGCATCGTTTACCTAAACATCACACGACAAGAGGCCCATATTATGGGTATGAATAATAACATATGGAAATTAAACAATGATCCACAAATCACGTGGTACAATTATTATATAAATATATAAATATTGTAGCTAATAAGGTTTTAGATAATATTCAGAGATATGAGGCCATTCTGCCACCCGGTCACCTAGACATGTGACCGCCCCACCAACACCTGTATTTGTGAAAGACCTTAATATTTATTTTCTGAGCTCGCCCGAGACAAGCTTTCCTTACACAGCGTTAAGACGCTTTCCCATAAGCCGTGATTAAAAGAACTCGCCCGAGACAAGCCTTCCGCACATAGGACATATTAAAATGTATTAATGACAATGTGTCGTTCTCATTTTCGGGTTACCTCATTATAATCAGAGCCTTCTGGTAAACAATGTATAGGTAGCTCGGTCGGCATGATATTAGCCCCTGGTGCTAATATGCGGAACTCATCCACCTGACCCCGTGATAGCTTATCGGCCAAAATGTTGATCCGACCCGGGACATGAAGTTAGTATTAAAACTGAGGCACGTGAAAACCAAACGACGAATGAGGGCCATCATGAGTGGCTCCCGAGATGTTTGCTTATTTATCACAGGCACCAATGCCTCGTTGTCAGTTCTAAAGCATACGCTCTTATTTGCCCATTCGGAACCCCAAACTTCGACCGCAGCAACGATTGGGAACAGTTCTAACGCAGAAATGTTGCGAGAATTACATGACGAAGGCCAGGTACCATAAAACCTTTCCTTGCCGTATACTGCCCCATACCCTATGCTCATTGACGCATCAGTGTCCAATTCTCAACAATTCCCGAAGAGGAAATCCTCATCAAGAAAAAAGGCTCTGCCATTGAAACTGTTAAGGAAGTCCTACCACACTCTCAAGTCCAGCTTGACCTGCTGCGTAAGTATGATGTGATGATGTGGTTTGGATGCAACGATTGTTAAATCGATGAGCCTTCTGAGAAAACAACTTCCATACACTACGACAGAACATGCATGATTTAATAGGCCAATTAAACTTTGAAGATGCTTGAGAGTGATCTTCTGTTTCAGCAGAAATTCGCACACTAATGACCTACATTTATCTAACTTGTCTTGGAGTAGGCGAGCTTCTAAATTCACTGTGTCCAATATAATACCCAAAAACGGAAGGGTTGTAGATGGGCCCTGTGTCTTACCATGTGCTAATGGGACCCTAACCTGACACAGAGTCCAACGAACGCATCCATGTCAGCCGCACATTTATTATAACTCTCACTTGATATGAGAAAATTATCAACAACATGTACCATCCCGCTTATTCCCAATTTCTACTTTGCCACCCATTCCAAAGCACTGCTAAATGCTTCAAAAATTGAACCCGAGCTTGAGCAACCCATGGGGAGAACCGCGTCCATGTAAAAAAAAAACCTGCCATTGGAAACCCAACAGTGGTCTATCTAGGTGACACTGGAAAAATGCGAAATGCTGACTCTATGTCAACTTTACCCAAGAAAATAGTGGTGGGTGATTTATTAAAGAACGCAATGGCATCTTGTACTCTAGCATACCGGACGGAAAATTCCCGTGGAATGAAATCATTTACAGAAGTCCCTTCCGGATATGACAAGTGATGAATTACTCGGTAATCGCCAGGTGTTTTCTTTTCCACTACACCTAGTGGCGAAATTCTGAACCTGGGCACGAGAATCCGATTTAAGCTTTACTTCTTCTTTATCTTAGCATCAATAACCTGAGGAAAGGTAAAGGCAGATCTCAAATTCGTTACCAATCTACATGCTTGAGCTGGTATGCTGAGACAGCCTATCTGAAATCCATAGATAAAACCGTTAAAAAAAGTAAGCAGACTTGCTTTTATCGTATCCTTGCAATACTTGACATATAATTAATGGGGAGACAGGTGATGGCATGCAATTACTGACAGGTGTTACTGCGGGGCATGACAGTTGGCAACGTACTTGGGTTGACCTGTCTGGCCGGGGCGGCTGGGCATATCGACACTGGGTGACCTGCGCCACAACGTCGACATTTGTGCTGTTAGCGGCACCTGCGCTTGTCGCACACTTGGCCTTTATTAAACACAAAGCAGGGGTTGGGTGACGGTCGGCGGATTGCGCCCTTGCTCTGAAAGGGGGTCCCACCATAAGCTGGCCCGATATTGTCATTCCCCACCTGAGCCGCTCTCAGCCATAACTCGGAAACCGTCGAGTCCCACCCCCACCCTTCTAGCATGCGCAGGGCCCGGAAAGTTTCATCATATGTTTGCCAGTTACCTCCCCGCTTAGACAGGTCAATGATCGTGTCAATATATTTCAACAATGCAGGGGCCTCATGGTAGTGGATGGGCTGGGATAAGTACAATGACATGTAGACCCGGAAGGCTTTCTCCCACTGTGGGTAACTGCGAATTTCTGGCTTGGCCTTAGAGCCGACACACACTATTGATGGACCATCCTCCCCTTGCTGCTGCAGGCCCAGCGTAAGAATTTTGGCTACTGGACCTGACACCAGGCAACAGAGCCGACATTTCCACAAACTCCCCAGACCACACCTTCGTTCTGACATTAGCTGGTACATGCACATGGATAGACACTGAAGCTTTGGTGAATGTCCTAACCCTGTCTCGAGTCTGCTGCTGGAGACTATCTATCACGGTCCCAACATCTATGCCCTGCCCAAGATTTGGCAAAGACCCTTCCCTTGTAGGCCATGGTGGCACAGTGGTGCCCTCTACCTGACCCGAGGCTGCCACCTCCTGTGTTAAATCATCCAACTGTAGCAGAAACTCAGCACCGTTGGACTGCGGCATAGCTGTGACATTATATCTCTGTTCAGACATCATCTGGTGCATTTCCTGCAGCAACTGGTGTGACTGCTGCAGGCGCTGCTCCATTGTATCTTCCTACCGATGCCTGGCAGTCGTTGCTGCCACACTCTCCAACAGTGGTGCTGCCGCCTGCTGGTTCGTATTCCGACTCGATGTCGGTCGACTGTCACCCGTCGCATGCCACGAGGCATTGGGCTGTGCTGCCATCTGTCGCAGTGAATCACGATCTGTCGCTGGCTAATTGCAGGCTCTCGTTTGCAAAAAGACATCGGTTTGTGCTGCCATCAGGTGGTCATCAGACGGACGAGCCCGTGGTCGACCGATAGTGCGTTTTCTGCCCCGTGCAACTGACTGGCGTACGTGACTCGTTGCCATTGTCATCCCAGCCCGACTTCTCGTCTAAGTAGGCTCGACCGTCGCTGCCACTGGTTGGGCCCCCTTTTTCTTCCGCGCCCTCGTCGGTGCCATCCTGTAACAGTTACAGAGTGCCATGTGCGGCACTGGTTACTTGTTGCAGACATGATGTTAGTGTCCGTTAGACCATTGTAAATGTGATTTTTCACTGCTCTGGAAAAGCTGGATATACAGGCCTAGGCGCCAACATTGGCGAGTTGCCGAGACGCCAACTCATTCTGTCTTGCATGCAATGTGAATGCTGAACTACTTGTCAGGAGCGCCAAGTCAGACCTGCAGGCCGAAACGACAATATTGGCTGAGCTGCCTGACTGCCAACTGGCCAGGTCGTCGCAGTATGCATCTAATATAACACATGAGATATTGATTAGTTCGTTGAACTCAATATGACACCCCAACATCTGGCCCGACCTGCCAAGCTGCACAATCTCGCTGAAGCGCCAATATTGGCTGAGTTGCCTGACTGCCAACTGGCCAGGTCGTTACAGTATGTAACCAAATTAACACCCCAGCGCTGATCGATTAACTGAAATCATTAAAAAACATGATGAACTAACATCTGGCTCGACCTGCCAAGCTGGACGATCAAGCTGAAGCGCCAATATTGGCTGAGTTGTCTGACTGCCAGCGGGCCAGGTCGTCACTGTATGTATCTAACATAACACCCAAGACATTGATTAACTGAAGTCAATAGAACACCCCAACATCTGGCCCGACGTGTCAAGCTGCACAATCAAGCCGAAGCGCCAATATTGGCTGAGTTGCCCGATTGCCAACTGGCCAGGTCGTCACAGTATGTATCTAACATAACACCCACTACACTGATTGGTTAATTGAAATCAGTATTAAAAAAATAAACATCTGGCCCAACGTGCCAAGATTGACAATAAGGCTGAAACGCCAGTATCGGCTGAACTGCCTAACTGCCAACTGGCCAGGTCGTCACAGTTTGCATCTATGTATGACATGAGATACCGATTAATTCACTGAACCCAGTGTAAAATTTTACATTTCGCCCAGGGAGCCATGGTTAAGACAGACTTGACAGTACAGTTTGTAAACCACCACTGCAATAAGACAATTAATGGCCGAATAATCGGTGCAGAATACCAATCACTGATTAACTGTAAATATTAATGACATTTGTTTAACCAGGACAACCCACTTTACGTGACTGAACCATGAAGTATTTGACCCTAGAGAAAGTGCCCTTAATTAGGCACTACATCTCAAATTAGAGAATAAATATAGGTGCTCCTCGAGTAGACAAGCATTAAAATACTCCAATTGACTTGATATTAATTATAAGTCACGAGGGCAAGACAGACCTTATTCTCTAATCAAGCGTTCAAAATTTAACACGTTAAAAGGAATCATGATCTCCACTTCGGCTCAGGAGAGATATGACTGGGAAGACCACAAGGACTCTATACAATTACTAAAAGGGGTTGCAACATTAGATTCTGCTACCGGACGGGTACAATTAATAAACGCCGGTAACCTACTGCCGTCGCCCGTGACAATTATATCTCATTCATCGACTGGGTAACTACTAGACCTAGTTATGATAGTTAAAACTATGGTACACTTAAATGACAGGGATATTCAGAACGCTAACATTCTACTTTCATCGGCCCTCTTAACCATACCCAGTTTATCGCCCATTATCGACCCGGCTTACCGACGACTAGCAGCCCAAAGCAAGGACCCCCGGAAACTACGATACAACTTAAAATTGCCGAGATCATTAAAGTGCATCCCGTCCCGCATAAAGATCCTATTGCGGGGATTCCAGAAGCCTTTATGTTTCCAAAAAGAGATCTGATGATCCCCTGCACACTCTGCCTGGATAAAAGTGTTAATCGCCGCCACGCGAGTGGTCCCATCCTCGGGGGAGAAGTGATGCCATTTTGCCCGTTTGATCAATCAACTGCCAGATCACAACTTGGCTAACGCCAAATTCCACTAATTCGCGGGCAAAGTCAACGAGCTGCGCCCCTACTCGTTGGGGAGACGAACCGACCGAGTCAACTTCGTTGCCGCCTACGTGCAGGAGGACTAGACCGAAATTCTAACCCACAGGTCGTCGTCACGTATTGTCGAAATCTCCCCCCCCCCGCGAATCCCCATAAAAGAGGGACCACGACATCCGTGCCCGTCCTCGACAAAATCCACACTAACCCCTGGCCAAGAAGGGCCGGCCGACCTCACGAACCGCGATGACCAAAATACGTGGCTATCGCCAAGTGTCAGGACACGGGTAGCGTCGTGATCAGCCGCCATTGTCTCACGCCAAACAAGGCTTGCAAAGTATTAACACAGATAAATAATAACGATAATAGTAAGGTATACTCAATTATCCGACGAACTTTCGACGACAGTGAACGCAGATGCACGATCGACGAATGAAATTCAATTTCGTTATCGGAAACTCGAATACGGGAAACGGAAAACTTGTTTAGATACGTCCGCTCACTTGAGAACCTAGATCCTTGTGTGCTGCAATTGCTCCGCGCACAAGTTACGCGGTCTTTCTGCGCTACGCTGATTGGCTGGGAGTTTCCCTTGTATTATTATGCAGTTGTCATGTAACAGCTGCGGCTGTATGGGTAATCTACATATCGGACCCTGACTTGGTTAAAGTCCACCTCACCCACAAAGGGTGGCTCATATCAGTAGTGCTGCCATCTCACATAAAGATCAGTACGAATTCTAATTTCATACCTAAATTTATGGATGACCACTAATTTGACAAAGCTAGTCATCGACAGCTGGCGCGCTGAATCCGCCATCGTGCGACTGTGACGACCTAGCCGTGCCATCGCGGCGTCAGCTTCCGTTGCAGCTTAATTATCTGTCGGCGTACACCGCGTGCTCCGGTCGTGTGTCCGCTCTTTCAATTTGTTGTTTCAAACAGTGGCTGTGTCGTGGAGTCACGTTTAATATATATATATTTTATTAAACGCGGGTGTGGTCGTCCAATATGTACCGTTAGTACAACATGTATATGTTGAATACAGTTATATTATCCCGTACATGCAATACTTCATTAAATCTAAAACGTGTTGCTAACGTTACCCACCTTCGACTAAACGAAACAAATAGTTGAAGTCGTTGGCCGGCCGATCTTCGTAGATGATGTGAACTTGCTGGTCGTCTCCATATGTCTTCTGGACCCAGTCTGTGCCACGTAGAACACATAGTAAGCCACATCCAAACCATATTCGATTGACTACATTATGATTAGAATGACACATAATGTGATGCACTAGCAATTACATAATAACTGCAGCACATTTGCTTGAGAATATATATATTTTTTTTATTACTAAAAGTAATACACTGACCTGTAAATGGTAAAATGATCATGAACTCGACAAACACGTTACTTCAAGTTTTATAAGCACAATGTAACAGTGAACAGCCTAACGTCGGTGTTACTCACCTACGCAATTTGTCATCAGGCTAATTGAGTTGACACCGTCGGCTGTCCCATATTCACATATGACAAACGGACCTCTTCCAGGTGTGAATGGAATGGAACCTGTTCGAGGAATATTTGACAGTGCATTAATGCCAAATTAATTTCATTGGCCATTTGTATTTTAAGTATTATAAACAAACAGTAACAATCTAAAACATATGTATAAAGCTAGTTTAAGTACCATATTTCTCACAAATACACTATACAGTGGTAAATCATGATTAAGGTCACCATCGGGACTGAGAGAAAGCGACCTGAATAGCGAGGTGACCTTATTAGTGGGACTAATTCCGCCGTAGCTCTCTGGCGTATCGATCCCTCTGTTAACGACTTTAATACGGCTTATCGATTCTGAGACTGACTAACCCTTTTGTATTGACGCACCTCTGAGCTTGGTTTCCGAGGATTTAGGCGCAAGAGAAGTTACCTTATTATTATTATTATACCTTGCTGTTATGGAAATAAGTTGGATCTGTCCTCAGGTGACCGTAATAGCGATATGGTTGTATTATCGAGGTTACCGTAAAAGTTTGACTGTACACCAATGCAATATACCCACATGAAAGAGAGCGTGCACTTACTCATTAAATTCCGGATTATTGGCCAAGCGTACGCAACACACTTCCCATACGTATGCGTTTTGTCGCCATATACACCATCTTCTATGTAGTGTTTATCATCATAACTAATTTCGCCGTTTGTTGTATTCGCCATACTTCTCAAATACACCTACAACACATGTCAAGCACAGAAGATATGTGTGAACAAGTAATAGGTTCGTCTTGTTCTGAAACGTGTAACTTATTGACGTATGTACGTATAGCATGTCAAGTCCTCGGTTTTTACAACAGTTCTCTGCAAAATTTCCGTTCTATTCAATGTCGTTATTTTGTCAAACATATAATCTTACCACACCAGCAAGCAGTTATCAAGTCGCTTACCTTGCATTTTAGCTACGGACGTGTGTTCATAAAACACACACTGAAACATTCAGACGTCTTCGTTCGGACTCTTGTTTAATTTCCGAGTAGTATCCTTCCACATAATAATGACGGTTTGTTGAACTATGTGAAACATGTTTACTTCTCATCAGCAAAATGATAGCAGTCGTTCCGCAATTCCTCTGTTTTATTCAAGCATCGTAGATGATAACAAGTATAAACAATATACGGAAAAGTATTACCAGTAAGTTCAATCATAACAGAGAACGACTGGCTTAGAAATCACAACTGACGTCCGCATTAAACTCTGTTTGCAAGGCGGATATGCCAGCGTTATTCGAATCGTTGGCACAACATCAATATTATTGCTGAAGCAACTTAGCATGGTTTGCTGACAATATGTTGCACCAGTATTGTGGCTTGGCATAACGTTTCTTATATCTGTCACACACGTTAACACAAATCAACTAATTATGTGACGCTGTTGAAATATACAATTATGTTATCAACATCTTTCACAAAACCAACCCGCGTACCTGACGTGGAAGATCCGCAGTTGTCTGAAATACAAACTCTACTTCTAGACGATAAACAGCCGCGAGACGGGTCAGGCGTGGGTCAGTAATAATAATCCATACAGCTGGACAGCGTGTAGCAACATATTTCCCAAATTAAATTATTGAATGTCGTAATCCTGGCTAACCGCCCTAATAACGGGGAGTTCGGCGGCAATATTTAATAAGTTCGTAATAATGGTTTGGCAGTTACCGCCATATAGCATTATAGATCGCAATAGACTTATTATATTAGGCCCTATTATTTTTGTTATTATAATAATTATTATTATTGTTGTTTATATTACTACTACTACTACTACTACTACTTCTTCTACTACTACTACTTCTACTACTACTATTACTACTTCTACTACTACGACTTCTACTACTACTATTACTACTACTACTACTACTACTACTACTACTACTACTACTACTACTACTACTACTATTACTTTACGATTGTCAGCGCCTTTGAGCAGATTTGTTATCCGGACACACGGTGCTCTATAAATCCTTTATAAAAATAAAAACACTACTACTACTACTACTACTACTTCTACTATTAGTACTACTACTACTACAAGCAAACATGTCGTCACCTGACGCGATGCCTTAGTAGATGACAATTGAAATCATGATATAGGACACATATTTTGTTATTCGTTAACACCCCCTAATTAGCATAAACCCTAAACGGATTCCGCCGATATAGGATAAAACCCAATATGATTATATATTAGCTGATAATAGGCCGACTCAAACGAGTTTTGTATGAATTATGATAGTTTTGGGTATGTCCGATCGATTAAAATAATTCTAGTTCTAGTTCTAGTTGTTTCCAGCACTCGGCAACGTTCTATTAACTGACTAGTCTGTATTATTGTGGTTACGATGTTATGATCTTATGAGGTCTAATTCAACTAGTCAGCCTTTTTCAGAACATTACTGCCAAGCCGACCTTTCTATGCTGGCACTGAGGGTGGTCACTGCCAGGGTGCTTGTCGTCCTCAGTGGTTCTTTTACGTCCCAAATTGAGGTTTCTGTCATCATACAATGTCGAGGTCATGAGTGTGTCGCCTAGTTTCGAAAATATTGATAGAAATGTTCTTTTCTCTGTTAAGAAAGATAGAAGGACTAGAGGACATGAAGTTACATTAGCAAAGGAGCAGTGTAGATTAGATATAAGAAAGTTCTAATTTTCACAAAGGACTGTAAATGAATGGAACATATTGTGTGGGTGCTAGTAGCGTGAATATGTTTTAAAATAAAATCGACATATACCTCAGAAGGGCGGGATACACGTAGATAAAAGAGTTGGACTCTTGCTTGTTAAGCCAAAGGGTTTCCTTGTCCACCTGCCATCTAGAGTTAATTCTATCGGTGGCAATCTTGTTAAATCTTGTTAAATCTACTGTAGCTTTATTTTGCCAATAAAACTGACATTGGAGCTACTTATCTTAATTGTGTTAGATGCATGCTATATCAGATCATGTTATACTAAATAAATATATCCTTCTATCTCCATGATGCTAACGTCTAGTCAAGAAGGTCAAGGAGATGACCTGTAAATGCCGCGCGATCCGTACATTGTTAATAAATTTCAAACCGATCATGTAAGAATTATGAATGTCGCGTCTATCAACATCAGCATTCAATGGCGCACATTTTCAGATTAACCACAATTGTATTAAATATAGTGCAACCCGAAATGACGGAAACATACCAGGGACTATCCTTGACACATTTATGAAGCTCATTGAATAGATAGAACAGTCATATCAGGCGTTGAGCAGCTTTAGGTACGAAATGATCCAATTATGTACAGTAGTATGGCGTTAGTTGGGAGTTCGTGTCAATCTGAATGATGAGTGCGTCTTCACATCGTGGTCTGTGGCAGGGCCGGCAGTTACTCGGGGCATCGCGAAGTTTTAGGTTGGCATGCCTTCAAACAACGGCCCTGTTTCCATGTATCATGAATCCAAACGTTCAGAAGAAGTTTGCAGCAGAGACCATGGCAATCGTTGCAGCATTCCAAGAGACAGAGAGTATAGAGGAGCTGGAATCCGACAGACTTTAATGAAGACAGCGACGACGTCATAATTTCTACACCAAAGAGGTCATGTCAGAGGCGGTCTGCCAAAGTATCATGTGTGGCCATGTAGTGGGAAATAAACGGCATTCAACTTTGGTGAAGAGGAGCACCTGCACACACAAGCAGTCACTTTCCAAGAGCCAATCAAGAGGAACAAAATCTCCCTTCTCAGCATCAACACAAAAAAACAAAAGCAAGCATGTCGATAGCATCAAAGAAGACTTGCACTTACTAGGACAGCAACATATCGCGCGTCAGGGAAGGCAATACGGATCACCTGTTTGGAGTCGAGACATGTAAAAACACGGCAGTCTGCGAAGTGTCCAAAAGTTAAATCTGCTGCTGCTTGGAAGGATCCTTGCCATCCGATATCGATGAGGCTGACGAGGATCTGACGGATGGTGCCGGTATGGTGCACTTCCTGTGACCGGAAACAAGCATAACATATTCCGCGATTAAGCTGAGAAAAATGTGATTCCCTTCACTGAGATGCACCTCGCTACAGAAACGAGTTGATGTCATATGTGACCGGTCTCTATCAGACAGCCTGAACGTGACGAACAGATAGTATAGAGGAGCAGGAATCCGACAGCGATTACCCAGTTATGGGAATGGAAAGATGACGAATAACTGGAACAGTTGTCTGCCCATCGAAACCAGTAAAGTGGAACTGTTCCAGTATCTATCAGGACTGATCGCCCACTCCGTCTTCTACGAAGGGAACACCACCTCTCCCATCAAGGTACACCGTCTCTCTCTCCCCGCATTCCATGCCCTGACAAGGTCCGACAACTGATCCTCTTTTTCCGGCACGAGCAAGAAATCAGCTTATGGAAAGTGGAGCGCAATGCCAGATCTCACAAACGCGTCAAGCCACCTGATGGAAAGGCCTCTCACATGTCATATCGCTGTACACTGTGCCCTCCTCTCTATTGGAAGTGCACCAAGCACGCCAGCATACATTCTCTCAGTCATCTCGCAGGTTCGAGTACCTACCACCAACCAAGGCCGTCCTGATAAAGCGTGTCAAGAGAGCGACCTATCAAGCTAGATACATGTGAGAATAATCTATTATTGCCGAGCCCATGTTCCTGGGAGTGGGTAGAGTCTGAATTTGGTTGAGTGCCTTTCTGGACTCCCCTCCCTCGAGCAGCGAAAGTCCTGGACGAACTGGTCGGTTGCGAATGCACTACAAGCTGTACAGAGAGGTGCTCCTGCTGCACGTATGCACAGACAGAGGCAGAAGTATAGGAAACTGTTGTGCTTGCCCCAGTCTTCGTCCAACACCGACTCCCAACTAACACCATACTACAGTACTTAATTGAGTTATATCGTATCCAATGTAGCTCCACAGAGTTGTTACAAAAACATACGATATATTGTAATCGTGTCGACGTGAAAACAAAAGGTGTAAATATATAATGTATGGTATAAAAATAAAATATTATGTCATAATACGGGACGTGAGAATCCTACTAAGACTAAATATAGTCGCCGTAGTAGCCGCTACACCTGATATAATTATACTATCTATATGAAAATTGACTTTGCCCACCTACATTTCTTTTGTGGGTTTGCTGTGTTAAGAAGGATAGTTCGGTATACTCTTTTCGTAATGTCGGGTTGCATTACCTTTAATAAACTTATGGTTGATCACAAAATATGCTCCATTGAATGCTGCTGGTGATAGACGCGATAATCATGATTCCGATATGATCGGTTTGACATTTGTTAAACAATATACTGATCGTGCAGCACTTAGGGTTCATTACCTTGATCTCCGGAACTTGAACTTGATATCACGGACACAACAGGAAGCAGGTATTTTAGTATAGCATGATCTGATATACACGTGTATCTTGCAATACATCAAATACAAGATAAACAGTTCCAAGGTCAGTTTTGTTGGCAATGTATACCTATTTTAGGCAACAAACACGTGACCTTGACACTGAATGATGATGAAAACATCTTTGATCGATAGGACATACCAAACACTATCATAATACATACCAAAGACATCTGAATATGTATATTATCAGCTGACACATGACCATATCGGGTTTTACCCTATGTCGGCGGGTCATATTGGTTTTATGCTAATTAGTGGGTGTTACCGAATTCCATCAAAGGTCATGTATGCCAAATTTCTTCAAAAAATGAACATTCAAACCCCTAACACAGCAGAATATGTACAGTGTATGTTACATGAATCTGGGCTATTGAAAGTAAGACAAAGTTAGATGTTTTCATTAACATAAAGCTAGCTAACCCACGTTTATTCCGAGTAACACACACGTTAGTGTGACATTCCATTGTTACAATAAGTTGTTTTCTCCATGGTGACCTACATACATGTTAAAAATGAATGATCTAGTCTATTAAAATATTGAAATCAATAACAAGTTCACCGTCAAATGATGCATTTTTGAAATTGTGAGTTACGCAAACGTCTTAAAATTACAATTGTTGCATAACTAATTCACTTAATTACAAAATGTCATAATTTTTTTGGGAAAGCGTGCTATCTCCCCGTGAAAATGATATGCCATGTCGAGCTGATATCTAATATCGTAAGTGTGGAGCTAAAGTCAACTATGGTCACCGAGAAATGATGAACATTCTATTTTTTGTAATACTGTGGAAGTCGTAAAGCTAAAGTTACCTACTTCATTTGTATATACCCCTCATACACTTTGTGAAAGAACAATGCCAACCCGTCAAATGAAATATGATCTGGAGCTGTCAGATGAAGGGATATGTCTGGTGCGACGATCAAACAGAATCACCTTCAAGTGATAAATGTTCAAAATTGCATAGCCATTATATAACACATCATTTAACATAACATAATTACATGAATTACGTTTACAAAAAAGGAAACACGTTTTAAAGTTTCCTTGATTATGACGTCACGCCGGCTTCGCGTATAGCGGCGTCAATCGATGTAGTGTAGCACTGTAATCGTGACGAGTCTGGTCATATTCATCTTCATCTTCCATATACTATGTAACCTCATAAACTACTACAATTTAGGGGCCTGCACCACAGTGGGGGTAATGTTCTAGGCTACAAAGTTTATTAAACTAAAAGTTAAACGACGTAGTTTAAGTGTGACAAATTCATGTTCGTGTAACATGTCAGTCTGGTCAGACCGAATTTGTTGTATATATTTTATTCATTGAAATATTTAAATGAACTTTCAGTATGTGTTATAAATTAGTGTTACAAACAATGTTCCACCTTTACATCGTTAGAAAATGTACTAAATAAAAATATATGCGTGGTCTGCGTAAAGCGGTCCAGTATATACTGGTCGACGTATGCTGCAGTTAGACTTATATATATATATATATATATATATATATATATTAATGAAACATGTTACGTTAGAAGCAGTCGAAGAAGTGGTTATTCAGTTGAATGTTTAGGTCGGAATCCATACTGATGGTAAACAAAAAACTTAGAGTCTTTTAAGTATGATAATTGGTCAAAAATAATGTTTTCAAGTACTTTTGTAATAGCTGGTAGAAGATATATGGTCTGTAATTATTGAATACTGCTGGCTCACCTTTTTATAAATTGGAATTACCTTAGCAATGTTTAGTTTATCAGGGAATATTCCTCTGGGTAATACTTGATTTGTTAATAAAGTTAAAGATTTGTTTAGTGCAAGTTCAAGAATTTTTAGCAAATTGGTAGATTAATTATTGTTCTCTTTATGTTATCTTCTTCAACGTATTTAAATGTAAAATTACAATTTACCATTTTATTTAGATAATATGAATGATCATGAATGCCTGTGTATTTAATATCATTAGCCAGATTACTATCTATATCAATAAATAATGTATTGAATTTATTTGCAATTTCTAATTTGTCTGCAACAATAGAATCGGATTCTTTAAAATATTTTGGAAATGATTTATTAATATTAACTTTAAACAGGATTTCATTTCTAGTTTTCCAAATGTTTTTTTTTTTTAAATTGATTAAAACATTTCTCAAAATATGATTGCTTTGCTTTGCGAAAACTTCTTTTTAAAATACTAATGTATGTTTTTAGAATAACAATATGTTTTAAAAACTAAATAATTAAGTTTACATTTAACTGACAAGTGAACAACTAATAACACCTAGTTGTGACATATGTAATGTGAATACCAACAACTAATATACGCCTCCCTCATCACACATGCATTGTGTACACACTTGTAGTACACGTGTATTTCGTGAGCCTGGTAAAAAAACCGCCGTTCCATCTCCCAAGGGCACACAACACATGCACACGTAAACATTATTAGTTGGTAATATTTTGAAACTGAACACACAAAGTTACACTTTGCATGATATATGTTATCGATTATTAAGGAATATAATATTCACTCGTACCTGGTGCTTCGGTGTCTGTTGCCACAGTCGACGACAACCCGTTCGGTCGAGCTTGTTGTTTCAACCGTCTCTGTGGTAGCTGCGAGAGCAGGAATATACTGTGATACATAGCAGCGTACGAACATTATAATTGTATATCATAATAGTTTATTTTGTGTACAGATTGAATGTTACTATTGATCAAAACTGTAGAGTTGTTACTTTGTGACATATGTAATGTGAATACCAACAACTAATCTACGCGTCCCTCATCGCACAGGCATTGTAGTTCACGTGTATTTCTTGAGCTTGATAAAAACAACTGCCTAATAAGTGGTTACATCAAAGGAATTCATGACCTTGGTCACGAATGGTTTAATTGATTGTATGGCCGTTCTTGAAAGCACTGCACATAATGCAAACTTTGAGTAATGAATTGGAAATTAACCATCTCACGACGGATGCCATAATTGATATTGTTGTGACGGCTACAATCGCGACACGAAACTGTCACCCGCAAATAGAACATGTTTTGGTGAGGAAATACATGCCTTTTCGGTGCCCGCCATTGACTGATTGACATAGCCATTCGAATTTCGAACAAACGGGAAATTAGGTCTCAGATTCCAACTCACCGCACTGTGTGTCCCCACCGAGTGTGCCACTCGTTGAAATCAACGTGTGGTCAATACAGATAACAAACAAACTATTAAAACGGATAACAAACAAAAGGTTTGGAATTTCTTCTCTCGAAGAATTGGACTGTCTTTGTTGGCGGAGAAATCGAAGTGACCGAGCCAGTTGTACTTTGCAGCAAGCTGTTGCTGGACCAGTCCATTCGTTCGGGGAAGACAGGTTACTCGCTAGCAACTACATAAAGATCATTCTAATAAATTAGAACTTCGCATATATATATATGTGTGTGTGTGTGTGTGTGTGTGTGTGTGTGTGCGTGTGTGTACAGAGAGAGAGAGAGAGAGAGAGAGAGAGAGAGAGAGAGAGAGAGAGAGAGAGAGAGAGAGAGAGAGATGTCACTAAAAACAGGCATTCTAGCTACCTACAGCTACAGACTAGAAAAGAAAGGAATCATAAATCAAGTGCAGAACTACCGGCCAGTCAGTCTAACGAACATAGGAGGGAAACTAATGGAGTGAGTAATCAGAGATACCATCACAGAACACATGACAAATAATAACAATAGTTAGGCCTCATTTAGAATATTGTATTCAAGCGTGGAGGCCATATCGCAGGAAAGACATAGATATGCTAGAAAGAGTACAGAGGAGAGCAACTAAAATGATACCAAAACTGAGGGATCTTAGTTACGAAATACGCCTAAAAAATGCGGTTTAACAACACTAGAGACCAGGAGATTGAGAGGAGGTCAGATAGAAGTGTTTAAAATATTGAATGGTTATGAAAATATTGATAGAAATATATTTTTTTCAATTAAGAAATATAGAAGGACTAGAGGACATGAAGTTACATTAGCAAAGGAGCAGAGTAGATTAGATATAAGAAAGTTTTCATTTTCACAAAGGACTGTAAATTAATGGAACAGATTATCTGCTGATTGTGTGGGTGCTAGTAGCGTGAATATGTTTAAAAATAAAATCGACACATACCTCAGACGGGCGGGATACACATAGATAAAAGGGTCGGACTCTCGATAAGCCAAAGGGCTTCCTTGTCCACCTGCCACCTAGAGTTAATTCTCTAGGTGGCAATCTTGTTAAATCTTGTTAAATAATTACCTATTGGGTGACAAACAATTTGGTTTTACCAAATGTCGGTGTGCAGTTCTCCAGTTACTGAACGTACTCAACTCATGGACTGAGTCACTAGATAACGGTGGATGTATTGCTGTAGTATACTGTGATTTTAAGTAAGCATTTGATAAACTTCCAAATGTACGACTTATAGAGAAACTCCAGAGCTGTGGAATTCAACGAAACATGCCACAACGATCGGTGATTGGCCCCATACTTTTTGATATATTTATCAATGACCTACCAAATGTTATAAAGAGCTTCGAAATATTCTTGTTTGCGGACGATATGAAGCTCTTCCATCCAATTTACACCAAACAGGATTGTACAATGCTCCAACAAGATCTTACCCATGCAGAGCATTGGACATACGAAATAAATGCAGCCGTATGAGAATAGGATCATCAACTGTAACGAAAGAAAAGCTACACATTGGGACCAAACCATATAACGCTGGCAAGTACGGACAAGGTGAAATATATTGGCGTCACTTTTGACTCACCATTTAACGTCGAGCAAATATGTCGAAAAAAATAAGAAAGTTAATTCAATGAAGTGGATAAATCGTTGCACATTTTTGATTACATGAATGAACAATGTTTTCTACCATTTTCAAATCTCGGAGTCCATACTTGATTTGCATATTCAATATGTGGACGGATCTACGCCCCATGTAAGAGGAAATGACCAGATAATAATGTCCCAAGCACAGCTTTGGACTGGCGAAATAATGATGGCCGTGACGTATTGTGGAATGGAATAATGTAGTTTTACCATACGGCAGACACACGTTTAATGCCTACCATAATTCGTAATACCAAGACAAGTCTACGTTATCAAAACTACTTAGTATTTGAATGCCAATAAGCAAATAGCAGCTCAACAATTTGCGGGTGGAATCATCTTTACATGCCCACACATTTGCTATAAGACCTAATTTGTCATATGTTTGTGGAGTACATGTCCAAATGTGTCCCAATGTTCTCAGTGCAGCAAAACCAGCGGAAAACTGAAAACTGTCGCCACTTGTAGGCTAAAGTCAGCAATGAATTAACGTTTCGTGCCATGTATTCAAGTGGTGCTGATAGTTACACAACACATTATATATATATATATATATATATATATATATATATATATGCATATATATATATATATATATATACAACCAAGTGGCGAGCGAAATACTTATAGGGTAGCATAGCATTTACACAGACACACACACACACACCTTTCGTTTACCACATGAACGTGCTCTGGGACGTATTTTCAAATTTAATATATACATATATACATATATATATATATATATACATTAAAACTTGTTTTAATTGGTTTATGCGGGCATCGGCAAGTAAGAGTTCGTAAGCAGCATTACGGAAGTGATTAGGCTGCGTAGTTATAACAGTGCCTAGCTATTCGCCATCTTTGTTTACATTTGTCGAAGACAAAGAAACAGGTCAATTGGAACACCATCGCGTAACGATTTAAGTTTATTAAACAGTTTGTTTTAATGGTCTAACAAACTTTTATTGGAAGTTGATTATGTTAGTGGTGTTAGATAGCTTTTTACGTCGGCTTAACGACAGTTTGACAGGCCGTTGGTTCAACTTTGGACTCACTCCGTCTGAGCTGCAAACTCATTTTACGGCCCGTAGGGGGCCACTGTCCGGTTTTTATTCCAACGCCAAGTTACGGACAAGTTAGCTCGGGTCCATCCATCGGCCGTTCTAATACAACTTGGCGAAAATGACCTTGACTCTATCACTTTCGAACACAGTTACGACCTGATCGATGGATATTTTTTCTATAGCCCGATGGCTAATTGAAGGATGCTCTGTCGGACAAGTGGGTATTATGTACCTGTTGCATCGGCTACATACACGTCACATTCCACTTCCCGTGTATAGCCGCGGTATTGAACAGGTCAATGGCGAACTAAAGTTACTCTGTGGCGCAATCACAAACTGTTTCATCTGGCTTCGTAAAGTCTTGACAGATGGCATAGCCGAGTCCCTGTGCCGCGACGGCGTCCATCTAAACAACGCTGGTATGCGCAAGTATATTTACTCCGTGCGCGGCGCTACGCGGTGTTTTTTTGGTACGGAGTGAATTATGTCACTCATTTCGACTGTAGAGCTATACTGAATGTCAAGGTTCGGATGTACCACATAGTTTGTTAGATTACTTGACATCGGCTACACTTGTTTAAGTGTGTTAGGCCTGATAGTTGTTTGTTTATGTCTGGAATGGAATGCATGATCGCTTTTGGGGGGTCACTCCATTACTGGGACTACACCGTTCCCTTTCGCATTACTGTTTCTTCACGCTGGGTGAAGCATCAAGTACTGTTATATAAATTTTATTATATGGATAGATTAATAGGATAAAGCATGCTTTTCTTTATGATACAATTCTGCTAGGTCAGGCGTAAGGAGTTCATTATATAATATTTTATAACATGGTCTAATATAACTGGAATGGGTAAAATTAAAACACAGCTTGATTAAAAAAAAAAAAAAAACAGTATACAAAAAAGGCAGTTGTACCGGAGATAGGATCACCCGGCTGAGCTTTTGATTTAATTCAGGGAATGAACATGCCACTTGTACCGGGGATATGACCACCCGGCTGAGCAACGCCTTGACTCAAGAAAATTGCACTTGTACCGGGGATAGGTTCACTCGGCTGAGCAACAGCTTGATTCGGAAAGAAAATAGCCGTTGTACTGGGGATAGGTTCATCCGGCTGAGCAATGGTTTGATTCATGGAATGAACATGCCATTTGTACCGGTGATATGATCACCCAGCTGGGCAACAGCTGGATTCAAACCAAATATTGGCAGTTGTACCGGGGATAGGATCTCACGGCTGAGCAATGGTTTGATTCAGGGAATAAACATGCCATTTGTACCGGGGATATGACAACCCGGCCGAGCAACAGCTTGATTAAAAAAATGGCAGTTGTACCGGGGAAAGGATCACCCGGCTGGACAATGGTTTGATTCATGGAATGAACATGCTACTTGTACCGGGAATATGACCACCCGGCTGAGCAACTGCTGAACACCCGGCTGAGCAACAGCTTGCTTCAGAAAACAAAGGCAGTTGCACCGGGGATTTTGTTCTTTCGGCTGAGCAACGGCTAGATGCAAGGACAATGCAAGCATTATGTCATCATTACACGTTGGACTGGCAAGAGAGACACGTGGGTTTTGCTACTCGTACCGGGGAAACAATTTCGGGCTGAGCGACAGCAGCAGGTCATCATAATTATGGTATTAAAATGCACTCTTTCGGATGGTAATGACGCACGGAAGCTTAATATGGTCTTACCACAAATAGATGTCCGGCATGTTACAATTCTTCACGAATGCTAGACTGATATCAAGCTACACACATAACTAGATTAACCACAAAGGGGAATGTATGTTACCCTTTCATCTCCGTCACGTAATTAAGTTACGCGTGTGAAAACTCATTCCATTTTGATGTTTTAACTTGTCTGATGCATTGCGGTCACGCAAGAGAAGAACTCCACCTTGGTACTGCGAGGAATTACATGCAATGCGAAAGTTACGTCGCCAAAATGAGAACATTTGGCGTGCATCAGGATTAGACATACACAGACGAATATACGTGAATCATCGTAATGCTGTCAGCGCGAGGATACGGCAAGCCAAAATTCAGCATTATCAGAGTCTACTCCAAGATGCCGATCAGAATACAGCCTTCGAAGCCGTGAACAGCCTGCTAAAGGTGGAATCTTCCAAACACTGATTCAAGGGAGAAATTATGTTGCCAGTTTCTGAACTTTTTTGAAGAAAACATTGCGAAAATCATGAATGAAATTGATGCCTCGGAAACAAACATGAGCGATATCGAAACTGCGACACAGAGAGTAGTTGAACATCCTATGACTGAAATGTGTGCTGCAAGTATGTGTGAAGTGCAGAAAATTATTCAGGATGCTAAACCCAAGTCATCATGCTTGGACCATCTACCTACATCGCTACTAAAGAGCACTCTTCCTGCTCATATTCAAATACTGACTCATCTTATCAATATGTCGTTCGAGTCGGCCACTGTTCCGCGGGAACTCAAGAAGGCTGTCATAACACCGCTGTTGAAAAAACCGACCTTGGATCGAAACACGCTGACAAATTACCGTCCAGTTTCAAGTTTGCCATTCGTGTCTAAAGTCTTGGAAAAAGTAGCAGCCAAACAACTTATTCAACATCTAAGTGACAATGGCCTTCACGAGTAGCTACAATCGGCATACAAACCCCGACACAGCACTGAAACTGCTTTAATGAGAATGAAGCACGATATCACCAGTTACATGGCAGACTCCAGGGGTGTCCTTCTGGTTCTCCTGGATTTATCTTCTGCGTTCGATACGATCGATGCTGCTATCCTACTAAATACTATGCGTAGCCACCTGGGAATATATGGCGCGGCACTTGCATGGTTCGGTTCGTACATGTCGGATCGTACCCAGCGTCTACGGATTGGGGTGGATGCATCTGAAGAACGCCCTGTGATATACGGTGTTCCACAGGGCTCGGAGTTGGGTCCGTTGTTGTTCACTGTGTACACAGCACCAATGCAGGACATACTAACGAGGCACTCTGTGGAATATCATAAATTTGCTGATGATCTTCAGATATACACATCCTACTGTCCTCACATATCTGGTGACTTGGAGTGCGCTGTTCAGAGACTTAGTGCATCAGTGAGGTCAAATGTTGGATGGTTAAGCATAAACTCAAGCTAAACGACACTAAGACAGAATTTATGATGGCCCTCAGTCCCTATCATCTAAAGAAATTTGGACTTCCAGAGTACCTCGTTGTTGGTGGAGTGAACATAAACCTGTTGTCTCTGTCAGGAATTTGGGAGCTCACTTTGACACTCACATGAGCATGAAGCAGCATGTTGATGCTGTTTGCAAGAAGTTTAACTACCATCTGAGACGTATTAGCTCCATCAGGGCCTATACCACGAAGCCTGTCTGCCATTCATTGGTCATTGCGCTGGTTGTTTCAAGCTTAGATTACTGCAACGTTCTGCTGCTGGACCTAACCGAATTTCAATTAGCACGTCTCCAGAAGATACACAATAGGGCTGCCCGCCTAGTTGTCCTCACACCTATATCTTCACACATCAAGTACTGGCGCTTCTGCACTGGTTGCCCGTCAGACAACGCATTGTGTTTAAAGTACTTGTGTATATTTACAAGGTGCTCCATGGTTTGGCGCCGAAGTACCTTGCACATCTACTACCTACTACATCCAGGAAATCCCAACCCTCGTCTTCGGCAGCTTCATGACCATCTTCAGCTTGCAGTTCCACGAGCATCAAAATCCATAGGCAAGCGAGCGTTTGGCATAACTGGTCCGGCCAAATGGAACGAGCTGCGACTGACTCTACGAGATGTTCCGTCTGTGTTTTTATTTAAACGTCACCTGAAGACATATTTATTTAAACAAACTTATGGTGGACAATAGCAAGATTTATTTACAGGACGTTTAATGACTCTTGTTAATTTATTAATATATTTTTTATTTTGTAAACTAATTAATTTATAACTAATATATATATTATTTTAATTGTTTTTATAATGTTTCTATATTGTGAGCGCATTGATTAACTATTAGTTAGAGATCGCCCGGTAAAAGAACCTTTATTATTATTAGTAGTAGTAGTACATTCAGCATTAACGAGACCAACATGTCCCATGTCAAAGTGATCGAAAAACATTTCACGCATCACATCAAAACAGTGTTTTCAAGTGCAATCTTTCGGACGGTAATGGCAGACGGATCCTTAACTTGGTCTTACCCCAAATAGATGTCCTGCATGTTACAAATTTTCACGAAAACTAGACTGATATTAAGGTACACACATCACTAGATTAACCACAAAGGGGATTGTATGTTAACCTTTTATCTCCGTCACGAAAGTTACAAGAACATACCACACAAGTTACGCGTGTGAAAACTCTTCCTATTTGATGTTTTATCTTATCTAATGCAGTAGTACATTCAGAATTAACGAGAGCAACATGTACCATGTCAAAGTGATCAAAAACAATTCACGCATTACACTAAAACGGTATTTTAAAATGCACTCTTTCGGATGGTAATGCCGCACGGAAGCTTACTGTGGGCTTACCACAGATAGATGTCCTGCATGTCACAAATCTTCAAGAACGCTAGATTGATATCAAGCAACACATACAACTAGATTAACCACAAATGGGAACGTCTGTTATCCTTTCATCTCCGTTACGTAAGTTACAAGAAAATATCACGTAAATTACGCGTGTGAAAACTCATTCCATTTTGATGTTTTAACTTGTCTGATGCATTAGTACATTCAGCATTAACGAGACCAACATGTCCCATGTGAAAGTGATCGAAAAACATTTCACGCATCACATCAAAACCGTGTTTTCAAGTGCCATCTTTCGGACGGTAATGGCAGACGGATCCTTAACTTGGTCTTACCCCAAATAGATGTCCTGCATGTTACAAAATCTTCACGAAAACTAGACTGATATTAAGGTACACTCTTCACTAGATTAACCACAAAGGGGATTGTATGTTAACCTTTTATTTCCGTCACGAATGTTACAAGAACATACCACATAAGTTACGCGTGTGAAAACTCTTCCTATTTGATGTTTTATCTTATCTAATGCAGTAGTACATTCAGAATTAACGAGAGCAACATGTACCATGTCAAAGTGATCAAACACAATTCACGCATTACACCAACACGGTAAATTAAAATGCACTCTTTCGGATGGTAATGGCACACGGAAGCTTAATGTGGTCTTACCACAAATAGATGTCCTGCATGTCGCAAATCTTCACGAACGCTAGATTAATATCAAGCAACACATATAACTAGATTAACCACAAATGAGAATGTCTGTTATCCTTTCATCTCCGTTACGTAAGTTACAAGAAATACCACGTAATTTACGCGAAAACTCTTCCCATTTGATGTTTTGTCTTGTCTGGTGCAGTAGTACATTCAGCATTAACGATACCAACATGTCCCATGTCAAAGTGATCGAAAAACAATTCACGCATCACAACAAAACGGTGTTTTCAAGTACACCCTTTCGGAGGGCAATGGCGGACGGATCCTTAACATGTTCTTACCCAAAATATATGTTCTGCATTTTAAGTCTTCACAAACGCTAGTCTGATATCGAGCTACACAGAAAACTAGATTAACCACAAAGGGGATTGTACATATATTAACCTTTCATCTCCGTCACGAAAGTTACAAGAACATAACACGTATGTTACGCGTGTGACAAATCTTCCTATTTGATGTTTTATCTTTTCTAATGCAGTACTACATTCAGAATTAACGAGAGCAACATGTACCATGTCAAAGTGATCAAAACAAGACAACCAGTGCAGTCATCTTCAATTGCAGCGTAGGTGACTGTTTGGGAAGAACAGAGGGAGTTCGACAAGGATGCTTACTATCACCCACCCCCTTCAACATATTTCTGGAAAAGGATCATGGATGAAGCCTTGGAAAACCATATATGCACTATCAACATTGGAGGCAGGACAATCACCAACCTTCGCTTCGCTGATGACATCAACGGGCTAGCGGGAGAAGAACAAGAACTAGTCAACTTGTTGGAGGGCCTCGACAAAACCTCTACTGCATACGGCATGGGGTTCAGCGCCGAAAAGACCAAACTGATGACAAACAACACATAAGGCATCAAGTACTTCGGATCAATCATCACAGACGAGGGTTCCAAACCTGATATATTTGCCAGAATTGCACAGACAACAGCGGCACTTATAAGGTTAAAACCCATATGGAACCACATTAACATTAATGTCAGTTCGAAAATAAGGCTGATGCGCTCCAATGTCCATCGTTCTATGCGCTTATGAAACATGGACCCTCTCAGCAGATTTACAGAAGAGGAATCAATCCATGGAAATGAGGTGCTTTCGGTAGATCTTGAATATATCATACAAAAACCATGTTACTAACGAAGACATTCGCACAAGATCAAACAAGCCATCGGACCAAAGACCATCTTGCATGGTACCATGAAGGGGGGGGGGAGAAGACGAGGTAGACAACAAAGGTGGGAAGACATACGTGCATACAACATAATTATATACGTGTAAACGTACACAGGCACACACCTACATACGTGTACACGCGCATACGTACATACATACATACATGTGCGTGCGTACGTAATTACGTACGTACATACGTACATGCATACATACATACATACATACGTACATACGTACACACACACACTGATGCCACAAACAAGCGAACGTAGCGTATAACCGAACGGGGCAAAAAAACAGGACAGGTTAACAATGCATATTTGAACAAAATAGTCATAAAACACGGTTAAGTACGAAGCGATAAATAAAATAGCAATTATACTATTTACAAACTCCGACGATTAGACTGTTATTGTTTCTATTTTGTTGAAAAAAAACAATAAACAATAAACAATCTGCATCCTGCAAAACTTGTCGTATACGTTATTTGCGATTGGTTGCAGGCCAATTTTAATTTTTTCCTCAACATAGTTTGAGTACTGTTCACGAAGATGAAAGCATCCAACATACCAGAATCTAAACTAAAATACGACGCTTGCAAGTTCGCGTTGCACAACCACTGTTGATAAATGGGAAGATTTTATCGGACACACGGTCGGCTTGATCAGGACGAGGAACGTTTTTTGGCCAACATGTGTGTTTGTTTTGTATATGTGTGTGTGTGTGTGTGTGTGTGTGTGTGTGTGTGTGTGTGTGTGTGTGTGAGTGAGTGCTTGCGTGCGTATATGCGTGCGTACGTACGTACCTTCGTGCGAAAATGTAATGTGTATGTGAATGTGGGAGTTTGTGCGAACGACCGAGCGAGTGAACAATCTAACTAGCAAGCTTACGTGAGGTGTTGGTAGTATTTGATCTTTGTTTGCGTCCATCTTTATGATCCTTACTCAGATTTTCTCTGTGACCACCAGTGATCTTTTGCGCGCGATCTGAATCACAGGGAACAGTTCCTTTATCCAGAACCTTTTGTTCCATATTCTAAAACACGCACCGATTGTTACTCAAAAACTAAATTAATTGGAACAATCCCTATGCAAAAACACGGTATGCAGCGCGTCACTGCTCAGAGCAGTAAGTAAACGGCGAACATTAATAGTAAGAATAGTGTACTTCAATATAGAAAAACTTCTTCGTTTTACTTGCAACTCGTATCCGGAGTACATATCGCGCGCACTGGAAACACAAAGCCTTTTTCTGATGAATGTTGATAGCGCCACCTAGTAGTAGGTCAGAAACAGCTATTCAGACATATCGGGTGTCTATAAAAACTGTCATCCGGTTCAGTCCAATGGTTGGGTGGTATGACATGCGCGGAACGGGGTCATTGCTTGTGTCACAGTCCACGGATATTGCGTCACACGGGTTGCAGGCGTCTGACTCGGTCTACGCTCGTGCTGATACCGCTCTTCGGGGTTCACTACATCGTCTTCCTGTGGATGCCGAACGACCTCAACCCGCAGGCAGAGCTCATCAAAATCTACTTCGAGATGTTCTTCACTTCGTTCCAGGTACACCGGTATAGTGAGTGTGGTTGTATGTGTGTGTGTGTTTGTGTGTGTGTGTGTGTGTGTGTGTGCGTGTGTGTGAGTGCGTGCGTGCGTGTTTGTGTGCGTGTATGGTTTTGTGTGTGCGAGTGTGCACGCGCGCGTGTGTATATATGTGCGTGCGCTTGCGTGCGCGTACGTGTGGTGGTGTACGAACGCGTGCGCTTGTGTATAGTGCATGTGATTGAGTGTGTGCGAGCGTGTTTGCGATCGTATGAACATATGTGCGACATTTGTTAGTGGAAACGATTGAAAACATTATATCGGCAAAATGTGATATTTCATACCTGACTCATTAGAAATATAGTACATATTTTGGGTGATATAAGTAAATCAATCATTCAGTCGGTCGGTCGGTCGGTCGGTCGGTCGGTCGGTCATTCGTCTGTTCGTCCTTCCGTCCGTCCTTTCACCCGTCCGTCCGTCCGTCCGTCCGTCCTTCCGCGAGTCCTTCCGTCCGCCCGTCCGTCCTTTCGTTCGTTCGTTCGTTCGTTCGTTCGTTCATTCATTCATTCATTCATTCATTCAATGGACTATCAATTAAAGGATCCACTACGTAGCTGTTTGCCTAAGCACAATACAAATTCTGCACGTGGCTTCCGTCAAGCTTTGCGTTTGCCAACGATGTTGATAACAATAATGTGTGTGAATTATATTACTGTGGAGGCATATCATCTGCTAAATCAACCTTTCCCGTAAGCCGTTTTCGCTCGAACTACTTTGTCTTTTTTTGTCATAAAAGCAACTTTTTTGGCCATATTTTCTACATCACTTACGATGGAATGTCCGAAAACATGGAGCGTCCATTACTTATCGGCTTGACGGTCAGTTTGCTATGCAACAGGTCACGTGTTGGATAGGTAAATTTAAACAATCAGGCAGCTAGTTAACCAATAAATTAGCATTCATACTTCGATTATTCCTCATTTTAAACAGGGAAGGGGAGTTGATATATTGATTATGCAATTCCCCCCTAAAGTACTGTTAATGTTCATCACCCATCATATAGCAACGATGGTTCCCGCACCCTTCTCCATCACGATCTATTCACAGTGTGTTGTTTCCGCCTTGCAGGGGTTCCTAGTTGCAGTACTTTTCTGCTTCTTGAACACGGAGGTAAGTCAAAGAACCGCTACCATTACAAATTATTTAAAATTGTTCCGATGATATTTTGTGTGCGTGAACAGTTAAATTACATGAGTGGTAGGCGTAATACCTGTGCGTTCTTAAAACACAACGCAAGTCATTGCTCGTTTAATTGGGTAATTTATTAAATTGGGATTTGTATAATGTTACCGTGTAAAGTGCCGGATAACGCTTTCCATTTTTTTTTTAACAGACATGATATATTAGTTTTCAGATGACATTGTGAAATCTAAACACGACTTTACCAAAAACGAATTAACACAAGTAGTCATTACTATACTGGTTATATAGTTCGCGGAAAGAGTATGTAGCATAGTAGATACATCGAATAGGGGTAGGAACGCTTCAAGTAGCACATAGTGCGCTGTAAGTAGCACATAGTGCGCTTTAAGTAGCACATAGTGTGTTGTGTCGCCACCTGTTGAGTACATCTCCTACCATAATCATTAGTTTGCAACAACTCCGCTTGTGGCGACACTATCCACGTCCAGATGCGTTTGGTTGTTACAGGTACGCACCGAAGTACGGAAGACATGGGAACGGTACCGGATGCGACGAGATCCCAGCTGGTCACGTGCGGCGGTTCACAATTGGAACACCCTCTCCAGTTATGTGACACGCACGCGCTGTTCCATTCACTCGCTGACCGAACGCGACCACTGCACCTCGAGCAGCGGCCGCGTCGCCAAAAAGACGTCGCCGGAACTGAGCAATGGAACGGCGCTGCTGACGATGACGGGGCGCGTGAAAAACGAGGATCGGCGTAACGGAAACAAAAGTGTGCATTTGATGTCTGGCATTCCAGAGGTCAGGGGTCAGCAAGATGGCGTCCCGGTAAACGAAAGTTTACCGATAATGATGACGACAGAAACTTAGCGTTTTGTCTTAGCAGTACCACGCGCTTTGTGCGTGGCGGAGCACATATTTATATACACATTGTGAGCCAGTTGCTTACAGAACAGGGACATTCGTTTAATGCACCAAACACATGAGAGTTTTGCAGGGGCAGCATATGTATATTTGTGATATTCCGCTAGCCGACTGAGGGCTAATGACAATAGCTTTAAATTATATTGTGGCCGAATGGTTGGTTTCACTCGAGCGCTGCAACTGTCTGATGTTTTAATGATGATATCTGCACATCGTATCTTGCCTCCTATTTGCTCATGGTAGCACTGATTGCTAATAAGTTGGCCTGCCACATTGTCCAACACATCGTATCTTGCCTCCTATTTGCTCATGGTAGCATTGATTACTAATAAGTTGGCCTGCCACATTGTCCAACACATCGTATCTTGCCTCCTATTTGCTCATGGTAGCATTGATTACTAATAAGTTGGCCTGCCACATTGTCCAACAGTGTAAATACTATTGTGGTGGACACCAATTCATCGGGTATTTTTGTACTGTTTTATATGTTATATAATAATGTGGACGTTACGTTCGCGGCACAAGCCGCCGTCGTAATATACATGTATTAAATATGTGTGTGTGTGTGTGTGTGTGCGTGTGCGCGTGTGTGTGTGCGCGTGTGTGCGTGTGTGCGTGTGTGCGTGTGTGCGTGTGTGCATGTGAACCGTTAATTATTGATTGCCATCTGGAATAAACAGTCAGTCTATTACAGAAGCATTAACGACAAAGCCGGTACAAGTTTACGAAAACAATGAAAGAATAATTTTAGAAATGGATATAGTACCATATTTACGCTGCTCCGTAATGGAGTTATTAGGGCGAAGAATATTAATCTTTGGCAAAAGTGGATGTAGAACAATTGGAAACGCAAGTCTAAAATCATGTCCAGTGGAAAGCAGTCGCCAATGTCCAGTATTTTCTGCAGTGCCGTAATTAAACTTACGTCAGGCAAGAGCAGAGAAACAGCTTCTCGAATTGTAATTTTTTGCACGCACGCAAGCACGCACGCACACATCCTCACTCACTCACTCACCCAGTCACATCGTCACTCACTCACTCCCTCACTCACTCACTCACTCACTCACTCACTCACCCACTCACCAAGGTGACACAAATCCGCTAGATGGAGCCACCTGTTTATTGGCATTTGCAACGACAAACTAACTACATAGTAATCTGTTGAGAAATAACATATGAGACAAACACTATAATGCTGTACAAAAAAGGTAGTTGTCTACCTTACTAGATGGCGTTGATGGACTTGTAAATGTGTCACGCGTTGTAGTGGTTGTATATATTTTAGTATGTGCAACGTATATTATGTGTACAGTATTATGGGTACTTTATAATTTCATAACGATGATGTGATGTAAGTAAACATGTGTACAGTCACAGGAAATATTTCGTTAAAACTCAGTGACTTACAGGATTGATGCAGTACGTTCTTGTTGCAACAACTACACCGGTTTACACGCAACGGATACAGTTACATATACCATTGTTTTATGACTAATTGTTCTACCACGTACACATTATCAGACATTATTTAACTACCGAAACATAGTACATGTATCACTACGAAATAACTGTGGTTCATTTCAAGATATGTAGAAGTGGGTTAGTTATCTATTTTATGTGGCAGCGATTTTTGCTGGGGTTGACTTACTATATCGAGCTGTATATTAACTTTGAAACTCTGTATACATGCACGCACGATAATTCATCTTATTCTTCTTCTATGTGCCATGTCTGTCACAGGCGTTGGCGATCATGGCCCTCCAAACCGCACGGTCGTGTGTAGAGTAGTTTGTAGCAGTTATGTTGTGCTCCTTCCACACCATGTTGAGAGACTATCTATTATTTTTATTCTCTGGCCTCCTCTGGATCTTTTTCCTTCTATCTTTCCTGTTGTTACTATATGTTCTAACTTTTTCTTTCTCGTGACATGGCCTATAAATCGTGCTTGTTATGTTCCAACTTTGTTGATGATCTTTCTTTTTTGATTTAGCTCTCCTTCTTCTCACTTCAATTTATATATATATATATTTTTAAATGTTTTTCATGTTGTGAAAAACTGTTTTGGCTTGAGCAGTTTGTCTCTTGATCTCATCGTTGCATCGACCGTCGGATGTTATTAGTGATCCCAGATAGTTAAACGTTCGGACTTGCTTCAAAACAGTGCCATATGCTACCATGATGCATGTTGGAGTGTAATTTTTCTTTGAGATTACCATGATTTCTGTTTTCTTTTTGTTCATGGACAGACCTTTTTTTCTCACTTTCCCTTATTACTGTATCTAGCATCTGTTGAAGGTCTATTTCGTTCTCAGCAATCAGTACCGTGTCGTATGCATATCGTAAATGATTCATGTTGTATCCCCCTACTTGAATACCTGGCATATCTTCTAATGTACGTAAGATTATCTCACTGCATAGTGAAAAGAGATCGGGTGATAGGACACACCCTTGTCTTACACCACGTTTTATTTCTTGAAATTGACTGATGTCATTTTCTATTCGTATTGCTGCTGTTTGTTCCCAGTACAGATTTCTCACAACTCTCAGATCTTTCCCATCAATGTTCAAACTCTCCAGCATTGATATGATTTCTTCATGACGAACTCTGTCAAATGCCTTTGTGTAATCAATAAAACATACGTACAGATCTTTCTGCACTTCCAGTGCTCTCTCAATCAGTGTTCGTAGGATGTATATTGCATTACCTTTATCTTCTACAAATCCACATTGTTCTTCAGCAATTTCCGGCTTTATTTTGTTTCTCTCCGGTAATTCATATAATATGCAAAACGCTACTACTACTACTACTACTACTACTACTACTACTACTACTACTACTACTACTACTACTACTAGTAGTTCTACTACTACTACTACTACTACTACTACTACTACTACTACTACTACTACTACTAGTAGTAGTACTACTGCTACCAGTAGGTACCCCGCATTCATTCTAGTTAGCGCACAGTACGCTTTAAAAATATTTCAGACGGTAAAATATGTTAAAAATACGTCCCTATTATGCGTACACCCAAACGAGCCAAGTTTAGATAGGCACAATGTCATTGCCGGCCGTGTTTTTCACTTGGTGACTTGGAAGATGCAAGAGCAGACTTAATTGCACCTGGCTAATTCCACTCGACGTACAAACGATTACTGTATAAGTAACGGTGTCCTACACAAGCAACGTAATCCACTGTATGTAATTAAGTTGTATGTTATATGAATATTTTTTAATCACCGAAGTCTACGTTAAAACTCGATGTCGCAAACATTCCCGTATCAGACCGAATGTTCAGCGTTACCTTGTGGATGTGGCTAACCTGATTTCTAGGGGACCGTCGTTTGTCTTAAGTCAACAAAATGGTCTAAATGCTTGTATCTGAAGTTGCATCTACTTCGCCATTCGCCGAAATTTCGAGCAGCAAGCAGGCGGACTACTGCGAGTCCGACATTGCTCACCGGCGAGCAAGTGGACGATGACGCCAGCAAGCGAATCCGGCAAGTAAGCGGGGCACTTGTGTCGAATCCGGACCCATCTCGATTTCGCCGTTCTAACTTGAGTTTTGCCTAACTTTGATGCGTCAGTGCATTAGTTCCACCATTCAACATCATCCCAGACATATTTATATTACGAAAATACAACCATGTTTGTGCTAGTCTGCGCCGCTGCGGTCGTGCGTTACCGCATCGCGCGCGTAAATGAGCGATATCGCAGCGTATATCGATGCATAACAGGGAGCTATTTATGCTTCAAAAGTGCGCTAAGACGCAACATTCCTAAACGTAAATATGCCTGGAATAATTTTGAATTGATACCCTTGCATCCTTGTCGTAACATAATCATTTTGTGACCATTTATCAATGTATTGTGCTTGTTTTATCCCAGTTATTTTATTCAATCAAGACAGTATTTTTTGAACACTCAGTTGCTCCGTTCAGCCACAACGAAACGGAGCGAAATGACAAACGTGCCAGTAAGCCGTACGTGAAGGGTACATGTCATCAAACGGACCTTCAAAAAACCGGCACTTGCAAGAATCCAGACCCAACTCGTGTGCACCTCTATAACGAAATTTTTGTCTCGATTTTATATCCCCGTACATTTGGTTCACAGTTCTTTATCGTGTCCATGATACAACAACGGCACGTAGCGTGAAATAGTGCTTTCTAGGGCACAGTTCCTGGTGTATAGCGCGCTAATTGCCACCTGTGTCCGTTGACCGGTAAAAGGCTATGCTGAGGCAACCCAAACCACTGTTTGGACTTGAAAGGTGCACTATAACGTACGATGTTATAAAATATGCGTCAATCGATGTGACACGACTGGACGAATGCCCTGGAGTATACAAATGGACTAAAAAGTGTCGTTGCATTGACACAAATTCGGTCGGGCTGGATTATAGACACGTGGCGAATAATCAATAATCACACAGTAGTTTAGAGGGTGATAAAGTGGAACGTAAAACATGACAAATGGTTATAAATAATAGTGTGAATGCAACAACGTGATTTTGAGGTATGGCTTAGTGTAACGTGCTTTAATGGTACTCCAATATTGTCATCAGATACAGAGCAACGTTAATCCGGCTTAATGTGACAACTTTCATAGGATTAAACAACATCGGCAGCCGAAGCAACAACGCGCTAGATGACTAGTTAGCGGGGATTGATTGGTTAATCAACATTGAGTAGCTTGCCCTTTTTAATAAAAAAAAATGTTCGCTTTGCTAAAATTCCCGCAATTATTACATTGTTACAGTTGCTATGGTGGAAAGTTTTCAGGAACAATTCCCGTGACAAAGGATTGGTTTAGTATATGCTCAAGCGGAGTGGCTGCTTCATGTATGGTCGCTTGCAGTAGTTTAGTGGATAGACCGTCGAAACCTTCAGTGCATTTAGTTTTAAGTTTTCGTACACAGATTTCTATTGTCTGTGTTGGTTGCATAAAAAATGAAAAAAATTACGGGGTGTTTCAAACTGCTTAACAGAGTTACTTATTGATTTACCTATTCCAACGAAAAAAAGATTAAATTGTTCTGTAATTTGTTTTAAATTTGTATTTTCTTGTCCGTTTAAGATGAAGGTTTCAGGTAGTTTGGAGAAATCTTTTTGTTTATGTATTGCTTGTCGTACTACAGCCCATGTTTCTTTGATATTGTGCTTACGTTCGTCTAGCAATTCTTAATAATAAGCACTTTTTACTGCTAGTTAAATCTTATTAAAGACACTACAATATTATCTATATTTTTATGATTTCTGGATTAGGTCTGTTTAATTTATTTCAAGGTAACTTTGATTTATTTAGAGATGAAGTCAATATGCCTAAAGTAATCCTTGTTTCTCGTTTAGTGTATTTTTCTTAACTTTCACAGATTTAATTGGACAACATATTTCGAAAAATGATTTGTATATTATCATAAAATTATAATTAGGTTCATTCGCATCGGCAGTGGATAGTACCGTTGAGTAATCAGCCATATCTAATATATTTCTAAATGATGCAATGTTTTTTGGGGTCAACTGTCGAACCTGCCTATATACTCATTTTTGTGGTGTACCATAAGTTATAAGAAATATTCCAAAATGATCGGCTAAATCAGTAATAATAATCCCCGGTTCATAACTAGGATGAGCATGATTTGAATATAAGTGGTCTATAAGTGTTGCCGAATATGATGTTATTCGTGTTGGTTTGGTTATATGCGGAATAAAGCCTTGGGATATTACATTATCTATGAAATCATAGGGTTTTTGATGGGTGACAAAGTTTAGCAAATTAGTGTTAAATTAGCACTTTTATTTTTATTTAATATTTTATTGTTTATTTTTATTATTTTACTTATAAACATATCGATATTTGCACGAGGAACAGAGTTAGGACGATAAATTACACCTACTGTAAAAGGTTTATTATGATTACCTTGAACTTAAAAAAATATAGTTTAAAAAAAAAGGGGATTAAATATAGTGAGATCTTCACGTTTAGCGTCGGTCATGCTTTCGTTAACATGTATTCCAACTCCACCATGCCCATCATCATTTTGTAAACTTTATTAATTATTAAAAAATAAACTGTGGTAGCCACTTATTTTGTATGGGGATCACGAATTCTAAATATTTAGTTAAGCCAATTAAATCAAGTTTGAGGCCTTTTGAAGATAAGCTAAGAAGTACTTCTTGCACAGAATCCCAGTGTGCCTCTAAACTGCGACAAGTCATACATAATACATAACATCGATAGAGGTATATTCTCAAAGTGGAAAGCTTTTGAGAATTCAGTTGGGGTAAAATATTTACAATCATTGGTAATTAAAGAAAAGGGGGATATGAAACATGGTCGGCTTTTCAAGGAGGATATGAAACATGGTCGGCTTTTAAAGGGGGATATGAAACATGATCGGCTTTTAAAGGGGGATATGAAACATGGTCGGCTTTTAATAAATGTTTAATGGTCAAAGTATTTGATTATTTGCGTGACTCTAGCAACTTAAATTGTACAACGTAAACCACACCACAGTAACAAATTGCATAATTTATTAATTTGTGTAATGATGACACTCCTTATTAGTTTAAGACATTAAACAGTTAGTCCACATTACTGAATTACCTATAATTACGAGCATGGTCCCTCCACTGAGCTCAACATTTGTGGAGCGCAGTGGCGCAGCGTAAGAGCTCCGGACTCTCGACAGAGGGAACGCGGGTTCCAATCCTGTGCGGCGGTGTCGAACCTTGGGCAAGTTCGTTTACCCTACATTTCTTCAGTTCACTCAGTTGTATGAATGAATACTTGGTTACAGACAACGGTGGATATGTGTGTACGAATCGTATTCGCGCATTAATTGCAGCGTGGCCGGATGCGTCCCTGAGAAGTCGACGTGGTGTTCAATTAAACAGGCCTGCCAGAGAGTAAAGTGTAATGTGCTTTGAGCAGTCCTAAGGACTGGTTACTGCGCTATATAAAAAAATTACCCTTACTTTTTAATTTTACTTTAACGAAAACCTTTTATTTATGTGTTTTGGAAATTATACGTCAACTAACTATAGGGATTATTGAGGAGATTATAAACAATATTTCATTTCATGAAATCGATATATTTTGGCTACTGGTGAAATTTGAATGAAAAGTACATGGACCCCTGGTGCCATCTACACATTCAAAGTTGTGGCACAGTAGTAACGTCGTGCCTGTTTTCTATATCAGTAACACGTTTCATAACCCACACAAATTATAAATGCATCCAAAACCACGTTTATCTGTTGACGAATATGTCAACACAATACACCCACAGGACATGTTTCCCTAAACACATCTCTCTTAGAACGTTACATCACCTGTAATCGTATGAATACCGAGCATTTTATGAACGAATTAAGCCGTTAATGATTAGTCTTTTATATGGGCAAGACACTACCACCTACCGAATGAGCCAGTAAACCTCTTCCAAGGGAATCATTCACCCGGGCTGTCGCTAAACTCTAATGCCTATACTGAATCCCGTCGCCGCAGCGTCTGGTGCGAGTCATTCGCCGGCTATTCCGTCATCAACGCGTCCGATTTTTATCGCTCAACATTAAATCCACTTCCTGCGCCACCGAACGACTCAACCGCATATAAAAAATGCACAATTATGGGTCGCCTTGGTCGCGATCAACTTCCTTTGTTTGAAGACGTCGCGCACAATGGACGCTATTCCGTGCAAAAGCATGCTAAATTTCTCTCCATTCGCCGGGTAGTTCTAAGCGATCAGCATAACGCAAGCACAACAAGCCCTTGCTCCGGGAACTAAATTCAACCAAGGTGGGTTTATTGCGTCCGTTGCTGGGTTGTTGACCTAGCGCGCTGTCGAAATGACACACTTCAACGGCCTGTCTTGCTGTAAGCAGTTGAAGGTGACGGCGACATATCTTCGGCATTATTAACGGTAACAACGTTCGGGGTGCGTTGATTATAGTTAGTTTTCATCACGTATCGATTAAGGTAAGTGTTATTAGACAATGCGTTCTGTGTGTTTGATAATTTATTTGGTTTACTAAAACATCACAATTAACATTTGCGTTTGTTATGGAGCGCACTGGCTATGGCAACGGTCCAAGGCAGTCCTGTTCATTCCAACACAATATCCACTTATCTTGGAAGTATTAATCGGTTAAATATATCCACCACTGAACTGAGGCTAATTGGAGTGACCGAAATTGCAGAAGCTTCCCAAATTAGTTAGATGATTCGAACTCAGGGTGAGGGTCCGATTATTAAACACTGCGCCACCATGTTCGACCGTAATATTGCGACATGATGTTTTGAATAATAGTGGTACTGCTCGCAGTGTGACACAAAATGTCAGTCCCCATCGTCTCTAGTAAAAGGCTTGCATGGTGTATAATGTGACGGAATTGTTCGAAAGAAAGATTTGCGAAGTCATGCTCTGTGGCTGATTTATTCTAATACATGAAGGAACAAGTTGCATGAAGGAACAGGTTTTCTGAGTGCTTTGGAGAGCGTTTGAACTGTTCTTTAACATATATAATTATAGTACCTACACACAATTCTATGTTCTTCACTGATCGGTCTGTAGACATTGATAATTTATACGTTGTGCCATTAAGGTTAATTGTTATGTTTTAGAGAAAGCTGGTGTACACTGGAACCAGGATGTACCCCCTCACGGTGGCTATCATCGTCCTTGTGTGGAAAATAGGCATAGGTGAGAAACGGAACAGTGTGTGTGCGTTTGTGCGTGTGTGCGTGCGTGTGTGCGTGTGTGTTTTTGTATGTGAGTGTGTGTGTCATCCGTCGAGATATACGATATTTTACAAGAATCTCCCAGTGTTATTATAAATTCTGATTAAGCCTCTTGCGTTATATTCTTGACTGTTGTTCATATGATTTGTTTGTTTTATGTCTATTATGTGCTGAGGTATACATTAATGCAATTTGTTTCCTGTTGAGAAAATAAAGCGTTGTACCTGCTTTTTTCTTCAAATTATTTCTTAGAAATGTGCTTCTGGGTTTATAATCAATGTTACTAGTTTGACAATGTACGCATCACAACTGTCAAAACTACTGAACGTATTGTCATCGTTTCCGTGAACGCATTTCATCTGGACAAGTTAGCCATACGTAATTAGATTCCTTTTACATAACACCTTTCGTCGGGCCATAATTTACCGAATGGAAATTCCATTAAATGAGTTAGACCGACATTAGTTAAATTGCGTTCATGCTTCTTCTTCATATGCAGTTACACAATCATGTTTCTGCTAGTGTTTCATTGATTTGTCAGTTTTTTGTGAGAATGTCCTTTTTTGTTATTGTCTTTAGATTCTTGAAATGTGTTGTTGAACAATAAATGCTTATGAAGGTAGTTGAAGGCGAGTTAGGGGTGCTGCCTATAGAACCAACAATACCGGTACCGTGTACTACGGTAAAATGTGTGCATTGTTTAGTTTTATTTGTCCTAAACGGCTATGTTTATAGTGTTATGATAACCGAGCTTTAGGGCTGTTATACACTGACCATCTGTTAGATCTAGCCTAGCCCAAAGAAATTACGTCCGTCCATCCCATACCACGACAAATATAAAAGTGTTAACTTACAACATCAATCGATCAATCAATTGATCGACTGAGCAATCGATCGACCAATTGATCGATCGCTCAGTCAATCAATCAATAAATCAATCAATCAACCAACCAATCAATCAGTCATTCAATCAATCATAGATTAAATCAATCTATCCATTTTTTTTTCAACATTATTTGGCAAGAATAAAACAGTATATTAAACATTATATTAAACAGCCTTCTAACTATAATGAATTTAAATAAAATAGTCATGGACATTATATAATTATGTATATATTTATATACTGTTATACACATACATTTTCAGGTTCGTTATGGTTAGATTAATATAATAATTGATCTGTATATATCAGTAATAATGCTTGATTTTCGGAAAACATTTGAACTATTAGTCAGCATTTCTTATTATGAAATCAACAATAATTGTATGACCAACTCAATGGGACCCTACCGCATGGAATCATATCTGAAGCCAACTGGGTCCTACTAAATTAAACGGTTTAAAACATATTTTCCGTTTTGTAAGTATGCAGACATTATTCGAAATGGGTTATATAAAAACGTGTTTATATTTCAAAATCAATTATATGCATACCAGTTAGCAGAATAATTTGACATACATATTTATACCTTGAAAGTATAGATACCGCAACATGCCAAAATTTGATCATTACTATTTTCGAAATAACCAACATTACTGTCCTAGAGTTTGCGTAATGCGAGGAAATGGCACAATTCCAATATCGTACATCCCATTGAAAAAAACCTTTTGGGTTGTCATCGCGGTCAGTTGTTGGCTGATAGATGCATCATGAATGAACGTTATTATTAACGGGAGCTCGAGTGATATTTCAGTGACCTTGATTTGGGTCGTGACTAGGCCCGAATATAATATGAATTCCTTGTTGTAGTCGATGCCACAGAGGCGCAACCTTGTGGCGGAGACAAGCTCAAGGTGAAGTGGACTCATGTCCCCAACATGAATCTGGATGAACGCGATCGGATGTTCGACATAAAAGGTGTAATGCCCAAGTGCCTTAAGAGCTGCTTATCCGACCTCGCGGGCTGTCGTTCCATCAGCTATTGCAAAGTCCACAAACAGCGCCGCTGCGTAAGCTGGTCATTACGCAATAGAAGCCTCGGTTTGCAGCCAATCATCATGCCCGAATGTTCCTACATGGAGTGGACGTGTGTCGACGGTGAGACTTCGTATACATGTATGTTGCCGCAATGTCATAGAACACAATATTTTGTATGCGTTAAACATGAAAGTTTACTCTGTATATGCATATATTCAAGTAATTGTAATGCTTTGCTAAAATGTATAAAAGGTACAGTAACATGTGTATTATATATATATATATACATACATATTTGTATAGGCCCACACACGCGCGCACATACACACAACACACACATTCACGCACACATGCACGCATCCAAACATACACACACACACACACACGCACGCACGCACGCACGCACACACACACACACACACACACAACACTCACATCAATATATGTATATATATATATATCCTGGTTTTGGGCGAAAGATCAAAATTGGCGTTTATCGCATTTTGCCCTGAAAACCTTCATATATATATGTACAGTGTGTATATGAAGGTTTTCAGGGCAAAATGCGATAAACGCCAATTTTGAAATTTCGCCCAAACCAGGACGAACCGTTTGCTTAAACACGAGTTGAGCTAGGATAACATATAATTGACTCAAAACGAATAAAATGGATATATCGCGTTTTGTCATGAAAACCCATCATATATATATATATATATATTTATATATATATATATATATATACATAGGGAGGGAGGGAGGGATGGAGGGAGAGGGAGAGGGGGAGAGGGAGGGGAGAGGGAGAGGGGGAGAGGGAGGGGGAGAGGAGAGGGGAGAGGGAGGGGAGAGGGAGAGGGGGAGAGGCATTTTATTTTTATTTTTATTGAAAAATATTTTACCAATATTTATTTACGGACATTTTTATTTTATTGATTAAAAAGATGATTTTATTTAACATTTTATTTTTTATTTACTATTTTATTTTATTTGATTTATTTATTTTACCGGATATTTTATTTTACGATGATGATTGATGATGACATTTTATTTATTTTATTATTTTTATTTACTATTTGATTTTTATTGATGATTGTTTATTTATTTATTTAACATTTTACTTTATTTTATTTTATTTATTTACTTTATTTATTTATTTTACTTTATTTACCATTAATATTTTATTTTATTTATTTATTTATTTATTTTATTTATTTATTTTTATTTACGCATTTATTGATGATGACATTTATTTATTTACGATGATTATTTATTTTATTTTTTATTATATTTCATTGATGATTATTTTTACCACATTTTATTTACCATTTTTATTTTACCATTTACCATTATTTTTATTTTATTCATTTTACGTTGATGACATTTTTATTTATTTTTATTTTATTTTTAAAATATTTTTATTTTATTTTATTGATTATTTTATTGATGATTATTTATTATTTTTATGACATTTTTACGATGATGACATTATTTACGATGATTGATGATGATGATGCGATATGACATGATGATGATGACATTTATTGATGGAGGGAGAGGGAGAGGGAGAGGGAGAGGGAGAGGGAGAAGGAAAGGGAGAGGGAGAGAGGGGGTCACTGGTACAATTGCACAGCATGTACGTGACGTCTACTATCAGGTTTTTCCCGGGCCACATTCAACCGGCCAGCGGGGTGTGTCATCTCTTCCGCTCCCCAGCCAGGTCGCATGCGCAGTGTTGTGTATCAAGCGGAAGTGCTCGTCGTTCGATTACATTGCCTCTGAAGGACGATGCTACTTCGTGAACGATGCGACCGTTAAGCTTCGTTACTCGGCCCGGTTTTTATTGAAGTAGAAGCGCATGCATTTGTACAGAAGCATGTTTTGAAAAGAAAGTATGCCTGTAAATACATAAGATGCAAAAGGTATGGCAACAACTGTTTCGTTTCGGCCGAATGTGATCAGACGGATTGCATTTAGCGTAAGTTGAAGACACGCCATAAAATAAGCGTTTATGAAATACATTGCGGAATGGAGAATAGAAGGGAACATATCATGAAAACAGATAGCGGGAAAGTACGAAACGCTATCTCATATTGAATTGAATGTTAACCGAGCCATATATTACTGAACAGTGACATACAATCGAAATCACGCTTACTAAACGGAATGTACGCCGATGGTCTTTGGCTGATTTATTGACAAGCGAAACTATTCAGTACGTACGGGAGAGCGGGGCACAGTGACCAAAGGGAACAGTGAATCAGTGGCTATTGGTAGAAACTGACTCATGAGAATCCCAGAGATGCTGTCATCAGTCTATGCCTCTAGGCAATCCCCATCTAAACTAATGCGTCTACTCGATACAGATATCGCTGGTGTCGAACAGCAAGGTAAAGTATGTTTTTCACAATCAAAAATAAAATGTCATTACTCTATTCCTTTTGTGATTTAGTGTGGATCCTCCAAGAATAGGAGACGAAGTAATCTTACAATATCTATAATCCTGTGCATAGTCCTATGTCATTATATTTACCTGTAATACATATATATATATACATATGCCTAAAACTCTTGAATTATATTTTATGTTTGTTTTTCGATGTTTGCCTACTGCCATTAGGCAAAAGCTACTACTGTAGTGTAAACGTAATATTGCAATATAGTTATAACCAAGAGCATTATGTTAGAGCATATTTAATGTAATAGTTAACGAATTATTAGCTTATTTCTGTCAAATAAATACAAAATACTATAGTTGTGACTAATGTATTATATTATTATGTGTGATTCACAGTACCCTAGACATTTATGACACGATGCCCCGGTACTGGGGCTCATTGAAACAGGCTTTTTATTCTCAACCCCATTCTGCCAAAAGATAGGCAGTTGGCAGGGTATGAAGGAAACGTCTTTTACAGAGAATAAGTTCATCTGTCATTTCCACCATCATAAATGAACAGTGCTATCACTACGCTTGGAGAAATGCTGCAAAAGAAGATTTCCGGTCCACTGTGCCCCGGTCTTCCCTAGTTTGTTATAGGTTTCAAAGGTTCAATTCTACCTTGAATTTTTCCTAAGCAAATTTCTACTGCATTTCGTCTTTTATTCCAGTCTATCGTACTTTTCAATAACCACCAACATATTATTCGAAACACAAAACAAATACATACGAATTGTTGTAGTGATATAAATGAAAACTATGCATGACGAAATCGGTTGTGTTTGGTTAACGTAGACTTAGCATTGCGATATGCATGCCATCTAGTTGATGACATAATGGTAACATGAAATACATTGCCAGCAAAGACATCAAGTCTGTTGTATAGAAATGAATATTATAAAGGGATTTTATTGTTTTATTTGGGGGCTGTCATAACAAAATTATTCAAAATGTTTCGGTGACGAATACAAGTAATCATTCTAATACACCAATGTCAAAATAACTCCAAGATACTTTCAATATTGTGTATAAATAATAACTGCAGCCAGTCAACATTCTGATGCAAAAAGAACATAGATTGTAGATATGTGGAGATGGTAGCCTAAAAGTGATAGGACTTTGTTTTGAAAATTAATAAAGTGCGTTGTGTGTCATTCATAAACAGCTGCGAGTGCTGCAATGTTATTACTTATTTCTCGCACATATAGGTGCATATGTTACCAAAACCACAATGAGCATTCGTTTAAAATGTCTTACTGACAAACCCTCTCACTCATCACAATGCAATAATTCTTCAGAAGAAGATTTGAAACGATGGCATCTGTTCTGTTGCCCGGAACCAGCCAGGAGTAATACTCGTTTGCGGGACGTTTGCTGGTTGAAGTTGTATTGTTGTTGGAATCACGTGAACGCCTCGACCACAAAAACGCCTTGCCCGCAGTGTTGCTAATGGAGCGTGTTTAGAATGTGATATACGTCTAGCTTATTGCGGGAAAACTATTCATTCACATTTTCCCAATATCTAAAGCTAGTTACTCATTCGAAACCGAGTTCTTTCCATTAACATTGCTACCTACTAACAACTGCACTATTGCCCATAACAACGTGTAGTAAAGACACGCATGGTGTGACGATCATAGAACCCAATCAACGTGAAGTCATATAACAAGAAATGCAACTAATCCTAATCAATATATGAATGCTATAAACCAGAAAAAGAAAGGCAAACAACGTAACACTTTATATCACAGGTTACAGTTGTTTAAAGATGCGAGACATTATTTAAACACTAGTAATTTTATTGTTAATCTATTTCTAAGGAATTACCTTCCAAATAATTTACTTTCAATCAGCTTTCATGTTTTGCAATTCTATTTGACCGTATCTAAATCACAAAATGTTTCGAAGTTCAAATTAATTCCAATCCTCATACAGGTTTTAGCACATTCCTGATCGCGTTAGTTGGCAGTTTGTTGGCATTTTCAAGTAATATGGTCTTACCGCTATAAAACGCAGTGTGAATAGGTCAAGCATAGATAGCATACGTTTTTGCTACTGCGACGAAGTGAGTGACAACATCGTAGCCTCGCTCTGCGAGCACCATTGCTACTTGGTCAACCAAGCTCCGATAGTACTCATCAAGTATCCGGTTTCGTTCTTCCACATTTTTTCCCTCCAAAGACCTCTCATAAAGATGCGATTGTCGGACGCCGTAACGATTGTACAAACGATTCAGCGTTGGCAATTGTAGCTGCAGAATCTACAACCTAACACACAAGCTATGTTTATCAGGTATATATGTCCAGTCCTTAATTGTTCTATTCAAACTGAATTGTACCCCGAAAAAATGGTAGTTAACCAAACACAACAAGGATAACAACTCACCTTGATTTGACAGGATTCCCACAAAAGTATTAATGTAGTGTAAATAAATATACATTTGCGTTTAGTTTCCAGGGTGTCACTGAAATAATTAACGCTACTTCTTGAGGGGAAGCGATATAAGTTTCATTTGTAAATTTTGTTTCAAAAAACAAATTTATATTAGATGAGACCAGATTATGGTAAACCGCACCCTTGAGTAACAATATATGTACAGGTACGCAACTGATTTAAAACAAACTGTGAGGAAAGGAAGGGGTATCGCAGGCATGCCGTGTTTTCTTACCTTATTTGGTTGACCGTTCTGCCAGAAGCTTTCGATTGTATCCGTCTCGATTGCAACTAACAGTAGCCCAAATGTTGTCATGGTAGTGTTATCTTCGAACGCAACTGACAGCTCTTCAGTTTTGCGAAAGTAATGAGGCGTAATCATTCTGAGTAACTTGTCCTCAAAACAAACGATATTGTAATGTAGAATAAGATATGTGTGTCAATTACTTGATGCGGCCTATCCGGGATGCTCATGAATATTCGGGACTGTCCGTCTGACTTCGATTAGTTACGCCGAGTTAACTGATGCAAGAACAACTTCATCAACATGTGTGTATTTGGATTAGCCACTGCCATGCGAATGAGTCGTGACCGATAAAATTATCAAAAGTAAAGGTGGACCAGCTGCAATTTATGTCACACATTCAGCAAAGAAAAGAAGGACAATATACGGAATAAACGGAAAATAAACGATGCATGGCGACGCCGTTGACATATTTAATGATTGGCATTGCTTTTGTTGTAATATAAAAAATGGTACTACCGTATTCCTTTTTAACTAGGTTCTTTGGCTATGCGTTCTGAAGTTTAGTTTTAATGAAACGTTTAGATAACAGAAACATACTGAAGCCGAGAAATATTCAATAATGAAACCATTTTGTTTGTACCATAAATCCAGCTGCTATTTCCATAAGCAGTATAAATACATTATACATCACATAAATAATTTAGGATATTAAATTGATGTAGGTGGTTATGCCACCCGATGCACCCGCTCAGCAAGCGATCGACAACTATTTCGCCGTGGACACAGGCGTCACGTCATACATGGGTCGACCGCGAACGACTCTACCGACAGCGTTGAGCGAGGACCTGCGACGCATAGGGCGTACGCTACGTTGCCCTGCCGATGTCGACGCTCTGCGCGCACTCGACCGTGAACAGTGGCGACAATTGGGGCTGGCCATTTCAAAATAAGAAAGCATCATATGAATCTATGGAATTATTTATTTACATTTTTATTACTTTTTAGTGCAATTTCTACTGACTTTTTAACGATTATTTTATATATATATTTGTTTAACATATGGACATTTTAATTATACATGTATCTATTCATTTAAATACTTTAATTTATTTATATATCTATTTATTCCACTTCTACAAAGGAACTGTGATGGTACATTTCGTGCGGAATGGCACAAGCGAAACAGACACGAACTACATCACGTCTGCCACGCGAAAGTGCACATAATAATAATAAAAGGTGGTTATGTACTTTTCTATCTACATAAGTTTTAATTAATCTTAGTTTAAAAAATATAGATCTATAAAGAGCACAATAACATCATTGTCAACAAAATATTAAAATATATTGCATCAGTGTAAAACATGTTTTATTTTGTACTGGGAGTGCAATAAGTATTTGTTCTGCCCATCATTTAGATTAAAATATATATAATTTGTTTATGTTGAACTCCTGTTTCGATGACAAATACAATGGCCACTGTATGGAAATAAAGTTATAAAGTTACAAAACATTAAAAGTACGCATATTGTAAAACACTGTTTTCAGTCATCATTGGTGTATTTAACTCAAGAAAATGTAAAACATTTTAATTGTTGTGGAACATTTATATTTTATGAATTTTCAAAATTAGTGTAAAAGCAACTTTGTTGATACCTTTTTATATACTACTCCCAGTATAGTTCATTTAACACAAATTTGTTTTTAAAAATTTTGAAGAATATTCTGTAGAACACAATCCAAACATGATGAGCATAAATTTTATTATGTACTCCTAGTTTGCAATATAATGACGGAGTGATGTACATTTGGATGCACAAATTGATTGATTGCACAAATCCATTTGAAACATGTAGTGATGTACATATTCCCAGCAGAAGGCGCACGGAACTAATGAGGCAAAACAAAGTCAGACATCTTCTTCGCTACTGTGTCATGTAACATATAGTCCTATTAATATGCATTTGGATACACAAATCTATCATATGCACAGATCCATTTGAAACTCGACGTGAGGTACAATTTCCCAGTAGATGTCGCACAGAACAAAATGAGGTAGAACAAAATCAGGCACCACGTTATATCAGGTGACCCATTGTCCAATTAATGGCACTGTTAAGTAGAGCTCGTCAATTTTATATTTCCATCAGCTCAGCTATTTCCAATGTTCCTGCAAATAAACAAACTTGAATTGAGGAAACTGAGCCTAAATGTTAAATAACTAAATCAACACTGTGCATGTTAATTCAGTTTAGATATTAGATTATTGGACTTATCACCAAGTGTACAGCTGGCTGTCACGGATTAGCGAGGTCTCCGTACACTAGATGGCTCAGTCTAGTAGGGTTCTTATATATCAAGGTCAACGCATATGAGAAAGAACGGTTATCGTGAACAAGCAACAAAGAACGAGGAAAATTTAATAAACTTTATTACAAGATATATTCCTTTTGGTAAATATCTCGATTAACAAAATAAACAGAAAAAAGAAATCCCGTAACCAAATCTTAATAGAACATTATAAACAATAACACTGAATCTTTCGATTATCAAATTCCACTTCCTTTCTAAGGTGGATTATACCGCTACACGACCATACACTAGGCGCCAAGTGTTATCTAAGAATAACTTCCATAATATATACATACACAGTATAAGCTAGTCATCGCGGACTCTCATTACAGTAATCTGTTACAACACACACACATATCTACATATATATGTGAATACTTCAAGGGTAATAATACCTCACTTCAAAACACAGATAACTACCAATCATAATACAGCCAATAATAGATAGATTCAATCAGAAAATAGACATTGTCTTGGCTAGTCCCATCTCGAATATATACGAACGTTTGTTGAAGTCAACACGCCGAGTTCAGAACACAATTAGAACGGTGTATCTCGGCCGCACGAGTGATGATGCCGGGCACTTGACGATTGCCGTCGTACGCAGCGAATTCTCGAGTCGCGTCCGTTCAATGATCGCACGGTCGCAAACGATTGCGAAGTCAGTTGAATACGTTCAACTGAAAGACGAAGCCGGGCAGTAGACGCTTATCGCCGGCCGCTACGAATTCGATCGAGAGGTCTTGCCCTGTCGCAAACGATCGAGAAGTTGGATGAACGGGTTCGCGCGAATGACGACGCCTGGCAGTATACGTTTACCGCCGGCCGCTGCGAGTCGCATTCGGTCAATCTTTCTGACGTTGTCGCTGTGAGACCGCTGTTCGAGGATGGCCCGTGCTGGGTGAGCGCGTCGCGATTATCGCTCATCGACGCAAATACGTTGGGGCCGACCGGAACGTTGTCTCAATATACCGCTGACGTGGCGGCATGGCTTCTTCGAAGCTCGATCGAACAATCACTCTGGACACTGAATATTACACACACACACACAAAAGCTTGGGAACGTAACCCACGTTAACGATTCCCTCCACGCTTTACGACTTGACTTGCCATTCTCTTGGCAGCAGGGCAACCTGTCTCGTTCAACCCTGGATCTGTCCCAGTCCTTCGCCAGCGCCCAGATGGCGAAATGCGTACAACAGACGTTTATATAAGCGGACCTAATTACACATCATGTGACAGGTTTCCATAATTTCTATTGGCTAATGCAATATATAATTCAAACTAAACATTTTGGAACACCCTCTAAGATTACAGTGAAACCACCTGCTGGCCTAGAAATGCTAGCAACAGAATACCACGCCCCACTGAGCGCATCTGCAACCGAGTTGCCGTAATTACGTAACCAAGGCGGTTGGTCAACAATATGTCTATCTACTGGCTTAACCTTCCCCATTTCCCAAATTAAACCTCAGGCAAGTAGATTTAACCATCTAGAAATAGCAGAAATGCTACACTGGCTAAATGGAAATACCCTTGTTATGCTGATTCAGTCAGACTAAAATCCCAATCCATTACTTTGACCAACTTTTAATTTGTTTCTACATAATTACCTGTATGCACTGGTCATATACAGTGCACTCCAGATAACTCGAACTCACATAAGTGAATTTTCGCAAAGTTAAGTCAATCTGTTCCTCTGTCCTTGGCAAAGGTCCCAATAACGGGGCCTTCTGATAACTTTCTAGTTATCAGAAATTTCAATTACCAGTATTGTCATGGGTCCCTGGAGGTTCAACCTTATCCAGAGTGCACTGTATTTTTTCCTTTATTCTTGCTGTAATAATTAATGTTGTATGTAATTATACATATGAGCCATTTTCGCGAAAAGTGTACTGTAACGTAAAGTAACATGTCAAAAATTAATGTTTAATTTGTTTTTAGCGAGTGATATTATTATTAAATGTGTTATTCAAATGTAGCAACGCAACTTGATCTGATCTATTATTAGATAGATAAAATATATTATGGATACAAACTTATGTATACTAGAGTGCAGATCTGCTGGTGTCCAAAATTCGTGCATCGCAAACCTTTATAGTGAATGACGACATGCCAGCCAGCCAGGTTTACTAACAATCGTAGCTGTAGCATTAGAAACAGTCTGAGAACGTACGACTCTCACATTTTCATGTTTCGGTTCAAATTAGTGGGGAAACGGGGACTTTTCAAAAATGGCTGACTGGAATTAGGAAAGGCAAGACCCGTAGGCACACAAACCCAAATCCCATATTTAGGCAACAAAATAACATCCACGACCAGGTTGATCCTCTTGCTATGGTTGCATATACAGATATTTTAGTGTATATTTTCGTTCACAATAGCAGTTTTACTAACTAGAAAGGCGAGACCCTTGCCTAGGCCTAGGCTAGTTACAGTTGTAGAGGCTCGACTGACTCGGAGACAGTCCCAGCTGACACCGACTGCTGTAGCCGTCCGCGTCGGCGGATGCTATAATTCTACTTAATCGAAACGTTTCTCGGCTGACGACATTGGGAAGCAGGATAAATAAACAATGCATACGCTTCCTATACTAATAAAAATAGCTGTCAATATACATGTGTTTACAAATTGCTTATTTACAATGCCATTCCTTGAATCAACTCACCTCGGAATCTGACATATTGACTGTGTGTGACGTCAACCGTCTTTGTGTGGTTCACTGCGCGTGCATGAATATTAATTATACTGTGCCTGCAGAATTAATCATCCACGTGGCAGCAAGCTGAAAATTATTCGCGTAAACACAATTATTTATTGGCTTTTTGCGCCGATAACACCGAAATTACGCAGAAACATGCAAAACATAAGTAGCAGAGAAAATACTTATGGGAAATTATCACGTTTTGGTGCAGTATAGCTCGAATGAATATTATCATACAAAAAATCGCTTTAAAAATCACCAGTAGATACATTCCCGTGCAGGATTTCTAGAGTGTTCTATAAGGTTGTATAAGGTTGGTTTTGTAGACATCCATTAGCATGGGCAGGACTTTGTCTGAAAAAACTTGTTTTGTGGAATACCGGGTAACTCAGCTAGTAAACATTGTTTTAATCGTTACATCGGGTAACTTCCAAACGTATATAGAGGATTATGATAAGGTGCAGTTGGTTTTCGATTTGATCCAGTAAAACATATGCGTGTTATTTTCTGCGACACATAGGCTTTCATCAATCGGGTGGCCTCTTGATGCCGTTGTAGTTTATCTGATCGACAATTAAAACTTATATCTGGTCCACATATTAGGTTTACCAAACCTTTCCAATTGCGCTTCTTTTACAACAAAACGTGGCGGTAAATAATTAAAAACGCATCCACTGGATCCGCAAAATATTTCCACCTCAACGTCCCATCGAGCCTTTTTCTAGCACAACGGGGGGCAATTACAGCTGTATACGTACACATTAAAAATAGTATGCCCCCTAAGATCCCCCTCTGAGAGACGCCCCCATGTGAAATCGAAAAACTAAATGAACTCGTAATGATTTGCCGAAACAGAGTAGCCTCGATTACATAGGCTCCGCAGTAAGGCAGCAACCGTTTTGTTCATTCAACAGCTGGAAAACTTGAGTGATGCTTACCCTGAATCAGCAAAACCAATGATATCGTCACCATGTAGGACCACTAGCAAACAACAAATCTGGTTGTCGTGCTTTGAATGCCTCTGGAGCCGCTAAATTTAAGTAAGTATATTATGTATATATATATATATCGGGTATACACACACACACATACACACACACACACACACACACACACACACACACACACACACACACACACACACACACACACACACACACACACACACACACACACATATATATATATATATGCGAGACACACAAATAAAAAAGAATAGCAAAATGTAACATATAAGTCGCAGGTTCATATAGCAGCACTTCAATTTATGGGTATGCGAATATATTGGACAACATCACAAACATACGCAAACATAGTTATTAGTGCCAAAACACGTTAACCAGGTTCTAGCCACTAGTGAAATCGTTTAATTCTAGGAACAATTGAGAAACAAGGGGGCGGCTGCAGCGCTCGTACAAGGACATTTTATTGATATTGGAGAATTTGCAAGCGTACACATAATAGATTCCCTTCCCGAACCCGATCGCGCCAAGCGATCTGATATCGGAGTTGTGGTGTTGGGGTACATACCCCATCATCAATTCTGTACACATCTAATACGGTGCCAGGTGCAAATTGAACTTTGCGGAAAGCAACTTGATACAGAAGTGCTTCTATGTTTCACCTTAGAGTAAAACAGAACACGATCTAAATGAATCCATATCAGGTAAAAGTTCCTTGAGCAAGAAGGTTTCTCAATCTCGAGCGGATTACGCCATAAACATGGGCAGTTCAGGAGATCCTTCCGCGATGTGCATGTTGAAAACTTCGGGTGACGTCACACAACAACGATACCACACCGTGCCCGTTATGAGGAGAGACTAGTCTGCTAATGGATTATATAAATACGGTATACTGTTAATGAAGATAGGTTGAGTAGTATTACAGATATGCCATAACGTTTACCTATCAGACCTGATGACCATCCTTCCTCCTGTCCAAAAATCACTCAGTTCAGGGGTCGCTAACAAACTTACGGTTCATCCGTTCCCAAAAAAAATACTGGTACCGTTTGAAAGATTACTTTTTCAACGTTAAAGTATATTTTCACCATTATGTTGATCTGATATATGGTTGTTTTCATCCGCTTGAACTCAGCGAAATGATGTTAGCGTCGGGTATTCTTCGCCGTCTGTCGGCGAAACTGCACATTTCCTGTCAATCACCGCTGCGTTACTATGGAATAGCTCATGGCCGATCTGAGCAATTGATGTTTACATGTTAAGCTCCACCCACTTTGTCCTCATTAGTTTAGGAGTAAATTGCTACATGCTATGACATTAACGTGCAATGTTTGTGTTGATACACGATCAAGTATGTGTGTACTAATAACAAGGAAAACAAACTGCAACAACTAAAAATATGTATAGTTAGCCAGCCAAACAAACAAAATAATAAAAAAATCGCAACAGGAACCTATTTCCGTCGCCTGCGTCCGTTTTTACTTTTAGTTAAATGCGTCAAGTGGCGGACTGCCTCACGGCGCCATTTGTAATTTATAGTAGAAATAGCGCCAAAGTTTATTGACGAAACGGCGAGCAGCAGGCGCTGTACACGGCATCGGTTTATCCAAACTACTCGATCGCACTGGAAATCGACTTCGCATTGATTATCATACATGAAGCCAATATTTCTTCCAAGCGACTTTATTAATTGTGTTGAATATACTTTTTTAATGTATTCCCAGTACCAGTGTGTGTGGTGATTTGTGAATGTTTTAAAAACGTAATGTGCATTTTTAATAATTGTGACCGTTTCTATGGCGACTGCCTATTTCAAGTAGTTCTGACAATGATACACGAAAAGCTCTTGGAATTACCAGAATAAAAGCAGACGTTCCTTTGGAAAAGGATGGGCCCTATACAGTCGCATATATTCGAACACTGGATGGGGAAAGTATTCAATTTTGTCTCCACAACAATTTCCAAGAGACATCAACTTTTCTTAGAAGTGACTTTACAGTAGATTACGACATCATTCGAGCGCAGTTGAGTCTTCTTGATTCATCACACACCGCTTATGCTGGCATTCCAAAATCAAAATATGATAGCATCTGTGCTGCGTAAGTATCGATCTTGTTTCCTATCTTCATGTGTTATTTAATTCATCGACACGTTGATATTGTGTCATTTTGTCTCATTTGTTAGACTAATTCTGTAAAATATTATTTTAAGCTAGTTAGTAACAGTTATTAATAAATCATAAACAATGTGCCACGAATTTGCGCTATGCACGAAGTTGGGACACACAAGTGTATATATTATATATTTGCTGTAGATATTTGGATATAGCATGATTTTATGTCTTATAGACAAGTCACATGATCTGTACATTTACATACTTGCAAGTAAATGACAATTTCATCATCTCTATTTGAATACATGTATATTTTTGTCGATAACAAATCTTCCACTATAGATAAGATTCTTAATATTTTAATTTCAGTCTAAAGTCTTTGCCAACTTATATTAGAAAAGATGGCAACATTTCATTGTATCGTTCCAAAAAATGTCTTAAGTTGTACAAAATTAGGTATAATTCCACCATAGAAGAAAGATAATGGCTCTTAAGGTGGAAAGTTGTTGTGCACATTGTAAAAGTGCCTACCGAGCAGCGAGGGCTTACAACACGAAACAGATGGCCACGTTACCTACATCTAAAACAAAACCAGTATCTTGTCATTCCAATGCACTAGTATGTAACCTTTCCCCAGAAGTTGTCGCCTGCGAAATCTCGATCTAAGGAGAGAGGCGAGGAAAATGTACCATCGATTAAAACGGCTAAAGCAAACGGTCAGTGAAAATTACAGCATTCACCTATCAAATGAACAGCGCGAGGAACTTACACAGTTCATGACAGAAATCCCAGAAGGAGCAGTAGAAGTCATTCAAGATTCTAGTGGGGATGATGGCAGTGATGCGGCACTGCTGTAATTCCCCGAACAAAACACGTAGATCTACATATGATTGTTCACTTCTTACAGGTCTTGTTTCAGTCAGCATCACCTTAGAAACTAAGCATTGTACAAATGGTACACGCATGTAATATGTTATTAGCTTTTTAAATTTCACGAATGCAGAGGTCATTTTATTTGAATAACAGTGTTGCTGAATTTCGCATATATGTTAATGCTGTAGAGGGTGGGCATTGTGGCAACCGTTGGAGTATGGTAACACACAGAATAGGTGAGTGTGGTTGTTTAACAACTAATTTAATGGTACTTTGATCAGTGCAGTAGACATCCCAAATGTGGACCAACATGACAAGAGCACCAGTCTGTCAAACCTGATGACTGGCAACACCTAGTTAAGATGTGACTGATGTTGTGTCTGTTGAAGCAGTTGCACCAGAAGACCAAAAGTTACTGTCTCCAAGATATTGTGCCAGTTGTGAAGCAGTTGTCAGATGTGACCATCCAACAGGACGTCACCACATTTCTCCCTACAGCATGGTTGAGGTTGAAGACACTGAGATGCAAGATGGCATGGGAGAACAACAACGGCTCTCTTCAGAACCACACAACAAAGGTTCTTTTCAGAGCTAACCACATATTTTTGCAGGAGTGCTTGCTACCTCTCGAGTATTGGTGTTTAGTATACAATTGTGTTGCTAACAAACAACTACATTCGTTTTGTTGGATTGCATATGGCAACAGCATTGGATAAATCTTAGAATTGAGGTGAAGTTTAGTTGTGAATTATTATGATTCCATACGGTCAATAAGTTATTGTTTTTTTTATGTGTGCCCTCTTAAAATTATTGTAACTTTAACCGTCATAATTTATTAATAGTTGGTGTGCCAGACCTTAACAGACGTGGCTAAATTTACTTCACTGGATTCGACTCTGTAATAGCACATATTAGTAGAAGTAATATTATTTAAGCATTTATTTTGGACAAATTATTTTACTGTTAATGTAATATGTAATCTATGGATATTGTCATTTGTCATAAATTATTACTTGTTTCTGTTATATTCAGCCCTGTCAGTGTTCAATCGAAGTCCTGCATCCTGTGAGGCTTAATGAAGTTGGGGAATATTCATACTTCCAACAAAAAACTCCCCGAAACATTTCGCATCGGCACTGCTACAAAGTCCTGGGCCTTACTTCGACTGTCTATCATTCATACAGCTGAGTGAACTGGAGCAATGTAGAGTAAACGAACTTGCCTAAGCCACACAGGATTCGAACCCGAGTTCTCTCAGTTGATAGTCTTGTTGGCCTATGCTCGCAATCAAGTCACATAACTTGTTTAACTTCCTCTTTGTTAAAATCTCTGAAACTTTCTCACACCAGTCCCCTTGGAAATGAATGAAATATTCTGCTACTTTATTTTATTTGACTGTTAAATGAACATGGATTTGGTGCAGCTAGACTAAAATGTCGTTCAATGCTGACGTCTCAACTGCTTCCCAACAACGGGATCGATCAGGGAAATACGCAAAATGTCCTCCTTCTTCTTCCGATTTAATAATTACCTAATTGTGCATGTCAAAAAAGTTTCACCGAATGTTGGCATTACATTAGCGATCGCCGGACGCTGACATATATTTTGTTTACTTGTGTTTATGTCGTCTGCAAAGTAGATGGAGTCTAAATAGCATGAAAACAAGAACTTATGAAGTACGCATGTCTGAAACCTACCTATGCAAATTAGAATTTGCGCTCCAATCGGTAGATGGGCGAACTTTGTCGACGAAACAAGATGGTTCGCTGGTGTATAAAAGACCGCAAACAACTTGATTACAAATATGTGTCATGGTTCTTGTAGGAATTATTATCGGGGAATCACTTATGTGCTAGATAACAGAAGGTGTAATCTTTCAAACGGTACCAAGATTTTTGGGATCGGATGAACCGTAAGTTTGCTAGGGACCGCTGAATTGAGTGATTTTGGACATGTCTCGAGTTGTTCATTTTTCGATCGCTTATCTGTTTTTGATAATAAATAACCTATAATTATGGATGTGTGTTAACAGAATACAAATGCGTGATTATTAATCACTGTTGAACGTTGCTGCGTGATATCGGAACATTGTTCTGTGATATATGAATATCTTTGAACGGTATCTAGACATTTATTGTACATAACACTGCTATATCACATACATACATTTCTGTGTGCGTGTGTGCGTGTGCGCGTGTGTGTGCAGGGTGCATCTGTGTAAGCGTGCATGCGCGCGTATGTGACACTTTTTGGGTGCAGCTGTTCATCAACACATTGGATAGTCTGACGGACATGTGACATGTGGCGCTAGTTGTACTATTTTAACGTAAACGTGTTGTTACCATTTTAGATAGCCACATCAAAGCATTCGTGGAGAACCCGAGATGAACTGTCGCGTCCGGCAGACACTGTTTGTAGAAGCTTCTTCCACAGCAGTTCACAGGTTGATCTTCCTAGATGATGTGAACTTGTTGGTCTTCTCCGTGACAAAAATAAAAAAATGTGCAATTAATCATATCAAAACCTCTTGAGACTGTTTGAAATATAGCCATATATCGATGTTGTCAATTTGTAGGCTTACTACATAACCGTGGATAAAAGCTTGAATTTGTACTGATGTGTTTGTCAATATTATGTTGTCTACTATAACAAATACAAAGAAGTTATTTGAACGATTAATATAATAAACTATGCAGACTTGACCACACAAAAATAACAACTACATATAATGTTTAGTAGCACGGACAAAAACATTTCAAAGAGGTTTGACATATATAAGGCAGTTTTGTGAAAGGAATGAGAACAACTGACAGAGTGAAAGGATATACTCAGTAGACATGGACTGAAGGCTAGTTTGAAGAAGACGGGGGTACTATGGGTTGGGCATGAAAACAAAGAGATGGAAATATGCCTGGAAGGGAAGAAACTAAAACAAATAAACAGTTTTGTATACATGGGTGGAGCGATATGCTAGGCATCATCTCATATACCGAAATTGGCAGAAGGATAAACGCTGGGGTGAACGTTTGAAGGTAAGTCAAGGGTGTGATGGGAGACATATTCATACCAACTCAAAGGAAATGTGTTCTGCTCGCATGAGGCGCCAGTATACCTGCATGATCTAGATACCATGGCGATGACAGAGAAACTACTGGAGAAGGTACAGGTTTGTGAAAACAACCGAGTCAGAAGGATTGCGGAAGTGAAAAGAAGTGATAAGCGAATAAAATAAGTGGAGTTTAGCGTAAAAGAAACATTTTACGAAAATGCTTGTGAGGAGTCGATTAAAGTGGACTGAACAAAATATGGAGGGAATTGGAGTAGAACGGTTGGTGAAAAAGAAGATGCCCGGAGAGTGGTCGAGGAAAGAGGCCAGGAAGACCTATACTGTGATGGGAGGACTGCGTAAAGAGAGATTTGGAAGTTTTGGGAGAGGAGTGTATAGAGAGAGCGGAATATAGTGGGGAACGAAGAAAAGTTGGTGGTGAGGGCAGTGCAAGGTCAGAGAAAGAAAATAAGAAAACATATAACATAATTCGAGGATCGGAATCGAGGACAACATCAAACCTGATAGACAGGGAAATAAGAGCAGAACAACAAGTTAACTTACTTCAGCAGTTAGTGATCAAGCTAATCGAGTTGAAACCGTCGGCATTCCCGTAGTCACAATGACAAACGGTCCATATCCCGGGATGAACGGAATGAAACCTGCTCTAAGAAAACTTGACGAAGCACTTATTACATTACACAATATTTGACAAAACATCTCTACTATTCATTTAATAAATAAACTAGTATTTAACCAACTGCCAACAGCTATATAATAGTAAGAATAGTGCTTTTTTATACAAACACGCACACGCACACGCACACGCACACACACACGCACACGCACACGCACACACACACACACACACACACACACACACACACACACACCCACAAACACACCCACAAACACACAAACACACACACACACTCTCTATATATATATATCTCACACACACACACACACACACACACACACACACACACACACACACACACACACACACACACACACACACACACACACACACACACACACACACACACACACACACACACCCAGACACACACATACACAGACACACACAAATACACATATAAACACACACCATTCGGAAGACTACTTGAACTTACTTAATAACAACTTGATTCTAGACCAAGCGCTTGTCACATCTTCTTGATGATGTGGCGTTACGTCGCGTATAAGACACATTCGGTGTACAATTCATTACCACACCCAACGGCATCTTGTTCTATAGCTGTCATTTTTTACAATACTGTCGTATCTACAACATATATTTATAAATAGACCAGAACAAATACGTTATGTACATGCCACAGTATAAAGTCGGGCACAACATCTGTCATAGTCATCTGTGTCAGCTGCATTGCCCTAAATATGAAACAAAACCGTCGTGAAGAGGACGTTACTCATGATTGTATGGATATGTTTTCTGACTGCACAAGCTCATGTCGTCTCAGGATTGGCCAAACAACAGCCTATGTAGGGTCTAATCTACTCTTTTGACCTCATACTGCATGGTTTGAAAGTAGCCTTTTCTTGCAGATGGATCCAATTTCACATCACCGAAAGAGCTTTGGAAATACAACTGTTCCCCTTAATCGGCCACCCTCCCAAAAGGGCACATGTCAGCAGCTACCAGATTTCCATTACATTAACTGTATTGTCTTTACAACAATTCCTCTACAATGGCCACCTGCCTAACGCGTCCTGTGACCAACTTTCTAACCACTTTACCCATATACTTCGTCTATTTGGCGGTCGAAAACTGCTGCTATGCAACACATTTCCTGGATGCTTCTCGTGCTAGCCCGCAAGTAGTAAAGGAGGTTAAGTAGCGGGGACGGTGGAGTCGGATGAGAGCAAGAGCAAAGTACCCGGATGTAGGTCAAGGTCAAGGTCAAGTACCCGGATATAGGTCAAGGTAACGTGACACTGATGTGGGTCAACGTCAAAGGTCACGTGCCCCGGATGTAGGTCAAGGTCAAAGTTAAAATAGCGCCGCCTGGCGGATAGTCGGTGAACTAAAATAGCGCCACCTATCGGATAGGTCATGAACAAAAAACAGCGCCCCCTAGCGGATTTTTTTAGAAAAAAAAAAGCGTCGCACGGCGAATTTTTTTGGAACTCAAATAGGTTTACACTCGGCGCCCCCTAGCGGATTTTCCGGTACTAACTACGGAAGTGGTGCCACCTGACGGACAAGTTGTAACCTAAATGTTCGAGTACTGCAAATATTCGTGTCTCTTGCACGCTTGCGTGCAATATAGCCCCCTGACGGATACATCATTAACCACAAACATCATCCCCTAGTGGACAAGTAGTGAACCCCATGTTAAAGCATAGGGAATTTTCCCCATGTTAAAGCATAGGGAATTTTTACCATGTTATAGCATAGGGATTTCATCATCAACTGAAAGGACCCCTGTTAAATAAGTTGTGAACTAAATAACTACTCTGCAGTCCGCGCTTGTGTACATTCTACTCAGCAGTCCGTGCTTTTGAATTTTCTACAATCTGTGATCTTTCGGCACGCCCACGTGATCTTTATGGTCTGTGGACTGGTTATAAAAGGCCTGCGTCTGCTTTTGTGGTCATTATAGCTTACATCTTGAAAATGGGTGTGAATTCATCTACTGACAACGTCCGAGATATTGCTACCGACAATGACCGAGATGTTGCGGGTAGCAACAAGCGACGACACCTGGTGGCCGACCTTTGTGTCTATCAACCTGCCAAGCGACTGTCTTCGTCACTGACACGTTGCGGTAGCGTCGTGATGTAGTGGGTCAACGTGTTGTCGGGATGCGTGTGCATGGAAGCGTTGCTAGGTAGCGTCAGGTAGAAATCACTGCTGGCGGTCATCTTGTTCTTGTCGCAACGTCGGACTGGGTAGCAGGTAACCCAACGAACTACTCAAAAGGGCCGTCCACAAAACGATAACCTGACACACAAAAACGGTCTCCTCTTTGGGACACGCGGTGCCGAAGATGTGCCACGGAGTCCTCTGTGGCGGCGGTGCGTCAACTTCTTCTTCTTCTTCGACAACTGTTGTCGTCTCGTCCGTCATGTGTGGATGAATGCCATCTCGTCGAACAGGTGACTAGTCTTTATAGTCCGACGAGACCCTTGGCATCGATCCAGCTGTTGAATTTCGAAGGGTATCCAAACCATTTCACCAACACCTCCCTTCGCCTCCCTACCTTGCGTCTCTGCACTATCGATTCCACGCGGTACAGTTTATCGATCGGAAACGTCACCTTCTGCAACTCCGGTTCGTAGAAGGTGCCGTCCAGTATCTCTCCGAGATCGTCCGTCAGACGATAGATGGGCGGATCGGACGGATGCACCTCGCGTATCGTGAATATTTCCTTTGTTCAATTCGCCATGTACCCTTTGTCGAATCGTCTCTTGACCTTGCTGATACGTACGCGATCCGCCACGTGGTACTTGGGCACGCCCTTACCGTGATGACCACTGTACAAGCTCTGCCACACCTCTTCCTGATTAGTGTCATCCACCTGCGACGGAGCCATCCCGATGCTGCGGTGGGGTGTGTCGTTGTACGTCCTCACCAGATCCGGAAGGATATCGATGTATCGCCACGTTTCCTTGTGTGTCAGGTATCGCCACATCCGCGTCTTTAGTGTGCGATTGAAGCGATCCACGACGCTCGCCTTGGTCTCCTCGTTGTAGGTGGAGAAGTGTTGGATACCGTGCTTGTCCAATACATTCCGAACGGTACGGTTAAAGAATTCCAGACCTCCATCGGTCTGCAAAAACAGCGGCCGAACGCCGTCGTCGGTGAAGAGTCCGTCCAGATCGTCTATGACCACGAGGTTTCGCGTCGATGCATCGAAATCACCCTCCGGCAAGCCTTCCTCGAATCGCACCAAGTCGTCGTCTATGGACACGTAGGCGTTCTGCCACTCTCCATAATACCACGTCGTCTTCTGTGGAGGCGGATCTATCATCTTTGCGGCGTGACGTAGAACGCGCGTCACGAATGTACTCTTACCGCACCCCGTCGGACCCGCGACTATACAGGTGAAGGGATGTTTCCATCGTGTATCCATGATCGTTGCCGCGTCTTCTAGTAGTAGTAGTAGGCGGTCGCGTTCTCTGTGACGTTAGATGATACGACTATACCTCCACCACACGAAGAGCGAAGGGGAACGTACAAGAAGACGTATAGGACGTACAGGTACACTCCGATCGTTCCTACTATCGATACTCATACGACCGCTCGCATCCGTGACATGATGGTTTATGACGACCGATTGCGTGACATCTGTCTAAGTAACTTTTTTTTTGTCTACTGTGTACCTACTAACCACGTGACAGCAAAGCGGCGCCTATAACCCCAACTAACGTAGGGGCGCATTTCCTCTTTGTATCAGTAGTGTTTCGGCGTAGACTTACACAACGGCAATCGTCATCACACGTCCACCGGTCCCGTTGTGACTCCGTCCTCGTGGACCACGCGCTTGGCGTAGAAGTAGGTCAAAGCCGCGCGTTTCTGCATGTAAGTCAACACGGACGACTTATTCACCCGGAACCCACGGTTGTTTCCGCTTCCGCTCCGTCGATTGGTGAGCACGTCTAGGAACGCCTGCTTGTCGATGGTGTTGAGTCGCTTGTTCAGACCCTTGGTGCTATATTTATCGACCGTACCCGAACAATAGTAGGTCTTGCTGCACAGACCCAGGAAACAGTCGCCGGACCATTCGACCTTGAAGAGTCCAGGTGTTCTCTTGTCGTACGCCTTGCGCGCCTCGCAACACGTCTCGGTACCGCTCCAAGGACGTCCGGCCAGTCGACAGAGCACGTACTCGGTCTGATGATCATCGCAACATTCGGACGGAAGCCATTCGGAGCGGTGACAAAAGTAGTCTTCGCGTAGTTCCGGGATCACGAGGTCATCGACGGACTCACCTGCTAGAGCCAAATAGGCGCTGTCCTTATCGGTTTCGCAGTACTCGAACAGCGGAAGTTCCACGTACCTCACCATAAAGTCGAAGTAGAACTCCAACATGCGCAGTTTGGCCCACTGCAACACGAAGAATCCCACGTGTGTGGGCAGGGTGTATCTGACGGTGTGCTTGTGCATCTCTATCTCGTACGCATCGTCGGTCACGACGTCGAGTTGGCGGAAGCGACGATCGTTGATCGCGTTCGACGCCCTCTTCTCCGTGCAATACCTGACTTCGCGGTGCCTATCGACGTTGGTTATAAATTTCCCATACGAAGAATTCCCCATAAGTTTGTTGGTGTCCGCGATCATGGCCTTGTCGGGGTGGACGTCTCCTTCGCGACGTGCAGCGGACACCGCCTCACCGAATCGTCGGAAGCAGGCGATCGGTGTGTACTCAATGACCTGATAGATGTGAGTCACCTCGAGTCCGTGTTCCAGATACCATCGCAAGAGAGGTGTAGCGAGCAAGATCTTATCTCCGCGATAACTTCCGATGAGCATGCGACGCGGGGTTCTCATGATGTCGTGTTCTTCGGCGTATCGACGCATGTACGGTCCGAGGTCATCGCGGGTCATGTGAATGTTCTTGAAGATGGGCTGCATCTCGGCAAAGCGCGCGTGCAATTCCTCCGGTACACGAATGTCCCACTGAATCATTCCAAAAACCCTGCCATTACATACCCCTGTCAGGATCTCTTGTGACGTCATCTTCCTTGGCACGCGGCGGCGGCGAAAGGTGGCGTCCAGAAACAGTCTCACACACGGATCGCGTCTCGTGACCTTCCACTCGCATTCCCACATCTCGACGACCATGACGAAGTGACGAAGGTAGCTCGTGTTCTTTCGTGTTTCGGCGAGGAGTTGAGTCATGGGTTTCCTGTTGACCTTGTTGACCTCAAGACCGGTGCACGGACATCCATGATAGAAGCATCCGTGAAACTGATAGGCCGTCTTTGTTTCACTGCACCAACCGTCCACCAGGAGTTTACCGATGCGCTTCTCTCGACCGATGGACTGGTGACGTATGACGCGTCCCGTGCTTTCGGACTCCCACGACAGCCATTCGGCGGCCATCTGTCCGGTGGGCTGTCCTGCTTCCGGTCGGAACTTCTTCTCTTCCCGTCGTCGCGTGTACCATCCCGTCGGCATGTCCTGCGATAGAGACCACAAGTACAATGCATTCGCATCATATCCGACAATGGACTGACACGTTCGAGCCGCATCACCGTAATCGTTCCGAAATATCTTCGTGACCCCTTTCTCGTGATGTCTGGTGAAGATGAGCGAAGGTCCTCCGACGATGTTATCTCTGACCAGTTGATGGACATCCTTGTTCGTCTCGTTGAAGAGGGTGAAGAAGGTCTTCTCCGGTACATAGTTGAACAGGTGGGCCAAGGTCAAACCGGGTATACTGATGGCTTGTTTGAACATGTCGAGACCGCGTTGTCGGTAGAAGGCAAACTGTTTGTCGATGGCCTCCAAGAACGGTACGACGTCTCTGTTGTTGTACCAGACGAGAAAATCTCGCAACGTCTTCATGTCGTTGTCTCGCCACGCCTCTTGACACCGGGTATAGTCCTCGTTGGAAATACCTTCGTTCTTCAGTCGACTGAAAAAACCCTCTTTGGGAGGGAGAGCGGTGTCATCGAGTCTCTCCAACCTGTCCATGTATTCGTACGGGAAGTGACCTTTCGTAACCTCGCAACCGTACGCTTTCAGGTACTTATCGTACGAGAATCCCGGGGCGATATAATGAGTCATATCGAGGAATTTCAGGTCATCCGTCGATAGACACATAAACGTGTTGCCGCGTTTGATCACGTGAAAGTCTCCAGGACCCTCCTCCTCCTCCTCCTCCTCCTCCTCCTCCTCCTCTCTTTCTTCCGGTGTGGACAGGAAGTAGGATACCAGGAACTGTTTGATGACGTTCAGATCGTACCTGCTCGAGTTGAATCCGATGACGGGCAACTGATGTAGCCAACCGTACAATTGACCGATGAGTGTCTTGTAGGGATTGGTCGGTCGTCGCTTAGACTCGTTGTCCGCCGCCGCTTCCTCCACCGCTGCCGCCTCGTGCTCGTCCCAGATGGCGATCGCTTCCGCGAGTTCTCGAAGGACGCTCTCGTAATCGTCTATCATGGCTTCGTAGGCAGCACTGCTCATAGGCTGAAGGACGGACATCATGTCGGACACCAACTTGTCGCTATCACCATCGGTGATAAGACATCGCACTTCTTCGAATCCAGGTACGTTACTCGCCAGTGACACACTCAACGGTACGTGACGAGACACCCAATGAACCTTGTCGCTGTCCGACGGAAGGTGTGACGTATCGAACCAGGACTCGAAGATGAAGGTAGCACGATAGGGGTAGTAACGCAAGCACTCGGGAACATGAATGTTTTCGTCGTCCAAACGCTGGAAGACTGTCGGCGTCGGACGGTAGACACCACCGGGATAGATCTTGCGCACGCCACCCTTACACGTGCGCTCGTGTCTCTCTAGTCGGTACGCGTCTTTCCACAACGAGTCACTGCATTTCCTGCAACGATAAGAGTGACAGTACATATTGATGTCTCGTATATAGGAAAAGTGTGTCTCGTACAGATTGACGTACAAGGTGTCGGAATAGTGACACAATGAACGACGTACGAGCTCGGCAGTCGTCTTTCCACCTTCTACTTCCGTTGGTTCGATGAGGGTGTAGACGAACACGTTGATCTCAAAGGTGGTCTCGATCCGATAGAGGTCGTCCATCGTCACTCCCTCAAAGTCTTTCATAGACACTCCTCCGTCTTCGTGGTCGTCGTACTTCTCGTAGAGTACCTTCACAGTGGGTTCCAGGTAACGTGGGTCACATCCGCGATGCAGAGCCAGACAACGGAAGAAACACAGATTGTCGGTGTACTTGTTGTTGTTGTTGCCTTCTCTTTCCAGTCCGATGACTGCATGGTTCTTCTTGAAGTATCTGGAAAGGGTGATGTCCACGCATCCTATAGGATGCTGTACGATGTGGTTGACGAAGAAGGTGACGTTCGTGACCGCCTCGCATACCCATTGACTGTTCGGACGTTGATTGATAGCCCACTGCAACACGTCTGTTTCTCGGATACGCTCCAGAAATGCATCAAAGTCTTCGGCGTTGGTAATCAGACACGGTTCATCGAGGTAACGTCCGCAACAGTTACATGACGAATGATAGTATCGAAATCTATTGGTGATCTTGTTCCTCAACACAAATCCGTAACTAAGATTAATCTTAAAGGTGTGTTTCTTTTGTTGAAACATGATCTTCAAGGATGGTTCTAGATGAGTCGTGTCCGGTGTCGTCATCCTGTAATTGAAAGTGGATTGAACGGGTCCTTTGGTCACGTGGCTTCTGATGGTCGACCAGTGGTCTCGAACGACATCTCGCAGATCACTAGACAGATGATCGGCCAAGGGGAGTTGTGGGGGAGGATGTATGGGATCGACGTTGTCGTCACGTGGTTGCTCTTCGCGTCTCGCTCGCTTGGGTGGCTTCCTCCTCCTCCTCGTGACTTCTTCTTCTCGTCTTCTACATACCTTGATATGTTGTAACAAGTTGTCACGTCTCGTGAATTCACGTGCACAAATCTCGCAGCGGTGGTTTTTCTCCACGGGTACCTTACCACATGACGTCTTCATGTGACGTAACAAGGTGTATCGTCTCGCGAACTCTTTTGAACATACTTGACATCGCTGGGTGGTTCTTTTGGATTCAGCAGATGGCGCCACTCGCGACGGTGCTTTGATGTAATAAGCATGATCGAGTTCGACGAGTCGTGGTGACTGAAGGGATGAATGACTTAGACGGATGTGACGTTGCAAATCGTCGTATGTATCACTGACGATACCGCAGTGACAACAAACGTGCTTCTTCATGACGCCGCATCCACCTACAACTGAAGGACGAAGGATCCTTGCCTATTTCTATATATCATACGTCGTGGTGATGGTGGCGGTTGGTGGTGGTGGTGGTGTAAACATTGTCTATATAGGAGACACTATGTGATAACGTGGGCTACGTATAAATCGATAACTGTGTGCGTGTGTGTGTGTGTTTGTGTGTGTGTGTGTGTGTGTGTGTGTGTGCGCGCGCGCGCGTCGTATACCGCAAAGTCACTCTTTGAAACGAAAGAACAACGGACAATCAAGAAGGCTATACATATACCTTTTATTTCTCACTAAAGACACACAAGCGTAATGAGTATAATATTCAAATCGAAAACTACTACTACTACTACTACTACTACTATGTTAAGGTTACTATGACGAGGCGCCACTAACCTCAAACAACGTAGAGGTGCATTTCCTCTTTGTCATAACAACCTTCTACACAACTAATTTTCAAATTGCACATGACTATAATGTTGTCTACGGATAGTAGATGCCACAGCGTCGATATGTTCGTCTCGGGTTATATTTCGGGCAATGTCAAGGCAACAGCGCCGCACCGCTTCCTTCAGAGTAGTCGACGTCGACGAATACAACGCGTTAGACAAGCACGCTATATCGCTTTGTAGAGACGCCATAGCATCAAACGGCTCTCTATGCCCTAACGGCATACAGTCCAGAAATGTCGCCCATATTAACAGTCCCTGGGGTGAAAGATCGAATATCAATCTACCCGTCTGGAGCTGTTCGTATTCTGACAATATTGATGATGATGTTGTGTCGTCGTCAAGGCAGGTCATCTCTAAAGGCAGGTCAGGAGATGGTGACGCGCCGGGAGTGACGTCATCACACGTCATGTCGAATGTCGGTGACGTCGTGTGAGGACGCTGCTGCTGCTGACGACGCTCGTGTAGTACCTCAAGAAGGCGACGACGCAAGGGCATCTCGACACGTCTTCGACGAGGGATCTTTTTTTTCGGTGCCCACGTAATGTTCTTTTTCATTGACGTATCACGACGTCATCGTCGTCGTCGTCGTCGTCATCCATATAAGCACGACGTATTCGGGCTAATTCTCCATCATCCTATTAAACATAATAAAAAAAAGAACAAGGTTATATGATGATGATGAGTGTAAGTGACAGTTTTAGTTCTCGTTAGACACCGTTGTTAATTAACACACAGGTAACATGACGTCAGTGTTAGAGTGCAAGTGTGCAGGATGGCCTCGACGTCATGACGTTAGACGTCGGTGTTATGCCACAAGTGCGCAGGATGGCTTCGACACGTGGTATAGTATCATGTGCCCACACCAGGAAGTCCGCTTTAAATCTCATATGTCTCACTGTCCATCTCAAAGTGTCATAGATCAACTCACTGCTCACTCTGTACATGTCAACGTCTTGATCTTCGAAGGTACGGTCCAGTCTGTTGGCTACACGACGAATACAGGCGTTGGCTGCAGTTGTGGACAACAGGTACAAGTCCCTCATTTCCGCCGTGAGGTCTTCTTGTTTTTTGAGACTAGCTCTCGCTGGCACCTCCTTACCTTCATTCAGCAAGGATATACCTCGCGCACGTAGAGCCTCTTTCACTCGTGGGATGGTATAGTCACCCCACTCCGGTGTATGCGATGCATATCCGATTTGGTCCACTGCCTCATTCAGAGCATTCAGGATTCTGCTCTGATCCAGGGTGTACAGTGACTTGCAAAGGCCTTTGTATTCACGACACATTGACTTGGATGCGTAGAGCACGCAGGCGTTGGAGATAGTCGCTATAAATACATCTTCGTCTATCATTTCCTCCGAGCGTTTTTGAATGGCATTGATCTTCTTTACACTCTCCCGTAAATCGCTACTACAGTGAACAATATCGTCGTCGTCGTCGTCATCACTACTCCATCTACACGACCCACAAAAAAAGTAACTTGCCTCATCATCATCAGCATCGCTGACATCCGAATAAGTCAGATGTCTTTTCAGAGTTTGAGATCCCTCGGCCGGCGGTGATTTGACATGACAGGTATCGTCATCCATACACTCGGACAGGTGTTCAAACTACAACATATGAAATTACAACCTGGTCATTTCCGGTGACAAAACACCTTGCTGCAGTTACTGTTCAATCACTTCCAGTGCTGTCACGGAATATTTCACGTAACAGCCTTTTGATGACTTTCTGATAGTCACCCTAGCCTGTTTGCCGAACAGGACGCTCAATACACCATGACGCTCTTCGTCTGTTTTCAGTGACATATAGTCATTGGCCGACACATCGCCTATAGCCCGTCGGGCTACGGTGTCAAAAGCTGTGACCCACAATTCAACGCCTTTTCGGTCACTCAACAGGATACCCAAGCAGTATTTATAAATAGGGGCGCCCTTCTGTCGGCCGTGAACCGGACATGACATAACGGTGTGGTGACCATTCGTTTCAAAAAGAACTTTGCGGGTGCAGACATGGCAAGACGGATAACATACATATATCGCAGTCAGAGCGCATGTTACAATATTCAGAGGTCTATCGAATGCGTAACAACCATCACTTACTGTTTCGAGAGCTGTCAGATCGATAATGTTGTCGGAGGTTACCTTAGCGGTCGCCATCTTGTTGCTGACTCACGAAGAATGCTTGAAGATGATCGAACGGTTGAGAGCGAGAGTTGTTATGTTTTCTACAATTTACCCTGGATTTATATACACAGAAAGTGCCCGGTCAGCAGTCTTGTGACTGTTAGTCAGGGCGTTAAAGATAAAGCTGTCAATCGGCTATTTTCACGGTGCAAACAAAGAAAAATGTCCAGTCATCGCTCTTGTGACTGTGGGCAGGGTGTTAAAGCTGTCAATCATCTATTTTTACGGAGCAAACAAAGAAAGTGGCCAGTCATCATTCTTGTGACTGTAAGAAGGATGTCAAGTAGACGATAAGGCACCTGCAGGATGTAGGCGTCTCTTCTTACGAAGTATTTTCCTGTCTTTAATAAGATGTCCGGGATGTTGACTTCTATTTTTATGGACTAGTTTAGTGAAGATAAAAAAAGACAGAACATACATCCTTTAACCGTAAACAGATGGCTCGTTAAAAACAGGAAGACTAATCCGAGACGGGACGCCTCGTTAAAACAAACGTAGTAAAAATAGTTACTGTTGTATCAAGGGAACTAATTAGGCGTCTCGTTATGACACAGGAAGTTGACTGGCTGTCTTGAAAGTTCGCGTGTTAACTTTTCAATTCATTTCATAACAACAAGAAGTGCAACAACAAAATAGAAAGATGGCTGAATATGGAGTAATGCCCTGGGCTAAAATACGAGAAGAATGGGAAGAGAAACAGAAAGAAATAGAAAGGAAGATGTGAGTATCTATTATTTACTTGATGTCATCCGTTTTTATGACTGTATTTACTTCATTCAAGTAATTACACAGCGTTCTTAGAAGTTCTTCATATTTAACCACTAGTTCTGCTACATATATGAAAAGTTTGAAAAGTATATAGTTACCCATAATTATTCATTTATCACATCTAACAGTTGTCTATATCATCTTTTTAGTGCTGCTCGAGAAGCAGCTAAAGAAGCCAATGAAGATTACGAGGAAGAAGAAGAAGAAGAAGGAAGAGGCGGAATCGGACTTGGAATGCACGTAAGTGTTCAAATTATTATTATTATTATTATTATTATTATTATTGCTTTGTTGCCTAGCAACGTGGTGTTTGATTATGTATATAGTAGAACTATGTCAGAGACGAAATGGATCAATGACAGTGTTTTAAATACCTCTACTCTATAACATTTAACGTCTCATTCCTATAGCTTTCAAAGTTTTATATTGTTTTCATGTCTCACTCTATGTTGGTTGGTTAGGACTGTGGTGTACATTATTAATACTTTTATATCTCCACGGTAAATTCTCTCTCGACCTAGATAGAGGCGCCGTGTACATTAATTTATATGACCTAGTTTTGTTCTTGCTGACTTCAACCTGGCTTGACTATTCATAGACGTCCCCGTCGGCGACTTCCTCTTACATGTAACAAGACGACCGCTTCGTTAAAGACAGGATGTTACATAGTAAAAATAGTTGCAGGACGGGAAGTATGGGTCACAAGACACTTCTTTAACAGGATGTTGCATAGTTGGCTGTTTTCAAGATTTCGTTTATGTGTGCAGTTTTAATTCCTATTCATAGACGAGCTAGTTCTGACCTAGTTCTGGTCTGACTGACTTCCCTTCATCCGTCCACGCGCTCAAAATAACTTGTGGTTGCCTAGCAACGCTGTGTCTGGTTATAACACTGTATGTGTGTAATATTTAACGACTCATTGCTATAGTTTTAAAAGTTTTAATATTTACCTTACAGAGAGGAAGAGCTCCTCGAAGAACACAAATTCCTCTTCTACCCCACTCTTGAAGAACTGAAGAAACGCCCACTCGTACAACCGCCATCACCGTTGTATGATGTAACGCCGTCTCCGTCACCACCTATTGACAATGGGGATCATCCCAATTGGGATTTTAAACATTATGATGGAGATGTTGACGACGGATATTTCTGCCTCGATGATGATGAGTAAACAAAGAAAATATATGTATCAATAAGTAAATAAAACAGTCTTCTACTTTGATGATATGTTGTTGGTTATTATTATTATTATTATTATTATTATTATTCTCTCATAGTTCTCACCTTGATGAGACGGTTAGGTCCACTTCTCTCCGCTAGGGGTGATTAGGTCAGCAGATAATGATGACAGATGCATTATGGGAAAACAGGAAACGGAAGTACATCATGGAAAATGTCCTTAGGTCAGCTAAAATAGACATGGGAGCACATACACCTGCTGATTTACGTATTGTCAAGTCCTTGCTCACTACTATTGTTTAGTCACTAAATTGTGTAAGTTGTAAACACACAAGGCATGTATAAACTACAACTAGCGTTTGACATCATGTGTACTAGTGTTGTTTTTTGTAACAAAGAATCTTGATAAAAATATATGTTTTTTATATGTACAGTGTACCTAACATTTTTTTAACCTCTTCCTAATTTTTGTTTCTATTGTTGTTTTGTATTTTATGTGCATGTGATGTGTATGTGATATTAAAAATTATTACATTACACATATCAAGTGCAGTGATTGTACCTGTAGTTGTATTGTGCTTTTCATTATTTTGTAGTCAATCTCATCAAATAGTTTCAATAAAATGTTTTTACTTTACGCTGCCTTTACTTTAATTTATATGCATTTCTAACAACAATATGCAGTTTAAGGAGGACACATATTACTGCAAATCCTCATGCAGACAAACAAAACTATCACATACAGGGGTGGATCCAGAAATCGAGTCTGGAGTGGTGATATTGGAAGACGCTATACCTTCAGCTTATTATTATCACCTAAACTGGGGCACATTTCAAACGGTCTGGGATGACACAGTTGCATGGGCCCATTATAACAGATCTGCAGACAAATTCCTAATGTCTAGGGAGCACGTGCCCCCAGGCATACTTGTTTATTGCTTGTATTTATAATTTTGATAACAGGTTTCTGACAGAGTAACCACATTTTACAACACTCGTTTACCTGAAGGTGAAGAGCTTTGAGGCATACATCTGCATGTGGTGTTGACACACCTCGTGTTCTGAAAATATGGTACATGTATTAATAGTCAGCACTGATTCTTTCTAACAACAATCATTTTAATGTATTTGCAAAAGTTGCAATGAACGACCACCTGCCAAACGCAACCAATGCCAACGGTCAAAAGCTATCTATCTATATATAAATACATGCTATGGGCATAAATTTTCACGTTATTGAGGGGCGCTGGTTTTCTGAACATAAATTTAGTACAAGCAACATTAATATGTATACTCATACGTGATTATAGCTGAATAATTCGAAATTACTAACCTGTCTGGAAGAACCTTTGCGAACGCTGCATCTCATCTGTTGACATTATCATTATGACTGACCCCACGGCAGGGGCAACGCCAACGGTCCACGGCTGGCACTGTCGCCAACTCCTTCTGTTTACTTTGTTTCGTTCCATAGTCGTTCCCAAACAGAAATACACCTTTATGCGTGGGTACTGTCTTTGTCTGTGTAATTTAGCTCGTGTCGGTGGCATACATGTTCGCGGACGTCCACTCATTGCCTAAACTCGGAATTCCATAACATCAGCAGCGCCACAGGTTGGGGTCAAAGGTCAATATCGCCCATAAGTCGCGATCACGAGAAGACAAGAACGCGATTCCACGCAAAGTTCAATGTCCATACTCAGGTAAAATCGAAGTAAACACCGGATCCGGTTTTTACTAAAAACAAAAGAGTTCGCCGTTTTACTATTAATTTAAAAAAAAATCGAACTAATACGTATGCACAAACGAACTAGGATATCATTAGGGACTACTTGATGCCTCTGTTTATGTGAAAGTACTAAGAAACGCGAGGAGCAAAACAATCGAATTGGTTGAGTACCTTTAACTTCCATGATACTATTGCGATAGTCATCCCTACCAAAAGGCAAATTTGCACCTGCCAAACATTGAAAATCACAGTTTCTTGTTTTCAGTGAGAACACAAACATTTTATACTTGGAATAGTGACACATAGTAAATCGGTCAAAGTACGGTTTTAGCCGCCGTACGTTCTTAAGGCCCGCAACAGGTGAAACAAATGCCAAATACATTTAGGAAAATGAGTCTATATAATAGATCCTACGCACCAACTTAGCTTGATATGTGTTTTGCAGACCTATTAGTATTTCTTACTAATGCGTATGATCTTTTCGAGGACACGCTTGTATATGTACGACGCACTGAGGCATGGCGAACGTTCCGAAATTGTCTTTGTGGCCTACCACACTTTACTACTAACTCTATTTATTTTAAAATCTGTGCGTATCCGAAGTATCCGGCAAATGTCGAGTTATGTAACCATTAGCTTTATTTGGTGAATGTTTGTACCGCGTTTGTTTGTAAGAATACAGCAGACTCATATCGAGGCTATATTTGGCGGAGATAGATCGTTGAAATTGGTGGTGTATCAAAGTTCATAAGCAAGTGGAATTACTGATTGATAAGTATTATTCTTGCCTTAATATCATTCATAAAGTAGCAGTAAACATATATTGAGTAGCAGTTGTGCTTAAAGTTAGTTAGATAAAGTATTTTAGGACACTTTAGTCTAGTGAGTGATAATAGGGTACGTTAGCTTACGGTTACGATAAGTTTGTAAACAAGATTTAACAAACCTCGTTATGTGGTAGAATATATAGGTGATAAAGTAACAACCATAAACTACCTACATAAGATAATATCTGTGTAAGTCAGTACCTGCTAGACATTTTGATAAGGTAGCTTTGTTGTTAAAATTAAGCATTTGCGATAATCGGGCGAACTAAGTTTATGTAGCTAGTGTATCTCTTATTCGCTAGGGCGCTGTATAACCTAAATAAATAAGGCAGTCTAGCGTACGCAATCTTACGTAAAGTGTAACATTTGTGCACAGAAAACAGTCTTCTTAAAGACTACATAGACAGTGAATAGTGTAAACACAGTTGACAAAACTATTTTAAATAGCTAATTAGATTATTATTATTAAATAAATTCTGATATGGCGCCTTGCAAGCGGCAAGTCAAGGCAAAGACACACTTGGTGTGCGACGACTGCCACAGTTGGGTAGATTTTGCCTTATCCGGCTGTACGAAGTCATGGACAGAAACCAAGGAAGAGGGATTCACCTTTCAGTGCGTGGGGTGTTGGAAGAGGAGAGAAGGAAATGCAATGGGAGGAAAGATGACGGGAAGAAAGGAAGTGAGAGTACATGTGACAGAAGAGAAGTCGGGAGGGACGATGACAGGAAGAAACAGCGTCAGGAAAGAATGGAACGGACGAGATTGTGACGGGAGAGCAGAAGACAGGGGAACAAGATTACAACCAGACAGATGCAAACCGTAGAAAGAGCTACACTGAGGCAGTGATTGAGGGGGCAATGAGGAAAGAGAGGGTGTTTATGGGCGATTCGATTATGAGAAAGACAGATAAGACTCTAAGCGAGGGGGAGGACGTCGTTGTTTGTCTACCGGGGGCTAGGATAGAACATGTAACTGAAAGGGTAGAGAAGGTACTGGGGCATGGCAAGGGAGGGTCTATGCTAGTACATGTAGGGACAAATAACGCAGAGAGGGAGGGAACAACTGGGATAGTTCAGAAGTACAGACAGTTAGTGAAGAAGTTAAAGAAGACAAGAGTAGAACAGATTATCCTCTCAGGAATTTTGCCAGTAATGGGAGGAAGGGGGCCGACATATAGAAACTGCAAGAGGATGGCGATCAACGCACTAGTTGAGCAGATGTGTAAAGAAGAGGGGGTGGGATTCGTAGATTTATGGGGATACTTTGTTGGGAGGGAAGATATGTACATGAGAGATGGCCTACATCTAAGTGGAAAGGGGCAGCAGTTTTCTCAGAGAACTTGCTGCAATCTGTTGACAGTGGGACAGGCTGCATCTATTTAAACTAGATTCGCAGGGGGGATTCACAGAGAAGCCTGAAACTGGAGGCATAGATAAAGACAGCAGAAATAAATCGGCAAAGAACAGCCTGGAAAACTGTTCTGAATCAGGATATAAATGCATTTGTTTAAATGCAAGGAGCATAGTAAACAAAAGAAGTGAACTAAACATTATGGTAGAAGATATTGACCCTCACATAATAGGTATAACCGAATCGTGGGCCACCACTGATATATCAGATGCCGAATTGGGACTAACAGGATATGTAATGTTTAGGAAAGATAGAATAGGAAGAAAGGGAGGTGGAGTTATTTTATATCTTAAAGAATCTATCCAGGCTTATGAAATAAAATTAGAAAGAGAAGCAGATTGCGAAGAAGCTGTTTGGTGTAACATAGTTACAGGAAACTCAACGTTAACAGTTGGGTTAGTTTATCGAAGTCCAAACATAAGCATAGAAGAGAATGAAAAAATACAAAACGCTATAAGGAAAGTAAGCAAACGGAACTGTATTATTATGGGGGACTTTAACCATGGGCATATACAATGGAAATCTCTACAGAGTATGGGGAGTGAGGACCACAAGTTTTTAGTTTTAGTACAAGATAGTTTCCTTTCTCAACATGTGCTAGAACCAACCAGGGGAGAGAATGTGTTAGACTTAGTTTTGTCCTCACAGAAAGAATTAGTTGACAATGTCAAGATATGTGAGCCACTGGGGAGTAGTGATCACAACCAGATACATTTTACCATCAAAGTAAAATCAGAAAGGAATAGTAAAAAGCAGTATAGGAGAAATTTCCACAAAGGAAGGTATAAGGACATGAGGAAATATTTAGCAAAGATAGACTGGAATAACACACTGAAGAATAAGACAGCAACCGAATGCTGGAATATCTTAAATAGTGAAATTAAGTGCATAGTCGATAAATTTGTACCTTTCAAAAAACAAGGGAAACGGTCTAAAAAGAAACACTTATCGAAAGAAGCCATTAGAAAAATTAAGTATAAACAAATGATGTGGAAGTCATATAGATGTACTGGAAATGATGAAGACTACAACATTTATAAAGAAGCACTTAATCAAGCTACAGCTGAAATTAGAAATTCAAAGAGAAGCTATGAAAAAAAATTAGCTAGTAATATAAAACATGACAGTAAGAGTTTTTATGCGTATATTCGAAGCAAACAGAAAGTTCAGGATAAGGTCGGTCCTCTAGAAGATAGTGCTGGAAATACAATATCAGAGGGATTCTTAATGGCAGAAGACCTGAATGAGTATTTTAGTTCAGTGTTTACCAGGGAAGATATTAGTTCACTGCCAGTACCAGAGGCTAAGTTCAAGGGGCAGATTCAGACTATTTAGGACAGTTAGTTGTAACCTCGGAAATGGTAGCTAAGAAAATAAGGGCTATGAAGGATAATAAATCACCTGGAGTGGACGGGATTCCGCCCAAACTACTATTGGAAATTGTAGAACAAATTAGCGTACCGCTTGCAACAGTTTTCAATTTGTCATTAGAAGAGGGAGTGGTTCCTTTAGAATGGAAAGAGGCAAACATTATACCGTTATTTAAAAAAGGTTCGAGAAACAAGTCAGAGAACTATAGACCAGTGAGTTTAACATCAGTGATTTGCAAATTATTAGAAAGACTAATTAAAGATCACATGGTGGATTTTCTTGTTAAACATAACTTGATAAACCCATCTCAACATGGGTTTTTAAAAGCGAGGTCATGCTTAACAAATATGTTATGTTTTTTGGAAGACATCACTAGGTGGGTAGATGAGGGATCACCAGTAGATATCATCTATTTAGATTTTCAAAAAGCTTTCGACAAAGTACCACATCAAAGATTACTCCTTAAGCTAAAGGCCCATGGCATAGGAAATGGTATAATAAACTGGATAGAAAAATGGCTGAATGACAGAAGACAACGTGTAGTAGTTGATGGGGAGGCTTCAAACTGGAAATCGGTATTGAGTGGGGTACCACAGGGATCAGTACTAGGACCTATATTATTCTTAGTATATATCAACGATTTGGACGATGATATAACAAGCAAGGTGTTAAAATTTGCGGATGATACAAAAGTGTTTAGAAGGATTAAAAGTGATGGAGACAGACAGCATTTACAAGATGATCTTGATAGGTTGATCAAATGGTCTGAAAAGTGGCAAATGCTGTTCAATTTTGGGAAATGTAAATGCCTCCACACAGGTCATGGGAATGAAGAGGTAAAATATAAAATGGGGGGTACTGTTCTAAGTACTACTGTAAAAGAAAAGGACTTGGGGTTAACCATTAGTGCTGATATGAAGGTTTCAGAGCAGTGCGGAATTGCAGCGTCAAAGGGAAATCAAATCCTTGGATTAATTAGGCGAAATATAGCGTATAAGAAAAAAGAATTAATAGTACCGCTGTACAAAACAATAGTGAGGCCTCATTTAGAATATTGTATACAAGCATGGAGGCCATATCGCAAGAAGGACATAGATATGCTAGAAAGAGTACAGAGGAGAGCGACTAAAATGATACCAAATCTGAGGGATCTTAGTTACGAAATACGCCTAAAAGAATGTGGTTTAACAACATTAGAGACCAGGAGATTGAGAGGAGATCACATAGAAGTGTTTAAAATATTGAATGGTTATGAAAATATTGATAGAAACATTTTTTTCTCAGTTAAGAAAAATAGAAGGACCAGAGGACATGAAGCTACATTAGTAAAGGAGCAGTGTAGATTAGATATAAGAAAGTTCTCATTCTCACAAAGGACTGTAAATGAATGGAACAGATTATCTCCTGATTGTGTTGGTCCTAGTAGCGTGAATATGTTTAAAAATAAAATCGACACACACCTTAAAAAGGCGGGATACATGTAGATAAAAAGTATTGGACTCTCGATAAGCCAAAAGGCTTCCTTGTCCACCTGCCATCCAGAGTAATTTTCTGGATGGCAATCTTGTTAAATCTTGTTAAATTAATAAACGACAGGGATTTATGTGGTTTACTTGATAGTGTAAACCAATAATAGAACGCCATACACACTACGCTCGTCTTTTATAGAGTTCCACACGTTGATTGTATTGTATTTCACAGTATGCTCCATTTCGTACTTCACTGTATGCAACAAATAAAAGTGTTCAAACCTGTACTGCAGCTGAATAAAAATGATATGCGATGTTGGAGGAAACAGTTGAATGGATAACAATAACGTACCACCGAGAGTTTCTGTGGAGACGATATTCTTGTTCAGGTAGAATGAAGCTTCTTGGCCATCGTACGACATCACGAGTTGATTCCACGAATCGTCAGCAGCCTGAATCAATCGTAAACGCGTCGTTCGAGATATGATGTGAGTGTTTTTAATTTTGCCGCATTACGGCCCAAATGTATGTAATTTAGTGTAATTTAATACACTGTAGGTACACGTTGTATCGTATGTTCACATGGCCACTATGATTGGAATGAATGACAGCAAAATTTAAATGGAACCTAAAAAGGACAACTAACAAGCCGGTAATGTTATAACAGTTTTGATTTGATACATATCCGAGTTTATCTTCCACATATTGGCTATGTACGTTTCCATTCAGATTACACCAATGTTCATTGCTCTTATTTTCATGGCATTAATATATTAAGCCATTAATATATTACTATATACAAACTGACGTTTCCGTTACAGTTTAAAATAGTACGTAATCGATTAGCATGTGAGCTAGCCATTGCGTTCCTACTTACATTAAAGCTGAATTCGGCCTTGGTGTCGTTTAAATTTTCGAAGTATCCCAATGCGGCACCAGCATCAGACTGGGCAACGACGGAACCGTCAATGCTGCACTCAGAATTGTCGAGCAGAGATCGTACATCAGAGACTCCGGCAGATCTCTTGAAGAAGAGTCTCACGGAGAACGACTCGAAACGGTCGAAGGCGTTGCTGAAGTAGGCGAGCTCCAGCTTCGACTGCGCGCTGCTGTTGAAGAAGCCGCACTTGCCATACATACAATCGTTGCTGCTCAGCTCGACGTTCTGGTTGAAGAGCCACAGACCCTTTGAGGCCGAGATGGAGTTGTCATCATCGAACATCACACTGGTGATCTCCTCCATCTCGGGCTCATTTGCGATAGAAAACTTATCCATCACTTACATTTATTAGCATGTCTTTTGAATTCACTTATATTTCTCTACATGCATTGAAATGCTTATAATATTATTGTGTTATCTGGCAAAACAAAAACATACAACACATTAGGACTGTCAACTATAATAATAATAAGGTAACTTCTTTTGAGCCGAAATCCTCTGAAACAAAGCTCAGAGGCGCATCAATACAACAGGTTAGTCAATATCACAATCAATAAGTCATATTAAAGTAGTCATCAGATGAATCGATACGGAGCTATAGTGGATACACAAGGTTGACAATGTAAGTTTTTAAATGACTGCGAAATTGTATAATAGTTTCAACTGATCTAACACTGAGCAAATTCCAGAGTGTTCGTGCAGCAACAGAAAATGCCCTCTTTGCAATATTAATATTGACTCTAGAAACAAAAAGCATATCAGAACTAGATGATCGAAAACCCTAGCTGAGCAATTCTGTACACGTTGTAACCTAGTGATATTCTTAAGGGCAATATTGTGAAAAAGGAATTACAACAGTTGAGCCTATTAGTAAAAAGTGCAGTTGCGATAGTCTGCAACAGAATGAGGCAAATAATGGCGAACACGTCGTGAATCACGAATACGATAATAGCAGCAGCGACAAGTTTGAGAAATGTGCCGTCTCAAATCGAAATTAGCATCAAAGATTACTCCAAGATTTCGTACTGAAGATGCAGGCGTAACATACTGACTAAACATAAGTGTGTGGACAAATGCTTTTAATTTTGTCACGCTGCCTCTGTGGACCAATTATAAGAAACTCTGTTTTATCAAGATTTAACTTTAATCTACTCTCAGTTATCCAAATGAAAATGTCATTAAGTCAAATTCTGAGCTGATCTAAGAAACAATTAGTATTAGGCGTAGATAAAGAAATGTAAATCTTGGTGTCATCTGCATAAAGACAATGGATTAGATTATGACTGTTAAAAACAGAGCGTATTGGTGTTGTGTAGAGAGTAAAAAGCAAATCCCCAAGTACAGAACCTAGGTGAACACCACATAAAGAGGGCAGTGCAGCCGAAAATCAGTTCCAAATCCTAATGGTTTGGTATCTATCAGTTAGGTATGAAGAAAACCAGATCAGAGCTTTGCCAGATATGCCGTGCCACTTTGATAAACGTTTAATTAGAATGTTATGATCGACGGTATCAAAGGCGGTAGGTAGATCAAGTAAGGTTAGGGCAGTTATTTTACCATGGTCAATGTTTAATTCAATATCATTATGCCCTTTTAAGAAAGCCGCTTCTGTTGAATAAAATTGTTTATATTGATTGTAACATATTATTTAAGACATTTGTGTTAATGTGACATTAGACGGCTAGCTACCACCTTTTCTGGTATTTTAGACATAAAGCTAAGGTTAGAAATAGGTCTATAACTATTTTGGTGTTGTTTAGGCACGGACGACTTCTTAAGAACTGGACTGACATAGGCGCATTTGAAGTCATCGAGAAATAGGATTCCCTGATGTGCGAAACCTATTATTCTTCAAACCGAACTCAGATTTTTTGTCAGCATACCACTCTTATTATGAAAATGTCTTAATGTATAGTAACAAATAGTAATCAGATTACTTTGTAAGCCTATGGCATGGTCAGGTGTAATTTATTGCAGCATTAATCAGACTATTTTATTCCTGCTAGGTGTCTTTCACTGAACCTCCAACATACTACTTGTATCTGCACAATTACTTGGGTCAATTATAGCAAGGAATATACTCTTCGCAGTTGCTACACAGTCTCGCTTAACCGACTCTCGCCTGGCTGCGTGACTTCGCCAGGAAGATAGTCTGGCTTAAAAGCGCGTTTTTACTGCTCACTGCCAGTTAGCACGTCTATCCCCCAGAATGTTTATATAGTATGTTTGTTTTCGGTAACGAAATGAAATTACGAAATAGTGCCCGAAATAGTATTATACAAAATAAAAGGAATCATAAACTAAATGAACACAAACAAAAGTTTCGAGTACTATGCGGAATTCGAACCGAACACCCTAAAGATAGCAGGTTGGCTACCGACTAGCCACCAAGATCAGTAGGATTTGGTTGTACGTTGGCGACTACATATATTAGTTAGCAGTCCGACCGTTGCGCGCGACATCGATTGCACTTTGTTTAGTTAAATGTGTCCTTGTTTGGTATTTATATCATGCGTATTCACACTTAATCTTGTGTTTTTGCTCGACCGTAAGCAAGACAACGTCAATACGAATTTGTTGACAGCCATGAGAGCTGCCATCTAGTGAATATGCATGTGATTAAAAGGCACTAAACTACGAACAAAAGTTTAATTTCGGTTAATTTTGTGTGTGACATGTTTCAATATAAGTTTAATGTTGAATAGTTGTAATAGTATAGTATTATCTCTTAAAAGTGCATCCTTATTTAATTTGTTATTTCATAGTTGGCCTGAGACCAAATCATCGTCTCTACCCGAATCTGAGGTAGAGACGATGTGAGAAGCAAAAAAGTGCTGCTACCTCACAGCGCCTGGGTAATTGAGGCTATAGTTACACATCATTATATTCGCATTTGGACAATACACACTGACACTCCGTGAAATCAAGTTGGGTTATCACAAAATATCAACTAAAGACAAGGCTAATAGTCGTAAGGAAAACTGATTCTTACAAGATCTACCACATATTTAGCCCAAATGATATACTTACACGGTACATATCGAACACACGTGCACACAGTGAAGTTGAAAGTCCATGGTCTCGTTGTCCAGCATGAACTTTCTGGGGTTGTCTTTGACTACTCCCAGTGGGCACTCGCCTGAAACACGCAGTGCATTCCAAGCAATGTGGTGACGTCAAGGTCACTACGCGAACAAACTAATAATAATAATAATAATAATATTTTATTTTGTTAAGCGCCACATCCAATATTGTTCACAGCGCTTTACAACAATATACAAGTGTATGTTAAAAATAATGCATTTGAATAAAAAAACAATAGTTATTATATCATAAATAAAATGAACTAATAATAATAGCAATTAAAACAATAAATATAGTAGAAGTAGAAAAGGAATGTGGTGTAAAATATAATAAAATAAAATTGTTAAGATCATTTTTTTTTAATATATAAATAAACTAAAATTAATGTAAACATCAATAAATTAGGCTAAAATGTATACGAAAAATAAATAAATAGATAAATAAATAGTAAATAAACGTTAAACATCAATCAGCTATGGTAAAACAGTGTTGGTAAGGGTCCGAGTTACATATACGCTGCAGTGAACAGATGAGTCTTCAACACAGATTTAAATGATTCCAGTGATGTTTTGTTAGTAACGCTTGACGGCAGAGCGTTCCACACTGTTGCCGCTGCGTGAGCAAATGTACAGTCACCGGCTCTGTTGCGTGTTCTCGGAACAACTAGTGCGTTCGAGTCAGCAGACCGAAGACGTCTGGCTGGCATGTAGACACGCACGAGTTTCTGCATGTAGACAGGCGAGAGGTCTTCGTGCAGCGACTTGTACGTAAGAACAGCGATCTTGAATGCAATGCGCTGTTGAATAGGTAGCCAGTGCAATTCGCGAAGAATAGGGGTCGTACTTTCACAACGAGCCTGTCGCGTAATAAGGCGAGCGGCAGCATTCTGGAGTCGCTGCAATCGACCGATGTTATTGGTTGAGGTACCGAACAGTAGAGAGTTGCAGTAGTCCAAACGGGATGTAATCATAGCATTGACTACGCGTTCCGCTGTCGGTTGAGTGAGGTAACGGTGAATCAACCGGATGTTGCGCAGGTGCAGCGAGCAAGTGCTGATAGTACGTGACACTTGCATAGTCATATCCAGGTGTCTATCAAGGTGGACGCCGAGATTTCTAACGTGATCAATTGCACAGATTTCATCTGTCCCGACGCGCACACGGAGCCCACTTACGATGGCAGATGCTGATTTGGGGACAACCGGTAGAATTTCTGTTTTCGTGTCATTTATGAGCAGATAATTCCAAGTCATCCACTCCTTCATGTCATCGATACATCGCTCGATCCGACGCACGGCAGTCGCCAGAGAAGTTGCATCCAGGTCGAAGTGACAGAACAGTTGTAGATCATCGGCGTAGTGGTGATATTTTAACTCGTGTTTGTGAATGATATCACCGATCGGCTGCACGTATAGTGAAAATAATAGTGGTCCCAACACTGACCCTTGCGGCACCCCCGTTAACAAAATCGTCTCGCTAGATAACACGCGGTCGATGACGACACTCTGCTTGCGATTACTTAGGTAAGATTCCAGCCAGTGGAGAGCCACTCCGGTGATGCCGTAGCGTCATTGTAGGCGATCCAGTAGTATTGTGTGATCTACCGTGTCAAATGCGGCGCTTAGATCGATGAGTACAACGATTGTACCTTGTCTACGGTCTAGCGCAGTCCTGATCTCGTTGAGTACCCACAGTAGGGCTGTCTCGGTCGCGTGGTTTCGCTTGTATGCGGACTGAAATGTGTCCGTAAGTGATTCATTGGCTAGGTGACAGTTCAATCTGTTGGCCACAATCTTTTCAATCACTTTCGAAAGTTGGGACAGATTGCTGACTGGGCGGTAGTTATTTAAAGTATTCTTACACAGTGAAGGCTTCTTCAGAAGAGGATGCACACGTGCTCGCTTTAGTTCACCCGGCATTGTTCCTTCTGCCAAACACGCATTTGTTATATCGGCAACAATGATCGCAAGTGCGTCAGTGTTCTGATTTACATGATCGGATGGTAACGGATCAAGTGTACAAGACGTACACATTCTAGCGATGGTAGCCGTTATTTCACGTGTTGTTGTAGGTGTATATGTGTCAATTGGTGTGACAAAGCGACGTGTTTCATGCGGCGGTGTCATGCGATGTCTGGCAGCATGTAAGCCGAGTCGAATTTCAGCTACCTTGTTGTTGAAATAGTCCGAAAATGAATGGCAACATGCAACGACGGAGTCATATTCGGTATACGAACGTGATGGCTTCCCACTCAGTGATTTCACGATGTTGAACATGCTTTTGTTGTCAGCGTTCAGAAGTTTATCTCGATAGTAGTTGGTTTTTGAGAGGGCAATGAGCTTGTTGCACTCATCACGTGCATCAACGTACATTTGTCGATGAATCTCCAGCTTTGTGCGTCTCCACAATGACTCGTTCTTTCGCCGTCGTCTCCTCGCGTCATCGATGTTGCTGTTGTACCATGGGTTTGGCATATTACCCCGCATGGCAGTCAGTCGCTCTGGTGCATGTTTGTCGATACATGTTCTTAGTGAAGAATTGTAGCCAGTGACCAGTTCCGCTGCGCTAGATGTTGACACCACGGCTGATAGTAACTCACAAGTTGATCGAATGTCATTATTGAAAGAATCGGCATCAAACGTGCGGTAATTGCGTTTTACTATATGTGTCGATGTCTTAGCTGGCCTCTGGATGTTCATGACGTAGCGCACCACGTGGTGATCTGATATAGACATCCAGGCAGATGTATGAAAAATAGTTTGTTTTATTTGAATTACAATCATACTATATACAACCAAGCCACACACTGTCTTGGGTGTGTAAGTGTATATATGTCGGATTGCCTGCGTGCATGCGTGCGTGCATGCGTGCGTGCATACGTGAGTGCATACGTGCGTGCATGCGCGAGCACTTGCATCGATGAGCTGTTGTTTGTTTTGTTTTGATATTTCCTTTGTATCGTAACAACACCCTCTCAACCTGGAACAAACAGTTTTCAGCCAATCTATGACGTAGGACGCGACGTTTCGTGAAACTCACCAGTGGCCTGAGCGGGAAGAATGTGCAGTCTCCCTTGCTGTCATCCCGGACACAGGTGAGAACGCCCTGATCCCAAATCTCACACGGGTTGCAGCTTCGCTGATAGGCGATGAATTCTTCCGTCGTTTTGTTGTATTCGCACTGGTAGTAATTCTGGCAGTTGCACGGATCAGCAAGCAGGCCGTAGACACTGACGGCGCCTAACACCATCGGGCAATCAGCTGCACCGCAAGTGAATAAATATAATGTTATATCCTGATGAAATAACACTCATAGTGATCATTTGTGGGAATGATTGTTGGGTATAGTTTTACTGACGATAGAACTGCAATAGTTTACTACAACTGCATTAATATTCGGATATTGTCATAATTGAAGCGATAATAACATTGTGGACTTGTGGAAATGTAGTCTAAAATCATCGTGGAAGGGTGAAGTCATTGCCTTGGAGGCCTTTGAGTCCCAATACTGTGAATTATATAATAACGAATGCTGATGTTAGGTCGGTATCAAGCAGAATTGTATTTAAATAAGTTGAACTAACTAAAATAAAACACGATTACGTCATTGCTTTTATGTGCCACAAGTAGCCCTGCTGATATGTTTACCAAGCATCCTTTGACGATAAATGTCGATACATAGATTTACTATCGATAGTACACATTCGTGATATCGACTATAGAGATATGTCAATAGTTCGATATATCGTCATACCCCTAACTAATATACTGGCGGTAACGATTTTCGATTGCAACGTATATTATAAAATATTATAATATTTATACTAAGGATACTTTATATTTATACTTGGCATGATAATAATTCAAACAATAATAATTTTACTTCATATAGTTTTATAGTTTAACATTATTTTGTAATAACTTCCTTAGCTACCTTTAAACAAGAAAACGATGCAATTGCCACGTACCAGCAGCGTCCAAGGGAACACAGGCGCAGTCTGCGCTGTCCACGTAGTCGCCGACACAAGGCTCCGCCACGCAAACACGGCTTCTGTATTTCTTCAAATCGCACAAGCATTCTCCGTAATCCGACCACACCCCGAAATCGGCGGCTGAAAGAAAACGACGCAATGCGATGTGAATGGAAACAAAAATATGAACGAGATTTGTTGCAATGCAGTTCAATTGTGTCACTACACATCCACGATATTAAGGTTAATCAGACTTAGTGTGTTCTTTAAAAAGTGTTGCAATATATTTATATGTATGATGATGTAAGTTCAATGATACAACACTGTCTGCTTGGGTGTATCTCACACACCCGTCCGGGAAGCAACTCCGGCCGCTGGGCGCATGCGATTCAGTGGGTTCGATAGGGACCATCACTCTTTGAGTCCACGACAGTTTACACTTTTACCACCTGTGTGGGATATTTTACTTCCCCTGGCACACACACCAGATAAAACGATCCAACGGCTTTTAATGTCTCTTCCGAAAGACATAGGCAACGTGAGATGAATGAAATTGCCTAACTTTCGAAACGGCGACAGGTGGAGTCGAACCACCTCCCCTAGGTCGACAGTCCGGCGCTCTTCAGCGCGACCACCGCTCCCCAATTGAATGATAGATGATTTGTTACAATTCCCTAAAAAAGTCTGGTCAACGGAAAAGGCTAACGTAACGTTTATTAAACAACGAACACTTACCGGCCTGGAGAATTATCACTGACAGGACGGCAACAAGGAATGATCCCTTCATTGTGGTGATATCCTGAGGATCATGAAAAAGTAAACGGTCAATACAACCATGCCCAGTTACCAAACAAATTGTTCAGCTTTGAAACACTTTCGTTTAAAAAGTTGAACATTCGAAAAGAAACTTTCCTCGATTTAAATACATGTTGAACGAATGAAATATAAGTAAAACACTACAGTACCTAGTCTTGGCGGACGACGAATACACTTCTAGTTCGCTGTTGCCGAGTGGAATGACTGACACCAGCGACCGCCTGTCCTTATGGGGTCAGGACACTGTTAGACTTCCTGCTTGGTTACAGACGAAAAAAAGTGCAGTATTTTTTTGAGAAATGATTTTTTACAATATTCATTTGCTCTGATATAAGTGCATTTGAGTAGTCAGATTTCTAGATGTGATTGTAGAAGCTGTTGACAGTAAAATGGTGTCTTCTTAGCTGATTTTACAAAGCGGAAGGGTATTTGGCAGCAATTTGGCTAGTTGACACTTTAGCCGGATTACTGCCTGCATCCATTTGTAAATATTGACGGGTGTCATACATACTGGCATTTTGTAAGAGCTAGAAATATTACATTTTGACTAAACTCGACTAGCATATCATCGAGATGATGTCAACGGCAGGTGATAAGTTTAATACAGTTTCTAGGTCACGTTTTCTTACAATTAGACAAAACATTAACATAGTCGCCAATGGGAAAACTATCAGTGTGCTGACCCCTTACATACCCATACCCCTGACGGTTCGCCCACATGATTTCCTGTGCGTAGGTCGTGGATCGCTTACACTCAGACACCTCCGTGACGACGGTAACGATGAAATCGATGTAATTTGTGCTATTAAAGATGTGTTATGTACATGTTATAGGACCTCTGTCTAGATAGAAGAAGTTCGTGTTACAATTGTCTCGGTATTTTGTTAAACATGCGCAGGTGGTACAGTCAAAGTGTTTTTGTGAATGCTATACACTGAATGTGAATATCATCCCTGACACAAATTATTTTAAAGGTTTGTTTTGAAAAACTTTCACATATTGTGCATGTCGTTCATTTAACGTAAACAATATTGATTTAGGGGAATAAAGAATGGCTCGAAAAATAAATTAAGTCAGCGACATTACACACATAAATTTCGGGAAACCGGCGTTTGCGTGTGTCTGTGTGAGTATGATTTTTTGTTTGCTTGACGGTTCGCCCACACGATTTCCTGTGCGTCGATCGTGGATCGCTTACACGCAGACACCTCTGTGGCGACGGTAACGATGAAATTGACATAATTTGTGCTTTTAAAGATGTGTTATGTACATTTTATAGGACCTATGTCTAGATAGAATATGTCCGTATTACATTTTCCCGGTATTTGGTGAAACATGCATAGATTGTATGGTCAAAATACGGTGTTTTTGTGAATACTATACGCTGAATGTGAATGTTTTTCCCTGACACAAATTATCTGTTGTGTAAAATTTGCATATATTGTGCACGTCGTTCAATTAAACAATATTGATTATTAGGGGAATAAAGAACGGTTCGAAAAATGCATTATGTAAGCGACATAATACACATCAGTTTCGGGAAACCGGCTTGTGCGTGTGTGTGAGAATGTTTGTTTGTTTGTTTGTATGTGTTTGTGTTTGTGTGTGTGTGTGTGTGTGTGTGTGTGTGTGTGTGTGTGTGTGTGTGTGTGTGTGTGTGTGTGTGTGTGTGTGTGTGTGTCTGTGTGTCTGTGTGTGGGGGGTGTATGTGTGCGTGTGTGTGTGTGAGTGTGGGTGAGGGTGTGTGTGTATGTGTGAGTGTGTGTGTGTGTGTGTGTGTGGGTGTGTGTGTGTATGTATGTATGTGTGTGTGTGTGTGTGTGTGTGTGTGTGTGTGTGTGTGTGTGTGTGTGTGTGTGTGTGTGTGTGTGTGTGTGTGTGTGTGTGTGTGTGTGTGCATATGTGGATATTTTTGCTACTTTCTAAAATACACGTTTTCTACTACTGGGCTACCTGCCCATTCAAGCAAATATTACGAACAATCTTCTTTCCAAATTGAGTGGGTCTTCATCACAGTATCAAAGACTATTTCAGAAGTAATTAAATTACTGGCGACGTTTCGTGTATCTTAATATTATAATTTTATTTCACCAAATGATCTGAAATAAAGGGCCAACATTGAGATGAGTTTATGGTTTAAGAATGCAGAGTTAAATGGCTTCCTATTTCATCGACTGATGGACAAGTTAGCAGAAAGCAGGGAAATTCGGGGCAAAGTGAATACCTTAAGAAAACAATTGTGCAAATAGGTATTATACTGGGACTGATTTATACTATGACTGATGTATACTATGTATTGTATTTGGTCTTAACAGTAAGATATTTATATTCCCTGTAATATGTAGATTTAGATACACTAGCGCCTAAATTATCACCACTGCAATGTGTTCATTTTAACCTCTCATTGAGGTAAAAGGAAAAATATATGTATGACAACAGTATGCAGTGGAAGCTAGCTATGATTCACAGCAAATCAGGTGACCTTCATTGTACTTGTTTGTTATGGCCATCGGCAGTTGTATCTATGTGTCACCGTTGACTTTCTTGTTCTTCTACAGTGTATTATGGTTTATCTTATCCCTTAGCTTTATGTAGCTTGTATAACTGTTCATTTTTTCTCTGATGCAAATTTCCTCTTCCATGTCTTATTACTATTCCATTTGTTCCATGTATCCGTTAACGCATGGGGCAAAGTCAACACAATTATATCCGCTGGCTTCCGCCAGTCCCCCATCCACTTCGCATCACATTTTCTAGTATTCCTTCACACATCATTGCGCGAACGTGTTCGATAACTATGTTTTAGCATGTAACACCCTACTTGGTGCCTACTTGATGACTTTTGTATAACCAAAATAAATATGTAGGGTGTTAAAGTTAGTTACCTAGAAAAGGTAAAACAAGCCACGTTCAACAGAAAAATACAAATATTTCCCTTCCAGAAATTATGTTTTGTTCAACTGGAAGTGGACATATTTCTTTCTCGATTTACAGAGTAGGGCCATAAAATTAGCTTGGAAAAGTGGAACAATCCGTACACAAAAACATTGCATTGATGTAACTGATATTCAGAGAATAGCACCCAGAAGAAAAACACGTATTATCACCTAACCAGCTACACAACTGTGACCGCAACGTCTGGGCTTGTTTAACTATTGCGTTGTCATATCACGTGTAACTTTAGAACACAGTTACTGTTACCATGCTAGCATTGACTTTTCTGGCAGCAAGCGTGCGATTATATCCGCTAAGTTCCTTCACAGGTAATTCACAATGCGATAACAACCACAGCTAATCTCAGAACCCTCATAATCAGTCAATTAACACAGGTCACATGCATATCAGATGGTTTTTTATGCACTAACAATTCCTCGTAGCTATACTATAAATTGAAATTCAAAACTGCTACAATGAAGGTTTATATCTCAGTCTTACTCAGTTAACCCTGGACCGCGATGATCCTCGGTAAGCTCGGCGGGAAACTCAGCAACTGCCGTCTCACCGTTGATGGTCTGGATCTCCTCAAGCAATCTGTCAATGATATCGAGCCTAATAATAATAATCATCGTCATCCAAAATAATCATAATAATCATAATAATCATAATAATCATAATTATCATAATAATAATTATCATAATCATAATCATACTTATCATACTAATCATAATAATCATAATAATCATAATAATCATAATAATCATAATAATCATAATAATCATAATAATCATAATAATCACATTAATAATAATAATCATAATAAGCATAACAATCATAATAATCATAACAATCATAACAATTATAATAATCATAATACTCATAATACTCATAATACTCATAATAATTACACATTTCTTATAAGGCGCCGCATCGAACTATTTTTTGTGTGGTTAACAGTGGTTATTACAAATTAATTAATAAGACGTAAAACCATATATATGTTAAAATGCTGTCTGCAAAATATGCCGTTCTTTCTACTAAATACAATCAAAATTAATATGTTGTTTCTCCCTTGCAAAGTGCCTTGCATAATTGGCTACGCTTTTGTGTCGAGGTGAGTGTCCGTACCATTACAGCTTCCTTCTTTTAATTATACAATAATATAATTAATAATTATACTATACTGGTTTGTTGGACCCAGACAATGTCGACTATGGTTTGATATACAACGAAATCGATCTTTTCATGACTTTTCTACGATACTTCATATTATAATCCCTAGGAACAAATGTGTTACAAATAACGTCAACTCAGAAAGATCAGTGACACTAATTGTACATTGCGATATGATAAACATGTTAAGCTTAATAATAATAATGTTAATATACCCTTAATTCGCCAGTGTTTTAACTTGTAACAGGAAGTTTCTTGAATTGGCTGTGTTGAACTTGGGAAAATGAGAAATTGCTGAACATCAAAGGATCCTGCCTAAGCCCGCCTCAGTAATAATGCCAATGAAGGTTGGTTTGAACTGATTATTTTGTCATTGGAACAAGTAGCGGATGGAAACTTTCAAATAGCTAACAATGTCGGCCGGCTTCAGTCCTTTCGACTGCATCTCGCAGTCTTCATCGGCAGAATGACAATACGGGTGTGTCACTTGACAGTGGTCATGTGACACAACATTAAGGAAGTTTACTAAAGAGTAATATTACACATTCAATATGTAATCTTACAATTTAATCATCTCACATAGGTGCCAAGAAATTTGTATTTGTGACATATTTAATTAGTTATGTCAAATGTTGGTTAGGCAGCATAGGTGGAGTCAAAATGAGTGATTTTTTTAAACCGTGAAATATTGGTGTGGTTTTGACACTAAAAGATAGGTGCAACTATCCCAACAAAGAAAACAAAGCGGAAGTCTTAAAACCAAAGCATTATACTTGCCATTTTTGGATTAATAGCAATTTATGCCTATGAAACTGTTAGGAGAGACCTTGCCCTGCTACCCCTTCACGTATAAATGCCCTTTTAGTTAGTCTGATGTGCAAAACGGATTAGTATATAGGGTTAGGTTTAGGGTTACATTTAGGTTGAACGCAAGGGTCATTGTTAGGTTGAAAGTACTTTCGACACGATTGACATTAGGGGTTTCAGTGCAATTGTAGGTGGAGAGTAGTAGGAATTTCTCTCCTACCAGTTAATTAAAGTATTTCCTAAAAATGTCTCCCGGTGTTGACACCTAGCGACCGAACAATTTAAGTTACAAATACTAGTTCTGCCATCTAGTGATCACGCCGCTATCACAACACAGGCACCTTAAACGGAAAACATCACAAATTAAATGTAAATTTATGTGCGAACCATCCCCAATTTTTAATAATACGTTATAATACTATATGATGCGTTGTGTGTGTATTGAACTAATGATCGGCGAGCTAAGGGGGAAACAACATCGGATGAAAGCTTTGAAGGACGAGTATGACTCTTAGATGAAATAATACCCTCGTGAGGTGGCAATACATCTAGGGACGCGGGGTGAGTTTACGTGAAACATGTCTAATACAATTATACAACATACACACAGTTCAACACACTCGCTCTCCCTCTCCCTCTCCCTCTCCCTCTCCCTCTCTCTCTCTCTCTCTCTCTCTCTCTCTCTCTCTCTCTCTCTATCGCTCTCGCTCTCTCGCTCGCGCGCTCTATGCCTCACACACACGCACGCACGCACGCAGCACAGACACACACAAAACAAAGCACACACCCACACACACACACACACTCTCTCTCTCTCTCTCCCTCTCTCTCTCTCTCTCTCTCTCTCTCTCTCTCTCTCTCTCTCGCTCTCTCTCTCTCTTTCTGTCCCTGTCTCTCTCTCCCCCCTCTCTATCAAACTTTCAGGGATTAATCTACGAATCCTAAAATAGGACGTAAGACCATACCTTTTAAAATTACCGCATCTATATCAAGATCCTCCCGTTTTATTGGGTAAATCAGTTGTTCGGAACGTGACATGTAATGTGGGCGTAATACGTAAAACGTAACGTAACAATCGCAGGATTAACGTACACGAGGTAAATACTTCGGGAAAACGGCACATGAATCATAAACTTGGCAACATGAAATATACGTTGATACAATAATTCTTATGCTAATACCCTAGCAATACGAATATTATTTGGCAATATAATATAATATCACGACTACAGTCGATGGGAACTTCTCTCTGATTTTCGTAATGTCGAACAAAACAGCGAATATAACGAGCGCGTTATGGTGTTTATGTGATGACGCTGTGTCTGTTCTAACATTTGGTAAATATTATATACGCCAAGGAGCTATGGTGGATCAACAAGGTTGTAAAGATAAGCTTAAGTTTTAAATGACGGCGGAATTTTGTGATATTTTCAACGTATCTAACATTAAGCGGGAGCATGTTCCAAAGAGTTGGTGCGGCAACAGAAAACGCCATAGTTCCAATCAAGAAAGAAATCCATGTCCTTATGTACAGCACAACGGTCTTTACTATACACATGCGCGCGCACAGAACACAAACACGCGCGAGCACACGCACATGCACACGCACTCACACATGTCGTTTGAACAACAATAACATCCAATCTATAATACAATTTTGTTTTGCCATATTTGGTCCTGGGTCGGTTTATCCACACATTTGCTGAGTACAGCACATTGATGGGATAACGCTACCGTGTGCTGTATAATTGTTCATTATAACGCTTACATGATCTTGACTTACTTGACTTAGAGCTCTTGCCGGATATCCAGCGTAGAGGTCACATCACATTCTTTATCATCGCCTTCCATGTGGGACGGTCAACGGCCAGCTGCTCGGTCGCCCCAGGCGTGAGGCCCAGGCCATCCAAATCGTGCTTAACACAGTCGATCCATCGACGGAGAGGACGCCCACGGCGCCGTTTCCAGCCGTTGTTTTGTGGGTAGAATTGGTATAATAGAGCGGCAGGGTAGTTTGGTGCCATACGTTGCAGGTGGCCGAACCATCGAAGGCGTCTCTGGGTGACGAGTATTGATGCATGCTTCTGACCGGTACGTTCCATGATCGTGTTATAGCTGATGTAATTGAACCACTTTATGTTCTCGAGGCGTCGGAGGCTCTTCATGGCGAAAGCATCGATTTTCTAGGCCTGTTGAATGGTCAGTTGCCAGGTCTCAGAGGCATATAGAAGGATGCAATGACGAGAGCATTGAACATATTTAGCTTGGTACCCCGCGAGATGGAACGTCTACGCCACAGAGCAGTTGACAGTCGTTTCATTGCACCCGCTGCTTTGCCGATTCTAACTGCGACCTCGTAGTCGACAGAGCCATTAGCGGATATGACGGAGCCCAGGTAAGTAAACTCATCCACAAAGTCGATGATGTCGCCATTGATGGTAAATCGAAGTCTGCGCATATTGCCATCGCTTTCGTTTTGGTCCAGCTGATGGAAAGGCCAGTAACACTGGCTATAGAGCAGAGTTCTTTGAGGACGAGGACGAGGTCAGCACGCGATGTGCATAAGATGGCAATGTCATCTGCGTAATTCAGGTCTGTCACAACAGTGCCTCCAAGTATAATGCCGAGGGAAGAACTGGCTTTTCTCTCAAGGTGTACCATGATATGGTCAATGGTGAGATTAAACAGGTCAGGGGCAACCGCACAGCCTTGACGTAAACGGAGCCAATGGAGAAAAGATCTGAGGAATCATTACCAAGGCGGATACAGCTCTCACTGTCGCTGTACAGTAGCTTGAACAATCGGCATAACTTTGGGGGCAGGCCAGTGTTTTGAAGGAGCAACCAGAGGCTCTTGCGGTCGATACTATTAAAAACAGCTTTAAAATCAATAAAAGCAATGAAGGCGGTTTGACGAAATTCATTTAGCTTTTCGATAATCTGGCGTAGAGTGAATATCTGATCAACCGTGGAGCGGCCCGGAACGCAACCATCCTGCTGGACTCTTCTTGTTGACCTGATAGCGTCAATAGAACGATGTAACAAGATAAGTGCGAACAGTTTTCCAGGTATCGATAGAAGTGTTATTCCTCTGTGAATGCTGCATACCAGGCGGCCGCCCTTGTGTTTCCAGAATGGCAGGATGATACTACGTCTCCAATCAGTAGGGATTTCTTCGTTTACCCAAACACAGATTATGATATTTTGAAGCCACAAAATCATAAAGGGTCCTCCGGCGTTGAGCATTTCAGCGGTGACATTGCATATTCCAGCTGCGCGTCCATTCTTCAGTTTGGAGAGAGCCTTTGTCACTTCCTCGACGGTCACAGGATACTCTAAGATAGGGGAACTGCGGTGTACACTAACAGGAGTATGATACGTGTTGTCACAAGGATCCGGTTCCGGCGGGGGCTTGTTGAGGAGATTGTTGAAGTGTTCTTTCCAGCGATTGAGGCAGTCTTCTTTGTTTGTAAGATTAGAGCCGCTTTATCCTTAACAAGATTGGTTTTGTTGTGGATTGTGTGACCAGCTGCCAGGGTTCTGAATACCCGATATATGGTGGTATGATTGTTGTGAATGGCAGCATTCTCGATGCATTTCGCTCTACAGTTCCAGTAGTTTTCTTGATCCTGTTTGAGTGCACGTTTTCGAGACTGTTTCAGTTTTCGGTAGGAGTCAGTGGTGCCGGAGAGTCTGGCTTCACGACACTCGTCGATGATTGAGAGTGTATGGGTCGTGATCCATGGTTTACGAGCAGTTTTGACATGGCCGATGGTAATTTCAGTGGCTTGGGATACTTCTGATTTGAAAGTATTCCATCTGTCTTCGAGATCTGTTTCGTGGAGAGAAGCATGCGCGCCAGAACGGTTAGAGATCTCAGTGGCATAGGCATTTTGAATATTTGGTTCACAGAGAAGATTAGTTTTATACCGCGGTGCAGGTTTGCATTTGGCATGCGTTTTCAGGTTGAGTTTGAGCTTGGCAATCAGTAGGCGATGATCCGTGTTGGAGAGTTCAGCACCACGATAAGTACGGCAATTGTGTATCCAACTAATGTGGCCTCCGATGCTGACAAAGACATATTTTATTAATCACTCTCGGACACTCTCTCAACCGTTAGCCGTCATGACGTCACTCTCATTCTCTGTGATCTCAATGCAACTGTCTCCACATCGTCTGCTTCAAGAAACCTCTGACACAATGTTATTTGACCCATCTCTCCAGACGAAACAAACGACAACGGTGAACGGCTTCTTCAAACGTGCTTCTCAAGTGGCCTTGCCATAGCAAACACCTGGTTCCCTCGTAAAGAGATCCACCAATACACGTGGTACAGCAACAATGGCAGGACAAAGAAGATGATTAATTACATCATAATAAATCGCCAGTGGCTCTTACATGATCAAATGAAGGTACTTTCGCGAACGCACCACGCTAAATCCCGAATCGTCTCGTTCACATGTGTTCTAATTGCAAGGAGATCGCTTACGCTCTACCGACTCAGTGAGAGAGGTAACGACAATTTACCTCCAACGTGCGCGAATAAAAATCGTTTATATCTTTTAAATCATTGATGTTAATCGTTGATATCTACTTCACGTGATTGTTTTAATGCAATATTAAATGCATGTAACTAATTGGTATATCCAGATCGTTTGTTAGTTACTATGTTGCGACACAATTTTTTCTTGTTCAGCAACTGGACCAAATTACAAAACTGGTAACAATACAAAACACAAAACAGAGATTGGTAATTATGACAGTTATATAGATACAGGAACATATATCGTCAACAATCATCCTACAAGTTTCTACATTCGTCACCATTAATACAATCCATCCCGACGACCATTTCATTTGGAAATAACGTGGATTCCAAATTATGTTCCAAAAGACAGACGGAGCTTTTTGTACTGTCCTGCATCATTCCAAGGTTAGGTAAATTTATACCTAACCTTGGAATGATGCAGGAAGAGTGAGGTTGGAATGATGTGACGTTAATGTATTAGTTTCAATGTATTCATGCCTTCCTTGTTTTTCTACCACACAATAACTAAGAAAAAAACTGTTTGTGTTTACGTACTTCAATTGTAGTCGAAAAAGAACCAGTCGTATTATTATAACTGGCCATTTTAAAGCTGTTTTAAACAAACTATTTTTTAATATGAATTACTTGAGAATATATTATATGTTTGGTCCAGTCGTACTATTTGTATGTATGTGAGTGGTGCACATAAATATTCTTCTAGGTTAGATATATAAACATTATTCATTTAATGACTACTTACTCCCATATTATATATACACGTCCTAGTTCGTCGTGTGCCATGTGTATGTCTCTTCTGTATTACTAGATAAAACAACAGCTTCGCTGCACATAAATACTTTTATAAATAACACTGTTATATAGTTTTCTGTATAACTAGTAATTCCAAAGCAGAATTTTCAAAATGTAAACATATTACCACACTATTTTGTTTTAGCAATTTTCACTCGATCGATGTTATTCGGTTTCACTTAATTGTTTCATTGGCCATGAAAACATAGACTATAAACACCACGTTTATCATGGTACTCTGCAGAGCGTGTGTTTTCATACAAAGTGGGGTGTTGTTGCCCCAAATCTTTTTCACTTGCACTCCCTTAAGGCCAATTTTCCCCTTACTCGTGCCCCTATTCTGCCTAATTAAAAACCTGTCACTTCATTGATTCACCCTAAGTATAAATAACACTGCTGCAAGGCTAAACAATTCCACTTTCATTAGTGTCTCCTAATCTCAGACTATTGGATGTAGAAGTGTTTACTCAACAAAATAACATAAAGTAATCGTGATACCTAGAGAACGGATATACATATATGTGTATATATATATATATATATATAATATTATATATATATATATATGCATATATATTATATGCCTATGAATATAATATTATACATATATATATATATGTATATGCATATACATTATATATAATTATAATATATATATATATAATTATGTTCTTCGACAATTCATGTACCCCATCGTGCTTTGTTGTTGCGTCTATATGTGTTTGCGCGTTTGCGTGTGGTACTTTTATACTGTATTTTGATTTGGTGATACATGTATATGATGTGATTCTCTGAGAAAAATTGTATTTTTGGTTGACTGTTCAAAATGAAAATTACCAATTATGTACATTGGTGATTTTCATTAAACAGTTTTATGAAAATAAAAAAAATGTAGTATTATGTTCAAATGAGTTTACAAAATTACCTCACTACGCAATCAACTCAGTATCTTACACTTGTTTGGGTTTTATTATGTCTCTTAACCATAATAACTGACAGAAGAACAGAAAATACTGTTTTCTTTTTTGATAACACTATTCGAGATGAAGCGAAACAAGCATATTCATCATCAGTGAAACGGAAACTGTTTTCAACGCAGTGCTATTGTATTACGTCGATGCTACAATAAATTCGCTTTATTTCGTTGAGTTTGTGCGTTCTTCTCACATGGATTCATTAATTGGACGTAGACGTGAGCGATCTTCCCACATTAAAATGTAATTGAAGTGACTAAGCTCAATCAATTAATCAGTGAATCAATTAATCATCAAGGCATAGGCCTGGGTTGTCGAACAGGAAGTCGACGTAGGCCTGGTCCATAGCTCCCTTCAGGAAGCAGATCTGTTGAATGAAACAATGTATTAATAAACGAATTACTATTCAACGCGCCACTAGATACTGTAGTATGTCACATACGCCAAAACTGACATTTGTTTAACAAGTGTATGGCTAATAGCGTCTGTATAAGTTCCGATACAATTAGAGACTAGGTTCGACTAATTTCACCTTTAAAAAAAACAAATTACATTCACTCGCTGTCATCACATCTATAAGCCCGAATACAACGTCTTCTAGAAATAACTTGAGTTCGATTAAATTGTTCGCGACGTTGTAACAAACTGAACAATTCGGCAAACGAACATTTGTTAGTACAGCGCATCATATGAGTGGTCGATAAAAGCGATAATAACATATTACTTTTGAATGGAAGTTAATATTACTCTAGACCTAATCTAATATAGACGGACATATATACAAGCAGGTGTCATGAATTAATTCTAAGCAGCAATAGAATATGTCATGTAGCACTAACAGCACTAAACATTACCCTGATAAATGGAAATAAGGCGCTAAAGTGTCATTATAAAAACTTGTCGAGAGGGAGTACGATCAAAAGCAATATCAGAGCTTAGTAACCTGAAATACACAATGACAGTTAGTCTAATATTCCAGAAAATAATTTGCAACATGCATAGTTAATGTAAGCAAATACCTATGTCGTTGTTTTGTTGTGTAAATTAGCCGACATTTTGTGCAATTGCTTGTGCGAATTCCGCGTAATGATCACAACAAACAAGCACGTATGGGTAACACTAAAAAACCAAAAAGTCACATCATTATTCTGATGCATTTACATAAATAAATATCAATTAAGACAACATACAGCATGTGATACACACACACACACACACACACACACACACACACACACACACACACACACACACACACACACACACACACACACACACACATACACATATATATATATTATATATATATATGTATATATATATATTACAGATATGTGTGTGTAGATGAGAGAGAGAGAAAGATATATATATATATATATATATATAGATATATACTATAAAACCTGTCCATGACGGTCATCGTTGGACTGCGCAAAATTACCGTTATAGGCAGGTTGCCGTTATGGAGAGTTTCATGACTTGGATACTCACTAGTTGGAGCCACAGTATTAGGAATGGTTACGTTGACGTTAGCTAGTTGGAACTCTCGTGAACAATACAAACCTATAGAGTTAACAGCAATATAAATAACACAATACACAACTTGCTATATTTAATTGATGTTCCTTTTTTCTTTTGGGCCAAGATGGAATCAATCACGCCCTCCAATTAAAGGCGAACAGAAAAAGCTTTGATGTCCAGAAAGAAACAGGAGGGTGTGAATGAGTGCAAGGCAAGCGTTGACCCATATTTGCTCAATACAATTTGAGCTATGGGCCATTGTAATATTTATATATCAAAGCTGATTCTACTCCTCTTTGCTGGAGTAAAGGAGTCACATAGCGGCTGAACAAGCTAATGAAGCCCCGCATAACTCGATTGCAACTTGATAGTCCCGCTTACACGCGATGACACCGACGCGATGAGGTTTTATTCATGGAAATTATGGATTCCCTTTGACCTGCCCGCAAGCGGCAGGTTGACTAGGAATGGTTCGGTCCAAATTAATTGACCGTTATACGCAATAGACAGGAAGTCATTCGGGACTTTCAAAAGTGCTCGTTATATCCAGGTTATCGTTATGGACAGGTGGCCGCTGAGACATGTTTTACTGTAAATACAGAGAGCGACATAGAGAGAAAAAGAGAAAAAAGATATACAGACAGACAGACAGACAGACAGACAGACAGACAAACAGACAGACAGAGAGACAAACAGGCTGTCAGATAGAGACAAAGAGCGAGAGAGAGCACACAAACAATGCATCAATGTCACCAAAGGCACATACCGAGTCCATGTATCCATCAAAGAAGCAGTCCTCGCCACAGGTGCAACCGCCGAACACCAACGAAGCTTTGACGCGGGGTAATCGTCCTGTGCAAAACAGCATATATTCCTGTTTATGTTGTTGCTCTGTTTGTATAAACCAATACTAGAATGTTCACCACAATACCCTCGTTTGATGTCGAGTTCCACATATTGTTCTTACTGCATTTCACAGTACATATATGTTCCATTTCATACTTTACTGCATTCGGTCAATAAAAGTATTCAAAACTGTAAAGCAGCGGTGTAGAATCATATGAGTTGTTGGAGGAAATAGTTGAATGTAGAACATTAACGTACCACCGAGAGTCTTTGTGGAGACGAGATTCTTGTTCCGGTAGAATGAAGCCTCTTGGGCATCGTATGACATCACGAGTTGATTCCACGAATCGTCAGCAGCCTGAATCAATCGTAAGCACATCGTTCGAGTAATGTTGGGAGTGTTGTACGTTTTGCTACATTACAGCACAAATGTATGTAATTTATTGTAATTTCATACACTGTAAGTAAACGTTGTATCATTTGTTTACATCAACACTTTGATTGGAATGAATGATAGTAAAATTAACTTGGAAATTAAAAAGGACATTTAACAAGCACGTAATATTATAAATGTTTTGATTTGATACATATCCGAGTTTATGTTCCACATATTGGCTATGTACGTTTCCATTCAGATTACACCAACGTTCATCGCTTTTATAATTTATGACATTACTGTAGCCTTTAGCATATTACTACATACACACTGATGTTTTCACGCTACACTTTTAAAGATTACATAATGGATTAGCTTGTGAGCTGGTCATTGTGTTCCTACTTACACTAAAGCTGAATTCGGCCTTGGTGCCATTTAAGTTTTCGATGTAGCCCAATGCGGCACCAGCATCAGACTGAGCAACGACGGAACCGTCAAGGCTGCACTCGGAGTTGTCGAGCAGAGATCGTACACCAGAGACTCCGGCGGATATCTTGAAGAAGTGTCTCACGGAGAACGACTCGAAGCGGTCGAAGGCGTTGCTGAAGTAGGCGAGCTCCAACTTCGACTGGGCGCTGCTGTTGAAGAAGCCGCACTTGCCATACATACCATCGTTGCTGCTCAGCTCGACGTTCTGGTTGAAGAGCCACAGACCCTTTGAGGCCGACATGGAGTTGTCATCATCGAACATCACACTGGTGATCTCCTCCATCTCGGGCTCATCTGCGATAGAAAACTTATCCATCACTTACATTTAGCTGCAGTCTTTTGAAATCACTTGCATTTCTCTGCATTTCTTGAAATACTTATAATAGCATTGTTTTATATGGCAAAACAAGAACATACAACAGTGAACACTAAATACTGGACCAGATTGACTATGACGATGATATGAGTGTATGTTTGTCAAATAACTCCCCGCACATTAATTGTATTATATTTATTGGCAAACATCAGCAGCATTGCTCACATTGAATGAACAGAGCTCGTGGTTAGGCTACCACGAGAACAGTCCACAATGACTGTATCATTGTGTTTATTTTGAAATGTATGTTTTTTTACTGTCAAATATAATAATAATAATAATCTTTTGCGTCGAAATCCTCGGAAACAAAGCTTACAGGCGCACCAAAACAACAGGGTTAGTCAATATCAGAATCGATAAGCTATATTAAAGTAGTCAACAGATGGTTCGATACGCCAGGGAGATAAGATGGATACGGAAGGTTATAACAGTAAGTTAATTGACGGCGTAATTATATAATAGTTTAACCTGATTTCCAGAGAATGCCTTAGTTCCAATGTTAGTATTGAATCTAAGAAAATAAATCAGAATTAGATGATTGAAGGCAGACAGGCTTTTTACAGGATTGAGCAATGAATACAAATATGCTTGTTGCTTACATACATGATTATCGATGGCACTAAAGGCGGCAGAAAGATTAAGTAAGGTTAGGGCAGTCACTTTACCATCATCAACGTTTAATTTAATATCATTATGTACTTTTAAAAGTACCGTTTCTGTTGAATGAAATTGTTTATATGCTGATTGTAACACATTATTTAAGACGTGTGCTAATGTGAGACATTAGACGGCTAGCTACCACCTTTTCTAGTATTTTAGAAATAAAGCTAATAAAGAGAATCACTGTTCTGGTGTTGTTTACGCACGGACGACTTCTTAAGAACTGGACTGACATGGACGCATTTAAAATCATTCAGAAATATTATTCCCTTATGTACGAATTCTATTATTCTTCAAATCGAACTCATATTTTCTGTCTATATGCAAGTATTATTATTATAATGCCTTAATGTACAGTAACAAATCTTAATCAGATTACCTTGTAAGCCTATGGCATGGTCATGTGTACTTTGTTGCAGCATTAATCAGTCTATTTTATTCCTACTGGGTGTCTTTCATTGAATATCCAACATACTACGTGTATCTGCACAATTACTTGCGCCAATTTATTATAATATACACACATAGCACTAATTGTAAAGCAGTTTGAATAATTTGGTTGAAAAGAAAACAAATGTTATGGCCGCATTATATTTTGTATTATCTATATGTCTTTGCCCACCAAACGATACATCAAAATTACGACCACAGTTACTATGTCTTCTAGCACAACTTGCACATGTGAACTTAGAATATGGAGATAGAAATATTGTCTTCGCAGTAGCTAGATATAATTATATTCGCACTTGGACAATACACACTAATATACGGTGAAATCAAGTTGGGTTTTAGCCAAATATCAACTAAAGGCAAGACTATCACTCGGGAGGAAAACTGATTCTTATAATATCTACCACATATTTAGAACCAATCTACTACTTACAAGGCACATATCGCACACACGTGCACACAGTGAAGTTGAACGTAGTGCCTGGTGCACAGTCCATGGTCTCGTTGCCCAGCATGAACTGCCAAGTGGGCACTCGCTTGAAACACGCAGTACATTTCAAGCAATGTGATGACGTCAAAGTCACCATGCGAAAAACTAACTACATACCGGCAGATGTTTGAAAAATAGTTTGTTTTATTTGAATTACAATCATACTATATACAACCAAGTCACACACCGTCTTCGGTGTGTACGTGTATACATGTCGGATAGCCTGCGTGCATACGTGCGTGCATGCGTTTCAGCCAATCTATGACGTAGGACGCGATGGTTCATGAAACTCACCATTGGCCTGAGTAGACGGGAAGAATGTGGAGTCTCCCTTACTGTCATCCCGGACACAGGTGAGGACGCCCTGATCCAAAATCTCACACGGGTTGCAGCTTTGCTTGTAGGCGACGAACTCTTCCGTCGTTGTGTTGTATTCGCAATGGCAGTAGTTCTGGCAGTTGCACGGATCAGCCAGTAGGCCTTAGTCGCTGCCGGCCCCGGACACCATCGGGCAATCAGCTGCACCGCAAGCGGATAAATATAATGTTACATCCTGATGAAATAACAGTGATAGTAACCATTTGTGGGAATGATTGTTGGGTGTAGTTTTACTGACGATAGAACTGCAACAGTTTATTACAATTGCAATTATATTCGGATATTGTCATAATTGAAGCGATAGTAACATTGTGGACTTGAAAAATCGTAGTCAAAAATCATCGTGGAAGGGTGGCGTCATTTACTAGTAGGCCTTTGATTCCCAATATTGCGAATCATAGAATGAAGAATGTTGATAGTAGGTCGGGAAAATGCAAAACTATAATTGAATTAAATTGAACTAAATAAAAAAACATGTTTACGTCATTGCTTTTATGTGCCACAAGTAGCGCTACTGATATGTTTCCCAAGCATCCTTTGACGATAACTGTCGATACATAGATTTACTATCGATAGTACACATTCGTGATATCGACTATAGAGATGCGTCAATAGTTCGATATATCGTTATACCCTAATTAATATACTATTTTTGACTGCAACGTGTAATATAACATATTACAATATTAATACATTACATATACTTGGCATGACAATAATTAAAAAAACATAGTTTTACATCATTTTGTAATAACTTCCTTAGCTACCTTTAAACAAGAAAACGACGCAAGTGCCACGTACAAGCAGCGTCCAAGGGAACACAGGCGCAATCTGCGCTGTCCACGTAGTCGCCCTCACAAGGCTCGGCCACGCAAACGCGGCTTCTTTATTTCTTCAAATCGCACAAGCATTCTCCGTAATCCGCCAACTCCCCGAAATCGGCGGTTGAAAGAAAACGACGCAATGCGATATGAATAGAAACAACAATATGCACGAGATTTGTTGCAATGCAATTCAATTGTGTCACTACACAACCAGTATATTAAGGTCAATCAGACTTAGTGTTTTCTTTAAAAAGTGTTGCAATATATTTTTATATAATTATGATGATGTACTTTCATTGGACCCAGATACAAGGGACCATCGGCTTTTAGTGTTTCTTCCGAAAGACATAGGCAACGTGAGGTGAATGAAATTGCCTAACTTTCGAAACGGCGGCAGGTGGAGTCGAACCACTGTCCCCTCGGTCGACAGCTAGGCGCTCCTCGCGACCACGGAAAAGTATAAAGTACCGTTTAGAAAACAATGAACACTTACCGGCCTGGAGGACTGACTGACAGGACAGAAACAAGGAATGATCAGTTCATGGTGCGATATCCTGAGGATCATGAAACAGTAAACGGTCAATACAATCATGCCCAATTACCAAACAAATTGTTCAACTTTTCAAACAGCACGTTCGTTTAAAAAAATAACAGCAAAGGTGAACATTCGAAAAGAAACTGTTATCGATTTAAATACATGTTGAACGAATGAAATATAAATAAACCATTACAGTACCTAGTTTTGGCGGACGACGGATACCGTGGTTATTACAAATTAATTAATAAGATATGAAACCATATTATATATGTTAAAATTGTTTTTGCAAAATATGCCGTTCTTTCTACTAATTACAATCAAAATCAAATCTATTGTTTCTCCCTTCCAAAGTGCCCTGCAGAATTGGCAACGCTTTTGTGCCACGGTGTGTGTCCGTACCATTGTAGCTTCCCTCATATAATTATACAATAATAATTAATGATTATACTATACTGGTTTGTTGGACCCAGGCAATGTCGTTTACGGTTTTATATACAACGAAATCGATTTTTCAGGACTTTTCTACGATACTTCATATTATAACTCAGAAAAACCAATGACTCTAATTGTACATTGCGATATGATAAACATGTTAAGCTTATAATAATAATGTTAATATACCCGTAATTAGCCAATCGTAACAGGAAGTTTCATAATTCTGCTGTGTTGAACGTATAAAAAGGGAAATCGCTGAATATCAAAGGGTACTGCCTCAGCCCGCCTCGCCAATATTGCCAATGAAGCTTGTTTTGAACTGGTTGTTTTGTTATTGGAACAAGTAATGGACTGAAACTTTCAAATAGGTAATAATGTCGGCCGGGTTCGCAGACCTTTCTACTGCATCTCAGTCTTCATCGTAGTATCTTGTAACAGGGAGTTTGCTTAATCGGCTGTGTTGAACGTGGAAAAAAGGAAATTGCTGAACATCAAAGGGTCTTGCCTCAGCCCGCCTCGGCGATATTGCAAATGAAGATTGTTTTGAACTGGTTGTTTTGTCATTGGAACAAGTAGCGGATGGAAACTTTCAAATAGGTAACAATGTCGGCCGGGTTCACTGTCCTTTCGACTGCATCTCAGTCTTCATCGGCAGAATGACGTAACTGGTATGTCACATGACAGTGGTTATGTGACACAACATTAAAGAAGTTTACTGATAAACAATATTAAACAATTACTATGTAATTTTGTAATTTAATCATATAACAGAGGTGCCAGAATATTTCTATTTGTGACATATTTAGCTATTTACGTCAAATATTGGTTAGTCAGTATAGGTGCAGTCAAAATGAGTGATATTTAAACCGTGAAATATTGGTGTGGTTTTGACACTAAAACGGTAGACCGTGCGACTATCTCAACAACGAATACAAAGCCGGAGTCTTAAAACCAAAGCTTTATACCATTTCTGGATTAATAGCAATGTATGCCTATGGAACGGTTGGCAGAAAGCTTGCCCTGCTACACATCCACGTATATATACCTTTTTAGTTAGTCTGATGTGCAAAACGGATTAGTATATAGGGTTAGGTTTAGGGTTAGATTAAGGTTGAAGGTAAGGGTTATTGTTCGGTTGAAAGTACGTCTGACAAGATTTACATTAGGGGTTTACGTACAATTGTCGGTGGGGGGTAACAGGAATGTGTGTGTGTGTTTGTGTGTATGTGTGTGTGTGTGTGTGTGTGTGTGTGTGTGTGTGTGCGTGTGTGTGTATGTGTTTCTCTGTCTGTCTGTCTGTCAGTCTGCCTATGTGTTTGTGTGTGTGTGATTGTGTGTGTATGAGTGAGTGTGTGTGTGTGTGTTGTGTTTGTGTGTGTGTGTGTGTGTGTGTGTGTGTGCGTGTGTGTGCATTTGTTTGTGTGTGCATTTGTTTGTGTGTGTGTGTGTTTGTTTGTGTGTGCGTGTGCCTGTGTTTGTGTATGTGTGAGGGTGGATGTGCGTATGTGTGTATATGCGCATATGTACGTTTCCCGGAGGGTAATTATTGTTGCTACTTATTATAATACACGTTTTTTAATACTAGGCTCTCTGCCCATTGAAGCAAATATTGTAAGCAGTTTTCCTTCAAAATTTATACATATATTGTATTTGGTCTAAAAATAAGATATTAACATTCCCTCGCTCCTAAATTATTACCACTGCAATGTGTTCATTTTAACTGAGACAAAGGAAACACTATATGTATGGCAACATATGCACATCAAGCTAACTACGATTGATAGCAAATCAAGTGTATTTCTTTGTACTTGTTTGTTATGGCCAACTGCAGTTTCATTTATGTGTCATCACCCTCCTTGACTTTCTTGTTCTTCTACAATGCATTATGATTTATCATATTATTTAATTTTACGTAGCTTTTATAATTGTTCCCTTTTCAATGTTTCGAATTTCCTCTTCCAATTCTGATTGTGAGTACCCACTACTCCTTTTATTCCATGTATCCGTAAACACATGGGGCAAAGTGGACACAATTATACCCACTGCGCAACACCTGTCCCCCATCCATTTCGCAACACATTTTTCAGTATTCTCACACAACAACAACGTTTTATCATATAACACCCTATTTGTTGCCTACTTGATGACTTTTACATAACAAAAATAACTATCTGAGGTGTAAACGTTAGTTAAACTTAGAAAATGTAGGCTGACATAATGTACTGAACATTGCAACGGATTCACATATTTTGAAAAATAATACGATATTACTTAGAAATAATGATACACTTGTTCTTTTCAGGCAAACAAAAGCTATAGACTCAAATGCGAGCTAGCGTATTTACATACTTTTAACTTCACAATTACCAACGCCTAACTTTTCGCATGGACACTTGCGCCCGTAAAACATGCCTTGTTCAACAGAAAAATACAAATATTACCGTTCCAGGAATTATGTTTTGTTCAACTGGAAGTGGACAGTTTTCCTTCTCGATTTACAAAGCAGGGTCCTAATATTATCGTGGAAAGTGAAACAACCCGTACTCACAAACATTGCATTGATGTGGCTGCTATTCAGAGAATATCACCCACAAGAAAGACGTATTTTCACCTAACCCGCTACACAACTGTGACCGGAAAGTCAGGGCACGTTTATCTATTGCTTAGCCATAACACGTGTAACTTTAGAACACGGTTACAGTTACCATGCTAGCCTTGACTTTTCTGGCTGTCAAGCTTGCGATTAAATCCGCTGAGTTCCTTCACAGATAATTTAATATGCGATATCACGTGGAGCTAATCCCAGTATCCTCATAATTAATAAATTAACACAGGCCACATGCATATAAGTTAGTTTTATATGCACTAACAATTCTCCGTAACTATGCAATGAACTGAAATTCAAAACTGCTACAATGAAGATTTACTTTTAAATGTCTGTCTTACTCAGTCACTCCTTGACTGCAATTAGCTCGGCGGGAGACTCCGCAACTACCGTCTCCTCCACTTGTGGTATGGGTCTCTTCAAGCAGAACAATGTATGTGCACGATACGATGTTACCGAGCTTTGCCATTCCACGTCCACAGCGTCTAATAATAATCTTATTATAATCTAGCTTGCGCACGTATGTATGAAGATTAAGGTTTTTCTCTTTACGACTTGCAACTCCAGCGCCAAACTTTCAGGAATTAATCTACGACCCTTAAAATATGACGTGCCCCAATATCTTTTCAAAATACCTTATGTATGTCAAATACCTTTATTGGGTAAATCAGTTCGTTCCTTAACCGTTCTGTACTCAGTAGTCCAGTACTGTTATGGTTTGTGTTGGAACAATTTGCAACATACTCTATTTCAAGTGTTTTAATTACATTGAAGGTACCTATAAAACATACTAAAACTATACAGGAAAGAAAATTGGGGAAATTACTCGAAGCACGCAATCAGTATTTCCTACTTACCCCCATGTTAAATCCCAATGATACGTAAAACCGTGGCATTTACGCAGACAACCAAGACCCCACGGCCAAGTTAGACTTATTTACTAACTACCTGACATGAATTGACTACCGGTGATATGACTACTTATAAAATAACTATTTGAAACATAGAGACTTCTGATTCGTTACTCCTGATAACATGACTACTAACGAAACGACTACTGGTCATATGATTACTGGTGAAATGACTATTTGTGAAATCACTACTGTAGACGCGACTTCAGGAGACGTGCCTACTGGAAACATGACTACTGGTGAAATGACTACTTGTGACTGCTATACCCATGTCGCGACTACTGTCAATATGACTTCTAGTGACAGGGTCAATGGATACATAACTACTGGTGATATTAATATTGGTAACATGACTACTGGTGTCGTGACTACTGGTGACATGACTACTGGTAAACAACATTACAAATCTGTAAGTAATATGATAAATTACCCTATACGTGTCCATTTCATGTATCGCTGCCATCTCCTTCAGTGGTACCATTGTTTTTTCGAGTATCGTCACATTCCTTCATTGCAATCACAGCCGTTTTGAGTTCCGTCACCTTTTTCACAGACTATCTGACATGGAAGTTTGTTCAATCGATCATTGTCTTTGAAGGGATTCACAATACATTCACTAACGCATATAAGAGACGAATAGGAGGAAAAGCTGCTGCGGACGTTATATGGTTGTGTTCATCTGCTTCCATTCTGACTCAAATGCCCACATCTTGTTCATCCAGTGTGAGGCAAAGTCGACCACAAAGACGGACTGTGTGGGGAATATTGTGACAGTAACAGACCAGCTAGGCAAAAATGTGTGTAACAATGTAATGTTCGCCTAAGCTATGTCAGGATGTAACACGATTTCCCGGGTATACGGCCTTGGAAAAGAAGCATATCTGAAGAAAACTGGCTCCAGCCAGCACGAGAGGCAAACTGAAACGTTTGGGACGCATGTTGCTTCAACAAAGCCTGTTGTTGCAGATAATGATATGGTGTTTGTATGCCTCTACAACGTAAACCGAAAGAGAGTGTGGATTCTTTGAGGTTCTGAAGGTTTTGTGAGAAGGTGGCAGTGAATTCTTCGCACCTTCATCCAAATACCTTACTTCCGACATTTGCAGCAGCACGCTATCACGGCATTCGGGGGTAACAGCAAGGAGTAGGAGTGGATGGGTGTAAGCCACTTGTGACTAGTAAGTTGGGAATGGAAATTGAGCGATGGTTATTTTCTTCCCGTCATGACAGACCTGCCTCCAACGCACGATGCAATGTTGCACGTAATCCGGTGGAACTGCTACACAGCATGGTGCATAAGCCGCAAGAACATCCGTGAGTGTTCCCTGTATGCAGTCAATGCCGTGGCACAGAGTGGTCAAAGTAAATTTGAAGTTACGTCAGTGATAAGGAGATTAATTATGAGTAGTCATGCGTTTGTCGATGGAGAAACAAAATCTAAACTAATCTTACTAATGTATAGCGGTTTTATTTCTTATAATTTTATTTATAAGCTTTAAAGATTTCATGACATTCATATGCTGGTTCTGGTTTCAAAAAAAGCATTTAGTTGGAATTGTTGTGAATGTTTCAGTAATTAGCATAATACATTACAATTTATGATATTAATGAGTATATAATACTGCGATTTTAACTCAATTATGTGTTTATATGGAACGCAGTGGCATTGGACTATCAGTCGAGAGAACTCGATTTCGAATCCTGTGATGCCGTTTCAAACCTTGGGCAAGTTCGTTTACTTTACATTGGTCTAGTTTACTCAGCTGTATGACTGCGTACCTGGCTATAGACATAGACATAGATGGCTATAGATGGGTATTTTGTGTACGAATAGTCTACGCGCATTAACTGCAGCGTGATTGAATGCTTCCCAGAGAAGTTTGGATGACGTTCGATTGAACCAAAGAGTAAAGTATAAAGCGCTTTGAGCAGTCCAGTGGACTGGGTACTGCGATATATAAGAACTTTACTTGATGGGCTCTAGAAATTCATGTGTAAATGTTTGGACTTTACATCACGGACGGGTTGATTATAATTATTATTCGTCATGCAAAAATGCATTTGTGTTATATTACGCATACGGACAATGGTCATGACAGTAGCATTCTTATATTGTAATCCAGATTAGACTCATGTTATATGGCAGGGAATACGGACATTTTTTCTCAATTAAGCTGATTAGCTAGATTTATGTATTCATGTGGTGACCTTATATCAATGGGTTATTGTAAATGTTATACACTATGATGCCCTGTTAAATGTGCTTGCGCTATGTTACACGTACGATAGATACTCACGAGCGTAACATACTTATAATTATGCTTTGCATAACCATGTGATACAGGAGAAGAATATTGGACAACTAATTCCAGCTATTCGTGCATGTGTTAAAATATTTTAGTGAGTATGGATCGTGTTTTGTTCGCTGAATATAATATGTGCGTATTTACGAACACGCATTTTGGATTATTTGAGGATTACATCAACATTATCTTGTTCATTCTTTGTTCCGAAAGCAAAATCGTTGCGAAAAGCTACCGAGGGGGCCCACATTTGCGTAATTGTGACAATGTACGATAGTTTTTAGAGCTGTGTACTTTTTATATGTTATGTAGGATGTACTCCTGCTTTCAAATTTGCAATAATGGCTTCTGTTGCAATTTGTTCCAAAATGACACTATTTTGGCCATAACAGACCTTGTCTATCAACGTAATGTGCGAGTGATACATAAAACGTAACCTAACAATTGCATGAACAACGCGCGCGCGGGGAAAAACTCATTCGTCATAGACTTGGCATTATGAAGTAGACGCAGCTACAATAATGCTTATGTCTTCCATTATGATAATAGCATAGCAATACGGATATTATTTGTACATTTTACACTATCAAGACTAGAGCCTATAGATTGATGTTAACTTTGCAATCTCTCCGACCTTCGCAATTTTGAACAAACAACGAGTATCTGCCAACGCAGTATGGTGTTTATGTAACGATGCTCTGTGTTTTCTAACATTTTGTAAATAACACTTTCACCACTGACTTTTACCAACTCATCCCGTCAGGTGACGGGCATTTTTGGCAGTACTAATAATAATAATAACAATACATTTCTTATACAGCGCCCCATCGAAATCGTTCTTCTGGAGCGCTGTACAGTGGTTATTAATAACGTATATAAAACCATACATATGTTTAGTACTGTATGCAAATGTGCAATTATTACTAATAAATAAATTCAAATATGTTGTTTCTCCCTTTCAAAATATCCTGCAGAATGTCTTTGGCAACGTGTTGTGTCGAGTTGCGTATCCGTATCATTGTCGATCCTTCTTTTAAACTTATATCTCTCTTGGGCCAGACAATGTCGGTGACGGTTTGGTACACAAACCGATCTTGATTTTCTTGTTAAATATTCAGGACTCTTCTACGATAATTTAGGCAACATGAAACAGGCGAGAATGGAGGAGGCTGTGCTGGAGATTCGCAAAAAGTCGTAACCAACTTGGCGGCACAAGGTGACAAGAGGATCCAAGTTAATGCAAAAGATTTTATTGTGTATATACAAAACAAGATTGCGTGCACATATAATCGTGTTTGTGTCACTCTATTTTGAACTAGTTTGTACAGAGAACTGTGAGATGTCAGTAACTCCGTGAACATCTGTTTCATTGTTTAAATATGATGATAACGTATCGACATTCGCTTTTAAGTACAGGTGTACAACGTTTGTAGACATTTTGTCCACAGCAAATCCAAAATAAATAAACGTTAACGTTGATGCATGCTTTACCTGATTTGTAAATCGGATACGTCTTTTTGCGAAAATTATTGAAATTAAAAATAGTTCAAATAATGGCATGTTAGTGACGTTTGTGGTGTCTCCCTGTACAAGAACGTCTCAACGTAGCATGTTTATATGGAAGACACATATTTTAAATACACCATCTGAATATGTACGCAAGCTGGCTTTGTTATCTTTGGTCATAGACGCGGCGTACAACATTGTTATCAGTTTACCCAAGGTATCAAATCAAAATAGTAAAAGGAATAAAAAACACATTGCGCACATTCACACTCATTCTACTCAATACCTGTCGTCTGCTCTGTCCTTTCTCATCACACACCCCCTCATCATGTCCACTGTTCCGCACACATCGTTCACGCCACATTCCTAATCACAAAAGAAGTCCGTGTCTTTCACGCATAGAACACACACACTCATGTATGTAATGCTGACACACACTTACACACAGTGACACACACTGACTAACACGAACACCTATTGACACACACGGATGTACACTGAAACACATACACAAACACACACTCACTGACACACGCGGGCGCGCGCGCACACACACACACACACACACACACAGACTCACATTCACACTCACATATACACATATAAGCGCGCACGCACATACACACGCACACACACACGACACATACACACACAAACAAACACACGCACACATGTATACACCCAAACGCACGCACGCACGCTGCTGCATGCACGTACACACAAACACATACACATACACACACTCACTCACACACACACACACACACACGCACACACACATACACACACGCACGTGTACGCACGCACACAAGCCGTTCAAACAGCGACAGCCAGCCTCTTATTGTCGCGAAAGTTCCATCATTGGTCCTGAATCGGTTCCTCCACACATCATCCGAGTGCAGGACCATTATCGTACTGTTGCCATTGGTTGCGACGTGCTCAATGAATGATTCAGTATAGCCCTAATGTGTGTAAGCAAAGATCATTTCGCGGACGCACCACCATTGACCAAGAATCGTCTCGCTCCCAGTTTTCTAAATGCAAGACATAGATCGCTTACCCTCTATCACCGCAGTGCAGAGGTAACGATGGTTTAGCGCTAACATGTTCGAATACAGAATGTTTACCTCTATTTCGTAAACGTTCACATGGTTGATTTCGTCATCAGTGTCCTCTGATTTTTTTTATAAACGGTATTACTCACCGTTGCATACATATATCTAACGGATTATCTAGATCCGATATTATGGTGCGACATAACTTTTGTTGTTAAGCTACTGAACCATATTACAAAATTGGTAGCAATACAAAACATAAAAAAGACATTTATAATTATGACATTTGTGTAGATTTACCAAGACAAGATTTAACAAGATTGCCATCCAGAAAATTAACTCTAGATGGCAGGTACAAAAGGAAGCATTTTGGCTTATCGAGAATCCAATACTTTTTTATCTACGTGTATCCCTCCCTTTTAAGGTATGTGTCGGTTTTATTTTTAAACATATTCACCCTTCTAGCACCAACACAATCAGACGATAATATGTTCCATTCATTTACAGTTCTTTGTGAGAAGGAGAACTTCCTTATATCTAATCTACACTGCTCCTTTACTAATGTAACTTCATGTCCTCTGGTTCTTCTATCTTTCTTAACTGATCAGAAATATTTCTATCAATATTTTCCTAACCATTCAATATGTTAAAAACTTCTACCTGATCTCCTCTCAATATCTCAATATGCTAGTGTTGTTAAACCACATTCTTTTAGGCATATTTCGTATCGAACATACTTCAGTTTTGGTATCATTTTAGTTGCTCTCCTCTGTACTCTTTCTAGCATAGTTATGTCCTTCCTGCGATATGGCCTCCACGCTTGAATATAATATTACAAATGAGGCGTAACTATTGTTTTGTACAGCGGTATTATTACCTCTTTTTTCTTAGCGGCAAAACCTTCATATCTGAACTAATGGTTAATCCTAAGTCCGTTTCTTTTACAGTAGTACTTAGTACAGAACCCCCTATTGAATACTGCACTTCGTTCTTCGTTCCCATCTCCTGTGTGGGGGCATTTACGTTTCCCAAAATTGAAAAACATTTGCCATTTTTTACACCAATACTACCTGTTGTCTTCTGTAAATTAGCCATTTTTCTATACAGTTGATTAAACTATTTCCTATGCCATGGGCCATTAGTATATGCAGTAGTCGTTGATGTGGCATTTTGTCGAAAGCTTTCTGAAAATCTAAGTACATGATTCCTACTGGTGATCCCTCGTCTACCTATTTAGTGATATCTTCTAAAAACAGAAAATATTTGTTAAGCATGACCTCGTTTTTAGAAACCCATGTTGAGATGGGTTTAACAAGTTATGTTTAACAAGAAAATCCACCATGTGATTTGATTAGTCTGTCTAAATAATTTGCAAATCACTGATGTTAAACTCACTGGTCTGTAGTTCTCTGAGTGGTTTCTGAAACCTTTTTTTTATAAATAACGGTATAATGTTTGCTTCTTTCCATTCTAAAGGAACCACTCCCTCTTCTAATGACAAGTTGAAAAATGTTGCAAATGGTATGCAAATTTTTTCTACAATTTCCAATAGTAGTTTGGGCGGAATCCCATCCACTCCAGGTGGTTTATTATCCTTCATAGCCCTTATTTTCTTAGCTACCATTTCCAGAGTTACAATTAACTGTTCTAAATAGTCTGATTTCGTCCCATTGAACTTAGCCCCTGGTACTGACACTGCTCTAATATAATTCCTGGTAAACACTGAACTAAAATACTCGTTCAGGTCTTCTGCCATTAAGAATCCCTCTGATACTATATTTCCAGCATTATCTTATAGAGGACCGACCTTATCCTGAACTTCATGTTTGATCCGAACATATGCATAACAACTCTTGCTGTCTTGTTTTATATTAAAAGCAAATTTTTGATCATAGCTTCTTTTCGAATTTCGAATTTCAGTTGTAGCTTGGTTTAGTGCTTCTTTATAAATGTTGTAGTCTTCGTCATTTCCAGTACGTGTATATGACTTCCACATCATTTGTTTGTACTTAATTGTTCTATTGGCTATTTCCGAAAAATATTTTTTTCTGGACCGTTTCCCTTGTTTTTTCATGGGAACATATTTATCGATGGTGCACTCAATTTCACTATTTAAGATATTCTTTTGTTGTCTTATTCTTTAATGTGTTGTTCACGTCTATCTTTGCTAAATATTTCCTCATTTCCTTAAATCATCCTTTGTTGAAATTTCTCCTGAACTACTTTTTTATTAGTTCTTTCAGATTTTACTTTGACGGTAAAATGTATCTGGTTGTGATCACTACTTCCCAGTGGCTCACATAATGTGACATTGTCAACTAACTCATTTTGTGAGGACAAAACTATGTCTAACACATTCTCACCCCTGGTTGGCTCGAGCACATGTTGACAAAGGAAACTGTTTTGTACTAAAACAAAAAAGTTGTGGTCCTCACTCCCCGTACGCTGTAGAGATTTCCATTGTATATGACCGGGGTAAAATCTCCCATAATAATAAAGCCCAGTTTGCTAACTTCCTTTAAAGCGTTTTGTACTTTCTCATTATCTTCTAAGCTTATGTTTGGACTTCGATAAACTAACCCCACCGTTAACATTGAGTTTCCTGTTACTATGTTACACCAAGCAGCTTCTTCGCAATCTGATTCTCTTTCTAATTTTAGTTGATAAGTCTGGATAGATTCTGTAACATATAAAATACCTCCACCTCCCCTTCGTCCTAGTCTATCTTTCCTGAACATTACGTAGCCTGTTAGTCCCAATTCTGCATCTGATAAATCAGTGGTGGCCCATGATTCGGTTATACCTATTATGTCAGTGTCAGTATCTTCTACCATAATGTTTAGTTCACTTCTTTTGTTTACTATGCTCCTTGCATTTAAACAAACGCATTTTATCCTGATTCAGACCAGTTTTTCAGGCTGTTCTTTGCTGATTTATTTCTGATGTCTTTACCTATGCTTCCAGGTTCAGGCTTCTCTGTGAATCCCCCCCGCGAATCTAATTTATACAGATGCAGCGTGTCTCACTGTCAACAGATTGCAGCAGGTTCTCTGAGAAAACTGCTGGCCCCTTTCCGCTTAGATGGAGGCCATCTGTCGTGTACATAGCTTCCTCGCAACAAAGTATCCCCATAAATCTACCAATCCCACCCCCTCTTCTTTACCCATCTGCTCAACTAGTGCGTTGATCGCCGTCTTCTTGCAGTGTCTATCTGTTGGCCCCCTTCCTCCCATTACTGGGAACATTTGTTCGACTCTTGTCATCTTTAACTTCCTCACTAACTATCAGTACTGTTCCCTCCCTGTCAACATTATGTTTCCCTACTTGTACTACAGCTGTAGTATAGACCCTCCCTTGCCATGCCCCAATACCTTCGCTATCGTTTTAGTCACATGTTCTATCCTAGCCCCCGGCATACAAACAACGACGTCCTCCCCTTCGCTTAGTGTCTTATCTGTCTTTCTCAGAATACAGTCGCCCAATAACACACTCTCTTTTCTCAATGGCCCCTCAAGCACTGCCTCAGAGTAGCTCCTTCTCCTGTTTGCATCTGTCTGGTTGTAATGTTGTTCCCCTGTCTTCTGCTCTCCTGTCACAATCTCTTCCGTTCCATTCTTTCCTGACGCTGTTTCTCTTGTCACCTTTCCTCCCGTCATCATTCCTTCCAACTTCTCTGCTGTGATATTTACTCTCACTTCCTTTCTTCCCGTCATCTTTCCTCCCGTTGCATTTCTTCCTTCTCTCCTCTCCCGTCTCTTTTCCCTCTTACCTCTTTCTGTACGGTCATTTTCTCCCCTGTCATCTTCACGCCTGTCACATTTCCTGCCGTCGATCCTCCAATTTCTTCCATTCCGATCACCTTACCTCCTCCTAGCCTCCTTTCCTCAGTCTTCTTGCCACTACTCGGCTTCTTCAGTCTCACAGTATTCATAACTCTCTCCCTGTCGTCTCTCTCCATTCGACCTGTCTCCTTGCTGATTCTCATCTCCACCCCCTTCACCATATCTACCAACCTAGTTACCTCCTTCTCCAGACATTCCACCTTCCAACACCTCTAAATGGTGAATCCCTCGTCCTTGGTCTCTGCCCGTGACATCCGTCGTGCACCCAGTGTCGCTTTGCCTTGAGTTGCCGCTTGCAAGGCGCCATGTCATAATTTATTTAATAATAATAATCTAATTAGCTATTTAAAATAGTTTGATCAACTATGTTTACACTATTCCCTATATCTATGTAGTCTTTAAGACGACTGTTCACTATTCACAAATGTTATACTTTATGTAAGATTGCCTTGTTTATTTCGGTTACAGTTTTTGGTTATAGTCACACCTATCCTATCATAAATGCTAACTTTACCGGTAGTGACCTGATTTAAATACAATTAATTACTTTACGCTAGACTGCCTAGGTTAAACCGCGCTAGGCTGTTAGGTTATACCGCGTCCTAGCCAATACGTGGGATACTAGCTACATAAACAAACTTAGTTCGCCCGGTTATCGCAAATGGCTAATTTTACCAACAATGCTACGTAATCAAAGTATCTAGCATATACTGGCCTACACAGATATTTTCTTATGTAAGTAGTTTTAAGTTTTTTACTTTATCACCTATATATTCTACCACATACTGAGGTTTGTTATATCTTGTTTACAAACTTATTGTAGACTAACTTACCGTATTATCACTCACTAGACTAAAGTGTTCTAAAATACTTTATCTAACTAACTTTAAGCACAACTGCTACTCCATATATGTTTACTGCTACTTTATGAATTATATTAAGGCAAGATTAATACTTATCAATCAGTAATTCCATTTGTTTATCAACTTTTCTGCATCACCAATTTCTACGATCTATCTCCGCCAAAGACAAATGTAAAAAGGTATAGGGACACTAGATCTTCGACAATAATCCAAAATTTTTCCGCATTCGTTAACATTGATACAATCCAGCCCGACTACCACTATAATTAACTCGAAATAAAAAAGATTCCTATATGAACTATAGAAGACAGACGAAGCTTATTGCATCTGGGGGACTTCCGGTGGTGAATTGATTTGAATTTGGTGCAGCAAACTTGCGAAAATATAAGGATATTTGATCAAGATAAGTGATATTATTGAGCGTATAGGATACATAACGTAATTATAGATATATAGTATGCAATATTTTTTGTTAAAAGTTAGCTAGAGGGAGTAATCTAGGGTAGATTAAAAGTAGGCGATTTGCGAGCGATAATTGGGGACGTTAATGTAATCGGAACGTTGTTTACAAAGTAGGTCACTGGCGAAGTTAGCGTACCGTGAACGACAATAGAATAGCGTTATTTGAGATAATCGGTGTAGTTAGATGAGTAATTAAAACCTGAAATAACAATCTTTTAAAGTGTATAATAGTACACAGAAAACAGTCTTTGTAAAGACTACCTTGTATCTAAGCCTAACTTGAATACATTGTCATCGACATCGTAACTAGGTAAGGCACGGTGTGTCACTGTGTGTTAACAAATATAACTAACTATAACCTAAACAATCTGGTGTAAATTGTACACAGAAAAGTCTTTTCAAAGACTACATAAAACTACTTTGAACATAAATAAATTCTGATATGGCACCTTGCAAGCGGCAACTCAGGGCAAAACGACACCTAGTTTGCAACGACTGCCAGAGCTGGGTGGATTTTGCGTTGTCTGGCTGTCCAAAATCATGGGCAGAGACCAAAGATGACGGGTTCACCTTTCGGTGTATGGGGTGTTTGAGGGTGGAATGTCTGATGAAGGAGGTGTGTAAGTTGACGGATATAGTGAAGGAGATGGAGGCGAGACTCAACATAGAAATAGATGGAGCAGAGAGGGATGACGCGGAGAGAGTTGAGAATTCTACAACACAGAAGGAGCAGAGTTGTGACACGGAGACTGAAGAAAGGAGACTGAGAGGAAGGAAGGTGACCGGTGTGAAGGAACAAGACATTGAGAAAACAGAGGGACGGAGGAAAAGTGTTCGGCAGAGGAAAAGAAAACGGGCCAGTGGGGATAGATCAGCAGGTAGTCAGACTGTAGAACGAGGAGAGACACGACAGCGATACAGGTGGTGAAGAGGTAGATACCACAGAGGCAGTTGGTAAGACTGTGTGACAGAAGACTGATGGAAGAAGACAGAGTGTTCAGCAAAAAACAGAAAACATGACAGGCGTGAAGGTGACAGGGGAGAAAGTGACCGTAGTGAAGGAGGTAGCCGGGGAAAAGGGACGGGAGAGGAGAGAAGAAAATGTGATGGGAGGAAAGAAGAAGGGACGAAAGGAAGTGAGAGTAAATGTGCTAGAAGAGAAGATGACAGGAGAAAGGGGACAAGAGAAAACGCGACAGGAAAGAAGGGAATGGAAGAGAATGTGACAGGAGAGAAGACGACAAGAGGAAAAGACAACAACCAGACATATGCAAACCGGAGGAGCTACTCCGAGGCAGTGATTGAGGGGGCAAGGAGAAAAGAGAGAGTGTTTATGGGCTAATCAATTCTGAGAAAAACAGACAAAACTATATGCGAGGGGAAGGACGTTGTTGTATGTCTACCGGGGGCTAGGATAGAGCATGTGACCGAATGGGTAGAGAAGGTATTGGGGCATGGCAAGGGAGGGTATATACTAGTACACGTTGGGACAAACAATGCAGACAAGGAGGGAACAACTGGTATAGTTCAGAAGTACAGACATCTAGTGAGGAAGCTAAAGAAGACAAGAGTGGAACAGGTTATTCTCTCAGGAATTTTGCCAGTAATGGGAGGAAGGGGGGCAAGATACAAAAACTGTAAGAGGATGGCGATCAACGCACTAGTTGAGAAGATGTGTGAGGAAGAGGGCGTGGGATTAATAGATTTATGGGGGTACTTTGTTGGGAGAGAAGATATGTACATGAGAGATGGCCCTCATAAAGAGAATCTGCTGCGATCTGTTGACAGTGGGACAGGTTGCATCTATTTAAACTAAATTCGCAGGGGGGACTCGCAGAGAAGCCTGAAACTGGAGGCATATATAAAGGCAGAAAAAAATAATTCAGCAAAGAACAGTCTGGAAAACTGTTCTGAAGCTGGATATAAATGTGTTTGTTTAAATACAAGGAGTATAGTAAACAAAAGAAATGAACTAAACATTATGGTAGAAGATATTGACCCTCACATAATACGTATAACCGAATCATGGGCAACCACCGATATATCAGATGCCGAATTGGGACTGACAGGATATGTAATGTTTAGGAAAGATAGAATAGGAAGAAGGGGAGGTGGAGTTATTTTATATATTAAAGAATCTATCCAGGCTTATGAAATAAAATTAGACAGAGAAGCAGATTGCGAAGAAGCTGTTTGGTGTAACATAGTTACAGGAAACTCAACGTTAACGGTTGGATTAGTTTATCGAAGTCCAAACATAAGCATACAAGAGAATGAAAAAATACAAAACGCTATAAGGGAAGTGAGCAAACGGTACTGTGTTATTATGGGGGATTTTAACCATGGGCATATAAAATGGAAATCTCTACAGAGTATGGGTAGTGAGGACCACAAGTTTTTAGTTTTAGTACAAGATAGTTTCTTTCTCAACATGTGCTAGAACCAACCAGGGGAGAGAATGTGTTAGACTTAGTTTTGTCCTCACAGAATGAATTAGTTGACAATGTTAAATTATGTGAGCCTCTGGGAAGTAGTGATCACAACCAGATAAATTTTACCATCAAAGTAAAATCAGAAAGAAATAATAAAAAGCAGTTCAGGAGAAATTTCCACAAAGGAAGATATAAGGAAATGAGGAAATATTTAGCAAAGATAGACTGGAATAATACATTGAAGAATAAGACAGCAACAGAATGCTGGAATATCTTAAAGAATGAAATAGAGTGCATCGTAGATAAATTTGTTCCCTTCAAAAAACAAGGGAAACGGACCAGAAAGAAATACTTATCGAAAGAAGCCATTAGAAAAATTAAGTATAAACAAATGATGTGGAAGTCATATAGACGTACTGGAAATGACGAAGACTACAACATTGATAAAGAAGCACTAAACCAAGCTACAGCTGAAATTAGAAATTCAAAGAGAAGCTATGAACATAAATTAGCTTGTAATATAAAACATGACAGCAAGAGTTTTTATGCGTATGTTCGAAGCAAACAGAAAGTTCAGGACAAGGTCGGTCCTCTAGAAGATAGTGCTGGAAATATAATATCAGAAGGATTATTAATGGCTGAAGACACAAATGAGTATTTTAGTTCAGTGTTTACCAGAGAAGACACTAGTTCACTGCCAGTACCAGAGGCTAAATTAAAGGGGGCAGAATCAGACTATTTAAGACAGTTAATTGTAACCCCAGAAATGGTAGCTAAGAAAATTAGGGCTATGAAGGAAAATAAATCACCTGGAGTGGGTAGTATTCCACCCAAACTACTAGTGGAAATTGTAGAACAAATTAGCATACCGCTTGCAACAGTTTTCAACTTGTCATTAGAAGAGGGAGTGGTTCCTTTAGAATGGAAAGAAGCAAACATTATACCGTTATTTAAAAAAGGTTCGAGAAACAAGTCAGAGAACTATAGACCAGTGAGTTTAACATCAGTGATTTGTAAATTATTAGAAAGACTAATTAAAGATCACATGGTGGATTTTCTTGTTAAACATAACTTGATAAACCCATCTCAACATGGGTTTCTTAAAAGCGAGGTCATGCTTAACAAATATGTTATGTTTTTTGGAAGATATCACTAAGTGGGTAGATGATGGATCACCAGTAGATATCATCTACTTAGATTTTCAAAAAGCTTTCGACAAAGTGCCACATCAGAGATTAATGCTTAAACTAAAACCCCATGGCATAGGAAATGGTATAATTAACTGGATAGAAAAATGGCTGATTGACAGAAGACAACGGGTAGTTGTTGATGGGGAAGCTTCAAACTGGAAATCAGTTTTGAGTGGGGTTCCACAGGGATCAGTATTGGGACCTATATTATTCTTAATATATATAAACGATTTGGACGATAATATAGCTAGCAAGGTGTTGAAATTTGCAGATGATACAAAAGTGTTTAGAAGGATCAAAAGTGATGGGGATAGACAGCATTTACAAGATGATCTTGACAGGTTGATCAAATGGTCTGAAAAGTGGCAAATGTTGTTCAATTTTGGGAAAAAGTAAATGCCTCCACACAGGAGAATATGTAGAATATACAACGGGGGGAACTGTACTAAGTACTACTGTAAAAGAAAAAGACTTAGGACTGACAATTAGTGCTGACATGAAGGTTTCAGAGCAGTGTGGAATTGCAGCTTCAAAGGGAAATCAAATCCTTGGATTGATTAGGCGAAATATAGCATATAAAGAAAAAGAACTAATAATACCGCTGTACAAAACAATAGTTATACCTCATTTAGAATATTGTATACAAGCGTGGAGGCCATACCGCAAGAAGGACATAGATATGCTAGAAAGAGTACAGAGGAGAGCGACTAAAATGATACAAAAACTGAGGGATCTTAGTTATGAAAAACGCCTAAAAGAATGTGGTTTAACAACACTAGAGACCAGGAAATTGAGAGGAGATCAGATAGAAGTGTTTAAAATATTGAATGGTTATGAAAATATTGATAGAAATATGTTTTTTTTCAGTTAAGAAAGATAGAAAGACTAGAGGACATGAAGTTACGTTAGTAAAGGAGCAGTGTAGATTAGACGTGAGAAAGTTCTCATTTTCACAAAGGACTGTGAATGAATGGAACAGATTATCTGATGGTTGTGTGGGTGCTAAAGACATTCCTTTTCCGGCAGGAATATAAATGATGACAGAACGATATGTCCACCGTTTTACTCTCATTCAATATTTATTATTATTAATTTATTTTATTTGATGCCATGAATATTAACTTCATTTTATCATCTTACTATTTTATTCCCACCGCATCACTACTAGTATTATTTGATGGCTCTTAGTGTAATTTATTATTTAAATAATTGTATCCCATATATACGTTTTAGATACAATGCCATTATATTTAAATTATATTTTAACTGTTCAATTCAATGCACAAATATTAGTTTTATTGTTTGAACATTATTTAACATAATATTTTAGTGATCTAACTATACATGTTTGGCATTATCATTGTATTATTAAGCGACATAGAGCACTGTGTGATTATGGTGCTATATAAATATCGTATTTTATTATTTTTATTATTTATTGTATGCGATATCTTTGATCCAGTCGAACTAGTGATGTATGTAGAGAGCGGTGCACATAAAATACTTGTAGGTCAGATCAGTGGGATTCCTTAAATAGTATACATTTAATAGCTACTTACACCTATATTATTGTACACTTGCAAGCTCACCATGTACAAATCTGTGTCTCTTCCTGTATTACCATAGCAAACATAACAGCTTCGCAGCAAATAAGTAATGTTTTCAAACAATTATTTATTAACTGTATGACTACAAATTTGACAGCATAACTATTCAAAATTAAAACATATTAATATATTATTATGTTGTAGCAATTTCCACTCGATCGCCGTTGTCCGATTTCAGTTAACTGTAAATATTGACCCTGAAAACAGACTGTAGACGCAACATTTGTCATGCCATTTTGCAGAGCGTATGTTTACATAGAAAGTGACGTGCATTGCCCCAGCCCTTTCACTTCCCCTACAGTCAGGCCATCTTTTCCCTTTATCTTGCCTAATACTGTCTTGCCACAAAATGGTCACTTCATTAATCTTATTCACCGGAAATCTAAATAACTCCTTTGCATAACATTTCTAGTTTTATGTCTGTCTTTTAAGCTCAGTATATTGAATCCAGAACAAGAACAAGAATTTTGACCCAAAATTATAACAAATATTCATACTATAAACATATCAGGTATATAAATTTATACAAATAAAATATATATTTATACACACATAATAATGTGCGTACGTACCATTTTTGAAACCAGTATAATAATTAATTACCAGATAATCACTTTTTAATTTTATTATAAATAGGGGCCAGTGGCTCCGATTAAGACATTAAAAAAAATATATGATGAATTACATGTGGCAGTAAATATTCTTTAGAGCGATTGATATAATCAAAACTGTGTATGTACTTAATTACTAAACTTTTCGTCCATTTATTAACAATTAACATTACTGATTTTGGTTACATGAATAACAATTTAGAAGTGTACATGTATCTTTGTATTTTTTCAGGAGAAAGTTTTTTGTGTAAATTGCAAAGCCTCGCAGGCTATGAGTATATATCTTTGCTTTCAATATATCAGGAGTGTCGTTTATAATGTATTGCAAGTTATATTTAGGACATTATTTTGAAAATTCATGTTTAGTTCTGGCAGTACGTATATTTTTAGATTTCCGTGTGTCATGATGGTGTATATTAACATTGATTAATTGATGTAATCTACCAGTTTAATAAGTATACAGGTTGATTTTTGTGAGCGAATTTAAAGTAACATTCTTATTCTTGTACTATTAATTGATCTTCTATTTTTAAGAAATTAACTTGTTTAAAAAGTGGCTCTGTGTGAGAATTGTATCCACTTGACGTTATTATACGAACATCTTGTTTCTGAATTTTCATCAATGTGTTTCCTTTGTATACCCATGCCATAATACAATAGTTTATATGTGATAATATTAACATTTTTACAATTTCTAACGGTAATACTTATTTTAGCCTATGTAATATGCTAATTATTTTTGCACATTTATTATACATTTTTTCTGTATGTCTTTTCCAATTTAAATTTGAATCCAATGTTAAATCTAGGGAATTAAATTCATCCACTTGTATTATTTATTTTAAGTGTAAAGGGTTGTGTACCTTTATTGGGGACATGAAAAATCATATATTTAGTTTTATTTAGTGATAGTTTATTTATACTTAACCACTCAACAACCTTGGAGAGTTCACTGTTTATTAAAGATTCAATTGTGTTATATTGTATACTATTACTTAACGATCTTATAGTAGTAAATAACTTGGTGTCATCTGCATACATTATAAACTTAAATTAGCTACTATCTTGTGAGAAGTCATTTATTTATATAATAAGTAACAGTGGCTCAAGGATTGAACCTTGTGGGACACCAACTGCTATTGGAAGAATTTCAGACTCTATTTAATGAATTTCAGCATACTATTTCCGATTGTTTAAATAATGTTTAAACAGAAGTAGAGCTGCATCGTCGATACCATAATATCACAATTTATTTAATAACATGGTGTGGTCAATAGTGTCAAAAGCTTTAGAAAGATCGAGGAACATCATTTTTATCCATTTGCGTTATAATTCTATCTACTAATTCTAATGCATCACATTCAGTTGAATGTTTAGGTCTAAAACCATATTGATTGTCAAAAAGTAGATTGGTATCATTAAAATATGCTAATAACTGAGTAAAAATTATGGTCTCTATTACTTTAGCAATCGTTGGAAGTAGAGAAATGGGCCTATAATTGTTCAATAATGATGGATCATCTTTCTTAAATATATGAATTACTTTGGCAATTTTAAGTTTATCAGGACAAATTCCTGTTTAACATTTGATTATTATTGCGGCTCAAATATTTTTATTACTTTTGAAAAAAAGTATTAAATTTATTAGCAATACTTTTACCTGTTAATTTTATATCATTTTCTATAAAAATAATTTTTTTATTTTGATTGTGTTTTAGTTTTTTTTTATAGAAAATCCTTTATAGTTTTCGAAGTGTTTCTTATATCGTTTTTGTAACGATTAAAACATCATTCAAAATCAATTTGTTTTGCTGCACGAATGCTTTCCCTTAATATTCCATTATACGTTTTGAGGTTAATTCTAATTATTTCATAGTTTGGTGAATTAGGGTTAGTTAATTGTAATTGTATATAAAGTTTATCTCGGTACCTAATTGACTTGAGCAAACCCTGAATAATCCATACAGATTTGTTATGCTTATATTTATCACATTTTACTAATTTGCTTGGCATGTGTTTATTTTTAGACCGTAGAATCTCGTAGAAAATGTCATCTGATTTAATTTCATGTCTAACGTTCTGCATTGCCTCTGTGCTTAATGTTTTTATTTTTACATATTTAGGAGGATATCTTTTTGGTGTTGTCTACGATCATGAAGTCTGGTTGATGATCAGAGAATCGTTTAATTAATATCCCTGTCGTACTTTCTAATACAACTTGACCACGTTTACAGAAACAGTTTTCTATCAGGGTTCCGTGTGTTCTTTTAATAAATCTAGTGGGAAGAGTTATTTGGGGGTAAATACTGTGTGATGTTAAGGTATAAAAAAATTACTATAAATATCATTTTCATTTATTTTGAGTAAGTTTATATATTATTAAAATTTCCTGCAATAATCAGTTTATGATTACTTTTTTCAGTGATTTTACAGCTGATGACAATTAATTTATAAAAGTATTTATCTCTTCATTTTGTATTCTTTGTGGTCTATATACGTTCCCAATGGTTAACATTTTTTACAATTCACCACCATTTACTTTAATAATCAATCCATCCCAGTGTTCATATATATTAAGGTTCATAATTACTTCTGATTTATATTTATTATCAGTATATATTAACAAACCTCCTTTACAGCTACAACTTTTACCTTCGGTTATAGCATTATAACCTTTTTGTGTTTGATTATTCATTTCCGGACGTTGCAGCCTTGATTTATTATATATATGGACAGCTCTTTCGTTTGCCAATCTCCCCACTCGCCAGACGTCGGCTCCTATCCATTCCTCTATGTCCTTCCCCATTGTCTCCTAGGTCTTCCTCTGCTTCTGCTGCCTTCCACTTTCCCTTCCATTATTAGTCTCTCTGGAGAATGATTCCGTTTCACATGGCCGAAATAACTTAGTTTCTGTTTCTTTACAAAGTTCAATAAAGTCCCGGGTATAACGCCAAGCTTATCTGCGATGGATGCGTTAGTTCTACGTTCAGTCCACGAAACTCGTATTATTTTTCTATAACACTTGTTTTCAAATGCATTGATACGTTTAGTAATGTTCGCATTAAGAGTTTAAGTTTCGCATCCATACGTAGCCGTTGGAAATATGCAGACTCGGATAATTCGTAGTTTCATATCTTTGTTCGTTGCTTTCCACAACTTCTTCATCTCCGTCAACTTTTTACTCGCCATTGCCAAACTCCGCTTGATCTCTTTCGTCCCATCTCCATCCGCTTCTATCTGTGACCCATCATTTCAAAAACTTTCCACTCGTTCTATTTCCTCGCCATCTACTCTGACTTCTGGTGGTTCTCGACATCCCTTCACATCCATAATCTTAGTCTTCTTTACGTTTAGTTTCAATCCTTTCATCTCGCTGTGCTCTTTAACAGAAGTTATCAGTTTATCCAATCCTTCTTTTGTAACGGATATTAACGCTTTGTCACCGGCATATCTCAATTCATATATCTCTTGTCCATTCACTTTCAGTCCATTAAAAATCTTGCTTCTCGTGTCAGTCTCAACTTCTCTCATCATATTCTCTGTGTATAGACTGAATAGGTGGGGGGGGGAGACAAAATGCACCCCTGTCTCACTCCCTTGCCGACTGGGAACCAATATGTGGTACCACACTCTAATCTCACTGAGGACTGCTGTCAAACTTATACATTTTGGATAAGGTTTTCCAGAGTTGTTGATGACAAACTTTATAAAAAGCTTTTGAATAATCTATGAAACAGATCCTAAGGTCATGGTTGAATTCTCTGCATTTCTGAATTAACATCTTCAGGTTGAAAATGTGATCTCTTGTTCCTCTTCCAGTCCGGAAACCAGCTTGTGTTCTGTTGACTTCACTTTCTAATTTTGTTGTGATTCTCTTCATTATGATTTTTAGCATAATTTTGCTCGCATGGCTGATGAGGGATATAGTCCTGTGGTTTTATCATTCTTGTATGTCACCTTTTTTCGGTATTGGTATAAGGATGGCTCGTTTCCAGTCCATGGGCCATGTTCCACTTCTTCATATTTTCTTGCATAATGTGTGATAGACATCCACGCCCTGCTTCTCCACTTGCTCTTATTAGCCAGGTGATTTTCCGTCTTTTAGACTTTTTTTTGCCCACTCCACCTCTGAACGCAAAGGCTCAAGTTCATCTTCTGGTTCTGTCCTCTCTCTGCCTTCATCCATGTCTACCTCTTCTGTTTCTTCTTTCTTAAACATGCTTTCAAAATATTGCTTCCATCTTTCAAGTATGTCATCGCTTTCTGTCAGAGTCATTCCCGTTTCATCTTTAATAACGCCAAGTCTAGGTTTGAACGACTGTGTCATAGACTTGATTTCCTCGAACATACTGCGACTATCGTTCCTTCTCATACATAGTTCTATCTTTTCGCTTTTCTTCTCTAGATATTTCTTCTTGTCTTCCTTACACATTCGTTTAATCACCTTGCACTTTTCTCTGTATTTCTCATGATAATTCTCACTCATTTATTTGTTCTTCTTTAACTCTTTCCTTTCGTTAATCATCTGCACTGCGTCTTTGCTTATCCATGGTTGTTTTTGACACCTCTTTTTAGTGAAGTGTTTGTCAGCTGATTCCTTAATTATGTTCCTAATTTCTACTGCCAACTCCTCTGGTTCCTTCTCGTCAGCCACTGTTTGTATTACTCCGAAACGGTTCATAACCTCTACTCGGTATCCTTCTTTGATATCACTGACGTTATACCTCACTATCTCTTTCCGTCTCTTCACCTTTCTTAATTTTATCGCTATCTTGGCGGTTAGCAATTCATGGTCAGAGCCACAATCGGCTCCCGGTAATATCTTTGCATTAAACAAAGACGTCCTCCATCGTTTTGGTATCAGTATAAATTCCATTTGATTTATTTTCCGACCATCTGGTGTTGTCCAAGTGTACAGTCTTCTTTGATGTTGTTTGAAGAAAGTATTAGTGATCATCAGTTCATTCTCTACAATAAACTCAACAAGTAAATCAGAAGTCAGAATCAATTTATTTGACCTATAAATACGATACGTATACAACGAATAACGCTAGTAACAGGTAAGGTCGGGAGACTCCCATTAATATAAACAACAATACAATTTACGAAGTACATAATATGACTACTGTAATACAATAATTACTAGCAAAGTCGGATACGTTGATAACATGATATACGAAAGATATCATAAATATTATATTAATACACAAACACCATAATTGTACTCGTTACCAACAACAACAAAAACTAAAGCAACATCGTTATGGTGATACGGCGGCATAAATAAACCAGAGATTCATATAAGCCAAATTCTCTACATCGGTCAAATTTTAAGGCCGCGATAAGTGTTAAAATAAATAATTATTATATCATACCCGTCTGTTTCTTCAATGCTAAATATTACAATGTTATAATAATGGAAAACAAAATATTGTTAATACAAAAAATAAAGACAGTGTGAGTACATTAGTTCACAAAAACTGTCATGCGTATACAGTAAACCTCGCCTAAGTCGGATTCGATCGGACCGGGTGATTTAGTCCGAGTTACGCGAAAATCCGACTTAACCGAAGATGACATATCCCAGCGCCAAAGGCTAAAAGCCCTTAGGTAACTATGAATAACGCTTGAAAGTGACTGGATACTGCAGTATTTCTACATACGTTGATATCCACAAGCAACATAAACCATTATGCAGAATTAGAACAGTTTTGTGCTTCATTTTGGCACGAATGTTATAGCGTAATATTGATTGTAAATGTCAGTCATCTTGCTCTGCGTAAATCTTTGTTGCGACTATCTCATTATAATGGCCTCTATTTGTTGATCAACTCTTCGATTTCACGAACGTCGAACTAAAGTGTCTTAATTAGCGTCCATAAAGCAGAATGTGTGCCATTGAGTTTTGTTATCTTATCTTCAGACACCAAAACTTCTTCGCCTTCATCATCGCTCAGTAAACCAACCGTCTGCGTCGGGGTGTTGTACGGTTTCAATGATCTGCTCGTTATTTGAAGTAGCCAACGTTTCTGCTGTCTCGTCCGCGCAAACACAGTCGTCTATCATGTAAACAACATCTCCAAACATCTCGTGGTGCTTATTCCGTACGTTTCTGAACGAAGGAGCTGCTTCATGTTCATCGTCGTCTTGACGCTCAACACATTAGACGATTCCTGCTTTTGTAGGAGTTTAGAAGTGTTTCCGGTTTCAGTTTGTTCCACGCTGGTTTCAGGGCAATTGGTGGTGATAGTTGTATTAGATGAGTGAAGACGTGACGCCTACGTACGGATTATGTTTTTAGAATAGCCGTTTCACCTTTTAGTTCATCTGGTACATATACTCCAAGCAACCAAGCGATTTTTTTGAATACTGCAATCCGACTTAGGCGAGGAAAAACACATTATCTCGGATCAAATGGACCTACTCAGTTATTCCGAGTTAGGCGAAGATCAGAACTAAGATGTCTTTTGCGCTCAATTTTGCTATTATAGTATGTGCCCACATTAAACCAGAATGGCAGTGTGGTTGATGTTTAATTTCTGATTTATGACTTTGGTGGGAGTAAAAACCATGCAAACTGATGGCACTACGTCACTAATCGGCACTTGTGTCAAATCCGGACCATTTTGAAGCCCAAATAAAAACCCTGCGTCCTATTCACTAGTCGGCACTTGTATCAAATCCGGACCCTTTTGAAACCCAGATAGCGACCCGGTTTGCGCTAATCTGCTAAATATGCCTAGGATAATGTTGAATGCTGGAACTATTTCACTGATGTATGAAAGTTAGGCAAAACATAAGTTATAACGGCGAAATCGAGGTGGCTCCGGTTTGGACACAAGTGCCCACAGGCACAACAAGTCTATTCAACTAATGATCTCTGCCGTAGTTTTAAGCAAAATAAGGAACGTGATTCGTAAGATGCATTTGTGCTAAATATATAATACATATTCCAACAAAGTTGTGCAAACAAAATTTGGGGAAAGTTGATTGGAGTGAAGTACTTATGAATATAAACCACCGAAGTTCACATCTCATAAAAGACGCATATTGCCCAAAATCGTGTACACTAACGGATTATCGATAACTTGGGCTAGACAATGATATGTTTGCACAGAAATTGGATATACTAAACAATCTATACTGTTTTATAAAAGGACACCATTTGAGAAACGTTCTTGCGATTAATACAGACATACTTTGGTGACATTCCAGAAATGAATGTTTAATTAATTGCATAGTATGCTAGCAACAAAAATATAATTTTTGGAACATCAACCACACATATACAATTATATTATGATATTATAACTATTTAAAGCTGATGATAAAAGAGTCTTCAGATGATACCACTGGGTGCTCCCCAGAGATGTCGAGATAGTGTACGACTGAACAGGTCTGCCAGGGAGTAAACTGTAAATCGCTTTGAGCAGTCCATAGGACTGGATACTGCGCTATATAAGAACTTTTTACTGACTCTATCAGCGTGGTAACAAGGCCTAGGGTTAGGGCAAGAAAAACGTCACCACAACCAAGTACCAGTGGTTAAGTGGAAACCACACCTCAACACTATGAAACAATCATGATTACTGACTTTTATCAATCACGATTACTACATTTACAAGTAGTGTCTTGTTGTTTTCCATCTCCCCCCTCAATATTCAAGAGAAAAGATTAAAATACACAGCGTTACGTATTTACAACAAGATTACATTTAGTAGATTTATCGCTACTGATGCGGTATTGATTGTATATATTACTGGTCATCATGTTTTGCTAAATATTGTGGTACTTTGACACGGAATTGTGATATTATGATATATCTATATGATGTGATTTTCTGAGAACAAAGTTTTATTTTAATTTCCGATACATATCGGTGATTTTCATTAAACAGCTTAAAGAAAATGAAAATAAGTATTTTTGCGTATCAGTTCAGATGGTCGAGAAGCATAAAACACACGCGTGTGCAGGATACGAAGCACTGAGTTGACAAAATTACACCACTATGCAATCATGTCAGTATGTTATATATAGTTGTGTTTTAATACGTATCTCGATCGTAATCTAGTTCTGTTGTAACACCAGAATGCGTAAAGAAGCGTAAATAAACGTAATCAAAACTAGTGAAAAGCAGAAGGTTTTCAATGCAATGCTATTTAATATGCAGATTGTACATTCAATTCTCTTTCGTTCGTTGACTTTGTGCGTTCTTTTCATATTGAAACACTAATTTGATGTTGACGTGTCCGATATATTCCAACAATAAAATGTATAGTAACTAAGCTCCTTCAATCAATTAATCAGTGCATCGATCAGTTATCCAACGGCAAGGGCAGACACAGGCCTGGGTTTTTGTACAGGAAGTCGACGTAGGACTTGTCCAGAGCTCCCTTCAGGAAGCAGATCTGATGAATGAAACAATGTATTAATAAACATATTACTATTTAACGTGCCACTAGATACTGTAGTATGTCACATATTCCAAACCTGACATGTGTCTAGCAAGTGAATGGCTAATAGCTTCTGTATGAGTTCCGATACAATTAGAGACTAGGTTTGACTAATTTCACCTTTTAAAAAACTAAATTACGTTCCTTCTCTGTCAACACATATATAGCCCGAATACAACGTCTTCTAGAAATAACTTGAGCTCGACTGAATTGTTCGTTGCGTTATAACAAACTAAACAATTCGTCAAATGCATCATGTGAATCGTCGATAAAAGCGATAATAACATATTACTGTTGAATGGAAGTTAATATTACTAATGAGTTTTGACGGACAGATTGACAAACAGATGCCTTGAATTAAGAGTACTAAACACTACGCTGATGAATGGAAATAAGGCGCGCAAGAGTTTCTTTATAAAATAAAACTTGTCGAGAAAGGATATGATCACATAAAGCAAAATCAGAGCTTAAACAATGTCACAGTTAACGTAGAATAGACAATGACAGTTAGTGTAATTTACGAGAAAATACTTTGCAACATACATAGTTAATGTAAGCACATCACTACGTCTTTGTTGTTGTTTAAATTGTGCGACAATTGCTTTGCGAATTCCGTGTATTGATCACCACAAGCAAGCAAGTATCAATAACTCTAAGACACCGAAAAGTCACTTAACTATCTGATGCATTTACATAAATAAACATCAATTAAGACAACACACAGAATGTGGCACACACACAAACAGCACAAACAGCACAAACTGCACAAACAGCACAAACAGCACAAACAGCACACCCAAACACACACACACACACACACACACACACACACACACACACACACACACACACACACACACACACACACACACACACACACACACACACACACACAAACACACACATACAAACACAAACAAACACACACAAACACACACATACACAAATATATGTGCGTGTGCATGTGTGTGTGTGTGCGTATGTATGTGTGTGTGTGTGTGTGTGTGTGTGTGTGTGTGTGTGTGTGTGAGAGAGAGAGAGAGAGAGAGAGAGAGAAAGCGAGAAAGGGTATAAAAAGAGAGAGATACATAGAGCGACATAGAAAGGAAAAGAGATCCAGACAGACAGACAAACATACACAAAGAGCGAAAGAGAGAGCACGCACACAAAGCCTCAATTTCACCAAAGGCACATACCGAATCCATATATCCATCAAAGAAGCAGTCGCCGCCACAGGCGCAACCGCCGAACACCAACGAAGCCTTGACGCGGGCCAATCGTCCTGTGAAAAACAAGATATATGCATGCTTATGTTGCTGTCCTGATAGTGTAAAACAGTACTAGAATGTCCAATACAATACGCTCGTCTGATGTCGAGTTCCACACATTGTTTTTACACCTTTCACAGTACATATATGTTTTATTTCATACTTTACTGTATTCAGTCAGTAAGAGCATTCAAAACTGTACTGCAGCTACATAGAATTATATAAGTTGTTGAAGGAGGCAGTTGAATGTACAAGGCTAACGTACCACCGAGAGTTCCTGTGGGACGATATTCTTGTTCAGATAGTATGAAGCCTCTTGGGCATTGTACGACATCACGAAGTGGTTCCACGTATCGTCAGCAACCTGAATCAATCGTAAGCACATCAAATTGTTTTGGATTATTGGTTTAACAGTAAGGCGACACACATTGTCCTTAAATATTATTTATTACAATGTACCTACACGTTGCCATGTGTCTTCGCGCTTGTGTTATGAACGAACACGAACCACACGCGAATACATATTAACATCTGTTATTTTTATATGTATCCGAAGTTTTGTTATATACATATGCTTACGTATTTTGGCGTAACTTACATACATACTCCACCTATATGTTCCTTTATTGAATATTTCAAAACATCATTGAAACCGTTAACAAATTATTGTTGACGCTACATTGATATACGTATTAAATATTAAAGATGCCATGTTTATATGGTCAAGTATTTGTGTTCGTACTCACAACAAAGTTGAACTCGGCCTCGGAGTCGGTTGAATTTGCGCGAAGTAGCCCGACCCGCCATTAGCATCAGACCGGGCAACGACGGAACCGAAGCGGTCGAAGGCGTTGTTGAAGTAGGTGAGCTCCAGCTTCGACTGGGCGCTGCTGTTGAAGAAGCCGCACTTGCCATACATACAATCGTTGCTGCTCAGCTCGACGTTCTGGTTGAAGAGCCACAGACCCTTTGAGGCCGAGATGGAGCAGTCGTCATCGAACATCACATTGGTGATCTCCTCCATCTCGAGCTCGTCTGCGAAAGAAAATATATGAGTCGGTTACATTTGTGCACGTCTTTTTGGACGTTGAGATGCACTCTTGTTTCTACATAAGGAGGCAAGTACAAACAATACATTACGCTCGTGTCTGCGCTAGTGTGAGGCGGCATATTTCAAACCAGTTTTCTCGTTTTAATGTCTCACTGTAAACTAACAATAATTGCATCCAATGACACAGGGTAAATACGCTTTCAAATGTATAACTTATAATCATGTACTCTTCGTTGCAGTATTAAGGAAATGCTATACTTGGTGGACAGGGTGCACTGAATCACCCACACATTAGTGATATATGGGCAATTTTTGGGTCATCGTTTTATACAAAAACATGAAGGGTTAATTTAATGAAGTGATGCAAGCGCATTTATTGTTTTGGAAAGTAACAGACAAGTCGCTGACCATCATTTATTGAGCTAAATAATACTTCTACTTACAATGTACAGATCGCACAGCGTCAAGTTGAAGGTAGTGCCTGGTGCACAATCCATGGTCTCGTTGCCCAGAGTGAACTGGTTTGGGTTGTCCATAACTTCCCCCAGTGGACACCGTAGCCCTGAAACACGCAGTAAATTCATCAATGCAAAAACCTATATTTCGTCCCTCGTGTAATTACATCCTTCTTAATCACATCCTTCTTAACGCACCAGCCAGGATCCACATTTGTTCAACGGAGTTTACAAAGGTCAGCATGTTACCAGTGGAACTACGGCTAACAAAACTTAATCTACAATATTGTTAAGGGCAAAGCACCACATTTTTTGGCAGATTATCACAAGGCATTTTTTTTTTTTCAGTGTCATGTTTTGTCTGCGCGTGTCTAAGGACCACAATGGAAACAACTGCAACTACATTGAATAAATCCATCAAAACAAAAACTCAATAAAAATTAGAGATCAGGGCGTTTGCAAACAGTATTTTATAAAATACCCGCTTTCCCGCCAATATTGCTGACTGACGCAAAATTAGTACACGTAGACCTACTGACGGAGTTCAAGCCGCATTGTGCAGAGTTTATCCATATTGGCCGAGTTCATCAAGAACGTAATTATGATGTTTGCATAATTGCATGCGCCGTCACGCATCGGCAGTTATACACGCCATTGTTTTAGCGTACGGTAAATAATCGCAGAAATATACTACCATGTCAATGCCAGTTCAAACTGTCGAGAGTTGGACAGAGATGAATTAACACTCATAAACACTTGTATTAATGTACATAAAATGTTCAATTAATAATAATGATCATGCTATGCATTGATATATAGACTTCGTAATGACCTTCGGGTAGCCAGCCGCATTGGCCCGAGGCGCATGTATACCGCAGGACGAGGCCAATACGGTTACTCTCCAATATGACCAGCCAATTATGATATCTATGATAAACATAATATAGATACGCATCGAGGTGACAGAGGAAAAACAACAGTACTCATACTGATATGTAGATGCTTGTATTTTATAGGAGTTTGCATGCTTCCTTTGAATTTGCCTCTGCTGATAAAATGCCCAAGAACACGTCCCAGCCGAGCAATCAATGACGCAGGACGAGACGGTTCCTCAGACTCACCAGCTACTGGGGTAGAGGGGTGGAACGTGCAGTCTCCTTTGCTGTCATCCCGGACACAGGTGAGGACGACCTGATCCCAAATTTCACACGGGTTGCACCTTCGCTTGTAGGCGATGAACTCTGCAGTCGTTGTATTGTATTCGCACTGATAGTAGTTCTGGCAGTTGCACGGATCAGCCAGCAGGCCGTAGACGCTGTCGGCGCCGGACACCATCGAACAATCAGCTGCACCGCAAATGGAAAATAGAATCGCAACGTTATACAATGTTGAAATAAAACTGATATGAACACCGTTGTTGTTGATAATTTACACTATTTCAGAAAATACGTTGATAATCAAATACTCGACATTTCTTAGTGATTATTTTATTTTTCAACTGTGTACTCAAACTGAGATATGACATTAATGCAACATACCAGCTGCGTCCAAGGGTACACAGGCGCAGTCTTGGCTCTCCGCGTATTCGCCCACACAAGGCTCCTCCACGCAAACAACGGCTTCTGTACCTCTTCAAATCGCACATGCAATCTCCAAAGGACGACCATGACCCGAAATCGGCGGCTGAAAGAAGACGACGACACATTGCCATGTGCAAACAAACAAAGACAGACACACACACACACACACACACACACACACACACACACACACACACACACACACACACACACACACACACACACACACACACACACACACACACACACACACACACACACACACACACACACACACACACACACACACACACACACACACACACACACACACACACACACACACACACACACACACACACACACACACACACACACACACACACACACACAGATTGTGTATCAAATGCAAATAATATTTTTCGTTACGATATATCTTGTATAATACTAGTAGAGGTTTTTCGATAATATCCATTTCTAGTTTATTATAGAAGAGTATTTAGTGTTTCATCAACCGGCTCAACATTTGTTGTAATATGTAAGCTTTTAGCTTAGAACAACGCAAACAACACTTACCGGCCTGGAGGACTATCACTGATAACACGGCAACAATGAGTGATCCCTTCATGATGCTGTCCTGAAGATGACAAAGTGGCAAATTGTATTACACAACCACGATAAGCTACGAATCGAAATGTGGAACTTAGAAAAGAAAGCGTACTTCACGTACGCCAGCTACGTTGACCGTTGACAATACAAGCAAACGAAATATAAGTAAGCCATTCTGCAGTACCTAGTCTTGATGGGCGACGGATACGATTCTTCTTCGGTAAGTCGAATGACCGACACCATCGACCAGCTGTCCCTATATACCCATACCGGTGACGGTTCGCCCACATAATGTCCTGTGTGTAGGTCGTGGATCGCTTCATTGTGACACCTCTATGACGAAGGTAACCATGAAATCGCCATAATGTGTTTGATTAAAGTTGTTTGATGTGTATTTCTTTGGATAAATGTCTGCCTACATTAAGCTCATGTTACGCTTGTCTTGTGGATAGTAGTAGTTTCAGATTATACTGTTATGCTGGTGGTCTCATATTACACATTTTACGACAACTTTATAGTTACATTTCAACAGACGTTGCGGTCGCGACCGCGTAGATTTGTGTAAATGCGTTTATCTGAATATTATTCCCTGAACGACTAACACACGCACGCACACACGAGCACGCGCACACGCGCACTCGCTCACACACACGAACCCACACACACGAAGAAAGCCGACAATAAAGCAATCTACATTTTGTTAAGCGAACTTTGAAGAAAAGGTTCGTGCTACGCCAGTATAGAAGAGAAAAAGACTCGATAACGACGAGAACATTTATTGAACAGACTTATCTCAACACGGAAGTCGAGGCAAGAGAGCGTACAACAGGAACAAGGTATGGAATTAACCAACGCAATAATACAGGAAGCGGAAATGTGATACTTATCCAATATGGCGTGACCACTTTCTTTTCTCCTTCACTAATCTAATAATAGCACATAAGCTTGTTAGGTTATAACGTGATAGTCCATATGACATACAAATATGCAGTAGAGTCAATATGGGCATATGTCACACAAAATATGCAGTAGAGTCAATAGGTCCTTGGAACATGTATTATAACTCATAGTCTTGTAGATATGCAGGTTTATTACGTCTGCGGATGGGCCGAGTGGGCCTCACGTTGTCACTGGGTGTGGTTGGTGGTTTCGGTAGCGCGGTTGTAGGGGCCTCAGGTGGCGCTGTGATCGTCAGTGGAGCCTCGGGCGGTGCTGCGATCACTAATGGGATTTCGGGTGGAGTTGCATTCGCTTGGAATCAGGCGGGGTGTCGTCTTCGTATGGCGGGACGTCTTCCGTGTCATCTCCATCCTCACGATGGCGCGTGGGTATTGTGGTCGACACATGACCGGGTACTAAATAGCACTTGGATAGTCGCACCTTGTATGGTGAACGTGTGTCAGTACACGCACAAACGCACACACACACACACACACACACACACACACACACGCAAACACGCACACACGCACGAACGAGCGCACACTTTAGCCATATATATGTTTTCGGGAATCGCAGTATTGACATGTGTTTACTGTCCTGGTACCCTTTCATAAACATACGTATCATCAAGATGAGGTGGACCAACGTGTTGTGCTTTGTTTGGAACCCACCAATACACGTTGATAGAAGTATCTAGACTGGTGGAGGTGTCACACGTGACGTTTCTGGTACTATGCTGCGTGCACTGCAGAAAGTCTGTCTTGTGTTTCAGGAGCATGTCCCTCGAGAAGCCTCTATGACTCGTTTTAACACATGAAACTGAATCTTTGGGTGAATTAAAACAACTAATATGTGTGTGATGTACAAAAAAGACATCTTAATGATTTTTGGCAGGAAGTTGATCTCATAATTTGCAGTCTCCTTCGTTGTAATAATGCAGAATAATCCCGGCAAAATCACAGTTGAAAGGGACAAACCGTTATTTGAAATCACAGACTTCTAATGAGTCTGAAAGTCCAAATCACAGTGACAGAACTTGGGTGTGATAACGGGGGTGGGGAGAGAATCACATTAGTGAAGCCTCCATTTGGAAATCTATATCATAAATGGACCAATGACATTGCAGAAGGGTGATTAAACAATCTTTTTTTGTTTACTTCAGCTAATTAAACACATGTGAAGAGGTTGGGAGCAACCCTAATGACATCAGGGCAGACGGACTACTGGGATTTAGCTCCTGACTTGATCAGTTCTCAATCAGGCAAGTGCCACAGTGTATTGAATGTGTACTAATTGGGTTGTGTAATACTGTGCAATTGAACTCATTAAGACGTCTGGCCTTTGAAGAATCCACACTTTAAGGTCATATAATCATGTATAATTACAGTTGACTAATAGGAAAAAAGTAAAAAATCAATATAAATCTAAATGCAACATAACAACTGCCTGTATGTGATATGTTTACAGAACATACTGGACTTTCTGGAAAACAGGGTTAGGTCTTCATATATGCCGGATGAGAAAGTATGTACAGTGTAGAGTTATGCCAGATTAGAATATGTCCAACAGTAAAATGCTTATTCATATGGTGCCCGGTCAAGTAGGGTGGCGCTTTTGAAATGTGTATAAAAAAAACATGTGGATGAATTACAAAAAAAATTGCCCAATGTTTGAGATAGGAGTGCCTCTAAAATTTAGTCATTTCATTTTTTTCTCCAAAATTGCCATACCTATTTGGGGTCAGGACACTGTTGGACTTCCTGCTTGGCTACAGACGAAAAAAAGTGCAGTGTATTTTTGAGAAATTATTGTTTACAATATTCACTTGCTCTGACATAAGTGCATTTGAGTAGTCAGATTTCTAGATGTGATTGTAGAAGCTGTTGACAGTAAAATGGTGTCTTCTTAGCTGATTTTACTAAGCGGAAGGGTATTTGGCAGCAATTTGGCTAATTGACACTTTAGCCGGATTACTGCCTGCATCCATTTGTAAACATTGACGGGTGTAATACATACAGGCATTTTGTAAGAGCTAGAAAAAATAGATTTTGTCAATGAGATGATGATAACGGCAGGTGAGAAGTTTAATACATTTTCCAGGTCACGTTTTCTTATAATCACACAAAACGTTAACATGGTCGCCGATGAGAAAACTAACAGTGTGCTGACCCCTTAAACCTAACCCTATATACTAATCAATTTTGTACATCAAACTAACTAAAAAGGCATTCCGTAGCCATATATTGCTATTAGTCCAGAAATGGCAAATGGACAGCTTTAGTTTTAAGATTCCCGCTTTGTTTTCGTTGTTGGAATAATCGCACGGTCTACCGTTTTAGTGTCAAAACCACACCAATATTTCACGGTTTAAATATCACTCATTTTGACTGCACCTATACTGACTAACCGATATTTGACGTAAATAGCTAACTATCTCACAAATACAAATATTTCGGCACCTCTGTTAGATGATTAAATTATAAGATTACATATTAAATGTTTAATATTATTTTTCAGTAAACTTCCTTAATGTTGTGTCACATAACCACTGTCATGTGACATACCAGTAACGTCATTCTGCCGATGAAGACTGCGAGATGTAGTCGAAAGGACTCTGAAGCCGGCCGACATTGTTAGCTATTTGAAAGTTTCCATCCGCTACTTGTTCCAATGACAAAACAACCAGTTCAAAACAATCTTCATTTGCAATATCGCCGAGGCGGGCTGAGGCAAGACCCTTTGATGTTCAGCAATTTCCTTTTTTCCACGTTCAACACAGCCGATTAAGCAAACTCCCTGTTACAAGATACTATGGTGGCTAATTATGGGTATATTAAAATTATTATTATAAGCTTAACATGTTTATCATATCGCAATGTTCAATTATTGTCATTGATCTTTTTGAGTTGACGTTATTCGTAGCAAATTTGTTCCTAGGGATTATAATATGAAGTATATTAGAAAAGTCCTGAAAAGACAGATTTCTTTGTATATCAACCCGTAAACGAAATTGCCTGCGTCCAACAAACTAGTATAGTATAATAATTAATTATATTATTGTATAATTAAAAAAAGGAAGCTGTAATGGTACGGACACACACCTCGGCAAAAAAGCGTAGCCAATTCTGCAGGGCACATTGGAAGGGAGAAATAATGTATTTGATTTTATTTAGTAGAAAGAACGGCATATTTTGTAAACAGTATTTTAACATATAATTATGGTTTTATATCTTAATATTTCATCTGTAAAAACCACAGTAGTGGGCCGCAGATGCGGGGCTTTTGTAATAAATGTGTTATTATTATAAGTATTATGATTATCATGAATATTATGATTATTATGATTATTTTGTTTATGTGTTTTTTATTATTATTGTGATTATTATGTTTATTGTGATTATTATGATTGCTATGATTGTTATGATTATTATGATTATTATGAGTTTTAAGATTGTTATGATTATTGTGATAATTATGATTATTATGATTAGTATGATTGTTACGTTTATTGGAATTAGTGTGATTATTATAATAATAATAATTATTATGTTTATTGTGATTATTATGATTATTATGATTGTTATGATTGTTATGATTGTTATGATTGTTATGATTGTTATGATTATTATGATTATTATGATTAAAATTATTGTTATGATTAGTATGATTGTTATTATTATTATGATTACTATGGTTATTGTGATTATTGTGGTTATTGTGATTATTGCGATTATTATTATTAATATGTTTATTGTGATTATTGTTATTATTATTATTATTATTATTAAAATGATTGTTATGATTGTTATGATTAGTATGATTAGTATGATTAGTATGATTATTGTGATTATTATGATTATTATGTTCATTGTGATTATTGTGATTATTATTATTATTACGATTAAAATGATTGTTATGATTATTATGTTCATTGTGATTATAGTGATTATTATTATTATTATTACAATTAGTATGATTGCTATGATTATTATGATTATTATGTTCACTGTGATTATTGAGATTGTTATTATTATTACAATTAGTATGATTTTTATGATTACAATGATTATTATGTTCATTGTGATTGTTGTGATTATTATTATTGTTATGCTTGCTTTGATAATTATGATTATTATGAGTATTATGATTTTATGATTATTATGATTATTATGATTATTATGATTGTTACGTTTATTGGGATTATTATGTTTATTGTGATTAGTGTGATTATTATAATTATTATGATTAAAATTATTATCAGTATGATTGTTATGATTATTATGTTTATTGTGATTATTGCGATTATTATGATTATTATGTTTATTGTGATTATTGTGATTATTATTATTATTTTGATTACAATGATTGTCATGATTAGTATGCTTGTTATGATTATTGTGATTATTATTAATATTATGTTCATTGTGATTATTGTGATTATTATTATTATTACGAGTTTTAAGATTGTTATGATTATTGTGATTATTATGATTATTATGATTAGTATGATTGTTACGTTTATTGGAATTAGTGTGATTATTATAATTATTATGATTATTATGTTTATTGAGATTATTATGATTATTATGCTTATTACGATTGCTATGATTGTTATGATTGTTATGATTATTATGATTATTATGATTATAATGATTATTATGATTAAAATTATTGTCATGATTAGTATGATTGTTATGTTTATTATGATTACTATTGTTATTGTGATTATTGTGATTATTGTGATAATTGTGGTTATTGTGATTATTGCGATTATTATGATTAATATGTTTATTGTGATTATTGTGATTATTGTGATTATTATGATTATTATGATTAAAATGATTGTTATAATTAGTATGATTAGTATGATTGTTATGATTATTGTGATTATTATGATTATTATGTTCATTGTGATTATTGTGATTATTATTATTATTACGATTAAAATGATTGTTCTGATTATTATGTTCAGTGTGATTATAGTGATTATTATTATTATTATTACAATTAGTATGATTGTTATGATTATTATTATTATTATGTTCACTGTGATTATTGAGATTGTTATTATTATTACAATTAGTATGATTTTTATGATTACTATGATTATTATGTTCATTGTGATTGTTGTGATTATTATTATTGTTATGATTGCTTTGATAATTATGATTATTATGAGTATTATGATTTTATGATTATTATGATTATTATGATTAGTATGATTGTTACGTTTATTGTGATTATTATGTTTATTGTGATTAGTGTGATTATTATAATTATTATGATTAAAATTATTATCAGTATGATTGTTATGATTATTATGTTTATTGTGATTATTGCGATTATCATGATTATTATGTTTATTGTGATTATTGTGATTATTATGATTATTTTGATTATTTTGATTACAGTGATTGTCATGATTAGTATGCTTGTTATGATTATTGTGATTATTATTAATATTATGTTCATTGTGATTATTGTGATTATTATTATTATTACGAGTTTTAAGATTGCTATGATTATTGTGATTATTATGGTTATTATGATTAGTATGATTGTTACGTTTATTGGAATTAGTGTGATTATTATAATTATTATGTTTATTGAGATTATTATGATTATTATGATTATTACCATTGCTATGATTGTTATGATTGTTATGATTATTATGATTATTATGATTATTATGATTATAATGATTATTATGATTAAAATAATTGTCATGATTAGTATGATTGTTATGATTATTATGATTACTATGGTTATTGTGATTATTGTGATTATTGTGATTATTGTGATAATTGTGGTTATTGTGATTATTGCGATTATTATGATTAATATGTTTATTGTGATTATTGTGATTATTGTGATTATTATGATTATTATGATTAAAATGATTGTTATAATTAGTATGATTAGTATGATTGTTATGATTATTGTGATTATTATGATTATTATGTTCATTGTGATTATTGTGATTATTATTATTATTACGATTAAAATGATTGTTCTGATTATTATGTTCAGTGTGATTATAGTGATTATTATTATTATTATTACAATTAGTATGATTGTTATGATTATTATTATTATTATGTTCACTGTGATTATTGAGATTGTTATTATTATTACAATTAGTATGATTTTTATGATTACTATGATTATTATGTTCATTGTGATTGTTGTGATTATTATTATTGTTATGATTGCTTTGATAATTATGATTATTATGAGTATTATGATTTTATGATTATTATGATTATTATGATTAGTATGATTGTTACGTTTATTGTGATTATTATGTTTATTGTGATTAGTGTGATTATTATAATTATTATGATTAAAATTATTATCAGTATGATTGTTATGATTATTATGTTTATTGTGATTATTGCTATTATCATGATTATTATGTTTATTGTGATTATTGTGATTATTATGATTATTTTGATTATTTTGATTACAGTGATTGTCATGATTAGTATGCTTGTTATGATTATTGTGATTATTATTAATATTATGTTCATTGTGATTATTGTGATTATTATTATTATTACGAGTTTTAAGATTGCTATGATTATTGTGATTATTATGGTTATTATGATTAGTATGATTGTTACGTTTATTGGAATTAGTGTGATTATTATAATTATTATGTTTATTGAGATTATTATGATTATTATGATTATTACCATTGCTATGATTGTTATGATTGTTATGATTATTATGATTATTATGATTATTATGATTATAATGATTATTATGATTAAAATAATTGTCATGATTAGTATGATTGTTATGATTTTTATGATTACTATGGTTATTGTGATTATTGTGATTATTGTGATTATTGTGATAATTGTGGTTATTGTGATTATTGCGATTATTATGATTAATATGTTTATTGTGATTATTGTGATTATTGTGATTATTATGATTATTATGATTAAAATGATTGTTATAATTAGTATGATTAGTATGATTGTTATGATTATTGTGATTATTATGATTATTATGTTCATTGTGATTATTGTTATTATTATTATTATTACGATTAAAATGATTGTTATGATTATTATGTTCATTGTGATTATAGTGATTATTATTATTATTATTACAATTAGTATGATTGTTATGATTATTATGATTATTATGTTCACTGTGATTATTGAGATTGTTATTATTATTACAATTAGTATGATTTTTATGATTATTATGATTATAATAATCATAATAATTGTAATAATAATAACAATCTCAATAATCACAGTGAACATAATAATCATAATAATCATAACAATCATACTAATTGTAATAATTGTTCATTGTGATTGTTGTGATTATTATTATTGTTATGATTGCTTTAATAATTATGATTATTGTGATTATTATGATTATTATGATTATTATGATTAGTATGATTGTTACGTTTATTGGGATTATTATGTTTATAGTGAATAGTGTGATTATTATGATTATTATGATTAAAATTATTATCAGTATGATTGTTATGATTATTATGTTTTTGTGATTATTGCGTTTATTATGGTTATTATGTTTATTGTGATTATTGTGATTATTGTGATTATTATGATTATTATGATTATTTTGATTACAATGATTGTCATGATTAGTATGCTTGTTATGATTATTGTGATTATTATTAATATTATGTTCATTGTGATTATTATTATTATTATGAGTTTTAAGATTGTTATGATTATTGTGATTATTATGATTAGTATGATTGCTACGTTTATTGGAATTAGTGTGATTATTATAATTATTATGATTATTATGTTTATTGTGATTGTTATGATTATTATGATTATTACGATTGCTATGACTGTTATGATTGTTATGATTGTTATGGTTATTATGATTATTATGATTATTATGATTAAAATTATTGTCATGATTAGTATGATTGTTATGATTATTATGATTACTATTGTTATTGTGATTATTGTGATTATTGTGATTATTGTGATAATTGTGGTTATTGTGATTATTGTGATTATTATGATTATTATGATTAAAATGATTGTTATAATTAGTATGATTAGTATGATTGTTTTTAGATTATTGTGATCATTATGATTATTATGTTCATTGTGATTATTGTGATTATTACTATTATTACGATTAAAATGATTGTTATGATTATTATGTTCATTGTGATTATAGTGATTATTATTATTATTATTATTACAATTAGTATGATTGTTATGATTATTATGATTATTATGTTCACTGTGATTATTGAGATTGTTATTATTATTACAATTAGTATGATTTTTATGATTATTATGATTATTATGTTCATTGTGATTGTTGTGATTATTATTATTTTCATGATTGCTTTGATAATTATGATTATTATGAGTATTATGATTTTAAGATTATTGTGATTATTATGATTATTATGATTAGTATGATTGTTACGTTTATTGGGATTATTATGTTTATTGTGATTAGTGTGATTATTATGATTATTATGATTACAATTATTATCAGTATGATTGTTATGATTATTATGTTTATTGTGATTATTGTGATTATTATGATTATTTTGATTACAATGATTGTCATGATTAGTATGCTTGTTATGATTATTGTGATTATTATTAATATTGTGTTCATTGTAATTATTGTGATTATTATTATTATTACGATTATTATGATTATTATGTTCATTGTGATTATCGTGATTATTATTATTATTACAATTAGTATTATTGTTATGATTATTATGATTATTGTGTTCATTGTGATTGTTGTGATGATTATTATTATTATTACGATTAGAATGATTATTATGATTGTTATTATTATTATTATTTAACGCTGTATACGACGAATGGCGAGGCTCGATATCATGGACAGACGTGGATATGCTTGAGGAGATCCAGAGAATCAACATCAATGAGACGGCAGTTGCTGAGCCTCCCGCCGAGCTCACCGAGGATCACCGCGGTCAAGGGTTAACTGACTAATAGTGAGATTTAAAACTAAACCTTCATTGTAGGGGTTTTTAATTTCAATTTTTAGTATAGTTACGGGGAATTGTTATTGCATATAAAACCATATGATATGCATGTGACCTGTGTTAATTGACTGATTATGAGGGTTCTCGGATTAGCTCTACGTGTTATCGCATAGTGAATTACCTGTGAAGGAACTTAGCGGATATAATCGCACGCTTGGCCGCCAGAAAAGTCAAGGCTAGCATGGTAACTGTAACCGTGTTGTAAAGTTACACGTGCTATGACTACGCGATAGTTAAACGTGCCCAGACGTTCCGGTCCCAGCTGGTTCGGTGAAAATACGTGGCTTTCTTCTGGGTGCTATTCTCTGACTATTAGTCACATCAATGCATTGTCTGTGAGTACGGATTGTTCTATTTTTCCACGGTAATATTTGGACCCTACTCTGTAAACCGAGAAGTAAAAATGTCCACTTCCAGTTGATCAAAACATAATTCGTATATTAGATTAACTGCCATTGTGTATTCTACGTTGAATGTGACATCGCCTAAGCTCTGATATTGCCTTCGGTGATCGTATACTTTCTCGACAAGTTTAGTTTTATAATGGAACTTGCGAGCCTTATTTTAATTGATCAGGGTAATGTTTAGTGCTGTTAATGCTACATGACATATTGTATTACTACTTAAAATTAATTCAAAACACCTGTTTGTCTATCTGTCCGTTATCCGACTCATTAGTAATATTAACTCCCAATCAAAATAATATGGTATTATCGTTTTTATCGACCATTCATGTGATGCGCAATGATAACAAATGTTCGGTTGACGAATTGTTCAGTTTGTTACAACGCCGCGAACAATTCAATCGAGCTCAAGTTATTTCTAGAAGACGTTGTATTCGGGCTATACATGTGTTGAGAGCGAATGACCATTGTACCTGGAGAACATGCTGAAGACACAGTGCTCTGCAGGGCGCACACGTTCGTCCCAACAATATCTGCTACACGTGCCGCGAACGAAGCTTGTTAGTTTTGGTGATCGTGCATTCGAAGTGATAGGACCTCGATTATGGAATCTGCTGCCGTTTCACATAAAATGTAGTGGAAACCTAACACTGTTCAAACGGACTCTGAAAACACACATGTTCAAAGCGGAATACTGTTGACATTTTACTTTCTTTGACATATTACTCCTAAACTTATATTTTATTTATCTACCCACGATTGCATATATGTAAATATTATATCCATTATTTATTCTATATATACATAAAGTATCTTATATATCTTAATAATGTTTAAATAACAGCTTTATATATACATATTTTTATTTATCTATTTTTAGTAATTAAATAAAATTGTTCTGTTTTTATAATTATTATATCAAATTTGTATTTTATATCTACTGTGCACATACCTTTGCTAAATTTTAATGTTTTATGATATTAGCTTCTTGTTCAGCGCTCTGAGCATTTTATTGGAAATTGCGCTCTATAAAAAAATTAATATTATTATTATTATATTAATTTAGTTTTTTAAAAGGTGAAATTTGACGAACCTAGTCTCTAATTGTATTGGAACTTATACAGAAGCTATTGACCATTGACTTGTTAAACAAGTGTCAGTGTTGGTGTCTACGACATACTACAACATCTAGTGGTGCGTTGAATAGTAATTCGTTCATTAATACATTGTATCATTCAACATATCTGTTTTCTGGAGGGAGCTCTGGACCAGTCCTATGTTGACTTCTTGTAAGACAACCCAGGACTAATAAGACTGCCTGCCTTTATCAATGGGTGACTGATTGATTCATTGATTTATTGATTGATGGAGCTTAGTTACATTTTATTGTGGGAAGATCGCACACGTCAACATCAAATTAGTGTTTCAATGTGAAAAGAACGCACAAAGTCAAAGAACCGAAGATAATTGAATGAACAGTCTACATGTTAAACTGCATTGCATTGATAATCTTCTGCTTTTCACTAGTTTTGATAACGTTTATTTACGCTTCTTTACGTGTAATGGTATCACAACAGAAAGCAGTATATTACGATGGAGATACACAATAGAACACAACGATATGTAACATATTGACGTGATTGCATAGTGGGGTAATTCTGTTAACTCAGTGCTTAGTATCATGTTTTATGCTTCTCGACCATCTGAATTAATACACAAAATACTTATTTCCATTGTCGTTCAACTGTTTATTGAAAAGCACCGATATGTATCGGACATTATAAGAATACTTTGTTCTCAGACAACCACACCATATAGATATATCACAATCCCGTGTCAAAGTACCACACTATTTAGTAAAACATAATGACCGGTAATATATACAATCAACACCGCATCAGTAGCGAGACATCTAATCTCATATCGACGACTGGGGTCGAACATTACTAGCTTCAATCATCCGTCTCCAGATCCCTCTGTCTGCCATTGCCGCCTATATTTAATCTTCTTCTAGACCCACATCTTCATTTAAATAGCCGAAGTAAGTTGCTGCTTGTCTTCCTGGATGGTAAATCATATAAAGATTACCTGAATAACCCGATATTTAACACCTTCAGCTTTAACCCAATTAACATGGAAACTACTGTTAATACAATTGATCGTTTAAGTCCAAAATCAAGTTGTGGAAAAGACGGTATTTCAACACAAATACTAAAATTGATAAAAAATGATATCAACAAAGCAGTCACTCTAATTATTAATCAATCAATAATAACTGGTATTTTTCCAGACAAATTAAAAATTGCAAAAGTCATACCCCTTTTCAAAAAAGGTGATGTTTTTGATTTTAACAATTATCGTCCTATTTCTATCCTGCCAGTGATTTCAAAAATGTTTGAAAGGGTTGTGTTTGATCAAATCCACGATTACTTCCATTCTAAAGCGTTATACTATAATAGCCAATATGGGTTTAGAAAGAAACATTCTACTGAGCTTGCTACACTCGAAATCATAGACAGAATTATACAAGAACTTGACAAATCGGTTACTCCAGTAAATATATACCTTGATTTATCAAAAGCATTTTACACAATTGATCACAATATATTGGTACAGAAGTTAAATTACTGTGGATTACTCTGGATCTGTGTAAGAGTTATTTACAAAATCGTAAGCAGTATATAGAAATTGAAAATGTTAAGTCTAAGGAAATAGTCATCAACACTGGTGTCCCCCAAGGTTAAATTTTAGGGCCGCTCTTATGTATTATATATATATAAATGATATAACACTTTCTAGTGACCTTTTCAAATTCATAACATATGCTGACGACACCACCCTTACTAGTACACTAAAAACGTTTAATGATTCAGAAGGCCAAATGCGAAGTGAAAATATTAACAAAGAACTAACAAAGATTAGTAATTGGCTAAAAGCTAATAAACTGTCACTAAATGCCAAAAAGACTAAATTCATGATTTTTCATATGCCTCAGAAGAAAATAGAATACCCTGTGTTACAAATAGATGGGGCACACATTGAATGTGTAAATGATTTTAATTTTTTAGGCATCACAATAAATAACCATTTAAACTGGCAGAGTCATACAAACAAAATAGCAAATAAAATCTCTAAAACAATAGGCATACTAAATAAACTTATACATTTTTCACCACCTAATACATTATATATTATGAATAATGCTCTTATTCTCCCTCATATTAATTATGGCTTACTTTTATGGGTCATCAGGCACATCGAATTTTCAAATTACAGAAAAAAGCAATACGAATAATATCCTTAAGTAAATATAATGCTCACACTTCCAATTTTTAAAAGACTTCAGTTGCTAAAGTTGGATGACATTTATAAAATCCAACAATTACAATTTTACTATAAATTAATTAACAATCTTTTACCCTACTACTTCAATGTTTTTCCAAACACACACATCTATAATATTCATCAGCACTGCACAAATGAAATAAATAATCTGTATATGTCCAAATTCAAACATGAATTTGCCAAAAAATGCATTAGACACAACATAGTTGAGACAGTTAACAATACACCGAGTATTATCATTTATAAAATTTACACCCACAGTCTGTATGGTTTTTCAACATACGCAACAAACTTTTTTATTTTAAATTATGAATCCTGTTGTCGTATTCATAATTGCTTTATTTGTAATTCGTAATACGTATTGAAATGTATACCTAAGTATCCATATGTACGTCAATTATTTGTACAAGAGTACATTTAATCAGTCCTTGTATTATGTATGTACGTTGATACACTGAGTAATTATCAACTGTAAAACAAGGCATATGCTATTCTGATTTGTGACATTTAAATTTGGATGTTGATTATATTTATGGGGTGGCTCCTGAGCTAGCGATATTGTATATCTTAATGGGAGTCTCCCCACCTTATCTAGTACTCATGTTATTCATTGTGTGTATATCGTATTTATAGGTCAAATAAACTGATTCTGAGTTCTGAGTTCTAAGTTCCTGCCTTGGTTCTCCTATGTTTTGTTTGCCACAAGAAGATCTTAGCTGTAGCAGTGCCCAACAAATCTCAATCTTCTTCTTCTTATTTTATCAGTGACTTTACACATTCCGCTGTATAGTTATATGTTTATCGAATGCTGTCGCCAGTGAATAGTAAATGCGGCTCGAAGCATTCTTGTATAAGATCCGTCTAGTTGATTGTCAATTTTTTTTTCATTGTCCATGTCTCTCTCTCTCTCTCTCTCTCTCTCTCTCTCTCTCACACACACACACACACACACACACACAAACACACATAAACACATACACACAAACACACAGACAGGCAAACAAACAAACAAATATCCTCACAGACAAACGCAGAAGCCGGTTTCCCGAAACTGAGGTATATTATATCGCTTACTTAATGCATTTTTCGAACCGTTCTTTACTCTCCTAATAATCAATATTATTTAATTGAAAGAAGTGCCCAATATGTAAACGGTTCACATAACAAACCTTTATAATAATTTGTATCAGGAATTATATTCACATTCAGCTTACAGTATTCACAAGAACACCGCATTT